>JADLZN010009317.1:0-709285 GCA_018155175.1 Sinocyclocheilus anophthalmus | reverse complement strand
TCTTTTGGGGTGGTCCACTGAGGAGTCACTGAGAGTGTGTTGTCCTCAGATGCAAATAATAAGAGGATGTTGTACTTTGCTTTTGTGGTGTTTTTCTCAGTTGCAGTGAAGTGCCTTTCATGGTAAGTCCACTCTATTGGTCTAGACTTTCCTTGCGTCTTGGGAGTTGGAATACAGATGGAATGCCATGCATCATAATCGTGATTCCCTCTCACACCCAATGAAGATGAATGAGGCTGGTCTGGTATTGTGTTGTATGCGGATTTGACAGTGTGCTGTGGTATGTCTGCTGCGGAGCGCTATTGAATTACTACTATTAGATCTCAACCAGCAACGGCCACCTAAGGTCAGACTTTTGGCTTTGTACACGTCTCACATGAAGCCAATCAGTGTGAGTTCAAAGGTTGCTGCACTCCAGATCCTTGCACTGCATCATGAAGGGATGATCTCTAGTGGTGTCAGTGAATAACGCAGTGTGATCCCATTAGTCAGAATATTATTCAGGATTTCTGTCCCAGCTCACAGTAACCCACTCAACCTGGAGCCAGTCTACTGAGCTGTACATGTGTGGGGCCAGCCAGGGGTCAGCACTAGCCACAGAGTCGTATCTGTTTTCTCCCTTGTACCCTCTCCTGCCCGCAGCCTGCATTTTGATCTCATCATTCAATTCCTTCAGAATTCTCCAATAATTAAAAAGACATTCTTCTGTAGATTAATAGCTATTCCCTGGGATCTCTTTGAGGCAATCCAAACATGTACAGGGAGGCCGGGAGGGGTCAGTGGAATGGGCTCCTCACACTCTGAGCCTGTTGGCCAGCCCTGGACACCTCTGGATCTTAGGCACAGCTGGATCCAAGGACTTGGCTACTCTAGGGTCATGCACAAACCCTGATTCAATGTCGAATGCAAGTCACTGACTCTCACACAACTTGTCTGATTCATTTAGCAGCACTCCATAAAATCTCCTTTGACATGGCTTACTTTTAACTATACTTTTAATGGCTGAAGTCTGAAGTTGTTTACATACCTTTCTGTTTCATTTAGTTAGAATCGCATTAGTAGCCTTCCATTGGAAAGAGCGAAATTATGTATTAAAATTAAGGACAACACACTGTTCAGATGTCATTAGTTCAATAGTTTCACCCATAAATCTCTGAACGAAAGCGCCAGGTGGTAAATAATTTGCTTCAAGGAAAAGGAATTAAGGAAAGGTTTTCCTGCCCATAAACCCATTGCATTTACAGAGTGTAGTTAGCATTGTTTTGTTAAGGATATAAAATGTTGCCTGATGTTTTTCTCTTGAAGAAACTGTTCATAGGCGCTCCTCTGCTTTCTCTAATATTTCAGTGCGTCGACTTTTATGTCAGTATGAGTTTTCCACTTGGCTGTGTTATTATATTAGGTATGTGCTTAAGCAGCAACACTGGTCAGTGTTCTTATTGTGTGATCATCAGGGTGTTGTTGTATAAAACCGCAGCAGTGCTGATTTTGATACACTCTCATTTAGTTGACAATTTTAGCCAAAGCTACCAGGATCTAAAATGAGAGAACCTGCACCACAGGGCAACATAGCCAGTAGTTATCTTGTATGGAAAATTATGATTACGATCTGTGCTGCTAAAGCATGTGATGAAGCTGTGACTGCCGAATAGGTGCAAACAAAGGACACAACTTTTAAATGGGGGGTGGGGGTGGGGGGCTGAGTCTTAGGCCTTGAACTTGTGATCAAAAACAAATGGAAAAGCGCACCCTCAAGGGCCCCAGGACTGAGAAAGGGATTCAAATGCATGTCACAGGACACCCAAATTAGATTATCTCTCTTGTGTTTCACCCTTTGTTTCTGTGTTTACGCTTTACAACGTTTGGTTATCATTTTCTGTCATATGATGCAGGGGGAGGGTTTGGGGTTATTTAATTCAATGCCTGTGCATTTCCTGCTCGCATGAGCTCTTGTGATGTGCATGCTGGGGCTTAAATAATACAAAAAAGGATGCTGTCATGCTGACACTTTGTGTCACTATGTTTTTGACATACTCCTGATTATTATTGTTGATAGGAGGAGAATATGTCTGTTTATCAATGTAACCACACAGATTAGGTCTCGTATAGTTTTGTTTAAGGGGAAAGGCAGCCACACTAACCTTAATTGAAAGCTGAGAAGGTGGCTATTCTTAACCTAACTCTGCTTTCAGGTTATATGGATTTATTTGAGCTCTCTGCTGAATCGCTTTGATTGTCTGTGTTCCTGGTGGGTATTTCGTCTTGCCTGGTTAACCTCATGGAATAGGGCTGGATGTGTGTCAAAGACACTGATTATTACCTGACCCGACTCTGGTTTGCGTTGGCTGCCTGAGCTACTGCTCCTTATAAAATGTTTCTTGTGTTCTTTAACAGGAGCCCAAATTACAGACTGCGTACATTTATTTTCAGGTAGTGGAGCCAGGCTCAATGGTCGCAATCCGTCATTTTGTAGATACTACTGCTGCTAGTCTCAGGTTCAGATGACAAGGTGGTTACCATGAGTGCTTTTGAGGCTGGAGTGGATGTTGTTTTGCCAAAGTTTGCAATAAAATTCCAGATGTTCAGAATATCTAGATAGTCAGCGTTTGTATGTCAGTGTTTGATGCTCTTAGCAAGCAAACGAAATATGCTTGAGCTTAAATATATTTCACTACTGTGAAATAATCTATATTTATTTCCTTTGAAATAAATAAATAAATTCTGACCAAAGCATAACACGTTTTACATTAAGTTCTTTGGTGTTATCTACTCTGTACACTGCAAAAAGAAATCAAGATTGATTGATTTATTCATTTATTTATTTATGTAAATATATTATGCTTCTCATGTAAATGTATCTTATTTGATGGATTTTAAATGGAAAACAAGACAAAAAGGTGAAATCAAAATTGAAGTAGTATTTTTTTTTAGTATATAACCAACCCGGTCTAATGAGAAAATGTAACTAATTTACAAAGTGGTGATTTTGTATGAAACTGTATGATGTGATTCATATAGAAACAAAAGCATGTCTATCCCTAAACCTAACCATCAGTGGGGCATAAGAATGAGATTGTACAAATTCATATGAATTACTTACCAATTTCCCAAAATGTAATTGCCATGAGAGTTGTATACAATAATTTTCAGAGAGCTTTCTCATTCTTTCACTTAGACCACGGTATCAAGCATGTGTGAATGGTCACTTTACTAGCTTCGCCAGAATAAACTTCAGAGTGGACCTGACTTAATGACGATTTCCACAGTCTGGCTACACGTCTGCTGTTACAGCTTCCATACATTCCTTAATACACATATATCATAGATGGCACTCTTTTTGTCTGTATTTTCCACGAGTTGGTTCACAGTTGTTGGTGTTAAGGGGTACGTCCATTTTAAAAATCCTTGCAGGTCTCCTTATTTGAGCTGGATGGCATGTCCGTATCGCCTCCCCAGGGGGTGGGCATGCCGCCATGCTCGTGTGGTCCCAGCCCCCACCTCAGAGCACAGGAACTCCCACATCCGCTCTACCCGTCGCCCCCTCCATCACGCTATTTTAAGAACCAAGACCGAGGGGAGTTGAATTACGCCCATACGTCTATAATCACTTCCATCAGCCCTCCTGTTTATAGTCTCCATCTTTGAAACATTCCCTGGTTACTACACAACACTTTCCACAGTTTAATGGACAGCACCAGCTGAGCTGAGTCAGAGCTTGAGTCGCTGTCAAGAGTTGTTGCCATTGCAGAGGTGTTGTAGCTGATTTCTAAATGTTGCTATTGTTCTGTCTTCAGCCAGGCTGCAAGGCAGTCCTGTTGTTGAGTGTGAGTGGCTGAAGCGAGCAGGCTGTCAGCGAAAATTGATGTTGAGCATGAGAACAGGGTTGTGGATGTGGTTTCTGGGGACATCCATACTAGGTTATTGTTGTGGAAAGTAACAATCCCTCCTCAGAAGAGAACGACTGCAGGATCTCCATCCCAACCACTTCCCGCTTGTCATAAGTGTTTTTTATGAATTTGTTCATGTTGCATCCTGACGTCTCGTTGCTTATTGCCATTTTTCTCTTGATCTTGCAAAATTAGGTTCAGTTTGATTCGCTTTATTGGATCTTTGCATGCTAGTGTACTGTTGAGAACAACAGAATGTGATGTTTTGTATAATTTGACTGTATTTCTTCTTCTGCAAATATGTGTCACAGCAGATAAGCTACTCTTTAACAGGCCCACAGTTACAACATCCAGTCAGTGTGTCTCAGGATCTATTCCTTATGCCCGCCACAGCATGTTTTTGTGGTTTAGACAAAGGAAGGAAAAACAGGGTGAGAAGGGCTCAAATCAGAGTACGTTTAGAGAGTTGCTGTCTAGTGTAAAGGGAAGCCGGAGCTGTGTGTGATGTGGTTAGCCGCTTGCACATGGAGCCCATCTTTTGTCCGCTGGCTGATGAGATCAGAGCAGCACTAGCCGGAAACGGGCCTGTCCCGCTTTGCCTGCCACAAAGGGGCTTTGAATTCCGCGGTTATCTGCTCCAGTGGGCCTGCTGTGAGTCTGTCAAACAGCTCCATTATGAGCCTGCAGTCTCTGCTCTACTGCGAACAATTCCCATTAGCTATGATAGAGTGCCGCTATCTGCATTAGCATAATTAGTGAGGGAATAGTTACTCAAAATAAGTTCCGATAACTAATTGTACAATAAATTGCTTAAATTGTAATCAGATTGGATTAGCTAGCAGTGGAAAGTTCTTCGATATAATCAACAAAGCTCAGGAAATCTAACTGTACTTATATAAGAGGACAACAATTTGAAAGTTATATAATTGTCAGATTATATGATTAAGTTCAAAACATCAGTACTTATCTGGTACTAAAAGGTCAAGGATTTCAATTGTGAAAGCATAAACTGTATTAGATTAATTTACTCTAATAAAACAACATCCAATCTAAGATAATTATAAAACATAGTGCTTTAGTTCAGTATTTGACTAAATATTTACATTTTAAAAAATGCCACACAGGGAGTTTCAGGAAATCAAAAGAGCAGTGATTCAAATGCACTTATTGAGTGAGAGAGACATTCTGGTAGAGCTCGTTTGATTATTGTCTCAGCTGCTTTCTTCCAAGGATTAGTGTGGAATGTAGTCTGACATTAAAACAGCAACGTAGCAATGCTTTATCACACATTGCTAATTGTTAGAAAAGTATCTTTATACTGTAAAACTAACAAGCTGAACTACAGTTATGCTACTTAAAATTTAGTAAAATTAGTAGCTACTAATAATTAGTGACTTCTTGTTAGCTTATAGTTTTACTATTTTTCTAAAGCCTAGAGATGTTAATCATTTTCTTTAAAGGTTCACCGAAAAATGAAAATTCTGTCATAATTTAATCACACTCATGTTGTTCCAAACCTGTATGTGTTTCTTACTCCTGTCGAACACAAAAGAAGCTGTTTTGAAGAATGTGGGTAACCAAAAAGTAGCCGGTAGCCACTGACTTACATAGTATTGTATTTTTTCCTATGCTATGAAGTCAATGGCTGCCGTCAACTTTTGTGCTCAACAGAAGAAAGAAACTCATGCAGGTTTGGAAAAGCTTGAGGGTGAGTAAATTATGACTTTTAATTTTTAGGCAAACTATCCCTTTAAATCAATTTTTTTCCAAACAGTTTATTTAAATCCATTTAATCAAAACAATTCAGCGGTTCTTTATCATCATGTGCTTACTGTATATCATCACGTGATCTTCGACATCCCCTAATGTCATATTAGTCAGAGTCCGAGTATAACATACTTTATTGTCCTTATGAAAACATGTTGCTGGACACATCCTTAAAAAAAATTATATTGCATGAGTAAATAAAGCCATATGTAAGCACAGTTTTGCTGTTTATCAGATTAAATGTCTTTATTGTAATTTACTTTAATGTGTCCCAGTTCAGTTCTTTGCAGTTGTGATTCAGCTCATATCAAGTCATTTAAAACCTAAATATATTTTACTCTTGTATTAAATAATATGAAAAATAATTTACATTTCTTCTTGTTTTTACATAATTTGAAAATTCAATTTTTCAAAACGCTTGTGTGTTGATAAAATTGTAATGAAATTGCCATTCAATTAAGTAAACGTATTTTGAGTACTTTCAATTTGATTTGTTAATGAATTTGACATTGCATAGCTCATAGTGTGACAGTAGTGGACCGATTTTTCCCACTTTTTTTTTGTTTAAATTGATCTTTTTAAACTACAGAGTATGTAGTATTGAATTCTAAATCATCCAGGCTGTCAAAGAAAGAATAAAGAATCAACAACAGCCAAAATTCTTGCCAGATATCTTAATTTTTTCACTATAGTTTACACATTCTCACACAGAAGCAGCATATGCTAGCAGGAAAAGCAACACCTTGTGCATACTTGTACATATACAATTGCAGCACGCGTACCCTTGAAATAGGAAGGTATCCACAATGGCAGATGGTAACACTTTCTTATTCAACATAAGTGAATAGCAAAAGAGTGATAACAGTAATCCTGAACAGCTCCCTCAACAAACACACACTCACACATACACTCACTCCCTGCTGGTGTTTACTGAGAAGGCGTGGGCAATGTGTAGGAACAATGACATGTGCGAATGTTGTGTTGGGAAAAGATCCATGGTGGTAAACAGTGACACAATGGCTCAGGCCACAGGCAGGGCGCTCTTCCCTCCGAGCCTGCCTGACCTGTTGTTTCAAGACCAGGATGTGTGTCTGTCCCTGCCAGCTCCACGTGCGTGTGTGGCCCTCAGGGGTCAGTGTGGCCCCACTGTGCGCTTTGGAAACAGGATGTGTACCTAGAGCTTACGGCCCAACACAAGTACAAAAGAGCCAAAAACACTCACGACTCAATGCAGATGCAGGTTCATACACGTATGCTGTAGTAACAGTTAGCAAGTAACAGTTGCGCAGCAGGTGTGGGGGTGACACTCTGTCAGTCACGAGGTGAATAGAGGTCATTATCTTACTAAGGATTTGTGTTTTTAATGGCAGATGTCTTGGCTGAAACCCCGCCTTGTCTGCGCCATATTTTCCCAAGATTTGAGCCTGTTGACAGGTCACATCACTCCCCAGCAGAGATCTGAGAAACTGTGAGCACGGCTACTCAAAGCTAGATAAAACATAATCCTGTGTTATCTATGTCACCCAATGAATACAAAGCCACACTTGTTTACATTTTGAAAGGCAGCTATGATACTATACAGCGAGCTAGCTTGAAATTAGTGACCAGTTTTGTCTTTCTCTGTTCTCTGTGAGATTATAACAATACGTTTCCAGAAGTAAAAAATCCCCTTCAAAAGGATTTTGCCTATGGTGACTTTTTCAGAAAAATTGTATTACATTGCAGATTTTGCGACACATTTCAAAGTGAAATGTGCATCCAGCGAGTGTCGCTAAAAGTGTTTATTTTTATCTGAAACGGATGAACGTAAAACAGCTAGCATTTTATTACGCTGGTTTTTGTATGTATCGCAGCAGTTCAGAAATTAAATGTCCAGTGAGTGACACTAAAAGGTTAATGCTCTATCACGTTTGAAAATAACGCACCAACTACACTAAATGTAACAGACAGTGTTAACAAAAAAATCAAAACTTGAGATAAAACGCATTTGCTGAAGCAACCATGCGATTTTAGCTTGTTTCTACAAGTCTTTGAGCTCCTTTTTGGTGATTTGTGTTTCACGGGACTTGTACCCGAGTGCTCCGCATCGCATGTTCAATGCTGTACCAGGTGAGCTCCCAAGCAAGTTTACTACATGAGCAAATTCTTACATATGGAGCTGGTTATGTGATGCAAACGTCAAAAGGTATGAGTTTACAAATATTTACTATGGTAAAAGTGTTTTAGGACACAATATAGTATTGTGCAAGGAACGCACCCTGTATGTTAACCACTAATTGGCGCTTTTCCACTGCATGGTACGGCACGGTTAGGTACTGTTCACTTTTGGGAGGTTTTCCACTGGGTACAGTACCTGGTACCTGGTACTTTTTTTAGTACCACCTCGGTTGGGGTTCCAAGTGAACCGTACCGTTACCAAAACGTGACGTGTAAACTCTGCTGATCACGGATTGACCGGAGAGAATCGTCACTAACTGCGTCACTGAACTTGCGACACAAACACAAAAGAACCGCAAGATTTAAATAAGCACAGCCAGCGAAGGACCGAACGCAACCGTTTTGAACGAGCGCACCTTTTTTTAACAACTAAAAAGTTTTGTTGTCTGTTGCGGAAGAACAGACGTTCCTCTCGTTGATAGCAGAGGAGCGGATCCAGCGAGAGCTTGATGGGGAGACCCGGAATGAAAGTTTATTTTTAGGAGTCGTGGTAGTAGAGGTGGTGCAACTATAACGACATGTGAATAATCCCACCCACTCTAAAGCGGTACGAACTGCAGTGGAAACGAAACCGAGCCGAACCGAATCGTGCAGTGCCGTACTGAGCCGTGCCGAGTCGTACCACGCAGTGGAAAAGAGCCATATGTGAGCTAGAAGAACATTTGAGAGCAACATCTAAATCACAAATAATGAAATTATTACATCATAGTAGAAGTTTTAGAAATGACTTTATTTATTTGTTTGTTTGAGGGCTCTTTAAGTGTAAAATAGAAAGTGGACTTACAGTTTTCCTGTCTGATGCTTTTGACTTCATCACTCAGGATAGTCGCTAGTGAAGGGTTTGGGACTGTGTGTATTCTTGTGGTGTCATTAGCCAATCTGTGTTGTGATGACATCAAAGATGGTCTTGTAGGGGCCCTGCGCCCAACCAAGCAACTGCCATTCAAATGAATCCTAACAGATAGCTTTCTCCATATAACCCTCCTTGTGTTTAGCTACCAGAGTCAGCGGAGAACAAATCATCATATTCTGGCCAATAGTTAGCAAGAAACAATCGCTGCTCAGTGGAACAGTAGTTATGTTATGACTGGCAGCATATTCGGTGTTAACAATGAGTGTCAGCTTCAGACTCTATCCCTTTCAGTCTCTCTCGATCAAGTCATTTATTTATTAAACACTTCAGCATCTGTCTCTGGGGACGGACAGTATAGCTAGTTAATTCCTTAGCTGTGTCCTCGGCCCCCCCGAGTCTTCCCCTGATGACATTAAGCTGGCGCAAACAGCAGTACTGCAGTCAGAGGTCAACTGACTTGGCCTGCGCTCGGTCTGTCGGCAATACCTCACTGGAGTAGTTTGGTATCACCATTATTGAAGTCACAATTTCAGTCTAAGTTCCATCTGAGGCGTTTTTGGTCTCTGAGCTAAGCGCAAATACCAAAATAGCTCTGTATTTTATCTTATTTTCCCATTTCTTTTGACAGCTCCAGTCAGAATTCCCATTTAAGCCACAGCTGGACCAGGAATGTCCCTTTCTTCTCACCCAGCTTTATTTGCACTTCAGTTCACCCCTCTGCCTCACACACTTTTCCCTTTTTTCGGCTCTGTTTCTTTAAGTCCATTGCTTTCCTACCCTGTTTTTCTAGCATCAATCTTTCTCCCAAAATCATCAAATCTCTCGCCCTGACTTTTTGTCATCTAAAACTCCCCCAACTCCTTATAGTCTCTGCGTTCGTGTTTCTTCCCATACCCCCCCCCCCCCACTTTTTCTCTAGTTTTAGTAAGAGTCCATTTATGGGGGTGGAAAAGTGGAAGTTTTATCAAGGGTAGGAATCAGCGAGTGCCAAAGCCCACAGTCTTATTCCACAGCACACAAAGAGTTGCTGTGGAGATTGGATTACAGCATCACATACAGCTAAAATTAAGTTTGCTTTCCCACCTCTTTTCCCTCTGAGAGCCTCTCCTTCCTCTGTCTGCCAGCATTTTTGCCCCCAGATTTGTTTTTATACTCCCACAGAAATACAGATTTGCTAGTAGGTATTTTATTGTCTTTTTCTTATGATTAGTTGTCAAGTGACCAGTGTGGCAATGGTGTGTTGTGTTTGCTGAAATCGTTTGCCCGCAGACAGCCTAAAAACTGATCTCAGATAATATTACTGAGTCGCACTCATCAGTAGAGCAGTGTAAAATAGTAGCTATATAGCACACAATGTGTGCAGTAAAACGATCAGCAGATTTCCACAACTGAAATGCCAGTCATTCACAGTTCCACACATGCATTATTAAATATTGTGGCTAATTTGATTATACTTGTAGGTATGAATTCAAGTGCAGTATAATGTTTAAACCCATTATGCAGATTTTCATCCAAAATTAGCAAGTTTTCAATTGTTCAAATGCACAATCCTTCATGGTCTCAATTCCCTCCAATGACAATAAATTGATAGTACATACAATCAGCCTCAGATTAATTCAGTCTGATATATTACACACAATAATGACAGAAGCTTTCCAAAATCACTAGCTTAAATCTCTCTACCGGTTGAGACTATGATTCTTCTGCACCACAAATGCGTTCTTCTGAGGACGACAGGACACTGGATTTACACAACGGTATAAGGGGGGGGCTTTTTTTGTTTCTCCCCCTTTTCCATTGTTTGCTAGTCTCCGGTGGCAAGTCTTGTGCAACTCATTTGCTTTGGTATGTATTATGTCCATTAAATGTTGGTACCCTATTACTTTGCATAGAAGGAAATCTGATCAAAGTATTTTACACTGATTGTTGTGCCCGGCTAGCATGTGGGATACGTCTGCTGCAGTCTATGTGAATAATATACGTATGCATTTGCGATTCTGTTTATTTGGTGGTAACAACATTACACAACCAATTTTTTGAAGTGAAGTGTTTACATTACGGTTGCTCAGCCGGCGCCGTCTTTCTAAATAATTCTGGTACCCACTGTGCAACAATCTGTTTGTGTTCAAGGATACAACTCAAACTACTTTTGCTCGTTTGTCCAGTATAGGCTTTGTATTTTACACATTGATATAAACCCCCCCCCGCCTCTTGTGTTTATTGCCTTATTAATCTGTATGCTGCACCCAACACTTCTTGTGACTTACTGAGGCCAGGTTTTAGATTTATTGGGATAGGCCTGTGACAATAATCAATATATCGACTTAGCGCGCAATATATGTACATGACTTCAATAATTTTTAGTTACGCAATATATCGCCCATTATATTTCCTTAAAAATTAATCTCAGCATGTTTAGTACATTCCACTTGCGCCCGTGTGTTTTGCACCTTCTTGTACATAACGTGGTGTAGTCACGAGGCGCTAGTTCAAATTTAAAAAATGCCCTCTGCAAAAAAGTTTTAGGATTAGATATGGTCTTGTTTAGGGCTGTTGCTTTGTGCATATTGGACATTCTTCTAAATAGGGATTTTTTTTTTGTTGGATTGCGTTTTTCAGCAAACGGGGTGTTTGCCACCCTTACTCTACAGAGGATTAATAAGGTCATTGGCGGAAAATGCTGTAGATGAGAAAACAAGTTTCTCCCTACAAGTTCTTGTGCATTGTTTCTTTTTTTTTTCCCTATTGTTACTTTGACCTTTTGGCTTTAGAAATGTTTTATTACTATTATTCAGGTTTTTTAAGGATTAATAATTTGGGCCCTATCAACACCCGGGCAATGACGGCGCAACGTGTTTTTTGTAGTTTCAGCCCAACGCAGTTTCTCATTTTCCCGTCCTGCGCGCGTTGTTTAAATAGCATAATTTTGCATGTTGCACCACTCTGTTGCCCCATGGGTCTGTCGCTTTGGTCTAAAAAAGAGCTGTTTCGTGTGATTTAGGTTGAATTCATTCGTTGGCTTCGTGTTTGTGACCCTCTAGCAGGAACTGAACATAGACTGCGCACCTGCACCCACCTCAAACCTGGTCTAATGTCCCTGGTGAACTATGTTTCTTTGTTATTTAAACAAGTGCGTGTATGCTGCGGCCTATTAGCGTTGTGCTTAGTTTGTCCTTCCGTTCGACCTTTATCTAAATGCGCGTCTACACTTTGATGTTATTACTACACACAGGGATGCGCTAGCCGCACACAAAACTTTTTTTTTTTTAAAATTACATTCCACCTGTAAACGCGAAACCACCATGACGCCCAAGCCAACTGGGGATGGGTGTTGTGGTACTCCTTGATCTGTTTTATTGCACGTACACCCAAAATAAACTTACCCACATACTCATTAAGAGAATAGGACAAACCGTTCATAGACATGTGCCTGGACGCCGCACTGTTTTCCTAGCGTTAAACTAGCAAAAGTGGATTCGGACGACACGCCCTGAGTGCACCTGCGCGGGCTTGCTTTTCCATTTGACCATGCGCTTAGAGCGTCCTTTTGAATTTTTTAAGTTATAGGGCCCATGATGTGACATATTCTTAAACATTTAAAGTTTGTGTCTTTGGACATTCGTAGGCCTTCTTGCATTATTCTGTGTTATATTTTGAATAATATCAAATCGCAATTATTCTGGGGGCAATTATTGCATACAAAAATCCAAGTTGTTATGTGAAACGGTATTTGCTGGACCTATGAGCAATTGAAATAGAAACTTGATGTAATCTAGGAAGAAGCCCAGCTACTGTCCACCCAGCACAGTCCTTGGCTTCCCAAAATCGGACTGATATCCCATAATCCCAAGCGATAATAAAGTGCACCCATAACTGTGACCCATCTGCTGGGAGTGATTTACAGTATAGAACAGTATTACTGGCATTTTTTCTTCTGTATTACCAGTGGAACAAAGAAATCTTTGTTCAGTTCAGGGAAATGGTACAGAGTGCAGTTTTATTAGAGGGGGACTGGTCTGCCTATGGGACTCCTTTAAAGGTACAGAGGTGAACCTCAATGTTTTGCATGCATTTGGAGGGGCTCCTTCTAGATTGACATGGAGTACGTGCAGTCCGGGCATTCAGCAAGGGTTTGGCATCTCTTTACACGTTCTGCTGCCTGGAATTGAAGATATACACGTTGGCTTTGACAGTCTTAACCGAGTGTGACTATAAACACCATATGCATTCCTTTCCTGTTTTTCCTCTGCTCTGTTCCTCTCTCTCCCTCTGTCCATCCCAATTGCTGCCAGATATGCACACCTTTTTAAAACCAGTCTCTTCCAGCAGTACATCCTCCTCATCTCGCAATTGCCGTGATGGCCTCATATCATGATCGGTTACACTGCACTTTGCATTTTGGAGCTAAAAATGGCTCCCAAAAAGTTCCAGCTGCACTTGTGTAGAAAACATTCAAGAGAATTAATCAACAGTTCCTCTTTTATTGCAAGTTTGCATCACAAACCACAACTCCGTATGGAGAAGCACTTGAGTGCATGAAAGGGAGATGAGCTGATGAGGTCCAACAAAGTGGAGTTGGATGTTCTTATTCCCTTCGGTTCTTCCTGTGAATATGGATGGCTCTTTCAAGCATAACACAGTAAAGTTATTGATAAATAAAACATTAGCCATAAAACCTCAAGAAAAAGTTGAGGGTATTCAACGTAATCCATTGCAACACAGCCCTCTGTGCACACACAAATCTAATACGCTGTGTGTGTGCATGCTTTTAGAGGTGAAAGCTCCTTGGGATGCTGGAGCTAAAGTGAACCAGATGTAGTGAATGGAACATGCTGAGTTTTTGCGCGCTGAGGTAATTCTCTGGTTCATTGCTGGATGATATATCCACGCTTGCGCTCATTCACATATGCATTCGATACGCCCACCGGGCCCATCATGTGCACCCTTTGTTTGTGAACCCGCTCGCTGAACGGTTCGCACATGCCCCGCAGCCAACCCCCCACATCACTAGGCTTAACCACAGTAGTCCAGTGTGTGTGTCCTCTTTTATGTTCCGTCATATACATCCACTAATCCTGAAATTGCTACAGGATCGGCTGTTTCACGTTTCCAACTATGCAAATTTGCCGCTATAAGGTCACACACTCTGATTTTTTTGTGTTTTCTTTGGTTACAATATGATCGTAACGCCTGCTTGGTAACGATTGTTGCCGTTTAGCGACGCACAGACTTAAAACTTTTTTTTTCTGGGTAGACTATCCAGCACTTCCCCCCGTCTTCCCCACCCATTCCCTGTGGGGTACTTCTTCTCTTCGGCACGCCCCCTGTGCGTCACCACCCTGCCAGCACTCATTCACCAGATATAAATAACTTATTTTTAAATTATATGTTTTACCTTGAGCCATGCTGACTCAAATTGCCCTGAGACACAATAATTGGGTAAAGGAGATGAAGGGAACATTTTGGCAGATCTTGGAAGGTCTTGATATCTGCTGGTCTAAGAGAATGATTGAAGCCCAAATGAATAGTCCCTGAATTAGAACTACCCATCCTGCTTTTCCTTCCTCCGTTCGTTCTTTCCATCATTTTCTTCTCTAAGCCCTTCTGCAGCCGTGTACCAGTTGGCAGGACGGTGCTATATCAGCTTCTCCAATTTTAGTCCCAAAAGTTTTCCGAGACTTGACAGCGGGCTTGTTTTGGCTGCAGAACTGAGCCGAATGGTCTCGGGAACAGATCAGCAGAAAAGCTGCGTTTTCCACACCTCTATTTTCTTCATTTGAGTGGGCCTGAGGGTGCTGGGATAGAAGTGGTTGGTGGATAAACCCTTTGCGTTCACTGCACTGTATGTGGTGGGTGGAGGGGTGAATAAAGAAACAAAGCAATCCTCTAGGTGCTGGAGGATAGTGTCATTTAGAGTGCATGGTTTCATTCAACGCTCTCAAAACAAACACATGGCGAAGCCAGTGAAGGACCTTAGGGGGCAAACTGTTGGAACTTGTCTTGTTTCCTCACGCGGACATATTAGCACCGTGAACACAGACACATTCCAGCGCCGTCAGACTACAAAGAGTCTTCTGCCCGCAATCTCGCAGCCTCTAACCACATGCAAATCACGAGGGTGGTGGTTTTACATATTCTAACGTTTCCGGGGGAAAGAGAGAAAGGTCAGAGATTGGGGAGACGGGAGAATGCAGAATCCCTCAGGCCTGACATGGTTCGATTCAGACATGTTTCCCAGACATTCTTTTGTTTTTTAGAGTTAAACACATTCACTGTCATTGTGTCAGGCTGATGAATGGCCATTATGGCTGGTTTAATGGATTAAATGTTGACGCTGAGGGCACTTATCAACACAACACCCTTCTCTTGCTCTTTGCCACTCTCTCTTTTTGATATTCGGACTTTCGTTGAGCTTTAGCTATCACATGCTCCACTGTCTTTGGTCACGCGCCCCCATCAGTGGTATGACTGCCCGTTTTGGTTTTTCTTTTCCAAATGTTCTGTATCACCCACCCAACGCCTCTACACTGCACATTCATCGCGAGTTCCTGGTGGTCCCCCCGTCAACACACCACAATGTAGTGCGTGTTTAGGACGGTCATTGTCACCCACGTCACAAATGGTTTCCCACAGGTCCCCCCCCCCCACTGCAGAAGAGGCTGTTAGACTTAGTCAGTGTGGTGTTGACTTTATGTTGAACACATTGGACAGACAAATACGATTTGGCGAAAGACGTTATCCAGTGACAATACTTAGATATTGTGGAACTGGGTAGAGTGACAAAATGAAACTAGTTTTTACTCAACCTTTTATGGATGGCAAAATCCAACTCTGATGTTGTAAAACGTGATAGGATCCGCCCAAGACTTTGTTATCTTGTACATTCTTTGTTCTCACAAGTTAAATGTTTTATTTTTGGTAACGTTTCTGCGATGGCACCATAACAGATTTGACAGTCATTTGTGATTCAGTGTCTTTTTTTTAATTTTTGATATATATGCACACAAGTGGCATGTGGGCGTAATCTGGAGGTAGTTGTGATCTATCACAAACTTCAGTTATATAAAACGCAGAATTGAGTGGCCTTGCTAGCACAAGCATGCTCCTCATGGGTTTCGTACAGATTAATGCTGACATGGTTACTTTTGTCTTTCAAGCTAATCCCCCTCTGTGATAAGGTGGAATTCAATGTAGACATTGACAATGAGTGTACTGCAAAGGTTTTTTTTCTTTTCAAAGTGTTTCAAAAAATCACACTTAAAAAATAGGTCTTTTCTGTTCGACCCCCCCCCTGCACCCCCAGTGATGCCACATCTGGCATGCCAGGGTGTGTGTTGAGCAGCACGCCATCACATTTTTTTATGCACATGGTGTATCTCTTGTGTGGACTCAAAATGGGTAACCGACTGACCCCCCCCCAGAACATGGACTGTCTTGTCCATGTTTGGGTCTACCTCAAATCACGATTTTAATATGTTATTTTAGTTTAACCTGTGTCTGTCGTTTTGCATTATGTGTGTATCCAGCTATCTTTTTTGCTAGGTTTTTTTTCCCCCTTGTACCCCCCTCCCCCCCCCCCCTCTATAATGCCTCCCATTGGATTCACCACCAAAACTTTACATGCACACTGTGTCTGTCTACCATGTATGCATTGCAAGAAAAGTAAAGATTGCAAGCTACTTGCTTAAGGATATTTATTCGGTGCAGTCTAAAGCAGTTCACTTCCACAACTTGGAACGTATTGTTTTGACACCAATGAAACAAAACAAATTCTGACGTCAAACTGTCTCGGGTGTGCGCGCCCTTGCACTTTTAGGGTCCGAAGCTTCGTGCCTGAACAACGCCGTGTGTTTTAGGTCAAAACAGAGGATTGTCTTTTTTACAATCCTATGTGCCATTCGCTTTATGCTTGGGTCTGCTGGTCGCCGTCCAGTTTTTTAGGCTCAGCCTGCTTTTGTTGGGTGAGCCCAGGTTCACAGCAGCCATGGACTTCAAAGTGGGGGGTGGTGGGGGGTGTCAGCCCACATTAGAGGAGATGAGAGACCGTGGGCACAGAGAATAGCAGATTTTATACTCCACGCTCGGTCCCGTTCAGGAGCATTGGGTTGTTTGTTTGTTAGTGGTCACAGACGCACCACCATACAACACTGCCAGGCAACAATATGTGGTTTTGTGATTGTGTTTTTAGACTTTATTATGTGTTCTATAGTGGAACTGGAGAGAGAGGATAATTTTTTTGGCTGCCCCCCTGCACCCCCGCGGGGACGTGGTCTCTGTCGTTTTTTTTTGTAGAGGTTCGGGTGTGTCGCCGCCCCGCACACCCCCGAAGTTGATGTGTGTGAACCCCCGGAGTCATACATCCTCCCCCTTCCATATAGGCCAACTCCGCCTTTTTTCTCCCCTTTTTTTCCCCCTTCTTTCTGATCATGACAAGTGGGTTTGACTTTCCTCCTTGGTCCCTTACCCGCCATTCCTTCGTCCCCTTTTGCCTCCTGTGCAATGTCAGTTTGTTTCCTGGTGTTTTGTGGCTGCTTTCCCCACGTACCTTGGATCCAGTGTCTCGCTATCCTTTCTTTGCACTGGGCCGTTTTCCCCCTTAGCTTACACATATCGGTTCTCGCCCCTGCCCTAGAGGAAACCATCCTCTCCAGAATTTAGTCCCCCGTCTCCCGCCCCTTTTTCTAGTGTCAGCCGCCTCTTTTCCTCCTCTACCGGACCCCTTTTTACCCTTTCACGCCGCTTTTTTTCCGGCATGGCCCGTCCTGAATGTCCGGTCTGCCTGGCCCCTCGTGACCACTACCTCCTCATCGATTATTAAGCGTGTAGTGAGTTCCTCCACTGTCTGGGAACTACCCCGGTTTGCACCCCGTATCTTCGCCCACGTGTCCCTTGTCTTTTGGTGTTCCCGCGGTGTCCTGGAGCTCGGCCCACATAACGCGTGACTGTCGTATTGTTTTTATTACAACCACACACGTTTCACTTGCCGTTGGTCCTGGCCTCACGCCGCGACCCTAACAGTATTATATGACCTCTTTTTGAGGGTGCGGCATAGCACCCCTGTCGGCTGTGCATTTCCCCGTTGACCCATGCCACTTAGACTGTCGCCTTCTACCTTTTCGCCTATTGTTGCTATCCTACCTCTGCGCACTCGCCACTATGCGCTGACAGTTCCGCACACCACTTTATTATTGCTTTACTTAGTTACGACCCTCCGGGGTTTTCGCGCCTCACGCCGCCCGCTGTTGTTTGCTTTTCAGTCTGTGTGTTTCGGGTTTTCTCGCAGATGGTACATCCGTGTGGGCGAATTGTCTGTACAGACAGCTTTGCTCTTTGAGTTGGCGTCGCTCTACATTCGCGACACCCATATTCACTTCGTCCCTTGAACACTTGTGTCCTCGATATATCTGTGGGTTTTAAGTCTCACTAGGCACCATCTTTGTGCTTGCTTACAAACCTCTTCATTTCTCCTTCACTGTGGTGGTGCGCAGCGGACTGGTGGTGTTCTCTTCCAACAACACCCAGCTGTCCTGGCATCCCCTTTTTGTTTATTTGCTAGCATCAGGGGTTATCAGTCAGCGTGCTTGTTGACTAGAGACCGCTGACCCTCCTATTTGCTGGTCTGCCCGACTTGGACACCCTCCTCCGTGTTACCCGCCGCCCCCAACCACTTTTGGTATTTGCACTGTTTTCTTCCACACCCACCTAGAGGAGCTTGTGTGTGTTTGTTCCTTCTGGTTGTGATATGTTGTCTTTGTTTTCTTCATCACTTTTTTTTTTTTCCCCCCGTCCCTATAATTGATAAACCTTACATATTCACACCTGTGTGTGTTTCCAACCGGACCTTCGCCACCCCTAGCTACCATCTTGGGTTCCTTGACGATTTCATCATTTGGTGTCGTTTTGTGGTGCAGCTTTTTTTTTGGTTGCAGAACCTTTGAACCCCCTCTAACCGATTTTTACTACAACACACCTTATTTGCCCCTGGTGTTAGGGTTCCTTTACGCACCCATTTATTTAATACCTTTGCCAATTTGTAGCATTCACGATGACCCGCCCACTTTCCCGATACGCCCCATCTTTAGAGCCTTTGTGTGACGCATTTTTTTTTTTACCGGGTTTGTCTAATGTCACATCGACCCAGTAGTAGTCTATGTGTGTGTATATGATACTCCACAGCTGCAAATTTAACTTATGCACAACCCCCCAAATTTGGAACAAACATCTTGATTACCCCATTTGCCAATAATACCCGCACCCGTTTCCATCCACTCTGTTCCAACCACAATAACTATCACCCACAGCGATCACTTTTCCCCTGCCGCGCACACCACTTGGTCCTAGCACCACAGTATCAATAATTAACAATAAACGTTCTGCGCAACCGGGAAGACATGCTCGCGCTTCTTTTTTTCTAACATAATTACCTGGCCCCAAAAAACAGCATTCCCCAGCCCCACACGGTCCCCCCCACGTTCAGAATTATAACATAACACTTTCAGCTGGTGTTGCGCTGAGACGATTGTTGCGGGGGTAGGTCACCTGAAGGTGGTGTTTTTGCGCATCAAGGAATCTAATTGGGTTAAAGGGACTGAATTCTTCCGTCGTCCTATATCTGAACAACAATCTCTGGCTCTCACAACTCGAGCATTGTCTGCTGGTCGCCGACCAAACCCCCATCTCCACACCCCACAAAACTGTTTTTTACACAATATCCATAGCTCTTTTTACGCACCCTACCCGTGTCTTTCTGCCCTACTACGGGCTTCTGGTGGTTGTCCGGTTTTTTTTGGCCCCACCCCCGTGGTTGATCCGGTGGTTCACACCCCGGCCCTTGGCCCCCCCCCCACCAACCGCGCCCTAATCTGCTCTACCGCGCTTCATGCTGGATCCGGCCTGTCGACACCCTCGGCACGCCTTCCACTCCTACCACGACTTCCATTCGTATAGCCCCATTGCCACCCACCCCCTTCGCTTTTGTGCCTACCCCCCCCCACCCCCCACATCTTCCTTTATTCTTCGGCTATTTAATATTGGTCGCAGCCGTCCCTTCTGTTATCTCAGTCCGCCCGTAAGAAGCCAAACACCCGAAACCCAGCATCAACCACATCCACCCAACACCCCGGCACAAGCGCCAACCCACCACCGCCACCCCCGACCACACACACCACTAAACACGACCACCCCACGCTTCCAGACGACCCGACTTTACTACAAAACACACAAAACCACAGGGGCCACTCACCAACCGTAAAAGAGAGCAACCTGTGGCACGACTGATATGAACCCAAAGAAAATGATTGAAGAAACTGAAACAAAAACCTCTCTCACTCAGGATGTTGTGAGGGACACTGGGAGGAAGTGTGAGCTGACAGGCCTATCATTAGGTGTGCTCTTTTCTGATAAGAGTCTGTTTGGAAAATAATAAATCTGAAAACACCACAATTTCACATTTAATTGATGGTAATGTACAAAAGATGTACAATATATGTCAACAGTCTTTTATGGCTGGGATGATTTGGAAATGTTCATGATCAGAAGTGGAACATGCTGCATTTAATACCATCTTTTTTTTTTCATTTACACAGTTAAGCAAGGTTTCTTGCACCAATAAATTTTTTCACATGACCATCATTTACCCCAGGGGGTTCTCAGCTCTGGCCCTCGAATTTTGCTTGATCAAACTCACCTGCCTATAACGCTCTAGTAATCCTGAAGACCTTGATGAGCTTGTTCAGGTGTGTTTGATCAAGGTTGGAGCTAAACTCTGCAGGAAAATGGATATCGAGTTGAGAACCTCAGATCTACCCTTTTTCTGGTCCTTCAAGGCCCTGATATACTTCAAAACCGAAGAACAAACTGGTGCGACATCATTTTTTGAGTTTGCAAAAAAAAAAAAAACGTTGAAAAGTTTTATTTTGTTATTGGATGCAATATAATTGGTACTGCCCCATCTTTCAATAAACTCTCTTTGTACCAGCAGGAATTGTTAAATGTTAGTGTGTAGTTTTTGTTGTTGCTGTTGTTTTTTGAAGTTAAAATATAGTAGATTTTGATGTAATATACAGTATATTAGAACCCGGGGAGCAGTTGGGGGTTCGGTGCCTTGCTCAAGGGCACCTCATTCGTGGTATTGAAGGTGGGAGAGAGCACTGTACATTCACTCCCCCCCACTACAATCCCTACAGACGGAGAGCTTTGGGTTACGAGTCCGACTCCTAAACCATTAGGCCACGACTTACCACCATGCTACATACAGCCAGGAACAACACATGGTTTACTTCCTTTGTTGTTTGAGAATAATAGTACCTGCTTTTTCCTTATTACCTCACTTGGCTGATACATAAAGAGTTGATGTGTAAATGTGGGTGGTCACATAGTATGTTAATATGTAATCTAATTGATTTTTGAATGAGATTTCTGAATGAACCGTGTTTGCAGCTTCCTTTCTGTAAAAGGTCTAGGTGGACTTTTGAGCTCTCAAAATGAGAAAAGAACAAGTACAACTCACTTTTCTGCGATATAAGTCCTTTAAACGGCTTTAGTGGAAAGCAGGCACACGAGAGGATTGATCTGATCCCAGAGAGTGGTCTGGAACACTGTTCTGCTGGCGGTGTAATCCTGCCTGCAGGTGTGATCGTGTTTTTCTTACCCAGCTGAGATTTTCTTTTCTTGTCTCCTCACATCTTATGGAAAAGAAATCTAGAAAACTATGTGGAATATTTTCTACCTGGCATGCATAGAATATTAAAAAAATATATACAATTAGATCATTGTGAGTCCATTATTAGCTGTGTGGTAAGTTTATGTTTGAGTGGCTTGCAGGGCAAGATAGAAAGACAGAGAGATTAATAAACGGGGGCTGAGTTCCTGGTAAGGTGGTGAGCGGCTCTGAATTATAGGCTTTATTTGGAGACATATGCTGGGATTTTGATCATACGCTTGAGATGGCAGGAGCAGAAAGCCGCTTAGTGCTGCGCATGTGATGTTTTACAAGTCTTTACAAGACTGTCATCACCTAGACACTAGTGTTGGAGAATGCAATATCTTTTAAACTAGTGCATGCTACTGTTACTATTGTGCATAGTTATATAAAGGATTTGAAGAAATTCCTGACCTAAGTGTTACACTTTGACAGGTAGCTCATCTCGCTTTATGCTACAAACATTGAAGGACGAACTTGAGCCATGTCATTTATGTCCAATATGCAGCATGTAAATCTTAGTTATATAATATATAATATTATAATATTATATATATATATAGATATATATCGATATATAATTATATATATATGATATTAAATTATACCAATCATAAAACAAAAAAAAATTACAGTTACACTACCATGTATAGTTTGGGCTTTTTTAATGGTTTTGAAAGTCTCTTATGGTCACCAAGGCTGCATTTATTTGATCCCAAATACAGTAAAACAGTAATATTGTGAATGTTAGTGCAATTGAATAAACTGTTGTAATATATTGTAGAATGTAATGTATTTCTGTGATCAAAGTTGAATTTTCAGCATCAATACTCCAGTTTCAGTGTCACATGATCCTTCAGAAATCATGCTAATATTCTGATTTCCTGCTCAGAACCATTTCATTATATTAGCAATGTTGAAAACAGTTGTGCTGCGTAAATTTTGTTGGAAAATGTTTTTAGCAACTTCTACTGACCCCAAACATTTGAAAGGTAGTGTATAAAAAAACTACAAATTAAAACAGTGATGAATGTGTTTTACAAAAAGACCATGCAAAATGTCATGAGGGGCTTCACGAAACATAACTGAAAGTTGGACTGCTTACATAACAACCCTTTTGAACCAAACAAACCATTTGGTTGCAATTGGTCATTCACACATGCAGTGATTGTTTTGCAGGATATCATCCAGTGCCTTTATTGTTGGTGGTAATGAGCGTTCATACACTAATGGAGTTCTGCAAAACTGAACATAGCTTTTGAAAATCTGATTCTAAATGACATATATTGCCGGTAAAAAATAACAAATCATACCATTTTGACAACAAAACAGCTTTTCCAGTTAAAATTTACATTATGGATGGATGAAAGTGTTTGTGTATAAATTGCAGCAGTGTATAATGCATCATAACAATTTCTGACACTCTTTTCCACACACAACGTTTTTATTATTTCTCTGTATGTAGGCAAAGACAAACCATAGAAAGCAGTCATTCACAGTACCTGCTTGCTAAATCACTGCATGCATGAACGTCTTTGTGCTCTGTACAGCATAACATAAACAACAATGTATTGTTTTACATTGCTACACTGCAGCTCGCTGTAAAAAAAAAAAAAAAGCTCAGTATGGGTAAAGTTGCACTGTTACTCAGCTACTCACACTACTGATTTATTTTTGCTATTTTCATCACTACAACGTTTTTGAAAACATCCTGAATCCAGCCAGTCACACTCCTTTAACACACGTCTGTTTTTGAAGCACCTGTCAGCTCTCTCTCTCTCTCTCTGCTTCTTATTCACATTTCACCTGCACTCATGTCTGGTCTTGCATTGGTCCAACAGGTGTTTGCAGAGACAAACCTCTCCACACGTTCCAATAGAACTGAACCTCTTTTAGCCCTGCAGGCATTGTGCCGAGGCTCTATTCATCACCGCGTTTGGAAAAAAGCTGCCTAATCACTGACAAGACTGGAAGAGTTGCTCTCTTTCTTTTTGGTTTTCTTCATGAACACAACTGTATTTGCGTGTGAAAATGAATTCTAACTGAAACCATACTTGAATTTTCAGTCTATTTGCTCTAGATTTCAGAAGCTTTCTTGTGTTTGATGACCTTGGGAACTTGAGCATTTGTGTTTTTTCGCTTGCGGCTGCAAGTGAGACTTGGAGCATGACGACGTGCGCCTGTAGGTGTGCGAGGAGTGTGACTTTGTGTGCGCGGGGCGGTACTGAGGCCTGCGGCGGTGCTGCTTATGAACTGGTCAGACTGCCTTTTTGATTATTATTTCCAGGTCCACGGCTATCATCGAGTTGTTCCAGCTGGCCCCCGCTCCCTCATCATGCAGGACTCGAGCAGACCTGCTGCGGTCACTCTGTTCCACGTTGTCAGCACAGCGTGCATGAAACAAGATCTTAATAAGAAAAACCTCATATGCATCCAAGTGCTTGTCCGCGCTGCTTACTTCCCTCGGCACCTGCTCATGATTTCATTTTTAAAGGGGTCACATCATGGATTTTCCTATTTAATTTTTTCTCCCTAAGGCCCACTCATAATGTTTATAATGAGGTCCATTTATGTTTTTGTTTTTTTTTTAACCAGAAAAAAGTTATATTTAGTTTTATATGACCATTTTATACTTTCTATCTGACCCTTAGAATTAAACAAGCTGTTTTTGTTTTTTTTGCTGCTGTGCCTTTAAGACATCAACTGTATATACAATTTTTTTTTGCATGTGAAATGAGATTTCATTTCACTTTGCTGCTAACTGCGGGTTTGCAGTTCAAACATTTTACATGCCTCATTGACAATATGAAAATCAAACAATTTGCATTGAAATGTGCTTCACAACCTGTAGACTGAAATGCCCCTGTGAAAAAAAGAAGTTGCTCAGTACACTAAAAAGTGCATTTGTAAAAAGTTCGTTTGAGGTTTTACTTAATGTAATTTTATTCAGGTTTTAATCTTTTGGACACTTATTTTGATGTGTTGGCTAACATACTAAAACTCAAGTACTTGATTGTAAGTTTAACTCTATTGCGTTATTCAAAATGACACTTAAAGTTAATATCTTTTAAATGTATCTAAACTGCAACTTCATCAATATAAATCTGTAATTACAATATATTTAAATAAAAGGTCTACATACATGTGGTCGCAATACAGTAGAGTTGGACTGCTTATGTCCAGGCATTGTAGTCAGAAAATATTGTGTGTGAAGCTGATTTGAATTTGTTTTAGACCATTAGACATGATGTCGCAGTGCCTTCGAAGCTTATCTGAAACCAATTTCCTTTGGAAGAAAAGCCATGCTGCTGCTTTTGGACGCAGTGCAGGTCCTGTTCCACACACTCCTTACAGCAGTTTGGAAGCCATTTCTGCTCTTTTCTCTGTACGCGGGGAACTCAAAATGGCTTATTTTTTTATCAGGGCTGTTTTGGCAGAAGTCCTCTTCATGACAAAACCTCTCCCGTACTGTCTCTGCAGGTTATGTGTTTGTCACTGATATGCAATGGCCAAGGCCTTGGCAAGTCACTTGTTTTTCTGTGGGACAAATTAAGTATTTTGCAAGAGCTTGGCAGCAATTGGGCCAATGTTTTCTGGGTATTCACTCACTCCGTTTTCACCAGAAAGATGAACTCTCTTTCTGATGCCAAGACATGAAATGATACAGAAATGTGGTCATATTTAATCTAAAGCTGATCAGGTCTGAAGAATTCTGAAAAACCTATAAAACTCAAGGAATGTCTCTTCTCAGCTCACTTCTGGTTGATTCTGTCTTTTAGTACATGGTGTATCCATGAAATGTGCTGTTACTTTTAGCACCTGTGGAATTTTTTGCATATGTTGAAATGTGGATCAAAAATCCTATTTTTTATTCACAAATCATTTTGTTCTCTTTTAACACTTTTATGATATGCATTTTGACAAAAAGTGTTTAGTTGTATATGCAGTGCCTATTTTAATAGATACTTAATCAAAGAAAGTGTTTTTCTCTCTTTTTTTTTAACAAAAACCAGATAGGTACCATAGTTTCCTAAAAAATATTATGAAAGATATTTCAAAATTTTGATTGATTTATAGCTCAGGTCTGTGTTATTAGGAGCAAAAACAAGTGTTAAAATGTTGAAAAATCTCTAACCTTATACATAATGCTTAATATTTTATATTAACTTGTGTTTTTTCAACATCAATGAATTTACTATAATCATTATTAAAATTTTAATTAAAATGAGTAACTTGTTTAATATTATTATTACATGCACACTTATAAGAATACATTTTAATAGTTTTATTTTATTTGAAAAAAAAAAAAAATTTTACCCTGCTTTGAAAACTGACTGATATTTTCTTGATATTGTTATTTACTAAAAGCAATTTAAAAAAAAAAAGAAAGAAAAAGAAAATCAAATGTAATCAATTACATACCCACTGTTCCTACTTTTAATAAAATTAATTAAACATTTAAAAAAAAAAAGCTGTGCTAAACCCTGCAAAATGAATGAGAGCTCAGGATATTCACTTTAAAGGGGTCATAGGATGCCCATTTCCACAAGTTGATATGATACTTTGGGGTCTTAATGAAAAGTCTGTAACATGGTTTGGTTAAAATGTTTCACTGGTAGTGTAAAAAACCCTTTTTTTACCCTGTCAAAAACAGCTCTTTTCAGATTTTGTAGCATTTCCTTTAAATGTTAATGAGCTCTGCTGACCCGCCCCTCTCTTCCAAGCTGCTCTCTGAGGGACTGTTTACTTTAGCCGCATTCATAGACACATACATAGACACATTTATGTAGATCGGAGGAGCATTCCATTCAGAAACAAAGTAATCCACTGCGTCTTTAGCGGCTCAGATGTCGAGAGTAAATGACGACTGCTATGTTCATAATTACATCCAACAACAGAACACTCAATCGCTTAGGAGTCATTCTTGTACACATCTGCTCGGCGGTTGAATGTGAATGAACAATGGCGGGACTGATGACAGTCACTGAGGGCGGGTCTAAGGTAAGACACCAGTCCAGTCTGTCCTGAAATTCTACTGTCAATCAAACTATCGTGGGATGGGCCTGTCTGTGTGACGTCACACAGACAGGCATCTGGAGGAATCCACCTTTGGAATTCGGCTCGTTTTGAGAAAGGGGAAAACATTTAACGAGATTTTAAAAAAAAACACTGGGTGGATCTTTATCATTATAGGGTGGTTGTGTACACACACTGCCAACACACATTTCAGTTCAAAAAACTTGTAAAAGCATTGGGATCCATGACCCTTTAAGATGTATGGCCCTAAAGAAATTCACCAAAAAATAAAAGAAGAGGAGAAAAATGAATAAGGAGCAGTGTTAACGAAATGCCGAATTAGCAATTCATTTCGAAAGCAGAAAGCTGAAGTGAATCTTCTAACTTGATTTAGTTGACCTTTGGTTGAGTAATACTGCTTGCTGCTTCCTCCCCTTTCCCTTAAACTAATGTAATTCTGAAATATCACACAGTGAGACCAAGATCTAGTTTCATTGCATAGATCACTGCTGTGTTTGATGATTAAACAGACGCTCATCGTATCTCAGCGCCAGATATTTACTCACAGAGCTGTCGTCACCCTTTTCTGAGTCGAGTGAATGAAACAGGTGTCCACCCACCTGTAAAACAGCAGCAGACTCACGGCCAGTCTCCAAGCAGGGCAGAACACAATCTTTGAAACAGGAGATCAATTGTTTAAATCCAAAGACTACACAAAGGCACAGCCGCCTCAATGAATTGTGATAACCTTTGACCCCAAAGTCAGTGTGCGTCTGTTGTTGTCCCAGGAGAACCCGAATGCACATATCTAATGGTGTAGTCGATGAAAACAACCGGCTTAACATTTTTACAATGGTTAATGTTTTACGTACTACTCCAGTAACAGTAACAATCTAGAGAGCTTTCTGAGGAAACACAAAGGTCCAGAGCGCCAAGTCCTGGTTGTGATCTAAATCATTTGTTTACAGTTCCTCTGAATGAAACATGCGCACAATGAAATCACTGTTCTCCAGAAAGTGTTTGTTTATGTGTGTGTTTATCTGTCATCCGCTCTTGATGAGGACAGAACACAGTTACAGAAAGCATGCAAAACCAGTTGAGAAGGAGCTTGCAGACCTTTATGCAGGTGTACAGCAGCCCCATAAAAGTATTCAGACACCTAAGAAACACTTATGAATGTTATTTTGTTAGAAAATAAAATCACAAACTGACTTCACTTCACAGTCGCCTTTGCTATAACTTTTAATCAACTGGTGTTTTTGGTGATTTTATAGGGGAAGTATGAAGTAAATTTCCCTTAGTTGCACACAGGTGTCCTAGCAGACCCTTACAAAAAGTAGCCATGGTTTTACTACAGTAACCTTGGTTTAGCTATGTTTTTTAGGAAAACCATAGTAACTACAAAATGTATACAGTTCTGTCAGGACCACTATCGTCAAAATGATAGATACTTAGCATAAAGTTTGGTTTGGCGGTATGGTTCTGTTCTGGGCAAAAATTCTCTGCCCATCCATGCAGCCTGTCATGACTGAGCAGGGAGAGCAGCAATAATAACCCCCCCAGGGTTAACAGAACAGAACAAGGCAGATATCATTAATGTACTCAATGATATTTAAGTGTAACACTTTATTCAAGATAAAGGAGTCTGATTAGCAAGGAATATCAGAAAGCTAAGTCCTGACTGTGGCGAAAGGTGGAGCTGGGGATGGAGGAGGGTAATTTGCACCTGAGCAAGCGATAAAGCTGTTGAATAATACTGAATAGACCTTATATAGGAATGCCGTGATAGGTGTCGTATTCCTATAGGTAGATGTGATCAGCTGAGAATCAGCTGATGCAAGCTTGACTCACGTGACCTGCCAGAACTAACGCTAAAGCTTAATTTTTACTACAGCATTTGCAGTAAAACCATAGTAATTACACAGTTAACCATAGTTTTACTAGAGTAACAATGGTTTAACTATCATTGTACTTAAACTATAGTAACTATAAAAATAACCATGGTTTTACTATAGCATTTACATTAAAAACATAGTAACTACAAGGGCTGGGTTTTGACAAATCTCACGATTCGATTAAATTCTCATTCACATGCGATTCAGTGTCGATTATTTTGGATACATATCAGGTACAATACATGCCAAATTTTCTCAAGAAAAAAATCTCTCAACTACGCTGGAAAATATACATGAGAGTCAGTTGGTACTACGTTACTATAATATTGAAGGTTAAAATTGAATGATTTGTGCTGTACAACTGCTTAAATTTCACTTAATGTTTTATAATAATTAAGTTGCAATTACTTCAGTTAGTTTTTTTTAAATATACACATTTAAATAGTGGCTGTCATAAAAACTTGGACACATAAATAAAGCATTAAATAACGTTAAAAAAAAATTATAATGAATATGTTATATGGTGTATATATTTAGCAAAATGCTCCTCTCTACAGTTGATTTTTATAGGGGACTATCGGTTATAGTCACCAAATATGTTTTCTGAGGTAAATGTGATGTTACATGAATTGTTTACAAGCCGTTATATTGATGTATTTGCACGGCTGAAACACTGATTGAGCGATTACATGAGGCGCCGGAATGGTATTTGCAAAAGTTTTTCTCGTACTCTTTCTTTTAACTTACCTTTGGATGTTTAGTCATGTTTATTTTGTGCTGAAACTGGTATTAATGTGGAGGAGATTATTAGTTCACATGCGCCTTGAGCTGCTGCGTCTCTGTTGAACTGAGGCGCTCCAGCGATCTGTCACTCCACAATAAGCGCCAAAACAGCATTTATTGTTTGAATACTGCAATAAAATGCACAGAATTTAAAATCTGTGACTTTGTTTCATATTAAAAGTACCAACGCACAATGCTTATTGCGATTTATAGGATGGGAGGTGTGCTTCGATGTTCCATCCATTAACTGAAAACAGGCTAGACTAATTGATTCTTGGGATTTAGGAATCGATATTGTTCCGTAAAAATGAGAATCGATTAAAATCGAGATATCGATATTTTTTACCCAGCCCTAGTAACTACACAATTTTTACTACATGGAATGTACACCTATAATGTGCCTTGACTATGATGTTGTAGTTAAATCATAGTAAATATAAAACTAACTGTGGTTGTACTATAGTATGTGGACTGACTCATTTATACTGTGGGAGAAATAATAAAGCATGACTTTATAAAGAAAACCTAGTCAGCTACCTTGTTGTCTACTGCCTACTAGTTAGTTAGACAATTAGCTAACTAGGGGCCGTTCATGCAGAATGCGTTTTTGCATTCCAGTGCTTTTCTATAGTTTTTCTCTGTAAACATGCCCTGGATAGACATGTTTAAATATTCAACTTTTTAAAATGGCATCTCTGGACCTTGTGTTTTTAATTTTTTACTACCCAGCATATCATGTTTCAGGATATGTTAACACAACAACAATGTTCCTTTACATTTTTGAAAAGTTTAGTGTACAGCCAACAACGCTGTCAAAACAATTCTTGTCCACATGGATCCATGAAAATGAAAAAAAAAGCTGTATTGTGCTTGCCAGGCCAGTAGTTGGCGATGTAACTTTGTAAAGAAACATTACGCTCCTGCACACATATGCATTTTTCATTTACTCATGCATACTGTACATATAGACTGAACAGGTAATACGTTTGCACATGACATCACAGTTTTCACAAGTTTGTGTTTTTGTAATTTACACCTATTGTTTTCAAAAGTACATTCTCAGGCTCCAAAATGCTGTTGTCGTTTAAATGAACAGCCAAAATGCTGATTAATCTGTAAAAGTCTAGGCAGCATTGGAGTTGCTGGAGTTTAGCATTACACCGTATCTACACCGCCGCGCCGCAACAGCTAAAGTTTGTCTACACTGGACGCGACAAAGCGACCGTTGAAAATCATTTGAAATTTGTGTCAATATGTCATAAATAGAACACATCAGCAGTTTTCTGTCAGGGATTTGTCGTGTAGTGTCGTGCCGCGCCGCGCCGCATCCAGTGTAGACAGCATCACTGATTATAATGAGTTCTATCGTATTTTGTCACACCACGCCACTCGCGTCCGGTGTAGACATGGTGTTAGCATGTTGCTAAGATATCAATGTGATTATGTAACTGTCACCTTTACGTTCAGTTAAAAAAAAGTTTGTGTACCCTTGTTTTCCTGAGTCTTAAGTTGTGTCCGAAGTCGCTCACTTCTCCAGACAGTCTGTGTGTTGTTTCCTCCAGCATGGCAAATCTTTTTCATCACAATAACAGATGGATGTCTAAAATATAAAAATAAGGAGAAGCCTAAAACAGGCCCGATGCCCAGCCCATGTCTGAAAATTGGCCCGAAGCCAATAAGTCGGGCCCTGTCGGGCTCAGGCTGAAATGCAGGGCTCTACATCTCTGGCCTGTATTTAAGTTGCAGTGATGGAACAAAGTCATAGACTGAAACCAGAAGTTTGGCGATGTCTTTGTGAAAAATGAAAACTCTTGTATCTTAATTAATTTTTTTTTTTTTTATGTGCTGCAGATGCAGCTAAATTAAAACAGAAGCATGTTACATGTTAAGTCAGGAAAGCTTCTGGGACTTTACGAGGAACTGAACAGTTCACCCACGCGCTATGATCTCCACGCCTGTCCACTGCCATCAGCTGCTCCAATGGTTGACGCTTTTATGGTCTGCCCACTTCACAGTTCAAGCATATCTAAAATGATTGTCTTCAGCAAGAAAATTCTGATCTCTCCTCCCACACCAGGGCTGGAATGCTGGCCAAGAGGGGCTGCTTCTTCACCACAAGGGCCGTATCAAAATCAGTCCAGCGATACTGATCTGAAAAGAGGAAGAGCCCCTCCTAAAGATGATGAGTCAAACCAAGATTACTAATGCTATTTCTATGACAGCTATTAGTGAAGCTCCCGCCCACACCCAGCTGTTACTAATGTAGCATTGTTTATCAAGCAACACAAATGATCTGGAACAAAATGAAAATCATTAATGGAATTTAGTCATAAACCCTTTAAAATAAATGAGTGATGGCATAGGCTACACGAAATTCCATATTTTCACTATTAAACTGTGCTAAACTATGATGAGAGTAACTAACGTGGCATCGGCATTATAAAACAATAAGCTTCCACCTGCTAGGGTGAGTCTCTCTTTGTCAGAAAATTCCTCTGGAGAGGATTTTGGGGAGAGGGATGGTGGAGATTTATAGAAAGGAGTGGGAGTGAGGTATGAGCTCGCTGATGGCTGACTGACGCACAGCTTGAAAGCATTAAAAGGGCTGATACAGCGCAGCAGGCTGAGTAATGCTGGGTGCACATATTCGCATGCAAAATGTCATCCTAGGTGCGCACAGTGTATCTTTTGAGTTTGCATTTACTAATGCTCCCATAGAAACTTTGCAGTTACTTGCATTCTTGTAAGGGTTAGTTCATCCAAAATTAATATTCATATATTATTTACTCACCCTCATGTCGTTTCAGAACCATATGACCTTCTTTTTTTCATTGGAATGCAAGGGGAGAATTTTTGCTGTTAAAATGAATGGAGAGAGTTTCAAACAGGACCCGATGCTATAGCTTTCTGTGAGGAAAACACCAAAAAATTTCAGTTGTTATTCACTGAAAATCCACCCCAGCTCTCCTTAGTACAATAATGTCAGATTTGTGAACAGATTTTTCTTTTGTGTCTTTAATGAATCGATTAGTCTAATAATGATTTGATCACAAATTTCTAATCAGCTGAGATTCTAAAATTCAACTACATTTTCCTCACTCAGCTTCAAATGACTTGGAGTATAGTTGTGGACTACTTTTATAGCGCTTTATTGACTTTTTTAAGTTTTAGCTTGTGAAAAAGCATACTTATAATCAAAATAGTACATTTACTTTAAAATAACTTAAGTGTGAAGTTCTGAATGTACTGTTTCTGGACATTTGCATGTTAATTGCAATTAAATGAAAATGTAGTATAGGTACAATTGATATTAAATGCAATTAGCTGAACTTTTGAGTGCTTTTTTGACCCACTTAAGTAGGACTTAAGTACATTCAGTTCCCTTTCAGTCAGTCACTCCGAGTCACGTCGGTGACCCCCCCCCCCTCCCCCCCCCATACACATTGGGATATCGCTTCGATAGACCAATCTACTTCGAGTGTAAACTAAACGAGCCAATGCAAAATGGCATGCAATTATTGCATCCAGCTGCCGCTGATCACAGCATGAGTATAATAAGGCAGCAGGTGCAATGCATACCAGCTTTTTGCTTTGGAGCCGAGCGACAACATCGTTCTGCTCTTTTTATTTCGAGAAATACGAGTTCAGCACGCTCTCGGAAGCTTTCTGTATTGGCGAGACGGTGCTTCAGCGGTGGTCGTTCCAGTGTCGAGTGGGTTGCGCACTTCAGGCTGCACTACCCCCTGTCGTGTTGCAAGCGACCATCTCCCCTGTGCACCTCAGCACAAAAAGAGCATTTCCTAAAGAGCAAATTTATCTAAAAGAGCTCTACGGGTGTGTCTTTATAAAGACGACTGATCGTCCTTATAAGGATACCGTTTCACCCGTGCGTTTCTGGATACGGTCGTTACCTGGCGCCGGGTGATGGTTCGAATGAAACCTCAGGGACCCCCTCAACCCTCTGGGCCAGCCACTCCTCTGCAACACGGCCAGTGGAGCGACCCACAGAACGCGATGGGCCCTCTTTAAAGAGCGTACCAGCAGTATCCAGTGGACCTCCCCCCGACCACATGTCGATCTCAGCATCGGAGGGAGAGCTGACCGATGAAGATTCGGCCGCGCTGCCACCCTCCAGGATGGTGGCAAAGAGATAATCGGGTCACACGTCTGCCTTCACCACGTTTTTTGCACTTCCTCTCCTACCCTCAACCACCGGCTGGGGGGCCACGTTCGACGGGCTTGCAGTATCGGGGGTTTGGACGGGCCCACAACTGCACTGGAGCATCAATTGCCTAGTGTTGCTGGCAGTGCGCCTTGCCTTGACCCGTCTCAAAGGGCGCTTACGATGTACCCAGCCTATTTAATGCGTCCGACAGTAGGACAACCACAGCGACCATTGCATACATCAACCGACAAGGTGGTCTGCACTTCGTGCTGTTAACAGGCTGGGATGCTAAACCGGACACGCCGACGAGCTGTCTCGAGCATGCTCCGGGAGAATGGCGAATCATCCCCAGACGGGTTTCCAGCGGATTTTCGGATGACGTTCGAGCGCTCAGGTAGCCTGTTTGCTCTCCAAAGTACCTCTTCACTGCCAGGTTGTTCTACTCCCTGGCCGAGGGGGTGAAACACACCGGAACAGAAGCACTGGCAAAAAGCTGGGTGTCAGGGACTTCTGCAAGTAGCGTTTCCCCCAGTGACCTTCTCGCAAAGACACTGTGAAAAATCCGGGTGGGGAGGACGAGGAGCAGTTCTTGCTAGTGGCGCCATTAGGGCCCATCGGGACCTTGTTCCCCGAGCTAGTGCTCCTCGCGATAGCTCCTCCTTGGCCGATTTCTCTGAGGAAGGGTCTACTGACTCAGAAACGGGGCACCCGTTGGCACCCAGGTCCAGACCTCTGGAAACTTTATGTCTGGTTCCTGGACGGGACACGGAGGTTCTAGGTGGCCTACCCCGGAGGGTGGGTAGTGAGACCCCCGGGAGCCGATTGCGGTCGGGATTTCCTTTCTGCAGCACAAGGGCTGGAGAGAAAAAGTCAGGTGCTGCGTACCATGAACGGTGAATGGGAAGGGAAGTCGGTAGGGAAGCATGATCTGGTCATCAGGTTCTTTAGGGGGGCCAGGAGGTTAAATCCTCCCTGGCCCTCCTCTATACCCTCTTGGGACATGTCTCTAGTGCTCAAAGCACTACAGAAGGGCCCATTTGAGCCATTGCAGTCAGTCGAGCTAAAGTTTCTTTCATTGAAAACTCTGCTCCTGCTTGCACTGGCCTCCATCAAGAGGGTGGGGACCTGCACGCATTTCAGTCGACGATTCGTGCCTAGAGTTTGGGCCGGCTGACTCCCAGGTAATCCTGAGGCACCGGCCCGGCTATGTGCCCAAGGTTCACCACCTACTCCCTTCGGGGATCAGGTGGTGAGCCTGCAAGCGCTGCCCCCGGAGGAGGGATAAAGGGTTTGCTCTGTCCCGTCCGAGCATTAAGGTGCTACGTAGACCGGACACAAAGCTTCAGGACCTCAGACCAGCTCTTTGTCTGTTACGGAGGCCGGCAGAAGGGGAATGCCGTCTCTAAGCAGAGGATGGCCCACTGGATTGTGGATGCATCACCCTGGCTTTTCAGGCACAGGGTGTGCCCTGCCTGCTCAGGTTGCGAGCTCACTCTACTAGAAGTTTTGCATCCTCCTGGGCGCTGGATCGTGGCGCCTCGCTGGCGGATATCTGTAGAGCGGCGGGCTGGGCTTCGCTAGATTCTATAGCCTCCGTGTGGAGCCGGTAACCTCCTGTGTTCTCACCTCAAACGGGAAGAAGCACTGAGAGGCCCCGGCTTCGGGTCAGCTTGCTAAAACTGCTCCAGAGTGTCCTACAGTAGACCCTGTTGAGATCCTCCGTCACCCTCGGCAGCGGACGCAACGGAAACGTCCAGCGCCGGGCCTTCACGATGAATCCGCGGGAACCGTGGAAGGCTGGGTTCCATATTGAGACCTAAGCGGTTCTCGTATATGGATAGCCCATGTTTCCCCAGCAGACTTTCTGCCATTTCCAAAGAGGGTTACAATCACCTACAGTGCTCCTATACAATTAAGTGAATGCTATATGTGTATTTGCTTCCGAAAACTTCTTCGGGAAGGATGGGGCTTCCGCAGCGTCCCTGTTCAAAGTGGAGCGGGTACGTTTTCCCAGTATTATCCAATCTCACTTAATACCTTTGAAAAATGGTGAGTGGAACTACTTGTCCCGAGCCCCGGCCTACACCAGATAGGGGCGCAGGTGGCTCGCACAGGGCACTAGAAGGGGCAGCACCATGGCGCTTTGGTAGGGATCCCAATTCGTCGGTCACCGACGGGACTCAGAGTGACCGACTGAAAGGGAATGTCTCAGTTACGTATATGTAACCCTCGTTCCCTGAAGGAGGGAACGGAGAAGTCATGTCCCGTCGCCACAGCTCCTGTACCAACCGCTGAGCGGCCGGGTCACCGGCTCGGCTCCTCAGCGAAAACCTGGTAGGCATTGCACCGGCTGCCTTTTTATGCACACGCTGTGATCAGCGGCAGCTGGATGCAATAGTTGCATGCCAATGTGCATTGGCTCGTTTAGTTTACACTCGAAGTAGATTGGTCTATCGAAGCGATATCCCAATTCGTCGGTCACTGACGTGACATCTCCGTTCCCTCCTTCAGGGAACGAGGGTTACCATATGTAACCGAGACGTTTTATATTTAATTCAGAATTTCTTTCAATATGGTTTTTAAAATGTGTACTGCCATAAGGTAGAAAAAACATCAAAAAGCGTACTTCACTAAAGCATGACAAAAGATTATTAAAGCATTATGATTGTACTTAAAAATTATTTTGACATTATTTCTAAGTGGACTCTATTTAAAAAGTGCATTTAAGTGTTAATAAACAGTCAAGAATGTGTACTTTCTTTAAGTACACTTAAGTGGCATTTTATTTAATTAATATATTATCTGCAAGTACAGTTTTTTATATCATTTTAAGACTTGAAGTACACTCCAGATGCACATTCAATACAACAAAAAATCAAGTTATGTGGGTTTTCAGTGACATGAGCGTTTGTAAATGATGACAGATGGTTCATTTCTGGGTGAACGGTTTCTTGAAGCGTCTCAGTCCTGGCAAAAACACACAAGCACCGATCTGAACATATGTCTGAGTGAATGGCAGTTTTACCAGAAGCAACAACAACCAAAGTGATGATTGACACTGCAGCAGTCACAGTGTTGAAATGTGTGTTGGCTGCTATGTTGCACTACACTTCAGGTCTGCACTCGACCAAAAAAGTTTCAATACACTTTGTCTTTCATTTTCAGAGAGATAAACATTTGTTTTTGAAACATACTGAAGAATGCAGGGTATCTGGTTTATACATACTGTGCAGTTGCCAGAAATATCATAAGTATCCTCGTTTGTAAGTGCACTTCTCTCATAGCAGCATTTTATCAAACGCACTTGTCTGGTTGACATTTACTGTGATTACTGGCATTGTGAAACAACAGAATAGCCTGCCCTCCATCTTCCCCGAGCAATGCATTTAAACAGGACAGCTGGTTGGTTCATTTCCTGCCTCACTATTTTGGTATGTTTATCTCCATGAGGGCTTAGTTCTCAATTTACAATGCGAGAAAAAAGTTTCTTGTAACTTGAAGTGAATCGGTGGGTAATGATGTCATACTATGATGCATAATTCTCCCTGATCCTCTGGTTTCCTGGTTCCTGCGCACAAACACACACCTTGACCGCAGTTAACTCCACTTTGCATTTGTTTTTCAGATCAGGGACTGGCCGTGCAACAGCTCAGAGTGACTCAAGCCCTGCATGCAATTAGGCAATAACTCAGAAACCAAAAACAGACTACCCAAAATTCAAGCTCTTTCCTTCTCAATCTCCTGTTAGTTTAGAGATGTGGTTCTTGCATTTTTCAGGCTGTCAGTGTGTCCCTCAAAATCTCCACTCTCAGGCTTTTGCATTTGAAGTCTTCATTTCTAATTTTTGTTTTGGTTTTAAAACAACATTAAGAATCTTCAAAATGTCTCCTTTTGTATTCCATGGAAAAAACTAAGAGGATTTGAGTTTCCAATGACATGAGGGTAAATAAACAATAACAGATTTTTCATTTTTCCTTCAAGTAAACACAGAGGGGCACAGTCAGCCAACACTTAGAATGAGGTCCTCTCACACTAAACGGAATCCATTCTTGTAATCAGAAGCCAGAAATGTGGGCTGTTTTGAGGTACGCTGAGGATATGCAAAACGAAAGAAGAAGAAGAAATTTGAAAGTGAAAGTGACGTGACATGTGGCCAAGTATGGTGACCCATACTTGGAATTTGTGCTCTGCATTTAACCCATCCAAAGTGCACACACACAGCAGTGAACACACACACACCGTGAACACACACCCGGAGCAGTGGGCAGCCATTTATGCTGCGGCGCCCGGGAAGCAGTTGGGGTTCAGTGCCTTGCTCAAGGGCACCTCAGTCATGGTATTGAAGGTGGGAGAGAGCGCTGTACATTCACTCCCCCCACCTACAATCCCTGCCGGTACGAGACTCGAACCCGCAACCTATGGGTTACGACTCCAACTCTCTAACCATTAGGTCATGACTTGCCCCCTTGACTTGATATGAACTGTTTACATATACATATGCTCTCTTATAGAAGCTCTGTTCTTCTTGTTGCCTCTTAAAAGACAGAAAGAGAGGGAATAATAAGGGAAAACATCTGCAGGTGTCTCTGAGTTGTGATTCGCTTGTCCTGACATGCACGTTGTTCTTGTTCAAGGAGGAGCTGTATCATTATCCTGAGAGACAGCAGCAGGCCAGCAGTGTGCCAAACAGCTCTTAATCACATGTGTTGTGAAACCAGTGTTAAATAACTGTCTCTGACACCTAGTCTCTCCTGTCTAACGGGTTTCTTGATCACACTTGAAGATGATGGAGGAATAGAATATCACATTACATGTGGAAAACTTGATTATTACATTTTCTGAAGAAGTATTAGTGGTGCTTATTGGTAGTTGTTGCCAAAATAAAAATATCTAAGTGTTATATATGACCCAAGTCAAAGTCTCTGATATTCTGGTCGCTATATTGCTATTTCATGCATGTCTGAGCAATTTTTAATATCCGTTTTATCAACCACTATAGCATATCGACTGTTTATTTGTACTTATAAAGCACATATTAATGCTTTATTCTACATCCCTAATCCTACCCCATACATAAACTTAACAACTACCTTACTAACTAGTAATTTTATTTAGGGAAAACTCTTAGGTGAAAATTGTAAGCTGGTTTAGAAATGAAATGCACCTCCTCATAAAACCACAGGCTTTCATCATTCGTCATCATTCGTGTTTATAGCACAAATGGCAATGTTTACACGCCTTACTGAGGATAAGAGGTTTGTTTAAATCTATAATTACACACCATTATCTTAGCAAACTGCTTTTCTTCATAGGGATAAATGTTAAAATATTACAGTTCTTCTTATTGTAATAATTTTCCAAATTCCATTAATTTATACAACGTATGTACAATATATTAATTCATTTACTCCTATTTGGGCGGATTATAGCATGTATGTTTAATGAAAAATGCGTTAAAGGGAATATGGATGCAGACTAAAAAAAAGAACATTATTTTGTGTATTTGGTGTAATGAAATGTGTTTATGCGGTTTAAGGTTAAAAAAACACATTATTTTCCACATACTGTACATTATTGTTTCTCCTCTGTGCCCCGCATTCTGAAATGCATCGATTTTTACAAAGCTCATCGGTCTGAAAAAGAGAGGTGTGCTCTGATGACAGGCCCAGGTGCGTTTGATGGCCAAATTCCTCACGACACCTTGGACAGAAAGGTACGTCTCTTACATATTGTGATGCATGCGGCAACCACGTGACGACCCCGGGCTGGACTCCGCTTCCTCCACGGTGAAAGCCTATTCGGCGATCGACAGTGCGAAGTTGAAGTATTTCCTCAGCGACCAGCACAGATCAGCTCCAGGCATGACGAAGCAGATATCGTCCTCCTTTGGAAGGCCAAACAAAATAGTTTCGCTTTCACAACGAAGCACACAGCGCCTTCATGACATGGCGGCGGCGGCAACAATACTACAGCGAGAATAAAAGTTACGCCTTCTTTCTTTGCTGTGAACATTTGGCGGCGTTATGCAAATCTTCCCACATAGTGATGTAGATATGTGGGGGCGTGTTAGAACGAGCGTTTTAGGTAGGCGTGGCTGACTCTTAACTTTTATAAAGAATATCTCTTTGGATCTGAGACTTTAGTCTTTGCAACTTTACAGATCTTCTTTATGCACCAGGAGCTTGTAACACTCCAAAGAGAAAGGAAAAATTGAAATCGCATCATATGACCCCTTTAAACTAGAGCTGTATGCAAATACTAGTAGTTTCTCAGATCTTTGGACCCCACTGAATGTTTGCCTTGATAAATATGTTTAAATTCTGTGTCAGAAACAAGCCTACTTAAAACCATCGATATTGATTATTGTGATGAATGTGCCAGAACTTTACACATCGTCTCAATGAAAAAAATGAGCCAATTTTATCAGCCAAATGTCTTGAGCTCTTTTGCGCATGCGTCCTGCGTCAGTCAGCTGGCGGTGACGCGCAGAGGAATCCGAGCTGAGGCGCTCATTGAACTCTGGAGGAACGCGCCTCCACTGGAATAAAGCGCTGCTGCTGTTTGCGCATGTGCGCTCTTCAAAGTTGCGTGAGCGGCTGTACTCGGTTTGCTCAGCTCGTCGCCGCCGTCTTCACTCGAGTAGAGCGCTGCTGTTCAGTGCTGCTGGCTGCGAGCGACATGGAGTGAGCGAGCAAACGCGCTTCTCGGACTTTCGGCATTAGTCGCGCTTCTTGAGTAAATTACGCGCTAAAAAAGTGAAACCATACTTAAGAAAACACGATGTAGTGAAGAAAATACCGACGCTGGACTGTTTTATTCCATACCTGCAAAGCAGAGCTATCTAGTATCGCGCTGGGGGAGAAGTAGACAGCGGTGGGACAAACATGCTCTCGCCGTTCTTGGCGTATTTGCTGTCGGGTGTGCTTCTGTGTCGGATTGCGCGCTGCCAGTACTCAAGCGACCAGTGCAGCTGGAGGGGCAGGTGAGACACGCTCAAACATTTAGATTATTCAAGTGAGTCCTTAGTACTCGTTTGTCAGTGTATAATAAAACGTAATTTAGTATATTATATTTAGAGATTTAAGTCTTTAAAGTCTAAGATTAAAATCTGTAGATTAATTAATATTGGTGAGTTAGTGTTGTAAGTTAACACAAACGTTTTTATACTAAAATAAGTATAATAATAACAAAAAATAATAATATTTAACCTCATTAGTACTTTTATTATTTTTAGGGTTAATATGAGCAGTGATAGTATTATTAGCATTAGTTTATGAGTTGTGTTGAGTATAGTGGTGACTATTGGTAATGAGTGGTTGTAGCACCTGGGGGGCACAATGAATTAACATTTTATTATTATATTCTCTCTTTTTTATTCTTATTATTATTATTCTTATTCTCTTGGTCTGAATAGTATGTAGGTATTTATTTTCTTACTCAGATTTACTGTGTTGTAATTACTGCTTTGCTCTATATTGAACCTCACTGGCATAACCTGAAAGCAGAAACTATCTGTGCAGTGATTTCATTTCTGCTCTCTGCTTTGACCAAACCCATGTTAATCCCTCATGTGTAATATGCAAATTATTCTATTGGTTGTTTAAAGGCGTTTTAAGTTAATAAGCTATTGCACATAGGCTTCTACGGTGTTTTTCTAGAAGCTTTTAGTTTTCAGTAATAATATGGTGTCAAGGTGGATTTTTAAATCCTTCACGCTCAATGTGCAGCTAGATGTGAAGAGTCTGGGTTAGTCATACATCTTTAACTGACGAGGAGATTAGTTCATGTTACAGATTTCCCTGCCACATAACTTCATCTCCTAACAACGTTTGTTGTTATTCCTCAACAATAGCGCCATTCCTTCAAAAAATAAAATAAAATACATAGGCCTATTTAGGGTTGCTGTGAAGTCTTTTTACAGTAATACAGTTTAATGCGCTGTACTCTGACTGCGCAGCCATAATCTGGTGTTGATTTGCCAGATCTGAGTTCAGCCTCTCATTATGGCAGAGCTAAATTTCAAATACTCGTAATTAAAGAGGAGTCTTTATAAATGAGGACACGGCAGCTTGCAAGTCTGCTCTGCACATGTGTCACCCCAGGCTCCACAGGAGTTTTGGTCCTCACCTCTCATTTTGGTGAGAGTTTAATCTAGGGTCTTGCAGCAGGCCTAAATTCATCTCTGATTGAAGAACCGCTGGAGGCTTCAGAAGCAGATGGCTCATTTTCTGCCCAACTGACAAGGCGCAGAACCACAGATTATACCTAAAAGTAGTGGAGAGAGTCTTTTGTGTGGCCGGTGGACAGCGGCAGGACTGCTGCCCGGACATGCATCTCCTCGTCTTTTTGAGGAGTTGAAAGCGAGGGGAGGTTCACTGAGTGACCTGCATTTGCACTTGCATGCTCCGGGTTCGGCTACTGTCTCTGCACTTGTCTGCAGAGAGGCCTGTGTGTCCAAGGAACCATTGACTTGCGTTTAAAAAATCCTACCCACGGCAGGATGCCAGTGCTGGATCTTGCCAAAACGTTGGAAAGGAGAGAAGAAAAATGAGAGACGGTTAATGTGTATGTGTGTGTGCATGCTTGCACGTGACTGGTCATGCAGCAAGCCTTGCGCGTGGGTCTTAACACCTTGTGTGAAAAGACATTAACTTCATTCTTCCTGCTCTGAGAAAAGCCTTTCTTTCATATGAGCTTTAGCTTTGGACTCGACTCTGGTGCAGACTGTTCAGAACAATCACCCTAATGTTTGAAGTTTCCTTTGCTGTGTTGCACGTAAAAGGCCGCTAAACTAAAGCTGACTGAAGATCCAACCATCATTATTTAGGGGATTACCCATCATTTGCTTCAAAACAGGTTGGCTAGCTTTGTTTAATCTAAGGCCTGTAAGTGGTTATTTGTAAAAGTTAACCAGTTATAACTGGATGTCAGAATTTGGTGAGTAATACATCAGTGTTTGATGTTTGACGATTGCTCCATTCCAGAGCCTGTTGGATGGCCTACTGTTTCCCTTCTAGTGTTTTAAGGCATCATACAATTACTTCCAGACAGAAGCCAGCAAAATTATGCTGCCTTTTGAAATTATTTGTTTTGGCTGAATTCACGGATACGCCATTCTCAGAATGATTGCACTTAGTGACCAACTCTCCTTCAGGAGTCAAGGAGAAACATGGATTATAACTGTATGAAGTCTGTTGATAAAAAGAGACTAATCTGATTAAAATGAGAAGTTTTACCAGTTTTAGATTGATACAGTGGCCCATATTTTCAATCATTTTGAGATGATCTGCTCTAATGGTTGAACGATATATTGCCATGGCTTAAATATAATTTATAAGCCATGTTTGGCCGATAAGTGTCTTAATTGGGAATTTTATTGACAATGTTGAACTCAAAGTCATATTTATTTCATATTCACTGTGTACTGTATTTTAAATTTGCATTCCCTGATTCTGATTAAACAGATTGCATGACTTTCATTTTTGAGTGTTTTTTTAAGGTATACTTTGGCCTTTTTATTTGTTTCAAATCTAAGACGTGTGTGCAAAAATATATTTGAATACATTTTGTGATACATAAGTGCATATATCAGCATATGTAACTCAATTAATTTAATGCAATTTTACTCATGTCATTTGTTATCATTAAATTGTGGTTAACACGCTTAACATTAAGGTCTCACTTGTTAACATTAATTAATGCATTTAGAATGCTGGTTAAAAAAATATTGTTCATGTTAGTTTACAGTGCTTTAATGTTCACAAGTAAAACATGTAATTTTAAAAATGCATTGGTAAACTATCTCTATTGTTAAAATTAACATTGACTAAACTACGATGAGATAAGTCTTATTTGAGTATATTTGTTTCCTGTGAATGTTAACTAACGTAATAATAATGAATTAAATGAAACCTTATTATTGTAAGTCGTTGTTTGTCTGTACTACTTTGTCCATCCACTGACTGAAAACAAAGGCTATGTTCCTGCCTGTGTAGTGAGGTGTTTATGGGTCTTAGTATTGTTTCTCGACTGAGGTTCAAGACTTTCCGAGTAGGGATCTCTGCTATATAAAGTAGGGTAGGTGTTCTGGAACAGAGCTTATTTCTCCTTTCTTGTAGTGGGCTGACCCATACGAACACCGGATGGTGGAACAGTTGTATCTCCTTCCTTGTGTCCCAGGGGTTCCTGGAGTGGGCTTTACCCGCACAGGGGCCATCACATCACCTGCGGCAAACACACTGTCCCCAGCGCATCTCTTCTCTCTGGCCTGCATCAAACCCTCTAAGGAGGTCCAGCGGGCCCAACATCTACCTGGACCCGGCTGGGCAAACGGCGACTGCTCTCCGTGAGGAAATCAGGCAGAGGGAGAGTGGCACTGTTTCAGCATCCAGATTGTTCGCTCATTCACATCGAGGCGTGCCTCCAGGGACATCAGCCGAAAATCACAGCCTTGCAGGACTGCTGGTCACCCAGACCAGGAGCAATCCCCAGTCATTATCTGGTAGGAGTTCTCTTGATCTTTAAAGACTTGTTTGACAAGCAGAGTTTCCCTTTCATGTGAGGTATTTCCTGAAACATAAATGCATGTTTTTTTTGTCAAATTTAAGGAGTAGAGTAGTATCTCAAAGCTGTCAGACTAAAAGGCCATTGGAATCTTAAGGGGACAATGGATTCTGCTTTTTTCCTTTTTCTCCCAGGCTCTCTTACGCTCTTCAGGAAGCTGTCTATTTGATCAAAAATACTCAGCATACAGTAATATTGTTTGAAATATTTTTAAATAGTTAATTTAAAATAACTGTCTTCTAGTTGTATATATTTTAAAATGTAATTTAATGAAAATGTGATTTCAGCATCATTACTCCAGTCTTCAGTGGCACATGATCCTTTAGAAATCATTCTAGTATGCTGATTTTCTGCTCAAGAAACATTTCTGTTATTATCAATGTTGAAAACTATGATTTCAGGTTTATTTGATGAAAAGAACAGCAATTATTTAAAACAGACTTTTTTAACATTAAAAAGGCTTTACTGTCACTTTTGATCAATTGAATGCATCCTTGCTGAATAAAAGTAATTTATTTAAAAACCTTTAAGAATTATTAAAAAAAAAAAGTTTTCAATGTTAGGCTTACCGTCCCTTTCGACTGAATTCCAACAATAATTGATTCTTTCAGCAAAAAGCATTATTAAATTTCTGTGACTCCAAGGTTTTTGGGTACACTGTTATTAATGCACGCGATACAGAGGGTATGTTTATTTTAAAAAGTATGCTATCCGAAGCCAATGTTTTCATGCCAAGCAACAGATGATATCTTTGCCTCAGGAAACGTCCTCCCCTCTGTGATGGTGAGATGGTGGATCTGTGCTCATATTTACTCTGGAAAGTGATACTGATTTGAACCTTGTTTTCCATGCAATAAATACCGACTGTGTTTTTCAGGATGTTGAGTGTAAGTCTCACAATGGGACGTCACAAGCACCTTGTTGCAATTTACACGGCAAAGCATGTTAAACATTCAGCCTCTTTTCAGAAATTACATTTCAAGCAGTGCACCTGCCAAAACCGAAGAAATGAATGGCCTGAAGCAGTGTAGATCCATCATATAATAAGTCTGTTTTCTTTGCTCCTCTCTCTCCAACTAACTTAAAGCCAAAGCTGTTGTTTAGTGGGTTGGCCCCCGCGGGTGCGTCATGTGTCAAATTCATCCATCAACTGTCCCGTATATAATCGTTCGAGCACAGCTTGTATTTTGCCAGGCATGGCTTCCTATTAAACGCAGAGAGAAACTTTAAACCGTTTCCCTGTTTTGGGACTGTGTGGCATTAACGCGTGGTTTGATGTGGCCCATGATGTCCTCCAGAGAACGTATGTGTTTTCCGTTTGTGATCTAACTGGGCACATCTGAAAGGTGACCTGTTTTCCTTTTTCCGAGCTTGTGGGTTTTTTTCGCGTTCAACTCATGAATGTTGACCTGCTGCTGTGCTGGAATTGAGTTGCTTTCCATCACTGTGGAATGTGTCTTAGACCTGCTGTTGGAAGGACATATTATCTCCATCTTTTTTCCTTACTCCCTTCCTCTTCCTCTTTTCCCCTGTCTCTCTGGCTTCCCCTCCCTCAATTTTCCTTCATTACTTTTCATTCCGCCTCTCTGAAGTGGTTGGGACGCAGGCAAAGTGGCATATGAATCTTTTCTCCGTTAGCATAAAATGCAGAGGGACCAGATGTAGCAGGGACACCATCTTCCCCCCCCTCCCCCTTTGCCCTGCCAGCGTGTGAAGTGGTTGTGATCCCAGCAGCGTTGCATTAATTCGGGGCAGCGAGGGCTGCTGACTCGGATGCCAGCTCATTCCTGCGGTTCCGTTTCAACTTTTGCATATGATCTTCTGCAAAGCTATTGAAAAAACCCATCTGCTCTTTAAGTGAGGCTTTAGCGTTCAGGATGTGAGAGCCGGCGGCAGTTAACACTTTACATCAAAACTCTGAAAGGCCTGGAGTTCTGAACGATCACCCGCTTTGAAGCTTTGGCGTTTGCCAGCTGTTGCGTAGATGATTCCTGGATGACCTCTGGCCCCGTTGGTGGTGCGATTGTTTCTTGTGTTACAACACGGCCAACCTCTGGTCTGCTCTCCTTGCCCACAGTTTCCTCAACAGACATGACCTACTGTGCTCATATGTGAAGGGTCATGTTCAACCGATCAAGGTTTTGATACAGATCAGTTATTTTGCCCACTTTCCATGGTAACGCCCAATATAAAGAAAGTAAAGCTAGATTGCTATTATTTAAACAGTCTATCAGCCTACACTGTAAACAGCCATTGCATTTAGTTTTGTGTGAGTCAATGACATGACTTATATTTAATGTTTTAAAAGAAATCAATACAAATATTCAGCAAGGACACATTAATTGATCAAAAGTGACAGTTAACGAACTTTTAAAATTTTACCTAATATATAATATTTTCAATTATATATATATATATATATATTATATAATAATATATATTATCATATATTACTTTCTATCTATTCATCAAGAAAAAAATGGATTCATAAAAAGGAAAAAAATGGGTAACGCTTATACAGTGTATTTGTTACAGATCCTACATGCATTTACTATAGTAAAGTGTTAACACACATATATGCACAGTATATATATATGAACATTTTTAATAGCATTTACACACTTTAATTAGATTACTCTGTCTTTGTGTATTATACGTATCCCCCCTATAAGAAACCCACCCTTAACCCTTCTCTTTTAGAGAACTACAGACCGGTTTCCCTTCTACCTTTCATTGCTAAAACACTTGAACGAGTTGTGTTCAATGAAGTCTCTTCCTTTCTCACACAGAACAACCTCCTCACCAACAACCAGTCTGGTTTCAGAAGTGAACATCCAACCGAGACTGCCTTGCTCTCAGTTATTGAAGCCCTAAAACTGGCAACAGCGCCTTCCAAATCTTCTATACTTATCTTGCTCGATCTGTCCGCTGCTTTTGACACGGTTAAACACCAGATCCTCCTGTCAACCCTATTGGAAAAGGGCATCTCAGGAACTGCACTCCAGTGTTTTGAGTCTTACCTCTCAGATAGGTCCTTTGTGGTATCTTGGAGAGGTGAGGTGTCTAAGTCGCAACATTTAGCTACTGGGGTGCCTCAGGGCTCACTTCTATGGCCACTTCTCTTCTCTGTCTACATGGCATCACTAGGTTCTGTCATTCAGAAACATGGCTTTTCATATCACTGCTATGCTGATGACACTCAACTCTACCTTTCATTCCATCCTGATGATCCGACGATATCTGCTCGCATCTCAGCTTGTCTAACAACATTTCTTGCTCGGATGAAGGACCATCCACCTTCAACTGCAACCTTGGCCAAGACAGAACTGCTTGTGGATTTCCATGCAAACCCATTGTTCACTCACAATTTCACCATCCATTTTTGGGCACATCAAACCATTAACTCCTTCAAAAACGCCAGAAACCTTGGAGTTATATTGATTGACAGCTGACTTTCTCAGCCTACTCACATTGCTAAAACGCTGCCCGGTCCGCAGATTTGCCTTTATCAACATCCAGAAATCAGCCCTTTCTTTCGGAACATGCTTTCACAACTCCTGTTTCAGCTCTTATTCTGTCCAGGCTGGAATATTGCAGTGCTCTCTTGGCAGGTCTTCCAGTCAGTTCTATCAAACCTTTACATTAATCCAGAACGCGGCAGCAAGATAAATTTTTAACAAGCCAGAAAAGAATGCATGTCACACCTCTGTTCACAAATTTGCACTGGCTACCAATAGCTGCACGCATTAAATTCAAGGCATTAATGTTAGCCTACAAAACCACCACTTGCTCTGCACACCTTTACCTAAATTCACTACTTCTGACATATGTGCCCTCCAGAATCTAGCGTTCTGCCAGTGAATTCACGCTTTAATTGTGCCATTCCCAAAGACACGGCTGCGACTCAAAGCCCTTCACTTTCTCGACTGTTTAAAACTTAATATTCCTCCTGGTGGAATGATCCGTGCTCCAACTCAGTTGTCCGAACAGGCCTTAGCCATCTTCAAGATCCACTAAAACACACTCTCTCTTCCATTTTTATTTTGACCCTCTATATCTACGCTGCCTCTCTAGTGTCAATTCTTATTCTTTCATAAAAACTGCACTATAATTGATGACTCACACGGGCTTGTTTTTCTAAAAAAAAACACTTGCTTCCGTAGATCTTGGGGGACCCAGTCTAGGCTGCTGTGCTGATGTGGTGTCGTTGGGTGTTGAAAACTGTGTGGGGGGGTTGGTCAGCACAACCGTGGCGCAACAGTATAAAAACGTTGCGTGAAAACCGCAATCAGCATGTTACCCAGTTTCGAAGGATCATGTGACACTGAAGACTGATGCTGAAAAATTCAGCTTTGCATAACAGAAATAAATTACATTTTAAAAATATATTCAAATAAAAAAACAGTTATTATAAATTGTAATAATTTTTTTTTTTTAACAATAACTTTTTTTCTGTGTTTTTTTTTTACGTGTTGTTGCACTGGCACACGGTGTGTTCACACGTTGGCACTCTTACTTCACACTAAACCACACATGGCGGGTTCCAGGGTAGAGTGGTGTCGGCACCATCGACCCTCACTTTACAACAATTTTGTTTATTTAGATGCTATGGGCCAGAATACCTTGAACAATTGCTCAAATGTCTACAAACCCAAATACTGTTAGCAACCACATTGCATTTCCTGGTCCCCACCCATACCACTCCTAGCATTGTGGCGAGAGTTTTTGAACGTCCAACCAACACCACCACCACGTTGGGGAAAAATGTAGTTTTATTAAAAGTTTTTGGAAAACTTTTTTGAAGTGTTTTCTCTTGTCATGTGTCAGCTCGGGTGTAAATAGTACAGAGTGTTCGACTCCTCGAGGTATGTTGGCACAGGTGCACGTGCTGTTCAATGTAGCTCCCTCTGGATGTTTCATTGTTTTTGTTTTGGTGACCCCGGCTACTAGCCTTGGAGTCTCTGCTCCTTTTTTCAGTTCTTCTCAGCTGGGATTTCATTTGTTTGGGTGTGAGGACGGCGGGTTGTGTTTGTGTCTGGGTTTTTCTAGAGGGGAAGGGTCGGATTTTTCCCTTCCCTCTCCATCCAACTACAGATTTTTTTTTTTAAATGAGGAGGCCTTTCTTAGCGGCCGCCCGCACATTTCTGTTTTGTTTGAGAAGCCGACAAGCTTGACGGGAAAGGTTGGCTCTGCACGCTCAATAAATAACCATCGCAGCAAGAAATTAATTAGTCTTTTGAAAGTCCACGAGGCTGGTTTAGATACATCAATGTGCTGTTTTTTTATAAAGATTTTCTAACAATCACATGCTATCTACCTGTAGGCACGTGGATTGTTCTTGCGGTTTGCTTTACCATCACGCATTGTCTGTGTTTGTCTGATTTGTGTTCTGTTATCTCTCCACGCATGCACCCTGCCAAAAAAAACCCTGTACAGATTCGGAGGTCCCTCCTGGTCCGCTTGCCCTGACTTTGTAAGACAGAATCACACTATCTAAAGGAACATGTTAAAGGGGTCATATGATGCGATTTTCAAGTTTTACTTTCTCTTTGAAGTATTGCAAGCTGTTCGTGAATAGATAAGACCCCTAAAGTTGCAAAGACTAAATTCTCAAAACCAAAGAGATATTCTTTATAAAATTAATACTCTGCCACGCCCCCCCTAAAATGGCTCGTTCTAACATGCCCCCACATGTCTACCTCACTGTGTGGAAATATTTGCGTAATGCCACCCAAATGTGCAAGCAAAGAAAAGAAGGCGTGGTTTCAGTAACCACAATTAGTGTTGAAGCAGCCATGTCAGGGAAACACTGTGTGTTTCAGTGCGAAAGCAAAAGCACTTTAATTGGCCTTCCAGAAGTAGATGCAATTATGAATCATTTCAGATCACTTACCACGGACAGCATATGCCCTTTATGGACGACTTTTTCGTGAACTAGGAGATACTAAACACGTGTGTGTGTGTGATACTGGGGGAGTGTGGCGACACGACAGTGTCACATCACAGTAGGTCAGCTGTCTTAACCGCGGCTTGTGTACTGCATCATTACTGGGTCTGTTGCCCTTTCGGGCTTGAACTGATGGTAAAACTAATCACATTATTTACTGTGTTTACATTTATTTTGAAAGATGAAGCTCTTGATTATGGTAAGGGGCATTTCCGACGAGTGCTTGCGGTGTTAGGCCAATCAGGAAAATAAAAAGAAAAGGCAAATGCCGGTCAGCTGGCCAATCGAGCAGACCTGCCTCTTAGCGCTTGTCGGAAGGAGGGGCTTTGTTGAAAACTACGTTTTTGAGAGAGGCGGGGCATAGAGGATCCACAATAATGTACAGTATTTGAAAAATAATTGTTTTTTTGAACATTAAGGCATGTCAACATTCTGTTACACCAAATACACAAAATAATGATCTTTTAAAAAAAACATCATATGACCCCTTTAAAATTTTTATGTAAGACTGTAGTCAGGAAATCAAATAAATTAGCAATTGAATTTCATTAGCGTTGATTCAATTATGTCCTGAAAGCATCCCTCCCACCAAGCAACTGTTTGAGTTACAGGAACTCTCAAATAAGACTCTTCAAAGATAATGAGAATAAGATCCTACTGATTAAAGTGAAAATTGCTGTACGATTTGGATCTTAAGAATGTTGTATACTGATAAATGGACCACAGTCACCATTAATAGGCTAATATTTGGCCTTTATGTCAGCTCCATAGTTTACTGACAGCCTTTTTAATAGATTGAGGAAATATTGTGTAAAATAAACATTAATTTAACCCTTGTGTGGTGTTTTTTTTTTGTTACTCAGCCAGTGTTCGTGGATCTGGTGGGCCCGCTGCAGTTTTGGGTTTTTAATTCAACACAATCAAAAATTAAATGTTAAAATACTCAACAGATGTTTACTTCATCCCAATTACAAGCAATATAAACCGTATATAAGGTCAAAATTTGCCCTTTAGCCTTGTTGGCAGGGGCAGAAACACAAAACTCACACTCTTGCAGTCTCTCTCTCTCTCTCTCTCTCTCTCTTCCCTCACACTCTCTCTCTCTCTCTCTCACACTCTCACACTCTCACACTCCAACCTCTCCACACTCGCCACTCTCAACTCCTCACCACTCTCACACGCCTCACAGGCCTCACACTCCACACTCTCATCTCTCTCTCTCATCTCTCTCATCTCTCTCTCTCATCTCTCTCTCTCTCTCTCTCTCTCTCTCACACTAATAGCAGGCCCAGACATAGGAGGACAGAGTGAAGGTACACAGGACCTAAAATTTTCACACTTTTATTATCCCCGGGTCCAGTGAACCCGAACATCCTGTATATAATATAGATGTGTAGGGGGGAGATTGTACGTGAGTGGTCATTGAAAATGAGCCAAGGCCAATGAGTCTGAGTTTGAAAAAATAATTAATAGTATAATTTTTCTTTTGATAAAAAAAAGTGATAACGGGTCCCACAGAGCCGAACACCATACAAGGTTTAATGTCAATTATGTTGGCTTAAGAAATAATACTGATCTACTATTTAATCCTGTATTATTATCATTTAGTATTTTGAGAATAAACATTCACACGTCTCACATTTTTGTGTTTAAAAATGTGAGACATAAGGCAGTGGAATAATAATTTAAAGAAAGAAGCCAATCTAGAGATGTGTTGGAGTTAAAAAGATCGGATTTAGGATTTTTTTTTTAAATGAATAAACAAAACTCCAAAAAAATTCCATCGAATTAAATTGACGAAATGTTTAAATGAGCCAAGGCTCTTCAAAATCCATCTTCAAAATCTTAAATCAATTTGTCTATCTTAAATCGAACTATTTTAGAATAGACTACGCTTTCTCAAGCCAACATCAAAGTTAATTTACAAACTTTTTAAATAAAATGTGATAATTGCTAATAAGAAATTATTCATATAAATATATTGTCAGCATCATATTAGCACTCCAGTATCCGTATGTCACTGAAAAACAGTTCTTTCAGAAATGATGTAATATTTATCTAAACCCTACATGCATTGTTTTAGACAAGTTTTAAAATGCTGAAAAATTCTTAAGATTCCTAGGGGCATGGTCCTATTGGTAACATGTTTTTAAAGATCTAGTTTGTGTTTTATGTTGGAATCAGAAATGAATCATCATAAGAAATGCTCACACTCTAGTTTGGGGATCAATTGTCACAATTGACTATCAGCTACAACTTTTGCCTTAAACTCATAATTTGCTGCTTATTAATAGTTAGTAAGGTAGTTGTTAAGTTTAGGTAAGGTGTAGGAGTAAGAGACCTAAAATAGAACAAGGCATTAATATTTGCTTTATTAGTACTAATATACAGCCAATTTGCAAGTAATATGCATGCTAATAAGCAACAAGTTAATAGTGAGAACTGGTCCTTTATTTTTAAAGTGTTTTTTAAGAAATTGTTAAGACACAATTCCCATTAAAATCTTTTAAGATTGGTGGCCCAATTTGCTATGCGTTGAAATGGGAATCCCATATACATTCTTTGAGGATTGTTTGACCAGGCACATCCCATAATGCAGTCAGTATGGAAAAAAACTACTTTTCTTACATAGTTTTATTTATTCTTTCCCTCTTCAGTGGCACGGGGCAGTATTCTTGGTGTGGCAGAGGACGACGACCAGACCTCTGTCACTGTGTCCCTGAGTCGCCTTTACAGACAGAAGACACAAGTGTTTGTTTCAGGGGGTGGCCGGGCCAAACGCTGGACAGGCTTTGTGAAGATGCCCAGGCAGTGCAGGGTTAAACCGGGGGAGGGTGAGTTCCTCTTCACTGGGACTGTGCGATTTGGAGAGGCCTGGCTCAGTTGCGCTCCACGGTACAAGGACTTCCTTAGGGTGTATCAGGACGCACAGCAGCAACGGACCAACCCATGTCATTTGGACACAGACTGAATTCTTTCCAGGAAACCACACGGTCCGCCCCGTCGCGAGGAGCTGTGACCCTGCGAGCAGCTGTCTGTCTCCGTTTGTGTCTGCAGACAGAGCCAGTTTAGATCCGTATAGACTGCAATACCGATGCAGAAACCTGCTGTCCCAGCATTGTCTGAGACACGACTCGTGCCCTTAAAACATCCCGCAAAGACAACTGAAGTTGGACTTGAACTTACTAAGCCAATGGCGATTTCTCCCGACATGTCTTAAGACTGATATTCCTGGTTTTTCTTTTCTTGCGGTCAAAATGTAGCAGATCTGGCTGATGAATGTGTAAAAATGTGAAAAGAACATTCTAAAACGGAAGTCCCAAATGCTTTGTAAAAAGCTTGATGTACAGTTTTGCAGTTGTTTCTATGACAGAAATATATTGATGAAAAAGCCTGCTTTTTAATTTTAATTTTTTAAGAAAATTTGAAGTGCAATTCCTGCCTGTGTTTTGTCTTCAGGCTGTTCAATTGCAAATGTGTCTTTCCAAGGATTAAAAGTTGTTGTTTTTTTCTCTTTGGAATCAAATCGTGTGCCTGGTTTTTTCATGTAAATTAGGTGACAGTTTAGTTCTCTGCCATCCATTTTGAAATACTTAATCTATGAACTGTGTCCAAAAATGGAGTACATTTTTTATGTATGTATTTTTACATGCGAGAGCTCATCCCCAAGTCTGAATGATATTCTGGTCTCTAGATATTGCTTGAATCATTACTACAGTGTAACCGTGTGAGATGTTTTTCTCACTAATTTTATCATCCATCAGGTGAAAATTAAAAGTCAGATTACTTAGAAAAGTAATATCATACCTCTCCTCAACAAGTACAAACCACACAAATTATAGTATCAGTCATGTCCATAACACAAACACAAAAATGTACATTTTGTCATCATTTACTGGTCCTCATGTTGTTTCAAACTTGTATAACTTGTTTTATTTTCAATGAAACACAAAAGTGAAACTGGCATTTTCTCAAAATATCTTTTTTTGTGTTCCATTTCCACAGAATAAAAAGTCAAGGTCATAGTAGAAAACAGGAACAACATCCCTTTCAAGCGTTACAGATAGGAAACTTGGTTAATAACCGCTTAGTAATGTTTAGTTATATTATGCTCCAATAATTTTCTATGAAACTAAATTGTTTTCCACTGTACAGAGTACAAAAACATTTTTGTAATCTCTGTGTGTGTATATATATATCTATATATATATATATATATTACTTTATTTTATTGACGAATCTACAAAATTTTACTTAATTAGAAAAATAAGAGGAATCATAAAAATTGCATTTTGTTTTTCATTTAGTACTGTCCTAAGTAAGCTTGTTTACATTTTAGATTGTAGTCCAATGCAAAATAATAGCTGACTTTATACAAATTACCCCATTCAAAAATGTATATATGGTTAATATGTAATACTGCTGTTTTGTGATAGTTGTTCATGAGTCTCTTGTTTGCCCTGAGCAGTTAAATTGCCCACTGTTCCTACAGGTCCTGCACATTCTTTGGTTTTCCAGCATCTTCTGCATATTTACCATTGATTATGATTTTGAGATCCATCTTTTCATACTGAGGACAATTGAGGGACTCTTATGCAACTATTACAAAAGCTGCAAATGTTCACGAATGCGCAAGGCAAACACATTGCATTAAGAGTGGGGGTGAAAACAGGATGATTTGGGAAACTGTACTTAAAGTTTTTTTTTAGTTTTTTTTTTTAGTACTGGCCTTCAGAAGCTACATAAGCTATTTGCAAGTTTCCCAGAAGACAAAATAAGTACAATTATGGACCCATTTCATTCTCATAGTTGGGTAAACATTCATAGTGGTGAACAGAAACTACAACAACTACTACATTTTTGTGTCCCTGTTTACCCCAACAGAAAAACAAAATCCTCAAGTGTTTCCTTGCCTTTCCAAAACTTACATCAAAGTGTTATTAATCTACAAAACATTTTACAAAAAATTGCAAATATGAAAAAAAAACGTTGATGTTAATTGTGGAAATGCATCATCACAGTTGGTGAAAATGGTCCATTAAGTGTAGTCATAAATATTTAGTAAAAAAATATATATTTTTTTTAATTATTAGCATTTTGCAGATTCCACGAGATGGATGTGAACAACTGTCAATGAATATTTTTAAACATTTCATAAGTAGGCTACTTCTCTAACAAAATACCTCTGTCATCGTAGTGGCCTCATGTTTGTGATTAACCAACCAACCTCCCCTTCTCCCATTATTTTTAAATCAAGAGCATAACACGCTTTATCCATTGAGCATTATGTGCGGATTCACTTCCGTCTGGACTCCCTCCGAGAAATATCAGGCTTTCACGCTGGTGTTGGTGGATGGTCTATTGGTCCAGCTCCATATGAAATGCATTACTTCTGGTTTTCCAGCCATACAGGAGAGTTATCATTCACTGGAAGCAGACTGGAGCGGATTCCTCTCCACGGGTTGCTGCGGTGCCCAGGGAGGCGCTCAGTCAAGGTCAGAGTGAAAGGGCTCTTTGTGTGAGCCGGGCCGTTCTGAGAGAGCGAGACGGCTTCAATAGAGCCCTGTGATGCCACACAAAATGGAGGAGCAGGCCATGTGGACTATGAATCTGAGCATTCCTGATGCTTGTGACTCATTTTCAGGCCATCTATTTCAACATACAACACCAAACAGAATGAGAGAATATCGTTTCCAAAAAAGTTGTCGCAGAGTCTTTTGGTTGTCGTTGGGAGTTTTGCTTTGCTCCATCTTGTTCTGCTTTACTTTTGACAGAAACACACCCATAATGTCTCTCAGTGAGTGGCCACAAATAGACAATTGCTTTTGCAGGCTGATCTGCACTCAATGGAGAGACTGAATTCCAGTCCAACGGCAGCAGCTCTGGAATCGCTCACTGGGAAATGCAAACAGTGTTCCCATGACAACGCTGCGGCGCAGCAAACCCTCGCTCCGAGCTCCTACGGGGTGAAAGGGAAAAGAAAGGAAAAGAAGCGTGGTTGTCCACTTGCACCGGCGCTTTGAGTGCCTCGCTGGCGACGTTCTGTCCAAGTGCATCCCGACCGCATTGTGAAGTATGTTTGGGGTTTATGGATAAGATATTCCCTCTGGAACTAGACGCTGACCCTGATGCCACATTGCTACTGTTTAGTTGTTGATGTAGACTTATATATAAACTGAGGAAATGGACCTATGCCCCAGTCACAATGATAAAGTTGCTGTGTCTTGCAGAATGACCTTCCCCAAAAAAACTAATTTTAATTTTTAAAACTTTAGTTTTCATCAATTACAGGCAGGCACTCAGTCAAGAACCTTTGGAGTAACCGACTTGATTAATTGTGGATTACTTTTATGATGTCTTTTTTGTCTTTGATGAAATTTTTGAAGTGTGAACAATGGCATTTTGCCAGAGAAGGGAGTATTTATGAAATTTTTGGCATAAACCGACCAAGCAGAAACCTTTGCCAACTGGTTGAACTGTACAACCGATGTTTTCCAGATTTTTGGTTCACTCGATAGGTGTTATTAATACATATTTGCAGTGTTTTATGGTAAATTAAATACGGTGAAACGTGGCTAAACATTTCTTTCATCAAATCTATAAGACTGTTCATCTTCGAAACACACACACACACACAAATGTATTTTAAGTGGAACTTTTCAGAGATTTCTGTCCCTCGATTTAAAGTTCATTACACCACAAGTGCAAGGCTAGTCTATTAATCAAAACTGCTGCTGCTAGTCGACATTGGAAAGGGGGAAATTAACTTCAGAAAGCTTTTGTTGACAATTTTTCATGTTATCTCCTTATAAGGCCTAATAAAATAAGGTGCATATGTGCAGTGCTGCTTAGTTTACAGAGGTAACCATGGTTAATGCTGTACAAAAGTGCCACCTTCTTGTCCAAAAGCGCCACCTACTGTCAGAGAATGAATTAGCATTTTGTCTGCTGCTCTTGTTGCTGTCAGTATTGTTCATTTTAACTGAAAATAAGAACAATTCAGATAATAAGGTATCTGGAATCATTTGACTCTTTGATTCAGAGTTTAAAGGGATATTTCAGCCAAAAAATTAAATTCTGTCATATCACTCACCCTCATGACCCGTAAGACCTTCGTTAATTTTTGGAACACAAATTAATATAATTTTGATGAAAGCAGAGCTTACAGTCCAGTCAGAGCTTTCTGACCCTGCATAGACAGCACCGTAAATACCACGTTCAAGGCACAGAAATGTGGTAAGGACATTGTTAAAATAATTAATGTGACATCAGTGGTTTAACCGTAATGTCATGAAGCTACAAGAATACTTTTTGTGAGCAAAGAAAACAGAAATAACGATTTTATTCAACAATTTCTTCTCTTCCGTGTCAGTCGATGCACATTCACGAGAGAGACACGCATGCGTCGTGGTGCTCTCTGAATGGCGGTTGAGAAAATGTTGAATTAAATCGTTATTTTTGTTTTCTTTGCACACAAAAAAAAATTCTCGTAGCTTCATAAAATTAAACGGTTAAACCACTAATGTCGCATGGGCTTTTTTAACGATGTCCTTACTACCTTTCTGGGCCTTGAACATGGTAGTTATGTTACTGTCTATGCAGGGTCAGAAAGCTCTCGAATTTCATCAAACATTTCTTAAAGGGGGCCTATTATGCAACATTCACTTTTATAAGGTGTTTGAACATAGATGTGTATTCACAGTGTATAAACAATCAGCCTATAATGGTAAAAATCCACCCACTCCTTTTTTGTATAATCGCCATAAATCATAAACAGTCTTGTCGAACAAGCAGTTCCAGATTCCCCCCTACTCTTACTTGAGAGTATGGAAGCCCCGCCCACAGCTGGTGACAATCTGCCTTATTAGCAGCATAGATAATATGTAGATATATGTAAATATATAAATATAGATAATGTGTTCTGAAGATGAATGAAGGTCTTACGGGTTTGGAACGACTAGGTTGAGTAATTAATGACAGAATTTTCATTTTTTGGGTGAACCAACCCTTAAGTATTTCAATGGATTGCATATACACACACAATGTTTTGACTATCTTCTGAGGGTTTCTTACTTTTAGACTACTTTAATCAAAGTGCTCTTCCCTAAATTGGACTGTAAGCAGGAGTATAGCAACTATTATAACTGTCCCTTAATTTTTTAGTAAGTTTTAAGTTTGTTCTCTCCACTTTTTTAGAGATAATTATTATTTATTAGGAGTTTCTTTTTGCTTAAGTACAGTGCAAAGAAAATACCTGGAGAAAGATATCTGTTAGCATCCCCATGCAAATCAATGAAATTTGACTTTGGTCAACTTTGTCTGGTGCAGGAACACTCTGAAATATGTGATTTCCACCATCTTACATTTCTTTCTTGTGCAGAATGCAAAATAAGATATTTTAAAGTATTTTTTCAACTTTATACAATGAAAGACAACACTGGACCCATATTGACATTCATGGTACAAACAACACATTTTTCAAAATGTTGTGTTTTGACAGATGAAAGCCATAAAGGAGTGGAATGACATGAGGGTGAGCAAAGTATGACAGAATTCCAATGTTTTCCAGATTTTTGCTTTATTAATACATTACAGTGTTTTCCATCTGAACAATCAACACCAAAGAAGATAAATATATATGGCTTCTAAACTCAACAAATCAGGAGGCAAATGACACATAGTTAATATTCATGAGCAAAGCTGTATATTTTGCCATGTCAAATTGTGTCTAATCAAATTGCGCCCCTGACTACAGCTATTGTTCACCCGGCTGGTTCACTCTAAGGTTGAGGTTTCTGCTGACAACGGACACAGTTTCCTGGCCCCTAAATGCTATAATCACAATTAATGGTTCTGGTCCAAGTGATGTTAAAATGTACATCCAACCATACGCATTATGAGAATACGGGAAAATATTAATTGAGGATATCCTTGGGGTGGAACGAATAAACATAGAGTGGTCAAGATATTTGCAGTAACAGCAAATAGTGCGGCGAGAGGGCCAGAGAAGGAGCCGGGGGTCCCGAGGGAGAGGAGATGGGCAAGCGAACAAAGCGAGTGATTGGTGCTCTGTGGGCCAGTGACATCTCTTCTGCAGGGGAAGTGGAGGAATGCAGGGAATGTGTTGACTTCACACACGCGCACCCCCCGCAGAAGCCAGGCCCTGATGAGGGCGAATCAATAGGAGCTCTGTGGTGTCTGCACGTGGTGCTTCCTCCAGTACAAACACTACGCCTCGGCCCAGAGGACACCCACCAGCTAGACCTTCCCTCACAGGCAAGAACAACATACATCTTGATTATGAAGGTGAAAGCAAATGTCCTTATAGCACCTCGGAATATAGAGTATTAAGCATTTTCAAGCATTTTGTCCAGTGAGCATTTCTAAACTTGAATACAGGAACTGAAAAATGACTCTATGCAGAAAAAGTGGGAAGAGTTGACAATATATTATTTATAATAGCATTGTTAGAATGTTAGAATAGCATACTGCCATACTATTTAGGCTATTTCTGCAGCATGAACTTGTATAGCCCATGTAATGTTTTTCACTCATGGATTGGAATAGCAAGATTACCTGCTATATTTGACTAAATGAGCAATGCATTAGAGCCAACCCTAATGAAAAAGAAGTGCACTTATAATTATATTGAATGTGAACTAATAGTGTACTTCAAATTTTAAAAGTATATTTTATTATACTTAAGTCTTCAGTGGGTCAAAAAAAGCACTCTAAAGCTAATTGCATTCATTTATAATTAACACATTTTTGTTTAATCGCAATTATATGATATATTTCCATACCAAGTACACTTTTTAAAAGTATGTTAAAGTCTCATTTTTTCACAAGAGTAGGGTATGAAATCATAAGTAGTGTTAGCCACATTTTTAACATCTTGTTTTTGATTCATTCTTCATGAAATGCCAAAACATCTTTACAAAATTTTTGTTATATACAGCCACTTGCTGAACACAATGTGTCATGTGAATTTTAATGTTTAGCATTTAAAATTGTATAATGCATCTGCTTCTGATGCTAGTTATAAAAAAAAATAGTAGCCAGTATTCAGTGTACACTGCTCAGTATGCAGTAAGCAGTACACTAGTTTTCCATTCAAAATGTAGTGCCTCATTCATGAAACACAAGGGGAACCAATTGTTTCAATGAATAAATGCAACAATTTACATCACAATGGATTTACACACCATTTATATACAAATTTGTTCTGCTTGTGTGCTCCATGAATGAGGCCTAAAGGCCTATTGTATACATATACTATAATTAAAAGAAATATCATCTACAAAAGCATTTTCCAACAAAAGGGATGAACCTCCAGAAGAGGTTCTGAAAAATGCATTAAAGCCTTTTATCTAATAAAAATGACAATGTGGTAAAAATATGTTTTCCAAATAGAAGGCTTGGATTAAAATGACAGTGCAGTATGATAAAATGTTCCATAATAATCAGAGAGGAGAAATCTGAGAGCCCTCGCTTTAAATCACATAAGACTTTGAGAGAGAAAACGAATTCTAGTCTCTGTCATAACCTCTTTGTAAATGACCTTTTGCTGTTTTATTCTGTGCACATTTTGCACAGAAATACTATTGTGTGATGTATGCGCACAAACTAAATAGCTTGTGACAATTAGATTAAATACAGATTCTGAAATAGCAATTGATTGTGAAAGGTCAAAACCCAGCATGGAACTGAGCGCTGAGGGCTGGTTAGTGTTTTACGATCTCCAAGTTCATGAAAGTCTCGGGAATTATGTGAAGAAATTCCACCATGCACAAACTCAACTGCCCTTCAAATAGTCAAGGAGGCCTCACTTCTGTTTTCCCTTGTGAATAAGAACTGCACTTAATTGTATTAAGTATACACTTATAGTGTACTTCAAATCTCGATTTTAAAAACTGTACGTGCAGATAATATATGAATGAATAACAGACACTTAAGTGTAGCTGAAGAGAGTCCTCTTTCATGACTGCTTCTTAACACACTTAAGCACACTCAAGTGCACTTTAGCATGTGGAAATTTAACACTTTTTAAATTATATACATCTAAATCAATCGTGTCTCATTATTCAGTGAGCTTTATAGTAGTACACGGTGTTGAGTGTGTGAACTAAACCTACTAACCATTAAACAGTACTGTGAAGATGTTAACTGTTTGTTTTGTGTTTTCGCATTGAATAGTGTAATATATTTTAACGATACTAAGATGTGCCACGTCATCAGCACCAATGTATAATTCAATCGTGTAGTAAGGACAAGTTCAATAGAATCCTTAAAGTTATGTTTAGTTCTATCAAGGCTTGTTAGTAGCTCAGCAGTACACTTAAATTATTTCAACATATAACAGGGATAGAATGAATTATCAATTACGTGATAAGAGTTGTACTTAAGTCCGTACTTGAAGTGGGTCAAAAAAAGCAAATCCACAGTTAAAGCAAGAGTTAATAAGTAAATTCAAACTATAATGAATTTTTATTTATTTGTAATTGCTTCCACGTAAGTGTCTAAAGTGATTACATTCACGCATGTGCACACTGTAAGTAATATTCGTTTGAAAGTGGTATATTGCTGCAATAAGCATGCTAAGTGTCTACGTCTTTGTTTTCTACCAAGGGTTAAAAAGACGTGAAATTGGTTTAATTTTGGCAGTTTTCTTGCCTGTTGCGACGAGTATCCCCAGGTTGAATATGAAATCGAGGAGTTGTGCTTCACCTATGTAGTTTTCACTTTATTAAATCGCAGTAGCCTTGGAGCTAGTTTAATGAAAGCTCGATACACTTTTAAAATGAATAAATACCCGCGATTTCCACAGTTGGGGAGGACATAGTACCGAAACTGTAGCAAGACTACATACACAGGGGGCAAACCACTTATTTGCGTACGTAGCGTACATGCTAAGCAGACTGGCAGGGTAATGGTCAAACAAAAAATGGCATTGGTGTCTGACAAGCATTTTGTCGAAATAAAGCCAGTAGACAGAGACTGCCTTGCTACCTGTTGATTTCGTTGCAGGGTCTTAAGAGTTCCACTATAGCATAGACGATAAGGTCACGAATCGCTTAATTTCACGGCATGGGTTCCTTTAAAGATCTTTTGAAATGTTAAAGCATATAAAATCCACCGTATCTTAGCATTCACATCGCCCTTGTTCCGAACTCTGCAGAGCTTGTTGATTGCGGGCCATTGTCGGGAGCGGACGCAAATGGCAAATTGTTTTGTTGATCTCAAACTGATTAATCACGTTCACATTGGACTGTCAAAACCTTTCTCTTCTGCCATTGATTTGGCACTCCCTGCTCTGTTGCTGGTTTGAGCGGCTGTCCACCCCTCACAGGTGATGGCGATACGTGGTGATCTGGAACAAATAAACATCAGGTGGGCGGGCGGTCCAGCACGGCTCCTCTCACAGCCCGCCCAAATACGAGGTCTGTGTCTAGAGGAGAGAAGGGAAGGGCGGGGCAAACACACTACCCAAGGCCTGTCTGTTGACGCTTCACTCTCCCCCAAGCCATGTAAAAGCTGGCAGTTGCCCTTTGCATTGGCGCCCATGGCAACAGGAGAATATGGTCACTGGGGTAAGTACTTTCCTGGAGGTCATGAATTCATTATCTGGGCACAATGACATAACGTCGGCAGTGTCTGGTGCTCTGAAATCCTATGACTACCATTTTAGATCATACAATTATATCATTACTGTAGGTAAGACAGAAAGAATAGCATGTAGTTCCGTACAAATGTAATCTTATTATAGAAGTTAGAGAACAAGTCTTATAGAGGATATTGCATATGTAGTCTGCATCTATTTATATGGTGTGATTATTAGGTTTTAAACATTGCCTGTGATGATTTGTTGCCTCTTCCCACACAATTTCGAACTTGAACAAGGTCAATTAAGCATAAAATAATTGTATATTGCCTGTAAATTGTTGACTTTAAGTTTTCATCAGCATCTGATTTATTCGCTCGGCAATGGAAAATGGAACATTATGCAGTGACAAAAAACATGAAGAATGGACATTGTCTGTCCGCGTGTCCTGAAAATATTCGATTTCCATTTCTTTCTCCAGTTAGGGGCCAGCAACATTTGCACGTAAATGCGGGGAATGAGTCTTTTGCCCAAGTAACATTGGTTGGCTTTGCAACACACACCACCACACACACAAACGCCACCAATCCAGAGCACCCCCACTTTTAGGACGTCAATGGTACGTGAATTTAAACTTTAGTTTAGCGATAAACCTCCACCACTGAACGTGAGTTGGAACCATATGGCCATTGCGCCAGACGCCGTGAACGGTACAAATCTTTCTCTCTCTTACACACACCAGCCCACGCACTACCTATATATTTGCTGCAGAAAACACGGGTTTTAAGAATTTTTGTTTTGGGTGTCATAGGATTACTGTACTGGTGGATTTCTAGGGGGGAGGGACCCATACAGCTCATTATGGACTGGAATAGAGGATTCTTTTCGAGAATTGGTTTTTTCGTTCCAAAGAAGAGCTCAACTTGGGTGAACTGAACTATCCCCTTAAAGTGCATGTCAGTAGTTTGGGGTGCTTATTTTACCCATTAAGAATACCTTGTGCATTCCACGATGAACGACTGTGACCTACTCCTTCAGAAGAGTTTACTAAAAAAATTGTTAATGATGTATATATTATTATAAATCCCTTTTGATTATTGAGTAAAAATGTGTTTTCTTTAACCAAGAAAGTGGCAAGAGAAAACCCACTATTGTTCTGTTCAAACTTGTCCCGATAGGCATCTTTGAGGTTATACTAACATTAAAAATTTAATCCAATTTTGATTTTTCAAAGAGTATTAGAAAAGTGTATTTTTTTTTGCTAATGCAACTAAACCGTGACCGGACACGTGGTTTTTTTCTTTTTCAAATGCAATACAAATCCATGGAAGCAGTAGAAAGAATTTTTCATATTGAAACTGTTGAAATAGGCCCACTCATAGTAGCTGATGCCCATAGGGACGCCACTCTGACTTGTCATACTAATCTGGTATACAGGCATGGTACTAAAAATACATTCATCGAGTCATCGCTCCCAAAAGAATTCAATGGGTCATCTTTTTAATGCTATAAATTAATCACAACAATAAAAGCACATTTAATTATGAACATACATGAACAACAATATCAATTTAAACCACAGAAATTCCAAAATGACTTTTCCCTTGCATTCAACTTTCAAAAGTGCATTCATCTTTGCCATGTTACAATCATTTTGTTGACTAGTGAGTGCGATAAACGCTATTAACAACACCTAATGCGAGTAAGCAACACTTTACAGTGACAGCTAACCAATATCCGCGTTCCTAATTGAATGCGACTCCTCTGCGTATTTAAGCGATATGCATCAGTGAGCTATGGCTCTGTGTATTAAATGGCCTCTCCATCTGAAGCACTGATGGAGATTTACTAAATCCCGAACCTTGCTTTTACTGACGAATGCGCATGACAATCACATGCCTTTACGTGCAGTCACTAAGTTTGTTGGTTGGTTGATCACAAAGTACAAAGTAGATGAGGAAAACTAGGATGCCAGGTGTATGCCTCCATTACTGTCTAGAGTGCGTGGAATGGTGCACTGTGATTGGTTGTTACTGTTTACAGTGCGTGGAATGGTGCGCTGTGATTGATTGAGTGGATATATCACATTCTGCAGAGAAGGGAAAGAAAGGGAGAAAACATGACAGAATAACACAGCGGATACCGCATTTTGCGCAAAATGAAAATGACTTTTCAATACCGACCAGATGCAATACTGATTTTGGCAGAAACTAATTTTTTTTAAAAATGGCATATTTACATTTACATTTAGTAATTTAGCATACGCTTTTATCCAAAGCGACTTACAATGAGGACAATAAAAGCAGTCAAAAACAACAAAAGAGCAACAATATATAAATGCAAATGACAAGTCTCGGTTAACCTAACACAGTACACGTAGCAAGGTTTATATATATTGATATGGCACACCCAAAACAAGAAAACAAGTAATAGAATAAAAATAATAGCTCGAACGCTTAGTGCTAGTTGTTTGTTGTTTTTTTTTAATCACAAGAATAAAAAAAGATAATATAAATAATAGATATAATAATTAAAATAGATATACAAAGGGCATAGAAAGTAGAGGGTCAAATACAAGGTGGACACAAGATGTGTTTTTTAGTGGTTTCTTGAAGATTGGGTTAAGGGACTCAGCTGCGCGTGATTGATTTTGGCAGGTCATTCCACCAGGAGGGAACGGTTAATGAAAAAGTTTGTGAAAGTGATTTTGTGTCTCTTTGGGTTGGCACAATAATACGCCGTTCACTTGTAAAACGCCAGCTTCTAGAGGGCACATAACTCTGAAGTAATGAATTGAGGTAAATGGGTGCAGAGCCAGTGGTTGTTTTGTAGTCAAACATTAATGCCTTGAATTTAATGAGAGCAGCTACTGGTAGCCAGTCCAAATTGATGAACAGAGGTGTGACATGTTTCTTTTCGGCTCATTAAAGATTAGTCTTGCAGCGCCATTTTGGATTAATTATTGAGGTTTGATAGAAGTGGCTGGAAGACCTGCTAAGAGAGCATTGTAATAGTCCAGCCTGGATTGAACAAGAGCTTGAACAAGGATTTGTGTTGCATGTTCTGAAAGAAAGGCCTGATCTTCCTAATGTTTTATAAAGCAAATCTGTGCATACGCGGGCATTTGGCAGTGTGTGGTCGGGGAGAAATTCAGCGTATCGTCAATCCCCAACTCCAAGTGTTTTCTAGCTGTTTTTGCAGGATTTATGTGGATGACGCCTCACTTGATGGTGAAATTTGAGAGAAATTGATGGGTTTGTTTGAAACCGACCAGCCGTTCTTTCGTAGCCAGGGTAGTTAAGGTGATGAGTGACTCATTCCAACAAGAACTGTCTTGTTTAGACGATCTAGTGGACAACTATCGTCGGATCATCAGAGGAATGAAATGTAAGATGTGATGCTCATCACCATAGCGCAGTTATATGAAAACCATGTTTTCTGATTACCGACCTTAGGATGCCATAGGTAGACAGAGAAGGAATGTCCATACTGAGCCCTGAGGCAACACCCAGTACTAGATGTTGCGACTCTGAACGGCTTTCACCTCTCCAAGTGTACCTTGAAGGATCTTAGTCTAGAGGTAAGAGGCCTCAAACCAACTGGCTCGGTTCTGAGGATGCGCCATTTTCCAACAGTTTGACAGGATAATCTGGGGGGGTTCACTCACCGATCAAAAGGCAGCATACAGATCTACGCAAAATAAGTTAGAAGATTTGGAAGCTGCTCTTGGCCACATCAGGGGCTTCACAACTGAAAGCAATGGCAGCTCGTGTCCGAATGGTCCACATGGTCGAGCCAGATTTGGTTGCTGTCCAGGAGTTTTCTTGTGAAAAGTGCAGACTTTGGTGAACACAGCTCGTTCAAGTGTTTTTTCAATTAAAGGAAGAAGGGAAACCGGTCTGTAATTCTCTAAAAGAGATGCGGTCTGTATACGATTCCTTTTATGTTGAGGACAAAAACACCAGTGTGAAGATGTGTTAACATGTGAGTGAGGCAAGGTACGTGGGCAGGAAAATGGCTTGAGGAGATAGATGGAATAGGATAAAGGGTGTGGCTCGAATTAGTGGAGTATTGAAAGGATTAGGTTTAGAGACTTCGCTTCATGAGAGTGGATAGAAGATGAAAACAGTGGTTGCTGGTAGATGTTGTTTGACATTTGTGGTGGGCAAATTGTGCACTGAGGTTTTACTTTTAGTTAATGAGAATTGGCCAAGTCGCAGCTGTTTAAGTTGAGAAGGAGGGGGAGACGGATTCCAAGAGATGAGGAAATGTTTTAAAGCGCAGGCGAGAGTTAGCGGGATTGTTAATTTTTGTTGTTATAGTATTTCCTTGTTATTTAGGCATGTCGCATTAGCAAGAGCATGAGACGACGACGTGATTGATACACATTAAGGTCAGTAGTATTTTTTTGATTTGTGCCACACCCTTTCAGGAGCCCTGAGCTTAGAATGATGTTCGCGGAGAACATCAGATAACCAATGGGTAGAAGGGGTGGTACGGGCTGGTCTGGAAGATAAGGGGCAGACAGTGTCTAAACAAGAAGTAAGAGTGGAGCAGAAAGTATCAGTAGCACGGTTACATCAAGAGATGATAACTGTTCAGGAAAAGGAAGCAAAGATGAGAACATAGCAGATAGCCGAGAGGGTGAGAGAGAGCGTAGGTTACGTCGAAAAGTGACACGTGTGTGTTGTGTCCGGAACCATGTTGAGGTTAAGAGTGAGGAAGAAGTGATCCCGATTCGCGGCTTGTCGCAAAGCGATTTTTTGTTTGTTTGGTGTCGTTATGATTATTTAACTGCTCCCGATAGAGATGGAGCGTCGCCGAACTCAACGTAAATACAAACTATTGTGATATTTTAGGACGCTTTGGGTCGGCTGCCTTCTGACTGGTACCGCCGCGATACCAATACGCGCAGCAACCGCGTCAGCCAAACTGGATGTGGTGTGCTTCTATAGCCTGACATGTGCAGCCCAAACTGCCTGAGGTAATATAGAGCATCACCAACCCATATTGATTTTGTTTATACTTTGTTTTTCACTGTGAACGAACACGCCTGTGGATCCACTGTAACAATGTGATTGTATTCTATTTTGCTGTTGTTTCTTTCTCTAGTCCATCGTTTCGATCTGCGCGGTCTTCCGTTGTAGATCACTGTCACGGTGATACATCGTTCACCCCTACATCGACACGTGTGTGGCCCCTCACGGTCTGGTCGCATCGGGCTAGTCTGCCGTTCCAGGGAAAGAGTATAAGGCTACAAATATCGTGTGTACCTTTGCTTCTATATCTGTCGTCTCCTGGCTTTTAAAATCAGTTAAGATTTGAAAATCATCTAGGGTGCAGCAAGCTTAAAGTCGGAGAGAATCCTCACCAGTGTTGCCAAGTCCGCGATTTTCCAGTAGAATTGGGCTACTTTAACACTGTGTTCCGTTGCGCGGTTGTTTTTTCGGTTCATATCCGCGGGGTGTAAGAGACCCCAACAACGTATAGTTTGAGCCCCTAACATGCAATTTTACCAGTTTTGACCCCACCAACGCGTGCACTTTTACCCCACCTGAATACGATTTTTACCGGGGGATCCCCCTTGAAACGCGATTGGGCTAGTTTTGAGTAGCATTTGGGTGGGTTTTGTTATGAAAACCTGGCAACCCTGATCCTCACGTTCATTGGCTGCCGCCTCAGGCTAGTAGCATAGTGTTGTTTGCTAAAGCCAAGAGCAAAAATTAGATAATGAAACATTATCATAGTGCTTAACCAGCAGAAACAATGGAAGAATCAGTACATGTGCAACTGAAGAAGCAGAAAAGCTCTGACGGCAGAAGATAAAAAACAAGCATAAACACTGGTATGGAATAACAACGTGGAAAGCACAGGTAAGTTAATCATTGTGTTCACCATTATTTAAAACTCACTATCAGTGTAATTTTCATAAAACTAAGAGAAGGTCATGTCGATAGATGGCAGAACAGTGTCTAATACCATCAGTAGTTAAAGCAGACGAAGAAAAGCAGTGCTAACATTAGCTAACTATAAGATAAACTTTTAAAATGTACTGTATGTGCTATTATTAAGGTAACTAGTTATTAGCAAATTAACAGTTAAACCAACTCGCACAGCAAGGTTCAGACACATTGGAGTGCATTAGAAGTGGCTGCCCTTATGGAAATTAACCATGTTTTTACTACAAATAAAACAAAAAAAAAACGTTAACCACAAATTAACCATGGTTTTGCTACATTAACCATAGTTTAACCATGGAATTTGTAGTAAAACATTGGTTATACAAATGGTAATCAATAAACCAAAAAACTATGGTTTCTACACTTTTACTGTAATAAAACCATGGTTAATTTTTGTAAGTGTGCGTGAATAGACACTGCATCTGAAATCGCATACTTCCCTACTATATAGTAGGTGAAAAACAGTATGTGAGGTGAGTAGTATGTCCGAATTCATAGTATTCGAAGAACAGTAAGCGAAAAGTACCTGGATGACCTACTACTTCCACCCGGATTCTGAAGTGTGCATTGGATGGACACTTTAATATCCCATGAGGTCACGGGAGAGCATTTATGAATGTCAGTGGAGTGACGAAACTGACGCTTGTAAGTCATGTGACAGTAACAACATGGCGGATGTAGTACGTCCGAATTTCATTCATACTACCCATATTCATACTATATAGAACTTCTTTTTTACGTTTGTGAAATAAATTCAAATTCAAAAGTAGTACCTACTAAAACAGTACGCGATTTTGGACACATGACAGTATTTTGGCCATTAGCTAAATAGGTAAATAGCTAACTTGAGAAGCTAAGCTAACTTGCGCGTAGATGACAGTGAGCAAAAGTAAGCATGCTAAGTTTGAGAATGAGATGGATTACAAGAATCAGATTTCATTTTCGTTCAGTGTCATATTAAGAACCACAGATGACACCAGAGATACAATATAGCATAACAATGACATTTTTGTCAGTGGAGCCCATTAAACCGGGACATAGTTATATTGTTAGCAACTGTTCCAGTTACACTAGAATGTCTGATCAACATAATTATGCTGGCATTTTGTACATTTAGAATAAATCACAAAGCTCTGTTGATTTGATTTTTAACAAAAAGAAGTTTGCCGTACAACAAAAGCACTATTATTGGAATGAAAATTCCAGTTTGGAACAGCATGAGGGTGAGTAAGTGATGCCACAGCTGTCATTTTGATTGAATCGTTCCTTTAATCAAGTGCTTAGTGTCAGTTTAGACTTGAGATTCTCCCAGATCTTAAATCTGATGAGCGTACAGACATTAGCATTTGTAGAAAAACTATGCCTCAGTTAATTCAGAAGTAGGCATCTCTTCCACACTTAAATATCAGTGTCTAAGTCTGTTTGCAAAGCCGGCTGTTTGTTCAGAGTAAAGAGCGTCTGTGGTGTTATCGCAGCTCTAACGGAGTCCCTGGCAACCAGAGCGGCCCACCCTGACCCGGATCACTTCATAGAGGATGTGAGTGGACCTGAACTAACCCTGGATAAATTCAGTCATTAGAATAAGGGCAGACGGGGTCATAGCAGTGTCACACAGACAACAGCCATTGTGAGATGACAATGTTGGTTCGGGCTCAGCAGGAAACAGCAGGCGGACGGGCTGTGATGATGGATGGGTCTCTCTGTGGCACAATGGACGAGGAGATTGATAGATGGGAAATGCAGACGGAGGGCCACACAGAGGCGATTGTGAGCTGTTTGCTCCAGGACAAAGTGAGAGTGATGGAAAGGTGGGGGTTTGAAAGACATTGACAGAGACATTGATGTCATTCCAAAGATGTGTGTGTGAGATTTTCGTAGAACGGGTATCTTTGTTTTGAAAAGATACATATTATCTTTGGTGTAGATAGTGTGGATTAATGTGAAGCAAAAAGGCAGTATTTACAGGGATTTTACCATGTTGAAAGGGTATAGTTAGGCACGACACAAAGCAGAACACTCTAATACAAAATAATATAAAACTGATTTTTACAAAAGTTTTTGAGCTCATTCAATAAGATGTTTGAGCTGCTTCTTGTTTGGATATTCTAACAAGTCTGAAATGGTTAGCAAATCCCCCAACTTTGTCTCAGCTACTAGAAACAGACAACAATAGTGTCATCTCATACAGGAAACCAATCTCTCAGTGTCTCATCTCTCTGCCAGGAAAGACTACAAATTACTACTGTTAGTCATGTAGGCTGCAAGCCAAGTGCAAACAGGTTCATTGGCCTCTATATGCAATCACTGGATCACCTGATGGAATTCAGGCCTGTTTTTTTCCAGCACAACAAAAGAGCTCTGTTTGCAGAAACTCTCCGCTCTGATACAACTTATGTGAGAAATGAGGGAGGAACAGACAGTAAGAGGCAACAAAATAAAGCTATGATATGTGCAAAAAATTATTAAAAAGATATTTATGATATTTGAAAAAAAAAGTTGCCATTTATTTGGTCTTTTTTTTTAAAGAAAAAAAAAAAAAAAAAAAAAAAAAAAAAGAAAACAGGAGAAACATGAATACGATTTCACAGTAAATAACTACTATACTATATGAAATAGAAGTTATTTCATTCATATTTCATTCTTTTTTTATGTATTTTGTTTTATTTTTTTATTATTTATTTAAAGTTACAATATTGCAATAAATAATAAATGTATTATCAAACAAACACTACTGTTTGAAAGTTTGGGGTCATGAAGTTTTTAATGTTTTTCAAACACATTAAAAACCTTATGACCCCAAACTTGTAGTTATTTATTTATTGAAACGTTTATTGTTATTATCAGTGTCGAAAACAATATTTTTTTGTGGAAAGCGCAATACATTATTTATTTATTTATGTTTATGTATCGTATGAAGGTTCAGTGGGACAAAACATTTCTGAAGCTTCAAGAAAGAAAAAAAAAACACTTTGGTTTTACCCAATACCTAGAACCTATGTGCTGATCTGAATTTAAATCACTATATTATGAAAAAAGTTCTGCAAATTAAACCTTTTAAAAGTGTTTTTGTTTAAACAATCAAGTGCAAAGCTCAAACCGAGTAATATCTGCTAGTGTCAGGTCTGAGATGTGTCACAAAACAGTAACTTATCTGCAGAACCAGAGCCATGGATGTGATCAGATCATTATCATTACACTATCTATGGCAGGTCCCAGTGTGATGACAGCTCTGTGAGCAGGATAAGTGTGTGTGACAGCTGAATCATCAGCTGTAGAAAGAATGGCTGAGCACAGGGAAAGTACATATTAAACAACAGTCACAAACGTGCACACACTGTCAGCAGTGGTTGCTGCACATATGCACAATCCTGGCATTTATATTCTTCATGAGGGCAACAGTAACATCTCAAGGGTATAGGATCAGATCCCTTGACTCTGGAGAATGAGCTTAGGCGGAGGACGACTAAAGGAAGCAAGCAATGTCAATGACAGAGTAAACACAATAAGCAGTATATAATATGGGCAGAGGGTAAACAACAGTGATGGGGCTGTAAATCATGGAGATTATAATCAATAATGTCTTCTTGCATTATTGACAAACTATTTTCCTGTTTGACACTGTAAAGCTGCTTTAACACAACCAGTATTGTATAAAGCGCTATGCAAATAAAGGTGACTTGACTTGATTTATGACGATTTTGAGTTTTGTGTGAATCTCATGAAAAAATACTGCATTTTGCACATTTTCACAAGACAAACTCGGTGTGATGTTTTAGGAAACTTAATTGCATGTTAATTGCAATTAAATGAAACTGTATTGTAGTTTAAATGTATGAAAAACTTGGTTTTGACAATTTGGTCACATGAGGACTGTTTTAGTAAGATTAATCAAAAAATTAGGTGAATTTATGGTTCTTGTGATTTTAAAAACTTTTTGAAAGGCTTCTTCAATTCTTGAAATGAGTTTTTGTAGACAATATGAACTGTGCTTACGTATGGATTTCATTGAAATGTTTATTTAAAAAATATATTAAATGAATGAGTGGATAGTAAATGAAAAGCAGCGCACAAGATGTGTTGAGATTCCAGGAAATCTCACTCCTTAACAGCATTGTAGCCAGTGTTTCTGGCCTTCTGTTTTAAATGGTCTTCTCAGATAAAGAGTCATTTGTGAGCATATTTCTAGCCGTGTTGTTGAGGGTCATGCTCTGCCACACAGCCTCAGATATATTAGCAGACATTCCACTCACTGACTGACCGAATGCCTGGCTGCTTAAACAGTTGTTGCTGTTTGCTGCCGTGAGCTCAGATTAATTATGGGTGGTCAGACGTGCCTCTTAAACTGGAAAATGTGCTGACAAAAAATTCCCTCAACCTCTGCTATCTATAACATGTATGGCTGCTCAGGAATGTCAAATGCCATGAATACCCCACTTACAAAGATAATGTGGGAAAAGGGAAGAAAAAATATATATATGTATATATATATATTTATCGTATGATGTTTTTTTCTTTTTGGAAAGAATCTAAAATATAAATATTAAATCTAATATAAATAAATATTATTAATTATATATATATATTATATCCTTTAATAATGTGCTTACTTAAACTTTCTATTCCTCAAGAATCTTGATAAAAAAGAAAGAAGAAAAAACATATTACCTTTTCCACACAAATATTAAGCAGCAAAACTGTTTCCAACACTGATAATAATAAAAAATGTTTCTTGAACAGCAAATCAGCATCTTAGAATGATTTCGGAAGGATCATTGAACAAAAAAAACATTTTTAAATACATTCAAATAGAAACCGTTTATTTTAAATGGTTATATATTTCACAATATTTCCTGTATTTTTGTTTTAAATGCGGCCTTTATGAGCATAAGAGACTTATCTCAAAATCATGACAAAAATCTAACTAACCGACCCCAAACTTTGCTGTGGCTATTGTATCATATATATGTAGACTGGTACACAGGATGGTTTTAGCGAAAACCTAATTATTCGTATATAATTATACGGTATAATCACAGTACCTATTCCAAATCCAGGTTTCTTTGCAGGTTATTTTTTTTTTGTTAAATAAAACAAAATTTCCCCAATCATAGCAATAAGCCAATACAGGCAATGCCTTTTTACAAATCAAGTCAAGTCACCTTTATTTATATATTGCTTTATACAAATTGTGTCAAAGCAGCTTTACAGTGTTAAACAGGAAAATAGTTTGTCAATAATGCAAGAAGACAATGACGGAGTCATTTTTCCAGCTACAGTCAGTTTCCGTGGTTGATTCAGGAATGTCTCACCAGTCGCAGCTTTCCTTCCAGAGTACTATGGTGCAATCATCAGCGTCCCTCCAACTTCCAAGCCAAAGTCCACCGTGTGGCAGGAACAGATGGCGAAAAACCCTTGAGAAACCAGCTCCGTCGGGGGGGTCGTTCTCCTCTGGCCAGATGAAACCAGCATGGTGTGGTTTAATTCCAGACTGCAACAAAGTAATAAGTAACAAGTAATAAAATCACTGTATGGCATGGCCTGTCATGGTTTATTAGGTTTTTAAATAAGGTTGTTTTTTTCTCTCTCTTTGAACACATTTTAAATGCTACTCTACATTTTAATATTGGAAACAGTACTAATAGTATTATGCCAGAAATATTATGTATTATGTATAGAAATCATGGTTCTCCCACGATTCTGAAAACAACACTTAGACACCAAACCAAATAATTATTTAGGCTATTTAGCTACTTGTGTTCTGACTAATATTTCAAGGTTATAAAATGAGCCTATTTATCATGTCAAACTGTGAAATGATCTATTTTAAAACATTAAATAACTAATAAATATATAGTATAGATATATCTAAATATATATATATGTAATCAATTAACTGAATTCATTATGTAAAAAAAAATGGAATAAATAAAAGCATTTGAAATAAATGAATAAAGGCTTGTGTCGTCAATTTTTGAACGAATCATCTCGAATGAATGATTCCGTACAATCAAGATACCTTTTAACAGTCACTGGTCGGCCACCTACTGCAATAATGTAACACATACAAATCTTCATTTGATTCCTTACTTTAGTCAACATCAGAGTCTATATCCGGAGGCCGGAATATAAACTTGTATCCCAATACTTTCATTATTATTTAATGTTTGCAACACAGAAATGTAGCCTGCTGTGTAGACTGTTTGTGAAGCTGTTTCAGACATAAAGCTTACATGATGAGCGCTGCTCTCTCTGGATCACCTGCGAGAAAGCAGGTTTAAATATGCTGATGTTATTGTGATTTGTGATCAAAGATTTAATAGACATAGCAGAATCATCGTCATTTAGGAATAAGATCGTTTAATGATTAATCGTGCATACATATGAGCCTAGCCTATGTATTTTGTTGCCTATGTCATATTTGTACCAGACCTCAAAAGTAACCGGGTCCCAGGCCGTGCGGCCCCCCTCTTCCGCGATCCATGCTTACAAGCAATTTCTGTATTCACGTCCAGACACTTTTAGAGATATGTAGATTCACTGTGCCCTCTAGTGGTTCAGGGGTCAGACGGCTCTAAACCAGGTCATGATGGTTTATAGCTTTGGAAATGAAAAAGTTTAGACAAAGGAGGATTTTTGAGGGGAGGCTTCATATATTTATATATATTTAAGTCTCACACACATACACACAGAGAGTACATATTTCATGCCCAAAAGGACATGGAGTTTCTCAAATTTCTGAGCATGACAAATGAAGGTTTATGATGTGGCCTTGAGACGGCAGTCGTGACTAAAGCTAAGCATCACATAAAAAGACACTCACTGTGCAGCGCCAATTTCAATTCGTAATTTTTATACAGTGGTGACTATTAATCAAAGATGTCCAAACTATTTAGCTGATGCATGAAAATGCAAGTTTCACAACATTTTCAGTGAAATATGATTTGGATTACAGTCTTTAATTTACACCAGTCTTTTTGGCCTGAGTCTAACAGACTTAAATATAATAAATTTTCCGCTAGTTCGGTGCACTGTAAAGAAAGATTTTAGAGGTTGTAAATAAAACAAAGATTATTAAAGTATGTTTTACAAGAAAATACTATTTCAGTCTTTCTGAATGAAAATTTTACAAGTAAATCATACCTTTTTTTTTTCCAGTGCTCCAGTTCCCTAAAAAAATCCCGTCATCATCTCACAAATAAAAATGTTTCACTTTGCATTCGAGTTAACTAATTCATTGGATTCATTCAAACTGGAAACGGTCAAGTTGAGTGATTTTGGCAAATGTAGTAGTTAACCCAGGCACTCCATGCATACTGAAAATGCATGAACATATTATATATACAGTACAGGTGCATCTCAATAAATTAGAATGTCGTGGAAAAGTTCATTTATTTCAGTAATTCAACTCAAATTGTGAAACTCGTGTATTAAATAAATTCAATGCACACAGACTGAAGTAGTTTAAGTCTTTGGTTCTTTTAATTGTGATGATTTTGGCTCACATTTCACAAAAACCCACCAATTCACTATCTCAACAAATTAGAATACCTCATAAGACCAATAAAAAAACATTTTTAGTGAATTGTTGGCCTTCTGGAAAGTATGTTCATTACTGTACATGTACTCAATACTTGGAAAGGGCTCCTTTTGCTTTAATTACTGACTCAATTCGGCATGGCATGGAGGTGAACAGTTTGTGGCACTGCTCAGGTGGTGTGGAAGCCCAGGTTTCTTTGACAGCGGCCTTCAGCTCATCTGCATTGTTGGGTCTGGGGTGTCTCCATCTTCCTCTTGACATACCCCATAGATGCTCTATGGGTCAGTCAGGTGAGTTTGCAGGCCAATCAGCAAGTACACAATGGTCCATTGAACCAGCTTTTTGGTACCTTTGGCAGTGTGGGCCGTGCCAGTCCTGCTGGAACAAATGAAATCAGGATCTTCATAAAGCTTGTCAGCAGAAGGAAGTATGAAGTGCTCTAAAATTTCCTGGTATATGGCTGCGTTGACTGTGGACTTCAGAAAACACAGTGGACCAAAGTTCTCTTTTCAGATGAAAGTAAATTTAGCATTTAATTTGGAAATCAAGGTCTCAGAGTCTGGAGGAAGAGTGGAGAGTCACAGAAACCATGTTGCTTGAAGTCCTGTGTGAAGTTTCCACAGTCAATGATGATTTGGGCTGCCATGCATCTGCTGGTGTTGGTCCCCTGTGTTTTCTGAAGTCCACAGTCAACGCAGCCATCTACCAGGAATTTTTGAGCACTTCATGCTTCCTTCTGCTGAAAAGTTTTATGGAGATGCTGATTTCATTTTCCAGCAGATTTGGCACCTGCCCACACTGCCAAATCACCAAAAGTTGGATAAATGACCATGGTGTTGGTGTGCTTAACTGGACAGCAAACTCACCAGACCTGAACCCCATGAGAATCTGTGGGTATTGTCAAGAGGAAAATGAGAAACGAGACGAAAAAATGCATATGAGCTGAAGGCCACTGTCAAATAAACCTGAGCTTCCATACCACCTCAGCAGTGCCACATGCTGATTGTCTCCATGCCACGCCGCAATGATGCAGTAATTCATGCAAAAGGAGGCCCAACCAAGTATTTAGTACATGTACAGTAAATGAACATACTTTCCTAAGAAAGGGCCAACAATTCACTAAAAAATTTTTTTATTGGTCCTCCCCCCGCCCTGGCCCGCCCTCCCCCCCCCCCCCCCCCCCCCGCCCTTCCCTTATTAAGTTTTTTCTAATTTGTTGAGATAGGTGAATTGGTGGGTTTTTGTTAAATGTGATCCAAAATCATCACAATTAAAAGAACCAAAGACTTAAACTACTTCAGTCTCTGAGCATATAATTTATTTAATTCACGAGTTTCACAATTTGAGTTGAATTACTGAAATAAATGAACTTTTCCACGACATTCTAATTTATTGATATGCACCTGTATAAGCCTATTCAAATATATTGAGTACATGGTAATATTCCTTTTACACCACATAACACAGGGGCTTTCTTTGCTGCATTTTGGGGCAAGTCAGCCGATGATGCCGCAGAGCGCAGATGAAAGACATGTAATACATTATTTATAAAAGCCAAATAAATAATACTTTTTAAAAGAACACTGTAGTTTAAAAGGCCATTGCCAAATAAAGAGATGCCACCGGTGCATTTTTGTCCACTAAGAATATATTATATAAAATGTCTATTCACCAAAAGGCCCTCGGTAATTGTTTATCATTAATAAAATTTGTTGGTTACAAACACAGATTTTTGCTTCACAGGATGTTAATTGATGGACCGGAGTCATGTGGATTATTATGTTTTTATCAGCTGTTTGGACTCTCATTCTGACGGCACCCATTCACTGCAGAGGATCTATTGATGAGCAAGTGATGTAATGCTAAATTCCTCTAAATCTCTCCTGATGAACAAACAAACTCCTCTACATCTTGGATGGACTGAGTGAGAGTACATTTTCAGCAAATGTTCAGTTTTGGGTGAACTACTCCTTTAAAAAAAATTATTTTTTTTAAAATTCACAACCTCTCATGGCTAATTGCTTAATCTAATACTATTAGTAATTTTACTTATGTTTCAAAATGTTGTGCAAGAATAAGTAATAAAAAGTCATTATTTAAACAATTTATCTTTATTTTCCATCCACAAATAAAACAAAAATTAGTAATTTCCCGATTGGACTCACTTCTACAGCAGAAGCATTACACAGACCAGACTATACAGAGAAACCTCAGACTCAAAGATACATTACTGAAGCTCTGGGTGCTGCTAATAAATTACAAGTCGGCAATAGGCTTGTGTGGCCAGTATGGATGTTTTGCCTTGTCCAGCTTGGTCTCTGGGAAGGTGTTGTTGAGATCTTCTATGGTCATCTGATCGAAAGGAATCATGTTCCTGAACTTCTCAAGCTGCAGAGGACAAACAGTCAGAGGGGAAAAATTAATAAAATGCTTCATCATTTTGAATTGTATCAAATCCAATAATTTTAGTGATGGGTTTCAAAGACAAATTGATTAGCTAACGTACATTTTTGTGCATGTATGTTTCTTCTATCACTGTTAGCTACTTCTATCATTGTCAGACTACTCAATATTAAGGGTTATGCTGAATCATGCTCATTATTTATTCTAAACACATGACAAAAGCCATGGGTTCATGTTCTGGTCTATATGCACCAACATTAAATGGTTTAGCAGTTACATGCACGTTAGACTAATTTGCCAAGATAGATTGGAATAAATTGCCAAGTGACTTTATCAACACAATCATGCAGCAGGTTAAACTTACCTCATTCTCATACTCAGCAATGCGAGCTTTAGATGCTTCCAAATAAGCAGCTGCGGTTTTGCTCTGAAATACATTGAGAGACAACATAATGATATGCAAAAAACTACTGGAACAACCAGTTCTTAAAAGAATAATGGCCTGAATTTGCCTAGTACAGTAAAAGTACCTGTATTTACAGAATGCTGTTAAAGTTGTCAAGTTTTTCAAAACTCTGATCTCTTCAATCATTCATTTGCATAAGCACTCAAAAATGTTCACTGAAGTATTCAAATGTCTAAACTAGTTGTAGGTAATGTTGCTGTTTATAAACATGTATTATATGGCTGCATATAAATGAGATATTTTTCGTTGTGTTCATTTAATAAATAGTGTAGAAAGCATGTGCTGCTTACTAAACAATAATAATAATAATACTAATGATACGTAAATATAATAGGGTACAGTGGCTGTTGGGTTAATATGATGGATCACCCGATGGGACCTTTGAAACCAATTCAGAGCAAACACATAAATACTGAAAAACATTAGCTAAAACAGAACAACTGAAGTATGAGGAGAGACTCACGGCCTCCTGCTCCTGGGAATCAATCTTTGTCGTCTGAGTGTCCACTGGCTCAGGGACCGTCAATTCAGCGAACTGTAGATTGAGAAACATGGAGGGAAAAAAGGCTATAAAAGAAACACAGCAGAGAAAAAAAAAAGAAAACTGAGAAATCACTGGATCTCACCTTCTTCTCAAACTCATCCACCATGCCTGCTTTAGCCACAACACTCCTGTAGTAACTCCAGTTGATGGGAGCTGGTTTCTGTGGCAAGGATGCAAGTCTGCAAGTAAAAAATTCAGCACAAATTATAATTGACTTGTTTGATATGAAATGTAATTTCTCTGTAATTTCCTAAATCTAAATCCAAAAACCGGCGTTTGTGTATTTCACCATTTATACACACAACCAGTCAAAAGTTTGGAATATTCAAGATTTTAATATTTTTGAAAGATGTCTTTTTATGCTATATTGAATCAAATATACAGTAAAAACTGTAATATTGTGAAATATTATTACAATTTAAAATGGTTTTCTTAAAATATTAAAATATTATTTATTCCTTTAGGCAAAGCTGAATTCTCAGCATTATTACTCCAGTCTTCCAGTGTCCACATGACCTGTCAAAATCACGCGATATGCTGATTTGCTCAATTATTAAAAATGGCTCTTATCAATGTTGACGGTTTTTGCTGCTTAATTGTTTTTTCGATGAAAAAGTTCAACAGAACAGCATTATTAGAAATAGAAATTGTGCAACATTATAAATATCTTAGCTAATCACTTTTGATCAATTTAATGTGTCCTTGCTAATTAAAAGTATCCGAATAGTAGTGCATCACAGTTTCCACAAAAATATTAAGCAGCAAAACTGTTAACCGTTAATGTTTTGAGCAGCAAATCAGTATATTAGAATGATTTCTGAAGGATCATGAGACACCGAAGACTGGAGTAATGATGCTGAAAATTCACTCAAATAGAAAAATTGTATCTTATATAATATTTCACAATATGTTGTAAACATCATGACTGAATCGCAAAGCATTGCAATATTAGAACTACATCATGTCTGAAACTCTGGAATATCAGAAAAGATCATTTTTGGACTGAAAAAAATTCCTTAAGTACTGATGCAATATCTTGAGAAAGACGAAATGCTAAATAGCGCATCAACACAGCTTTAGTCAAGTATATATATTTTGTTTTTTTACATATAGTACACTTATTACCGGGACAGCCCATTGACCTGCACCTGACCTATGGTGTTTTGCTCAAGGGCACAATGATGATGGTTTATGCATCGTTCCTTGCCCCGGAAAAAATCAGCACAGCTTTGAAACCACTAGGTTAATAAAACATGTGCTAGTCGATACTGTGCAGTTCATGTGCTTCATGGAGCGCAGCAGACAGACTCACTTAGCAGCTACAGAATCACTGCGGGTCTTCAAGCTGTTGAACATGGCTCTCTGGTTGGGTGGGACCCTCTCCGCAAAAGCCAACCAATCGATGGTCTTTACAGCTGCACGGCGCCCTGCCATCTCTCTGCTCCTGTCAAAACAGTTCATGCACACACGGTTATCCAGAAATATGACAAAGATCTTTAACAAGTTTTGCAAACTGAACCAACTGCATGCAAAGCAAATTGTAGGTCCAGCTGTTGTAATAAGACTTCAAATATTTTTATAACATCTAATATTTTTATTTTAAAGCCAAGCACTTAATGAATGCTATCCAGATCAACATATTCAACATGTACATCTAATTAGTCACAGAATACCAACATACAGGACTCAGAGAGTCACCAGCTTAGCATACTGGAAAAACACTATTCGCATTTAAATAACTTTCACAAAAAACTAAATGAATTGTTTTCCATTTTTATCAGAAATTTGGTTAATAATAACAAATGAGAGGAAAAGCCTTCTATACACAAGTGAACAAGACAAGGTCAGCGTATGACTTATACAAGATAAACCCAAATATGACCACCCAAAAACCGCGTAATTTCTCATAAACAGGAGAGATTAAGCCTAATGTTCATTATTTATGCAAATAAAAACAATCGGCGTTGTAATATTTATCAAACGGCTGAATTTCGACACGTACTTACTGCTCAAGGATCAAGCCGCTGCAATGACAGAAGCGTGATGGCCGCGGAAGTGCGGTTAAGAAAGCAGCGCTCGCTACTGACACCCAGCGGACTGGAGAAAAGCCACAACACTGCGATGACTGTATAAAAACAGATTGTACTGTACACTAGAGGGCGCGAAACAGACGTGTCGTTCATGACCTTTAGTTTGAGTAGCTTTCAGGCCTTTTATAGCAGTCATCCAACATTTATATAATTAAAATCACTAGCCAACTCTTTCAGGGAAAAAGACTAAAATATCGCTGGACTCATCCGGCACTGGTTTCTGTGACATTACATTAGGTGATGTTTTAATAAGCAATGGTCTGCACACATTTAGTCTAAAATATGAACATTTTTTAGCTATCTTTATGGCAACCATGGTGCTCTTGTTATTTTAACAGCTTAATAAATAAAATGATTACGGAGCTCCCTCGCGTAGTGCTTTCAGAATCAGGGTTTTGTATCATTTTTTTGTTTTGTTTGTTTATTGATGGAACCTATGGTAACATTTTATGGTTAGGCTAAAGGGTATGTCAACAAGGCAATCCATAGAGTAGGCTTACACTTCTCCAAAACACTAAGCAAAACAAAAAATCAGCTGTTACAGCAATTGGATGAGTCAAATATATATTTATACAGACCCATGTAAAACCTTGCAGCTAGACACATCAGGTGTCAATAATATACACATGTTTTGAATGAATTATTTGCATATTTACACTAAACCGAAACCCTTTCGATGTTCAGCGGCCCCATGGCATGTTGTGTTTGCTCATTTGTTTCTCTAAGTCTGCTTGTTGACTATTTTAAGGCACAGCCATTTTGACCTGTGCTGGTCTTAAATGTCACCTGTGGCCGTCTGCCTGTCTGTGAAAAATGTGATTTTCAAAGTAAATTTCTTTATGAGTTTTGTTCAATACTGTTTTGAAATATAATCTTCAGAAAGGTAACAGGGTAGGGAGTTTTACAGTTTAATTTGACATTAGTCTAAAAGCTTTATGAAAATAGAACATGCTTTTGAGAGAATTTCTACAATGCACTTTTCTTTTTTTTTTTAATTTTATTTAAAATGACAATGAGGTTAAAGGGTTAGTTCACCCAAAAATGAAGATTCTGTCATCATTTAATCACCCTCGTGTCTCACACTCAGTGTTGCCAGATTGGAGATGTCCAAGTATCGTACCAGAAGCTCAAAATTATCGTATTTGGAAGAAAATTATCGTACACGAGTCAAACATACAGAATACGGATATTTATCTAAACCAACAACTTCTTGACACGACCTGCAAATTACCACAATAGATAACTAGGCGTACCGTGTTTACATTGGACGCGAACAGTGTGACAAAATACTATAGAAACCATTAATCAGTAACTGTTTGCACTGGATGCGACACGACACGACACATCCCCAACAGTAAACTGATGCCTCGCTCTATTTATGACGTATTAAAATTATTTTTAAATTATTTTAACACTTGGTTGTCGTGTCCAGTGTAAACAGACTTTAGCCATTAACTCCACATCTGAGCCGCTGTCATCGGAAGCCTGTGTGTTGCCAGATGTTGAGGGGGTTCTTGCCGTTATGGACCGCAACATAGTACTCGTTGGCTTTAAAGCATGGCACCCTCCTGCATTCTTAACACACTCTGAGGTGTGCACGAGCACATTTACAGTGTCTGTAATGAACCGATTTCGTGTATGAATATAGAAGCCATATGACTACAACTACCACCATTTGAATTGTCATAAAATTATGAAATTATCATACATTATGGGATTTTTTCCATTATTGATCGTACGTCGTACAGAGGTCAAAATTATCGTACAAACACGATAATTATCGTACGTCTGGCAACACTGCTCACACTTGTGGACGCGCGTTCATGACAGGACCATGACCTGAGTGTGTGGCGGCGCCGGCGCTGACCCAGATCAGGCGTGATGACGTATACGTCGGATCTGGGTCAGCGCCGCCACATGCTCGCTTCATGATACTGTTGTGAACGCATGTCCACAAGTGACGCAGTAGAGACGAAAATGTGGAATAAAGTCGTTATTTTTGTTTGCTTTGCGCAAAAAAGTATTCTGGTAGCTTCGTAACATTACGGTTGAACCACTGACGTCACACGGATAATTTTAACGAACTCCTTGCTACGTTTCTGTGCGTTGATCATGGTAATATCATTGCTGTCTATGGGAGGGTCAGACAGCCCTCAGATTTAAGATCAAAAATTGCTTAAATTGGTGTGCGGCGAAGAATGACGAAGCTTATAGGTTTGGAACAACTTGAGGGTTAGTAATTAATGACAGAATTTTCATTTTTGGGTGAACAAACCCTTTAACATTTTAGGATCAACCCCTACTGACAGAATCAACAAAACACAAGATAACCTGATACACAAAAATAGAGGTGAAATTTGTTTGTCTTTGTAGAGTTTGCTTCCTGATGTCATTATGACAGTTTCTAATTTGTAAACCACATGTGAGAAGCACAAAAGGCACCTGTTTTGTGACCCTTCTGCTTTAAGCAAAGCTTAAATGTCTGACTTCCCTTTCTGAACTTCGTGATATTTTTTGTGTTATCAGTACATTTCCATGCTTGAAAATATACAAGTGCATTAATCCACAAGCAACCAGCTAAAGAGATCATCTTCATGTTTACCTGACATCCGTCAAATGCTAGAGCACTTAATGCTCACCTCCTGACTCAGCACCACAAACTGTATAAAGCACAATCTTCAATTTCATTCATTATTAATAGTTGAATATTGACAATTATATTAGTGTATTGATATCTTCATTGAAAATGTATCAACCCTTTCAGGCACGGTGATTATGTTAGAAACTCACATTGGTATCACCATGAAATTAATGATGCAACTATGAAATATTTATGTATTTTATAAAATAAAATATAATTGGTAAATTAATGACTATGCACTTATTTGATTAAGCAAATACAATGAACAAATGTTTTTGATGAAATATTAAGAGTGCACATGTGTTTTTATATAATGTGCATATAATTTGTAATAACAACATAACAACAACGCAACATAAACATAAAGAATCATCCATTTGATTACATGGTGACATGAAACTCTGATGCAACTCATGAAAATCTGATGCAAAAAAAATATTATTTCCAGTGATAAACTGTAATATTATTATAATAATTTAAAAATACCTTTTCTATTTGATTTATTTTAAAATGAAGTATTCCGTGTGCAAGCAGTTTACTCCCAGTATTCATGGCCACATGAACCATTCCGCAACCTCTAATACAGGTGCAATCGCAATAAATTAGAATTCATGAACAGTTCATTTATTTCAGTATTTCACTCACTTGTGAACTCGTGTCTTAATAAAATTCAAATGCCACAGACTGAATAGTTAAGTCTTTGGTACTTTAATTGTGAGAGTTGGCTTCATATTTAACAAAAACCCACCAATTCCCTATCTCAACAAATTAGAATATGGTGACATGCCAATTAGCTAATCAACTCAAAACACCTGCAAAGTTTTCCTGAGCCTTTAAATGGTCTCTCAGTTTGGTTCACTATTCTACACAATCATGGGGAAGACTGCTGTTCTGATAGTTGTCCAGAAGACAATCACTGACATCCTTCACAATGAGGGTAAGCCACAAACATGAATTGCCATAGAAGCTGGCTGTTCACAGAGTGCTGTATCCAAGCATGTTAACAGAAAGTTGAGTGAAGGAAAAAGTGTGGAAGAAAAAGATGCACAAACAACCGATAGAACCGCAGCCTTATGAGGATTGTCACACAAAATCGATTCAAGAATTTGAGTGAAATTCACAAGTAATGGACTGAGGCTGGGGTCAAGGTCATCAAGAGCCACCACACACAGACGTTTCAAGGAATTTGGCTACAGTTGTCGTAATCCTCTCGTTAAGCCACTCCTGAACCAACAGACAACGTCAGAGGCGTCTTACCTGGGCAGGAGAAGAGAACGGACTGTTTCCCAGTGTCAAAGTCCTCTTTCAGAGAGAGCCAGTTTTGTATTTTTTGTCACATCTTTGAAAACCAAGGCCTAGAGTCGGAAGGGTGAGAATCTCAAACGGGGTCACTGCACCCGTTTAGCAAGAAATGTTGGAGTACTTCATGCTTCATTCTGCTGACCAGCTTTTGAAGATGCTGATTTCATTTCCGCAGGATTTGGCACCTGCCCCCACTGCCAAAAGCACCAAAAGTTGGTAAATGACCATGGTGTTGGTGTGCTTGATTGGCCAGCAAACTCACCAGACCTGATTCACCATAGATTATCTATGGGGTATTGTCAAGAGGAAATTGAGAAACAAGAGACCAAAAAATTCAGATGAGCTGAAGGCCGCTGTCAAAGAAACCTGGCCTTCCATACCACCTCAGCAGTGCCACAACCTGATCACCTCCAAAAAAAAAGAAATGCCACTGCCGATTGAGGCAGTAATTAAAAAAGGAGCCCCTACCAAGTATTGAGTCCATGTACAGTAAATGAACTTACTTTCCAGAAGGCCAACGATTCACTAAAAATGTTTTTTTTTTATGAAGTATTCTAATTTGTTGATATAGTGAATTGGTGTGTTTTTGTTAAACGTGAGCCAAAATCTTCACAATTAAAATAACCAAAGACTTAAACTACTTCTGTGTGCATTGAATTTATTTATTACATAAGTTTTACAATTTGAGTTGAATTACTGAAATAAATGAACTTTTCCATGACATTCTAATTTATTGAGATGCACCTGTATGCTGATTTGATGCTCAAGACACTTTTTTTTTAAATCCGTGGAAACAAAAACAGCATTTATTTGAAATAGAAATCTTAACATTATAAATATACTGTCAGTTTTGATCAGTTTGATGCATCTTTGCTGTATAAAAATGTTGTTTTCTTAAAAAAAAAAAAAAATCAGTGGTCAAAACAGATTTCATCTGCTACATCAGCTTCATACACTATCACGTGTTTTCAATTCTCATAAACAAACATTAAAATAAAATATTATATTGAATCGTAAGAAATGACTACGTGCACCTTTTACGTTTTTTACTTTAACCCCTTAATAGTGTTCACTGGGAGTAGTATAAGTAACTACCATCAACAAAAATATTGTATGAAAAAGGAAAAGCTCCTTCAGTATCTTATCATGACAGGATTTATTCGCATTGACATGGGTGGGACTGTCGTTTTATTACGTCAGATTTCGATAGCGTGGCAAAAGGGCAGCGATAAATAGATCATAATGGAGTTTATAAAGTGTGGTCAACAGCAGCACACACGGAGGACCACTAAACGTCAAGTACAGATGTCATCTACGTCCTAAAGGTGAGGAATAAAACATACTGGTGCTTATTTAGTCGCATTCAGCCTAACACCATAACCTGCTGGCTGCTTTATTGGACTTTGTGGTGAGCTGTGTGTGTGTGGAGCTACATTATGACTGACTGTGAATGAGCAGGTGTGGTGTCTTTATCTTTTGACCTTTATTAGGATTTGTGGTATAAAAGTGAGATATCTGATCATTTAGATACTTTGTATCGCGTTTCGGAGAATCAAGGCACTTTAATTGTGTAATGATCAAATGAATTACTCGCGCTGTGCCAGTATGAAACAGCTTATAGCCTCATGGAGACATGTGCACAAAATATCAAGCGTATAAACGAATAAAAAAATCATTTTCGGTTGTTTGAGAATGTTACTCGCAACGCGTAACGGGCCGTGCGGATTACGCGGTGCTTTTCAGGACCTGATTGTGCGCGTGATGCTGCCGGTGAACGTTGGCTTATTAAGAACAGTCACGGAACAGAAAAGAAAAGTGAGGAATTATAAAACTTTCTTGTACATTGTACTATCAAACGTATGCCGCGTCAAATTCTTAATCAATCAATCAATCAATCAAATTAAGTCAAATCAAATTGTCACCATTCATTATTGTAGACTGCAACGATGTTTTACATAGCTATCAAACTTTTTTTGTTTTTGTCCTGGTGTATTATAATGAGACAGCTGTGATAATGAAGTTTTGGGAATGCGGAACATATGTTAAAATCTGTAATATGAATAAAATAGTAAATAATAAGAGATAAAAATCTTTCAAACAAGGCGAAGTGAGGAGAATATGAATTTGACATATATATATATATACTGTATATTCCATTTTTTTTTTCATTTTCCAATATATAGGCTTAAAATAATTTTTCTTGGTCACAGCAGGACAATATGACTTTCTGCGACACAAATATGGATGTAAAAGATATCAAGTTACTCAGCAATCAGCACTCAATCCCACAATATGGGTGACAATCTATCTATGTGTGTGTTTGTGTGTGTGTGTTGATTTTAAGCACTCCTTTTTGCATACAGTGCATATTTAACATGTGTTTAGATAGTACTGTAAAATGGATGATAATTAGCTTGTTGTCTCATCCCTGTAGGCACTTGAGTGAGGAGACATAATGACAGAGGGTGTGGAGATTCATCAGGCCCGGGCAAACAGCGCTGATGCTGCCACAACCGCTGTAACGCAGAGCAGGACGTCCTCTCTGCAGGCCGTAGAAACAGATCCTGGGTCTGAGGAGCCAGACCAACAGGAAGAAGAATCCTCCAGTTTTCCAGAGGTGCAGCATCATTCCACTGGAGGAGCGGAGGACAGCGGTGGTGGCTCGGTGGCGCCTGATGGTGGCTGGGGCTGGGTGGTCGTTGCAGCTACTGTTCTGGTCTTAGCGATGACTCTGGCTTTCCCTTCTTGCATTGGGATATTTTACACAGACTTGCAGAATGACTTCCAAGCCAGCAACACTGAAACGTCATGGGTGCCAGCCATCATGCTAGCAGTGCTCCATGCAGGCGGTAGGGAGGGATCTCTAATACTACTGATGTGTTTGATGCATTCGTTTGCATTAGTTCATCCACGCTTCGTGATGCAATCCTCACGGTGCTCACACGTTCACCCGCACCACAGGGTCAGATACAGTATTTGAAAAACACTTCTATCAAGTTACTGTTCTTAAACGGTTGTGCAACGCTGATCTGTTTCATAACATGAAGCATAAACACACACAGAGGTCAGATGATGACAGTGGGAGTTTTGGCCATTGTAAGTGAGATTTTAAAGCGTAAGGAGTGTGCATTGATATATCACTTCACAGGGAAATGTATCCAGTTATTGCACACCATCTCAATCAGTACTAACTCAAAGAATAGCTGACGAGGTGAGAAGGATTTGGGGCACCGGGATTTTTATTCAGCTTAATACAGCTTATTCATCGTTACTAGGCAGCTGTGCTTGAGGACAAAGTACACCAGATATGCAGCCATTACTATCCATTACCAATGTTAGATAAGAGTAAAGACACAAATCATATATAATGTATTTGATTTAAATCACATTTATTTTCATATGAACAAATCCTATTGATTTAGTAATTAATTTTGAGTATTTACTTAAAGGGGTCATATGATGCGATATTGGAGTATCTCTTTCTCTTTGGAGTGTTACAAGGTCTTGGTGCATAAAGAAGATCTGTAGCAGTTTGCCACTAAGTCTCAAATCCAAGAGATTTTTTTAATAAAGTTAGAGTCACCCCGCCTAATAAAACGGCTCGTTCAAACACGCCCCCACATATCTACCTCACTATGTGGGAAGATTTGCATAACGCTGCCCAAATGTTCACGCAAATTGTCCATAAATGGTGGCAATCAGTAGGCTAATTTCTAATGAAAAGACCAATTTATATGACAGATTTTAATGTAGGCTTTTATTCATATGTAAACTTTGTTTAATTACCATTATAACTAGCTCACATATTATCTCACATATTTTTGCTCACTCAGTGTATTTTTGATTTTATAGTTGGGTAATTTTGTTGTAGTAGCACGAGATAGCTTGATTTAAAACTTTGAATTGAATAAAAAATGACAAGGAGGCTAAGCAGTTAATAATAAAATAAGAACAAATAAAGAAATTTAATAATGATAGCACAAATAAAAAAAAACAATAGGCCTACAAATGAAATAAATTGCTTTTTAGTTTTTCGGGTAGGTCTAACACACAGTAGGGCTATTAAGAGATTTTTTTTTTTTTTTTTTACCAATTATCCAACTAATGTTTAATTCCTAGAAACTTATTATCAGAGGAACGTAAGCCTAACGGTTAGCAGATCAATGAATGAGAGGGCAGCGTTACCAGAGTTGCCCATTTACCACACCTTGTTACAGCACAGTATAGGGCTATTGCAAACAGAAACAATACTGTACTACACAGATGTTTCCTGTCAGCTTGAGCATGAACGGTATATGAGTGGAGCACTCACATGAGCTGTGAGCGACTGAGTGGAGCACACACACGCGTAAAGCGGGATAATACGCAGAGCGTCACACCACGTGAAAGTGAATCCTGAGCAGTGAACTAATTTTCGGCAGCCGGAATTTCAGTGCATCTCTAATTATTGGCGACATCAGAAATGGGTATGGGTAAACCTTATGAACTGAAACGCTTATGTTTGGCCAGACAGCCCTGAATCATGCAGGAAGTTGTTATTATATTCCTGAACTGGCTCTGGAACAGACAAGATACCATTGTTCTTCTTTGAGAAAGGTTTATTTGTCTTTCCAGCCCTTTCTCTTTGCTGTCAGCTGGTCAAGTTAGTGCCAAAGACAATGTTAAGGTAATCCTGTGACGCCTAAAGCATTAAAGGGGTCATATGAGAGCGATTTTCAAGTTTTCCTTTCTCTTTGGAGTGTTTTCTCTTGGTGCATAAAGAAGATCTGTATATTTGCAAAGACTAAAGTCTCAAATCTTAGAGATATTCTTTATAAAATTTAAGATTCAGCCACGCCTACCTAAAATGGCTCTTCTAACATGCCCCTACATGTCTACGTCACGACGTGGGAAGATTTGTATAACGCCGCCCAAATGTAACGCAAAGAAAAAAGGCGTAACTTTTATTCTCGCCGTAGTGTTGTTGCCACCCCGCCAATGATTCGTGAAGACTCAAGAATTTGCCACTGATGATTCAAATGCGAGTTTTGGGCAGTGTAGAGTAGCACTTGTTGTTTGTCATTTCTCCGATCACAAATGCAGACATGGTTTTATGTTTATTGCGCGGAGGCATGCAACGTGTAAAAATACAGTATAAGTCATTATAATCTGTAATTATGTCCCCACTGGATGCAACAATTGCCTCGTTTATAATGGGTTTTAATGTATTTGTCTCGTCGCTCCGGCCGGGACAAGGCATCACAATATGGTAAGGGGTGTAACATTTCCGTCACACGCTGGAGGAATTCGGCCAATCACAACGCACTGGATAGCTGGCCAATCAGAGCACACCTCGCTTTTCAGACCGATGAGCTTTGTAAAAATCGACGCGTTTCAGAAAGTCGGGGCATAGATGAGAAACAATAATGTACAGTATGTGGAAAATAATGTGTTTTTTTAACCTTAAACCGCATAAACACATTTCACTATACCAAATACACAACATAATGTTCTTTTTAGCAACATCATATGACCCCTTTAATTTAAACAGGGCAAATGTTCAATCTCCCTTGAGGTTTTAAAGAGCTTGAAGTAATTTGCACTGTACTAACTGCTGCGCTCACTGGGTGCAAAGTGTCACATCAAATCAAGTTTCTTATTTAACACACAAAAAAGAAAAGGCCTTAAGGGGATGATGATATTCTTTGACACTCATTCTCACTCTTGGTGTCTTGGGATATGATACCTTCTCAGACTCAATCGATAAAATTACTTTTTAAAGGTGTGTGATTTTTTTCCAGACTAATGTGCAAAGACAACTATAAATAAGCCTAATGGGACAATTTCCTGAAAAGTATAAACAATTTCAGGACATTCCTCAGTTTGTTTGAGTGGTCAAACATGTTAACCAGTGGCTTAAATTTGGGACGGGATCAGAGTTAGGAAGATTACTTTAAAAATATATATTATTCCAGTATAAATTATTAATTGCTTACTGAAAATGTAATCAGTAACTTAATCCAAATATCACAACATGAGTATAGCAATCAGATTAATCATACTTACTTTTGAACTTCATCACAACATATTCACGTCCTCCTCCACAGCAATTGACATGCGTGTTGTATTTTATACTCAAGATGTCCAGCGCTGTAATAAAGCTGTATATGTTTGAGTCAAGGCAGAAAAAGTGCTTTCTTCACACAATATAATTATATTCAACCAAAGAACACACTGGCATGTTGATAAAAATAGATAATAGATTGATCTTTTGGTAGGGTATGCACAAGTGCAGAACAATGTTGTAGTCTTACGCAACAGCATTATCACTCTTGTGATTGATGGACAGACATGAGTTGTTAAAATATGGAAGGTGGATGGGGCCAAAATCCTTTAAACAGAACGCATGAAATTTGACTGTGTCAACATGCACTGTTTGTCTGTGACAACACACACAGCAGGCAATGGATTTGCTGTATTCTAAATGATATTTGCATATGTGATGCAATGGTACGTTGTTGTATACGTATACAACACATCAGACGTCATGTTTATTCATGAAGGATATTATAATGGTACACTGGTATGCACATATGTAAACATCAGAGGTTATATTTGTTCATGAGGGATAATGCATCAGTGCTTTGTGTGTGATGTCAAGCGTATAAGCCTTTTTAGTTGTTTTGTTCAACATTCTTTCTCAGGTAGAAAAGTCTTAATTTAAATTGTAACTAATTAATTTACTCCAGCACAGTATATATCAGTAAAGCAGTGTACTGTAGCAGTGAACTAAATAAATGATTTATATGTAGGTAAATCTAGATGTAAATCTGCTTTAAAATGATTGCACATTCAAACATGGCCAGAATGTGAGCACATTGAGAGACAAGTTCAAATTCATCATCTTAAAACTGTGTCTTTACACATACTAAAGAAATGTTACAGAAACAGATGCCTTAAAGGGGTCATTGGATGCCCATTTTCCACAAGTTGATATGATTCTTTAGGGCCTTAATGAAAAGTCTGTAACATAGTTTTTGGGTTTAAAATTTCTCAATGGTAGTGTAAAAACAGCTCTTTTCAGAGCAAGCCATTTTGTAACATTTTCCTTTAAATGTTAATGAGCTCTGCTGACCCCGCCCCTCTCTTCCGAGCTGCTCTCTGAGGGACTGTTTACTTTAGCTGCATTCATCGTGAAACTTGCTAATTAGCACATTATTAAGAAAGGCGATTTCCAAAGATTCATTAAAAAACCTTATACTCACTTCTTCTGTAGGTGAAGCTGGATCACGAATGATTCGCGCGAACATAGATACATTTATGTAGATCGGGGGCGCATTCCCTTCAAAAACAAATGTAATCCACTGCGTCTTCAGCGGCTCAGATGTCGGGGGTAAATGACGACTGCTATGTTCATTATTACAACAAAACACGTCAATCGCTTAGGAGACAGTCTACTCCTGCTCCGGCGTCGAAACAATGGAGGACTGTGTATAGCTCACTCAGGGCGGGTCTAAGGTAACACACCAGTCCAGTCTCTGCTGAAATGCTACTGTCAATCAAACTATCATGGGAGGGGCCTGTTTTTGTGACATCACACAGACAGGCATCTGAGATCGGCTCGATTTAAGAAAGGGGTAAAGATTTCAGTAGATAAAAAAAAACACTGGGTGGATTTTTATCATTATAGTGTGGTTGTGTACACACACTGCCAACACACATTTCAATTCAAACTAAAAAGTTTAAAAGTGCATGTAGCATCCTATGAGCACTTTAACATGGCCAGAATGTGCTTGTCTACACATACAAAAGAAACACGTTCAAAATTGCCACCTTAATGCAGACAAACAGTGCGTGTTGACATGGTTAAATTTCACATGTTCCATTTAAAGAATTTTGGCCTCATCCACCCTCCATATTAAGAGCACACTTAATTTACATGTGCATGTTAAGAGGTGTATAGAGCAAAATTGTGATGATTTCAAATCCTGGTGTTTCAGAAGACTGAAAGAAAACCCTCATATTTTAAAATGGGGAGTTAGCTGGATACTGCATACTGCAATATGCCTTCATTGAAAGTAACATCATGTGTAAATATCAAGGACATTTGGATTTTCCATTTCATAACCCCTTTAAGCATAAAGTAAATTGTGATATACGTATATCAATTCAGTGCATACAATCCAACAGAAAATACTAAGGTTTAGTTCACCAAAAAATGAAAAGTGTCATCACTCTCCTTCATGACTATGATATTTTTATTCTTCCATACATCTTAGACAGAATTTCTGATCTTCTGTTTTCACAGAAAATGAGAGCTCTGGCAAAAATAACTACTTTTATGGTTCTCTTTGTCCTTGTTGGACCATTTACTTTCCTTGATGGGAAAGAGGAGTTCAGACATTCTGCCTAACATCTAATTTTGTGTTTCAATGATGGTATAGTTATTATATGAATTTGAGGGTAAATGGGGGGGGGGGGGGTAATTTTGGACACATCCTGGCCCTCGACCAATCCAACCTAATCGACACACACCTGATCAGGCTAATTAAGGATAAGGAGTTTGATCAGAGTTGGAGCTAAACTCTTCAGGAAGGTGGGTCTTGAGGCCCAGAGTTGCTTTATAGTCCAGATTATGCATTTATACAGTATAGATCACATGACATAAAGAAAAACTTATTGTGGCTACAAATTAAGAATTTGTTCCCACAACTTATTAATATGTGGTCACATTTTATTAATTCACTCCCTTTCAGGAAATATTGGCTAAATTTTACTAATCTGTTACTAAAAGGCCCATTTGAACAAAATCAAACTAAGAAAAATTAGCACAAAGTGGTCACCGTTTACTAAAAAGAAGGTCTGAATAAATAAGTCATGGGAACGAATTCTTAATTAGTGTAGTTTTTTCCCCTGCATGTTAGTGCGTCTTCAAAAAGTTTGAGTGAGTTTGTAAAGTCTAGTCCATGTTTATGTGGGCTGCATCATATTACTATGGAAATAGCAGCCTGATCCCATAATCAAATTAAGGCCTTTTTGTGAAAGCGTATCAAATGCAGAGAACAGACTTTCATTTGCAGATATAGAGTTTTTCAATACCAAATTTGAATAGCCAGTGTTTGGGGAAAACTATTGTTTGTCATCATCTGCATGTGTGTGCGGACATTAAACGGGATCATCTGTAAGTCAGATGCAGCTATTGTGTGCACACCATGACACTGTGTGTATTCGCGACCAGCCATGTTCATTATTGTTCACATTACAATTAGGGATGCTCCGATCCGCCTTTTTCGCCTCCGATACCGATTCCGATACCTAGGGTTCAGCGAAGTTTTTTTCCCTCATTTAAATAAACTTAGAATTTATATATCTCTGTGTGTGGAACTGATAATCATTCTTTCACAATCTACTAGATACAGACTATTTCATTATAAAGAAAAATAAAATAAACGATAAATATGAAAAAATATAGGCTTATGTATATTTATAATCTATGACCAATTTATCAAACTAGTTTAGTGGATAATTCGGCAGCAAAAGTTTTTCTAGAAAAATCAGTGCACAGTAATTTTAGAAAACCAAACATTTAGTGAAAAAACAATATTTTGTGGGGAACAAATAAAAGTGTTGCACTAAATATGGTAAAATGTTACACATTGCTATTTGTATTATTATAAAATCCATTCATTAAAAAACATTCATGAATGTACAGTATTTACATATAAGTATATACTATAAAATTAAAACACATTTATTTTAAATGTATAGCATATTCTTTAATAAGGCAACAACATATGATAGAAACGATAGGACAAAACAAATACAGTGCAGCACAAACTGTTTTTATACAGTCAACCCTCATCGGACACCTTGGCAATTGAATCGCCCCTTTGTGGCTACACTGTTAAAAAAATTCCGTAAAATTTACGGTAAAAAAACTGCAGCTGTGGTTGCCGGAATTTTACCTTAAAAAATACAGTAGCAACGTTTTAGGATTTCTGGTTTTTACTTAAATTTACAGTTAAATACTGTATTTTCATTAACTGATATAATGTTAATATCCCAACCTATTGAAGTACTGAAATCTGAAGTTTTGTACCTTTGTAATACACTGATAAACACCAAATGCAGGTGGTGATGAGAAAGTCACATGATGAACCAAAGCCCATCACAAGCAGTTTTTAAATATTAACATATATAGAAGGTGCATAGTGTCATTCACACAAACACTAAACCACCATCATTGTAACACACATAAAAATGAAATAAATGCAATAAATATTTATTTAACAACATTAAGTGTAACACAGAACTCTAATATACAAAACTGATAAGAAAAAAACGAAGAAGAAACAGTTATTTCAACAAAAAAAAACATAAAATTTGAAATGTAACGCAGGGAATTCTGGGAATGTCAGTTTATGGTTATTCACTGTAAATTATACTGTCTTGTTTCACTTCCAAAAACGGTATACTACTGTAAATTAATTAATGTCCAATACATGTAATGTCAAATACAGTTTTCACCGTATATAGTAGGATAATTTACCGTTAACCATTTAACAGGTTTATACTGTAGCATTTTTACAGTATTTTACAGTTAAATTCACAGTCATTTTTTACAAGTGTAGTATATTTTTTTTTTGTTTACTCAGCCAGACCTGAAATACTATATATATATATATTATATATATATATATAGATATATATATCTATATATATATATATATTAAATCTAAGGTTTTTTGTAAAATGGTACGGCTTTTTAAATATCTGAAAGTACACTCTTAATATCAGTCAGTCAAGCAGTCAAGCATTATAATATGATAATCAAGTATTATTTAATAATATAAGTTTAGTAATTAGAATTAAAACTTGGTAACCATGAACTTAGGACTGGTGCTGGTGCTTTTTTTGGTCATTCAGTGTTCCTGTTAAAAAAAACGAACAATAATACTGATGAGATATTATTATTATACGAATTCTACTAATAAGAACAATATAAAAACGCACTAAGTATTAATGAGCTACTGGATTCATGAATATTAATCAGGTTGGTGTGCGTATGCTCGAACTGATTCGCTGAAATCAAATGAGGGACGATAATAGGTGAGCACAGCAAATGAGATTGTCGTTTGCGCATTAGTTACGCCTACTAAAGGAAAACCCGGCAGTTCTTAAAAGCTGAAGAATTCCAAATAAACTCCGTTATTTTTTCAGGAAAATACAACAAAATATATCGTTTACATGTAGCGCATCAATTCTGCATGTTATGTAAGACTCTCGCTCACACTCCTGGGCTCTCGCTCTTTGCGCGTGTGAGAGAAAGCGACGGCGAGTCGTGCGCCTTCACACTAGAGTTTACGTTACGCCAAATACACAAACACAGGTGCGCTGCGCATCCATTCAAATGAACTGAAAAATATCACAGCTCGCTTGACGGAGAGTGAAACACTGATGCGCTCAGAGTGTGTTCTGTGAGTGAAAATATATCTGTGGTAATCATATACTCAGCATCCAACTCACACACTGGTGAGTAAAATCTGAGAATTGATTAGCCATTGGCTAATATTAGACATCATTTAGTCGCCCAGAGTGAAGATTTAGTCGCATATGCGAGTGATTTACTCGCAATGTAGAGGGTTGACAGTCTATGAGCACGAAGCGCTTGTGTTAAAAACTGCAAAGCACAAAGGGAAGAGAAATTGATGCGTAGTGTATTATATCTGTGCAACAGTTATTGAGCCTTTCTTTTAACAGTTTTAAATTTCAGTTACTGTGCACGTTAAAAACAATTTATAGTCTTTTCTACGCCCGTGTTTTGTTCTCATAGACACCCGGTAGCAAGTAACAAAACAACATTAAACTCCGGCAAGAAGATAAAGTCCTTTTTGCAAAATCATAGACATGTATTTACAAATCAAGTATAATGGAAACACAGTATGATCTTGGAGAGAGCTTTACCGAGCTGACTGCTGTAACCGAACGCGACCAGGGTTTAAAGGCTGAACGAATGACTGACAGACACAGCGGAGAAAAGAGTTTGTGTGAACTTTAATGTAAGGACTTAAATATTCATATGTAGCTCACATTAAGCTATCGTATGGCTTCAGAAGTAACACAGAATAATTCGCACAATCGAGAAAAATAAAAATAAAAATCTCGGATTTGGATCGGCTCTCTCTGATTCCCGATCCGAGAAAAATGGCACTATCGGAGCCGATACCCGATATGAATATCGGCTCGGCGAATCCCTAATTATAATGCCTTTGTCTTTCCTTAGGCCCCATATGTAGTGTTCTCGTGGAGTGCCTCGGTTGCCGTGCAACAATAATTATTGGCGGGATCCTGAGCGGACTGGGAATGGCAGCCAGCTCATTTGCACAGACATTAGTAGAGCTGTATATCACTGCTGGAATTATCACAGGTAGGTAGGCCTGTATATTACCTTCTCAGAAACAGTGGTGTAAATATGATTGCTCAGTAGGCCACATGGATTGAATTATCATCTTTCCTTCTCAGGAATGGGATTATCTTTGTCTTTCCAGCCGTCGATTACCATGGTGGGTCACTACTTTGTGCGGCGCAGGGTATTTGCCAACGCCTTGTCTTCCACTGGCACCGCACTCGGGCTGAGCACCCTGCCATTGCTAGCCAACTATCTGCTGAGCAGCTTCGGTTGGCGGGGCAGCTTTCTGGTGCTGGGAGGGGTTCTGCTCAACTGCTGCGTTTGTGGGGCCATAATGCGCCCCCTTGGGGCCAAACCACAGATGGAAGCTAGAACCGGACAGATGAACAATCGCCAACTCAAAACCAATTGCCTTCCCATTTCTCAGGAACGAGCGGGTCTGAAAGGCCGTCTACAGGCCACTCTCTCCACCATCATGTCTTTCCTGCTCAGGCACATGGCTTTCGACCTGCTGTGCAGTAACCCGTACTTCTGTGCCTATGCTCTTGGGTTGTCCTGGATGATGCTGGGTTTCGTGGTGCCCCTAGTTTACCTGGTTCCCTATGCCACCGCTTATGGTATGGAGCAAGACCGAGCCGCTCTACTGATGGCCATCCTCGGGTTGATCAACATCACAGTTCGGCCCGTGACAGCGCTGGTTTTCGGGCTGCCTCGCTTCCGTGGAAGCCATAACTTCGCCTACCTGTTTGCCACGGCGGTGCTGATCAACGGATTAAGCAACTGCATCTGTGGGATGGCGACCAATTTCCCAGTACTGTTGGCATATGTTATGGTGTATGGGTTTTCCATGAGTCTCATCGGCTCCTTGGTGTTCACCGTACTGATGGACACGGTCGAGATGAGCCGCTTCCCATCCGCCCTGGGCCTCATCAGCATTATGGAGAGCATCATGCTGCTGCTTGGCCCGCCGTTAGCAGGTGATGTAATGCATTTTTCCTACAGTTTGCTTATGCTTTAGCACTACATTAGTGGGTTAAAACTGCATGCCTGCTTGTATTTGTCAAGGCCAAAAAATGCCACCTTCATGTGACTTTGTTTTTTGTAAGTACATACACTGTGTTCTTTTCCAAACAAAAATGAAGTGGCTCTCACGCGCCAAAACAAATAAACAAAAAAGCACCATAAAAGTAGTTCCTTTGAAGCAGATAGCCAGTTCATGTTCAATATTCAACCATTAAAGTCATAGAATAGCTTTATGATAAACAAACCGCAATTTAGGTCAGCATTTAATAAAAATGTCTTCCCCTCCATCTGTAGGGTACTTGTCAGGTGTAGACTGGCCATCAGGAAAACTGAAGAAAGATTTGGCATGTCTTGTGACTAATTTTTCCTTGTCATTTTTATTATTATTTATTTTTTATTATGGCTTCTGTAAATTATTATACTCATACAGTATGTAGTTGGAACAAATCAGTGTAGGTTACTTTTTATTTATTTTATTTATTGTCTTAATCTATAATTAATTAAATACTATGTAAATACAAATATTACATATTAATTAAATCAAAGTAGATAATTAACTAGTTAAATATAAATAAAGTTAATTACAGTTTTTTCCTCTTGTTTTTTTAAGGGTTGTAATGTAGGCCAGGGGCTTGGAGCTTAAATGTTAGGATCAAACAAAATTAAATACACACAAAAGATAATTTTCCCTGCATTTGTTTAATTACGCTTGATAGTAATGTAAATGTAATTATACATTATTATATATATTAAATTTGCCCCAGTCTGGCCTTTGGAGTTTGGAATATAGAGCAGTAGTTGTATGGACTACATGTGGTACTTTTACCTGTTTTTTGTCATTATATGCTCTCAAAAAAGATTAGCCCAGCATTTTTCCTGGGAAGTATGAGTAATTGATGAGAGAATTTTAATCCCTTTATAAAAAGAAGAAAGAAGTTTGGTTAGTGTGTACCTGGTATTTCCTACTTTATGGGGACCAAAAGTCCCTACGAGCATAATACTATCAGTCATCACCTTGTGGGGGCATTTTTTGGTCCCCATGAGGAAAACTGCTTACATTTACATTTAGCAGACACTTTTATCCAAAGCGACTTACAAATGAGAACAATAAAAGCAGTCAAAACTAACAAAAGAGAAACAATATCAGAGTATATACAGGAATCATGCAGTTAAATTTAATACCTTTTAAGACCTTTTTAAGACTCTTTCCATACATTTTAAGACCTCATCGCCACTCCAAGTTTTAACCGGTTACATTGGCAACACTTTAACTTACATTTACTATATATTGATTGTAAAATAGCACAACTAAACAGACTTTGTGATAAATCCTTATCAATGCAACATAATTCAGAAGGGTGGTAACGGAGCACAAGATAATTAATTGAGTGACTAACCAAATGCAACCCAAGAAACAAGAATTAGAACAATAAACAAAACAACTGACAAAACTTGAGTAGGGAAAATAAAGCTCTCCGAGCTAACGGGGCAATGAGTTCACACAGTATATTCAAAAGATGTATTTGTCACATCAACTCTTATAAATGTCTGCAAACCATAGCTCTTTTGTAGAACACTTCTCATGACAAACATCTGACTGATCAGAGAGTTTTACCTTATTACAGAGTGCCCATGGGAATGGAATACAGACAGTGACACTAGTGTCAGTAATACTGGCACCCTGATCAAGTCTACTTATCATGGAAGGTAAAATAAATGACAACAACTATACATTATTTAATTCTGCATCTCCATGCCAGTTAAAAACAGTCCAAAGTAGCGCAATGACCATATCCCAAATAGAAAACTCAAAATATGTAATTTCCATACCTGAAATACATATTTTACAGTCAATGTTATGCACATTGATCATAAACACAGCTCGAAGGCTTCCTACTAGTGGCCCTTCTTCACGAAACATTTAGCACAGTTTTATTACAGATAGAGTGCAAAATGTTTGAGTACAAGCATTTCAACCAAATGTAATTAATGCAATATTTCAAACCTTAACCCCACTTGGGAAAATAAACCTATGGCAACAGTTTAGAATCATTTACAATATCTTAACATCTAAGGTTGCTCCCTTTACCGTGTGCGTGCTATCCACCGCCGCCGCAAACTTCGACAGTGAAGTGAACTGCGACTTAGGCCACATGCAGTTCATTTCTCAAAGTAATTAAGGCCCCACATATTTGATGGGAGGCGGCTCCCTGTGCGCGAAAAATTATATACAATATAGAATTTTTGCGGGAGCGGACAAAAACCAATCGGGGAGCATTATGCTGGATCATATGGGAGCGTGCCTTAAATTGGGCAAAAATTCCTGATAGAGCGTGACACAACCCCTGGGCCATCACGCAGCGGCGCAGTCAGTCAGTGAGCGCAGTAACAGATGAAGTAAAATCTTGCGGGATTCCATAAATAAAATACGCAGAACCCCACTATTCGACAAATATACTGTACATAATGAAAAGATGATACAAAATGTAATACCTTTGGAAAATGGCATTTAAGACTTTTTAATACTTTTTTAAGGGCCTTAAATTTCTGTAAATTAGATTTATCAACTTAATACATCTTTAAGACCCCCGCGGACCACCCTGAATATATAAGTGCAACACATAGACAAGTCTCGGTTACCCTAACACACTACACGATAGGAAGCTCATATATAATTATATATATAAACATGCCAAGCCGGTAGGTGCGTGTGCATGTAACCTCACTATCCCCTGTTTCTCAAGATGATTGCACAATAGCGCACAACCTGGAGGTGAAGTCTTGTTAGTGTGTCCGCCTCCCATGCTGGAGACCTGGGTTTGAGACCCACTCGGAACAAGAACGAGATATGGTGGTGAGGACCCGGGAGAGGGGTTACATTGGTGCCGTGACACAGATGGGGAGTGAGGTTTAGGGGGGTGAGTGTAACGAAGGCCATGGATAGGTTTTCTACTTGCAGGCCAAACAATCACATTTCTCCCTGATCTCAAGAGGACACTCTAGAGTCTTTAACCTCCTGTTAGTGTTTCCGCCTCCATTGGTGCCAAGACTTCGCCACTCGTCAACATAGAACGAGGTGTGGCGGTGGGACCCCCGAGAGGACGAAGGGTTACATATAATAGATATATTATAAAATATATACATATATGTATAATCACACACACACACACACCCAAAGAAAAACAAGTAGAAAAAATATGAAATCTGCTAGTTTTTTTTTTATAAAAAAAAAGCATAATGAGTATGTATCTTGGTTTTCTTGAACGATGGCAAGGATTGAGTTGTGCAGGTCATTCCACCAGGAGGAAGCAGTTAATGAAAAAGTCTGTGAAATTGATTTTGTGCCTCTTTGAGATGGCTTCTAGAGGGCACATAACTCTGAAGTAATGAATTTAGTTAAATGGGTGCAGAGCCACTGTTGGTTTTGTAGGCAAACATCAATGCCATGAATTTTATGCGAGCAGCTACTGGTAGCCAGTGCAAATTGAGGTGTGACGTCCATTCTTTTCGGCTCATTAAAGATTAATCTCGCAGCGGCATTTTGGATTAATTGTAGAGGTTTGATAGAAGTGGCTGGAAGACCTTATAAATCATAAAGAATAACGTTTTTGAAAATGTAAAAATGCAGAGAGTTTGGGTGGTGTGTGTGTGTGTGTGTGATACTACAGTCGTGCCTGATTTTCTGTGGGGTATCCGTGATGGTCGTTGGATATCGGTCAGTCATGACCCTATGTTAGATGATGAGATTACCAGTTCAATTGCAGGCCGATGTCCAGAAAGGCTTTTATAGGTGAGCAGAACATCTGGCACTAGTGATCATCTCCAGTTACCATTACCAAGGAAACTTAAATGTCAAGGCACATGGCAATGCCCGACATGAGCAGCTCATTACACAACAGCAGACTCCCAGAAATATCCCATTCATTTTTTTTCACAGAGAAACTGATGTTTAGCATTAACAAAACATTTTACGACGAGCTTCTGAGGTGTTAAACATATTATATACACATTTATATATACACATAGTATATATTATTTTTAAAATGGCCCTTTAGACAATTCTGATCATCATTTACCTCACATTCATGTTGATCCAAACTGTTACCACTTTCTTCTGTGGTAACGACCAAACCCTATTTTGTAGAATGTTAGTAACCAAACAGTTTTGGTTTAAATTACAATGGAAGTCAATAGGAACCAAAACTGTTTAGTTACAAATATTCTTCAAAACACTCGCAAACTAGTTAATATATGTTACTGTTTAAAGGTTTGGGGTCAGTATGTTTTTTTTAAGTATTACTTTTATTCAGAGTATCCATTAAATTGATTGAAAATTACTGTAAAGACAAAATATTTCTATTTCAAATAAATGTGGTTCTTTTGAACTTTATATTAATCAAAGAATCATAAAAATGTTTCCAGGAAATATTAAGCAGCACACCGTTTTAACATTGATAATAAGAAATGTTTCTTGAGCAGCAAATCAGCATATCAGAATGATTTCTGAAGGATCATGTGACACTGAAGACTGGAGTAATGATGCTCAAAATTCAGTTTCGCATCACAGGAATAAATTACATTTTTAAATATATTACAATAGTAAACTGTAATTTTAGAAAGTAATACTATTTCACAATATTACCGTTTGTACTGTATTTTTGATCAAATAAATGCAATCTTGGTGAGCACTTTGTGACTTTTTTCAAAATCATACTGACCCCAAACTTTTAAACGGTAGTGTACAATTTTTTTATTAACAGTAAATGGCATGTTATAGTTCCAACATCTACCAGCAGGGGCTCTTTCACTCTATTACAGTGACTGAAGAAAAAGTGTCTTTTGTGACTTTTTATACATCCCCCCCCCCAGGAATCCTGGTTGACAGCACTAGGCAATACTCCTACGTGTTCTTCGCCTGCAGCATAAATGGCTCCACGGCTGGTCTCTTCATCATGTTGTCCTTCTACTGGCTGGACAGACGGAAGGACAGAGAGGTTAAGAGCTCCTTCACTCATAAAGACACCAACTCACTGAAGCCAAGCATTAAGATGACCATAGACTGTGATTACAGTCCAGTGCCTTTACATAGTAACAGTGTCAGAGACATGGAGACTGATGTGTGATGTGTGACCACCTTGTGTGTATTTCACCATACTCATTTCATTGTGTCCATTCGGTGCACAGGAACCTAGTCTTTTCCCATCCTAGGTAGTGGACAATCAGATGTATTTGTCATAGCGTATGTACACAGACATAGTGCATAAAGGTTCTTGGACTTCTGTAAAAAAATAGATTGGACCCGAACTTTTCATAGTCTTTTTCTATTACATGGTGCCACATGGGAACTTGAATCACTTCGAATCATCTCATAAAACATTTTGAAAATCTCATTTCAGTTATTACTCTGGCCAGTTATAACTTGACATTCACATTACTGTAATTTAGATTCTTCTGGGAACAAATGTATGTAGAAATTATTTCTAGATGCCTTAAATTATAAATGTCATATCTTATAAATGATTTTTTTGTTTTTGTTTTGTGTAGATACTGCTTTTTAAAATCAGTAACTTATTTATATATATTGAAGAAAATTGTCATTTTCTCTCATTGTTGTTTGTGTTTGATCTCAGTGGTAAATTGTTGACTGCTGAGAGTAGGACAGCAGACCAATAATTATAATAATGATAACGGCCCTGCTGTGGTCACATGATCAAGCAATGCTGGAAGTAAACAGTCACATTCCCTCCCTCCCTCGCCAAATTCTAATGCCTTATTTAAAGGTGCACTCAGTAACTGGTCCCTCATTTGAAATAAAGAAATGAATAGTCCATGAGATGCTGAGATGTTTGATGTCCCAACATGTCCAACGTACAGCCGAATCTGTACTTTATAGAAACAGATTCAGGCTAAACTGCATGGGGTTTGCTCAGGATAGTGCTAAAAAACCAATGATGACCAATTACATGTGAATACACAAAATTATTTATTAATTATTGTGTTTACTGCATTTAATGTCCTTTTAATAGGAATTTAGTGTTAGCAGTGCTGCTGCCTATAGGCTTCATCATTTTCCCTTTAGTAATATTAATCTCCACAAGAGGGCAGTGATAAACTCTCTCAGCCAATATATCTGCCACTTGTGTCCTTTAAATTCTAACCAAAACAAATCCTGTATTTCTGATACGTTTTTTGTGTTTCATCATGATGTCTAAATATTACATGACATAGCACTTTCTCACAAAGTCCCACAATTACATTTTTTTTTTAATTTTTAATAAATTGTGTTTAATATTTCCTTAATAATATAAACAATTGCTTCATTTTAATGAAATGATTTCATAACTAATTAAAAAATGAATAATGAATAAAATACACTTTATAAATGAATCATAAAACAGTTTACCTTAAACATTGATACATTTTATTTCCGTTATTCAGTGGTGGGCGTAAGACTTCTTTTAAGAGCTGTCTTGTTACCACAACTGATTCTGAGGAACTACAGTGTTTAGCGGAAGAATAATGTTTTTATTAATATCATTACACTTTATTTGCTCGGTTTTATTTTGTGAAACCTTACTATGTATATGGAATAACCGTTTTATAAAAGCAATAAGCCCCGTGAAGCCGTGGTTTACAGTGAATTTATAACAGCTAAAAGGGTTTTAGGCACGATGCTGTTATAAATTCACTGTAAACCACGGCTTCTTGGGGCTTATTGCTTTATTATGTTTGTCAGTAGAGCACAATCTAAAATGTCAACCAAACAACGTGTGGTTTCATCTTGGGCACAAGTCATCACAAGTCAACCCTGTTCAATTTCTGAAATCCTACAAAAATGTTCTGTGAAAGGCACGCGTATTTTATAGAATGGGTCATTCACTAGACATTTTCTGGACCTTTTCACCTGGAAAATAACATCTGTAAAACAAAAAAAAAATGCAGGACTTTTTTCCATGACTGTTGAAAGAAACCGTAACTCCACACTTGCATTTTCCGTTTATTTGCACATATTAGACAACCAATCTTACATCTTGATATATGATTTTAAACCAATGCACAGTATGTAAAATTCACTCCGTGTCAAAACATGCCATAAAGATTCTGAAATAAATTAAACGGCACATCAGCCCAATTTTAGTATCTACAGACTGGGCATCGCTGCCATGTTTACAAATCTATATACATGAGATAGAACAAAACAACCAACAAAGTGCGCGATAACTGTGAAATCAAAAGACTCAAAGGGGGAAATTAACAATAACAAGTGCTCCTATACTTGATACTTGTAGCGTAAATGAACTGAACTTAAATACTGTGAAAAAAATAAGTTGGCTTTCGCTCCACGAGTAAATTAAATAAACGGTGAATATCAAACTCACCAGCAGAGGCACATGGGATAGAAATGAGGTTCTGTGACGAAGGTCACACTGCACACAGACTGATTTACAGTCAAAGCCATTACACGAGTGAAACAGTATCTGTCTTTGTTTGTGTCGATATAGTGCGATGCCATCATGACCACTGCAGCTCGTGAATCTAGACACAGTAAACATTAGGTAACTGTGGATTTTGAAGTGCAGTTTCAGAAACATACATACAATCCTTTTGAAGCCCTAAAATAGTGGTTGCATCATGCAAACTGGTGACCAGTCAGCTGATGTAACTGGGTTAATAATTCATTAGAGCGCTTCTAAAGGTAGCTGATGTTTCCATGCTGCTGAACATGTTTTCTTAGCATTCATTCCAGTAAAAACATCTGCTGACCTCCACATTAAGACCCTTTACTGAAGCTGAAAACAGTGAACATGTAAATCCAGGCTGAGGGGACGTTCAGATTTACCTCAGATCCCACAAACACGCATACAACCCACCTGCATTAAACATACAGTGATGTTCACCTCAAAAGAAAATCCCTTCAACATCTTTTGAATTGTGCGACACACTAAAACACTCACACAGAAGCTGTGGTCTGACTCAGACCTTTGTCGTTTTGCTGGCTTTAGGTGAGACCTCGTGAGAACAGAGGTCACAGGAACGGACCCTCACGCCTGACATGTATCTGTCAGACATGCTGGAGGCACGCCATCTCAGTCTCTCTCTCACACACACACACACGCACTCACACATTCTTTCGAGTGTCCGCTCTGTTTCCACATTGTGTCCGAGCTTGTGTGGAGGTCACTGGGAAAGTCTCTCACACGCTGAGAGGGAGCATGCCGGGAGGAGACACGGTCCGCGGGGAAGCCATGGCTGTCAGAGGATCCAGGCCATTCATATTCCTGTGAAGAACAGAGATGAGCAATACATCAGTAAACTGAATTATGTAAGTATTATACATATTAAGTATTATAAATCTTCAGGTAAACCGCTTGGGGTTGGGTGATACGATCCCACATTTTAACCCTGTCATATGCATCACTTAACCATGTCAGTGCTACACATCAGCAAACTGTAATTAGGCTTGTCACTATACCAAACTGTTATACACTGAACAAAACCTCACAGGTTTTATAATTCCCAATATTACCACATAAATTAATAACCTGAATTAATTATACACCTACTATAAGTATGTCCAACCTTACCTGGATACACACAGTACATGTTAAACTTCTCGAGTACTGCATACTCGTCATGTAAAGCAATACTATATAGCAAATCTTGGCTGCATGATATATAATGTAAACTATATTATCGATCAGCTGTAATTTGTTATATAAGAAATTAAAGGGATAGGTTCCTCAACAGGAATTCTTTATTTACAGCCCCTCATTTGTGTTCAAACCTGTATGAGCTTCTTTCTTCTGTTGAACACAAAATAAGATCTTTTGAAGCAAGCTGGTAACCAAACAGATGGCGGTAGCCATTGACTTCTATAATACTTTTTTTCCCCCATACTATAAAAGTCAACAGCTACCGTTAACTGTTTGGTTTCCCACATTCTTTCAAATATCTTCTTTTGTGTTCAGCAGAAGAAACTCATACAGGTTTGAAACAACTTGAGGGTGAGTAAATGGTGACAATTTTCATTTTTGGGTGAACTATCCCTTTAAGACATTATAAACATTAACATGATGATTTTCTGTAAAGCTGCTCTGAAACAATGTGTATTGTGAAAAAAAGTGCAATACAAATAAAGTTGAATTCACTTGAATTGAGACAAAACATAATTAATAATTAAAAACAATGAAGACAAAAGATAATTCATATTTATTAGCCTAATTATTTTCCATAAATAAATGTCTAACAAATCTCCCCAGAAAGCTGTGCAGTCGTGTGGGCCTGGTGAGCAGACAGAATAGAAAGCGAAGCACTTACGTCTTGTCAAAATACGTAGTGTGGAGCGAATGAGAGAACTTGGTTGCGTTGCTGTTGATGAGGTTTCCATTTCCTGTTGCGTAATTTTTCCTTGCTGCCTGGTCCTTGGCAAAGTTCCTACAAGCAGCTAGTTTAGACTCAAGAGCCTGAACAAAAAGAGACATCCCAAGATTTTCCATTAATATGTGCATCTAATTTTCGTTTGAGTTCATTCTGATACGGAATCAAAAGTAGCTCTTTCTAAGTGTTTACGTGACATTTTACCCCAACTTTCCGCAGTAGATCACCAACAATGTTAAGGGCTGAGATCCGTGCAGACGGTGTGAGGGGGGAGTTTCCACAGCCATTGGTCAATGCTTTGGAGAAAAGGAAAACCGAGGTAAAATAGATGTAACTGCTGGCAGTCAGACTGTTAAGAGTGTGAATGAAAAATATGAGTTTCAATGGCTAATGCGGTTATGATAATTAGAGAACAAGGTGACCAATACAATGATAATATACAATATATGCACAAAATACTGATACATAATATAAGATACTCAAAATTGCTGAAATGTAATGAATATTTAATTCATACTATTTAAATAAAATTAAAAACTAAGAAAAAACAGAAAATGTTTTAATTTTACATTATCCATTAACAAGGATGTTGTTATTGATCAATACTAATAAACTCAATGACCAAATACAGCACCAACCTTTGGAAGCAATGAAAGGATGCTCCATGTTTTTCCCCACAGGTGTGGCTGGGAGGGACAGGGAGGCCTGCACTGCTGAGTCCGTCTTATCAATGTCTAGTGTGGGAGAGCTGGGGGCCGACATCCTGGCAACATCTGAAGTCCTCTCTCGAACTGCCAACTCTTGCCTCAAATCTACAAGAACATGCATATTTAGCACAGACAAACCTGCACAAACTGTTTTGTGTTCAGTTCTTAAACTCGATAGCATCTGCTGCAGTATGCTTATTACCACAGAAAACAGTTTTGTTCGACAATTCATTTTCAGTTTTTTGACATTTCAGTTTTACTTTTTGTCCAGAATAGAGTGCTACAGGGATGCAAGTACTTTTTAGGCCAAAACCTGGGAATGAGTCAGAATTTGAGCACTTCCAGGTCCATCGCCCTGAAGGTTTTTTTTTTTTCGTTTTTTGCCTAAAAATGCCTAAAAAGAAGTCTGTGGCTCACACAAGCTCAAGATATTATCATGTTTTATTCTACAAAATCAGTAATACCCCACTTGTTTTTTTTTTTTGAAAAAGCTTGTCTCGAAAAAGGTGGCTGCTAATAATACGTGCCTAAATGGGACTAGAGGTTGTCGAGACATTAAACTTTATCACGTAAACTCGTATACTCAGTAGTCCACTTTCACTGCCTTCTTATGCTTATAATCATGATCTTGGAAACCTTTCTAACTTAAAGTTTTAGCAAAAAAGATTTTTGAAATAAAGAGTGAGAGATATCTGAAGCTTAATGATGGTGACATTAAAGTCATGTGACTGTGGTGTAGTTTAATTAATAGCCTACATTTAGCTTTTTATTTCTGCCATATTTATTAAGGCTTCAGAATTCTTAAATAATGCTTTTCCTGAAGATTGTGATTCACAAGCTTTTGTTGGTCACAGAGCTTATTTTCTGCAATAATCCAAAAGCTAATGGAAAAAAAAATCCTATTGGATATTTGTCAAGAGAACCAGGGTGTTGCAAACTTCTGTGTTGGCGCACAAAAATGCTTGACTTCCATTATAAGTTAATTAATATACACACAACTTGTAGCATTTCTTATAAATTATGTATATTTGCACATCACCTTTTTTGTGCTAACGTATTGTCCAAAAGCATTACATTAAATTTTTCTGCCTCATTTGATCGGATACATGTCATTATAGTGAAGAAGAGTCGTTCATAATTTCCACATCATGTCAAATTGAAAAACTGAGGAAATGTCAGCTATTATACCTTTAATGGCAATGCTGTGAAATGAAGTATGACCTGTCATAAAGTTTACCTCTAGCTTCATCTTTCAGCCTCTGCACTGAGACCAGCAGAGACTCCTTCTCGTCCAGTTCACTCTCCAGGAAGGCGTTCCGCTCTATCGCCTGGTTTAGCCTCTGTTCAAAGTCCTCCAGAGATGTGATGGTGGCCCTGTACAATCCAGGTTGTCATTTTAAACATGCTGACCTAAATGTATCTTCAGCATGACACTTGCACCATGCTTGTTGGGCATTGGTAACACGTAGGCTAGTCTTGTCATAAAGTAGTCTAGCAATCCAGAAACTCAGGGCCAAGTTAGTTTAGAACGACAAAACGATCTTGTCATGTACCTCTTAGCTCTCTCCAGGTCGTCGTTGGCCTGCTCCAGCTCCCTGACATATTTGTGCAGCTGCTCCTTGATACCGCGCGTTTGGACCAGGTCGTCCTCCAGCATGGAGATCTGCTTATAGCTCTGCATGTACTGCTGCTCCAGTTTCTCCTGCAGTCAGGGACACAGGAGAGACACAGTCTGAGTCACCATCAGAAACAACCTGAACTTTCTGCCAATGGCAGGTGAGAAAAAACTCAGAAAGGACTATTTTTCCTTCTGTGTTCCTGTACCAAACATATAAAAATTAAGAGTCAAGACCATAACAAGACCACATGTCCTACTGTAACGCCCACATCCAGACATCCCCAGCTTATAACTACAGAGAGCTCAATCCTATCAAAATTAGAGACGTTCTAGATCAAGCTCAAACCTCTTTGACAACAGATTTATTTTTTCTCGCAGTGGCTCAATAGCAACAAGTCTGTATCCGTTTCTTAAGGGGAAAAAAAGCAATTTTTTTTACTTGCATTTCACTCCATTTTTGGTTGAATTGCCCCTTTAATGAGCAACAGGAAAATGAGGATCACTGGTGCACATGGCAACCCTCCCGACTTCTCCTGTAGGTAACCTACTTCCACCTCATTTCGTTTATTCTAAATAAGCACATTGTTTTGGGCCATGGCAAAATAATGGGTGTCCCATATTCTCCAAAACAAATGCAAGGTCAGTGGACAAAGGCTACTAGTCTAGCCTTTCTGAGAATGCGATCACTTAATGAACATGCTTTCTGGGACAGCAACAAGATCAAATTTAATTTGTGTAAGGAGACCTTGCACCAATAGAAGCAAGCACTATAAATGACAGCCTCTGTGCCGGGTCTACCTAAAACCCAAGCCATTAAGAAGATATTACTGTAAGGGTCTTAGAGGAACAACTGTGCTATATGTGAACTTTTCTGCTGAGCCATTAGACTTCTATTTTCTTCCTCTTCATCCTGAAATCCAATTACAGCACACTTGGGATTAACAGAGACCCTCGACAGCTCTCACACTGGACAATGCTGTATCACAGAACAGCACAATGTTCTTGACCAAGCACAATTGGAAATTGGAGCATTGCTGATGCTTTACAGATAAACCAGCCGATTAAAGGTGTGTGGAGGTACCTCTGCCATTAGGTTGGTTTTGTACCCATAAAGAAGCCGAACTGTATACTTTTGTAGCATTTTATTTCCATGAAGTCCACTTACTGCATACTCTTCATGCTCTCAAACACATCATCAGGTTACTAGTACCTAAAACATGACATCTGTTATGACTGGCTAACCCCAAGTAAGTTATAATTCTCATGGTTTGTGACATCAAAGGGTGATTGCTACAAAAACTGGCAGGTTGCATTTATACCCTAAAATAATGAAGAAAAAAATATTATATAATTTGTACATATAAAACAAAGCCTATTTTAGAACAATTAAGATTTTGACATTGTGACACTAATCTCATGACAATTAAGCATTTTAAAATATAACTGCAAAAACTAAATTAAGTATAACAAATACTACCATTATGCATAATTACATCACAGTTTAAATACATTAATTTGGGTGGTAAAATGAAATGAAAATAATGTCAATGCAAAAAACAAAACAAAACAAAACACTAGCTTTCTATTTAGGTCAGTAAGATCTCATATGTTTAACAAGGCTGCATTTATTTGATAAAAAGTGTAATATTGTGAAATATAAGTATTTAAAATAACGGTTTCTTATGTATATTTTAAAATATAATTTATTCCGGTGATGCAAAACTGAATTTTCGGATCCTTCAGCCATCATTCTAATATGCTGATTATCATCAATGCTGAAAACAGTTGTTCTGCTTAATATTTATGGGGAAACGCAAACAGTTCCTCATGAGTCTTTGGGGAATGTATAATTTTTGTTTTAAAAAGAACAGTATTTATTGAAATAGAAATCTTTGTCACAATTGCAAATCTTTCTGGTCACCATTTAATCATTTTAATGCTTCCTTGCTGAATAAAATTATTAATTTTACATTTTTTAAAAACTTTTTAAAGGTTTTTATTTAAAATAAAAATGACTCAAGTTAATAATTTTTAAGAAAAATCTAATTTTGTATTTATTTTTATGTTGGAATAAAATTACTTGGACATGCTTGACAGGCTTCATGAGATTCACTTTCCATAAATGAGCCTGGACCACCAACAAAGCATTCTTAAGTCGCTGGGGTATATTTTTATCAATAGCCAAAAAACATTGTATGGGTAAAAATTATAGATTTATTAATTTTTTTATGCCAAAAATCATTAGGAAATTAAATAAAGATCATGTTCCATGAAGATATTTGTAAATTTCCTACAATAAATATTCAAAACTTAGATTTTTGTTAGTCTATCATGGCTAAGAACTTAATTTGGACAAATTAAAGGTGATTTGCACCCTCAGATTCCAGATTTTCAAATAGTTGTATCTCTGCCAAATATTGTCCTAATCAACAACAACACAAGTGTAAAAGCTTATTTAGCTTTCAGATGATGTATAAATCTCAATTTAAAAAAATTTACCCTTATGACTGGTTTTGTGGTCCAGGCAGGGTCACAAATGGTCTGGGTGGACTGAGGACAGAGATTTTGTGTCATTTCAAAAGAGCAAAGAAATTTCAGCTCTTGTCCTACCTTGAGTGTGTCCACCTCGCTCTTCAGCCTCTGGTTCTCTGACTGAAGATCTCGGATGCGGTGTTCAGCCTGACCCAGCTGAGCCTCCAGCTCGGCCTCCAGCTCTCGACTGCCCTCCTGGAACTCCTTCGCAGCATGCTCCTCCTTAGGCGTCTGACAACTGCAGATATGCAAACATATAAAAAAATAAAAAATAAATCACACGTCACCAGCCATCTGGAGCAGCGGCGGCACATTCATCACATTAACTATGCAATGCAAATTGACACCCAGACTGCAACAAAAGAGCTGACATGATCTAAGCATTCAGGCCTTGACAGCTGGTGCTATAGCAGATAATGAATTACAGTTACTCAGGGCTGTGGCTATTCACACTGGAGCCACTCTGGAGGTCCTAAGACCAATTTAAAACAGGACACCCGTTACCTGACCATGTTCAACAATAACAACACAGCAGAAGTCAGCACTTCCTGAATATCAGGAACATCTCATGGCCAGAAATGATGCAGTTATGAAAAAGATCTACTTAATGCATCTGCACAGCCAAATGTGCACTTTGAGCCCTTAAAGGTCAGAGGTCAGAGGCAGACTTCAGATGAATAGTGAGGTCTGGCAGCAGGAAATGAGCTCAACAGACTGAATGCATGGTCTTGGTTGTTTTTAGACAGCGTTTCCGAAGCTCTTTTAGGCAGGACATGTCCCGTTAACCCTGGTCACTTCCCCCCAGCCTCATGCTGTCATGTGCAGAGGGAACCTTCCTTCCCTGAAATACCAGACATATGCGGACATGCCTTCTCAGCACAAACCATTAAAACACTCACTCGACAACAGGAAGCTGCTCAAAAGCACATTTTCAGTCCTTTATGAGATTGGGATTATTATATAGTACCATTCAAAAGTTTGGGGTCAGCAAGATTTTTTTGTTTTAAAAGAAATTAATACTTTTAATCAGGAATGACGCACTAAATCGATCAAAAGTGACAGTAAAGACACTTATAATGATACAAAGATGGCTACATTTCAAATAAATGCTGTTCAATGATGCTCTATTCATTGAAAGAGGCTCTATTCAACAAATCAGCATATTAGAATGATTTCTGAAGGATCATGTGACACTGAAGACTGGAGTAATGATGCTGAAAATTCAGCTTTGCCTCACAGAAATAAATTACATTTTAAAAAAAATATTAAAACAGAAAACAGTTATTTTAAATTGTAATACTATTTCACAACATTCCCTTTTTTTTTTTTTTATCAAATAAATGCAGCCATAGTGAACATAAGAAACCTTTCCAAAACAAAATCTTAGCGACTCGCTGGCAAAGAATCTATGTATAAACCATGTCTTTACTCTTTACCTTTTCTGAAGTAAATGGGAGTGGTTGCTTACATCTTTAAGACTTGATGTTCTGTAAAGTGAGTTAAAGGGGCTTTAAAAAGGCCCACTCATTTGTGTTGACTATTTCCAGGAAAGCATGTTTTGCTCCTTCCTCAGCAGGAAATTCCTGGGATTTGAGATCTTCCTGTGCTCCACCAAGGCTCTGGGGCAGTAAAACCACATCTCAGGAGGAGCATGTGCATGTGCTGAAACTGTGTAGGAGTTCAGAGCGGCACAGACAGAGACCACCAACAGACACACGGTCAGCATTAGCGCCAGCACCAACTGTGAGCTCTGTTTTAGATCAGAGACACTCTCGGGCCACTTCTGGATAAGTCAAAAACACGCCCTAAGCTGAAGAACAGAGGAGGATACGCAGACAATTCACGTACTAGCGTTTTGGGCCTGAAACTACAAAATATATGGATTTCCTAACAATAACATTGGGAATGAGAAAGATCACATAATATTTCACTGACCACATAAACCAACTGAAACTTTAAAAAGACATCACGCCTAACTAGAATGTAATCAGGAGCACATTATGATGTTTCAAGCATGGCATATTTTAATAAATGAGACTATGAGACACCAAACATAACAGCAGGAGCCATGGAACATCTTCTCAGGTTAACAGAGGGTCTCTTTTGTCAAGGGCAGTGAAAGGCTCTCCATGACAAAAAGTGCTGCAGTCATATTTACAGCCATTCACCACCCACGGGGCTTGTGATTGTAGGTATGAACACAGAAACAATCATTATTGTCTCAGCTAGCCAAAGTTTAACTAAAATATTGAGGACAAAGATTTTAAAAACCAATCAGCATTGTTTGGCTGAACATAAAAGGTTGACTCCCCATGGCTTTTATGTGAAGATAAACAGCACACTATTGTAAAAAGCTCAGCTGGTTGCTATATTTAGTAGTTAATGACTTCAGCCTACCTCTTCTTGTATTTCAGAGACAAGCACTTCCAGTAATCGATTTCCTCATCTTTCGAGGAGAATTTCGGCATCATCTCTGTGTCCATGGTGGAGACCTGTGGAAGCAGATGGGAATTAGAGCAGTCCTGAGAGACACAGAGCTTGTTCATTTGCACCTCCTACTGCAGTTTTGTCCAGGAACGACCCCACAAACAGATCACAGGCTGAGGGCCCATGGTGCGTGTCCTCATTTGACACACGTCCAATAACACTTTGTTCACATGACTGACTTGGTCCTTTACAAGCTCACAGTTTTACAGGTTGCAGTCTTTCAGTTTCGTCTGTATTGTGCTTTTCACAGTATGGTGTCAGAGCAGCTTTACAGAAAATCATGATGTTAAGGTTTATAGTATCTTAAAGGAATAGTTCTCCCAAAAGTAATATTCTGTCATCATTTACTCTGAGTCAGCCTCATGTAGTTCCAAACCTGTATGACTTTTTATTAATCTTCGAAACACAAATGAAGATATTTTTAACAAACCCTGAGGGGTTTCTGTCCCTCTACTGAAAGCCTGTTCCACCAAAACTCTAACAATTTAAATAGTTTATGAGGAATTGTAAAAGGATCCATGTTAATGAGCTGTGGGGGGTGGGGGGGAGGGGGTGGGTTGGTGGGGTTTAATCTAAGTCTTCAGAAAAGACACAATCGCTTTACATGATGGACAGGTTTAATTTACACCACGTCTCTTCAGAAGACTTGGATTAAATCGCTGGATTCATATTGATTACATTTGAAGCTTAAAGTTTTTGTTAAGTGGACTTTTGTTGGTGTGACAGAAATATCTTGCGTTGCATGTCTTTTATGTTTGTGTTTTCAAGATGAATGAAAGTCTAATAGGTTTGGATATTGGATCATGTTAAAGAAACGGTTCACCCAAAAATGAAGATTTTGTTAATTTCCCCACCCTCACGTCAATCATTTTATGGTAAAATCATGGATATCCAGTGTAAGATTGTGAAGCCATTTATCACAGAAGGACAGCGCAGTTCTTCAATACATAAAAGCTTGCTCAGAATAAGATTAATGGCTACAGATATTGTCCTTTTAAATCCATTAAGCACACCTGGATGTGAGTTATAGAGGCACACCTGGATGTGAGTTATAGAGGCACAAACGTGTGACTGAAAATGACCTCTCATTAACATTCTTCATCCTTGCCTTGTTTTGGGACAACATTTGTTCGACCAGCAGCACAGAAATACAGTGTTTTTCCTGAAAAATTCATCCAATTAATTCCTATCATAGCAGGTCTTCTCGTATGCAATCACTCATTAGATCTGACATGATGAAGAGCTCTAAGCCGAAATCATCTGTTTCATTCAGCACAAGGCCTCTATCAGTGACCCAACCAGCAGCAGACAAACCTGTTCTGCTTCAAAAACAATCAGAAATATTCCACACATCTCCGCAATACTCCAGATTCTTTTCCGGGTTCTCAGGAGTGTCACATGTTGTGACCCAGTGCTTCTAGACTCCTGCTCTAAATAACTATGAGGGATTTCCAAACCAAATTACCCATTTAAATAGAAAGAATAGAAAACTAAAACACCTGTCGCACCCTCATTATTGTCAGTTTGCTTGTCCATATTTATGTCAGGTCTGAAACTTTTGAATTAAGATTTCAGTGATCATACTTAATGTACAGGATAAATACTCAAGTAAATGTCACAATATTAAACTTTCTTTGCATTAGGTCAAGTCTGTATGTTTAAAATTCTATCGTTTAATTGAGAATAAGTGTAATACTTAAGTACAATGTAAAATAATTTAAAAGGTCAAACGATAAATTAAATAGGCCTAAGTTTGAGTGATGGAATAGTGGCGTCAGGTACTATTCTTTAAAGACCCAACAAATTGCACCATTTATTGGCAGGCACAATATTAAAGAACAGATTAAGCAGACAATTAAAAATACTGATTTAAAAAATGAACGAAAATGACTATAGATCGTGCTCTAATTTAAAGAAACAACATATGCTAAAGAAACACACAAAATCACAGGTGTGCATAATAATAAAGCCATCAAAACACAAAAACAGCAGTGGTTTTCTACTCTGGAGCAGAATGGGGCTCCAGTGGGATTTGCTCTCCTGAGGGCCGTCAAAACTGATGTCACTTAAATTGTGGTCATTTATAATGTCTTAAGCCACCATGCAGAGTTCCTCGCCCCTCCCAAACTGACTCCTGACAGTGAGGCCATCTGTCTGGCCACAGAGCGCCTGTCCCACACCACAGGACAGTGGGATGGTTCCTGTCTAACGCAATGCTTTCCGCAACCTACACTCTTCGCCAGTAGCTACGCACAGTCAGAGGTTCAGAGGAAAGGCCAGATTTTTGTTTCCAAGGATGACATTATTTCCAAAATCACAATTTCAGCACACACCCTCCTGCTGAGTAATACACTATAAACATGTGACATACCCTTAAAGATTAGAGGACGAGATCTGTGCAACCATTAAGTTATCTGCCCTGCTTTCAAGTAGTATATTTACAGTCAGCTTCATACTGACTGTACTTCATACTACAGCATTCAGTTCACTGAAGACCGTGGACTTCAGGAGAAACCCCCCTGCACTCCCCATCATGGACAGCACTGTGGCTGCAGTGGAGTCATTCAGGTTCCTGGGCACCACTATCTCTCAGGACCTGAAGTGGGACACTCACATAGACTCCATTGTTAAAAAGGCTCAGCAGAGGTTGTACTTCCTTCGCCAGCTGAGGAAGTTCAACCTGCCACAGGAGCTGCTGAAACAGTTCTACTCCGCCATCATTGAATCTGTCCTCTGCACTACTCTAACTGTCTGGTTCAGCTCAGCTACCAAATCTGACCTCAGAAGACTACAGAGGGTAGTCCGGACTGCTGAGCGAATCAACCCTCCCTTCTCTCCAAGAACTGCAGAATCACTCTGGATCCCTCACATTCAGCACACTCCCTCTTTGAACTGTTGCCATCTGTTCGACGCTACAGAGCTCTGAGCACCAGAACGGCCAGACACAGGAACAGTTTCTTCCCTCAGGCCATCCATCTCATGAACACCTGACAATAACTGTGGAACACACACTATATACACTCGTACACTTATTTATCTAACACACACACTCAGTCTACATTTCAATTTGCACATAATATACCTGTACATACAACTGTCTATTGTTATATACCTGTACATACAATTGTCGATTTGTATATTTTTTTTATTCCTTATTTACTTGTTCTATTTTTTTATTTTTATTTTATTATCTGTTTTTGTTCTGTCACTGTCATTCTGTTACACTGTGGAAGCTTCTGTCACGAAAACAAATTCCTCGTATGTGTGAACATATCTGGCAATAAAGCTCATTCTGATTCTGATACATGTAAGTGTCTAATGCAACATCGTAGTGTTTATTTATAATATATTCAGGTGTGGCAAGACAGAAATGGCATCAGATGACAAATGTCACAATTTAAACCGAATACAAACACAGCTGTTTTCATACATTAAAGGTACAACTGATCTCTGTATAAATGTACAAGACATACATGTAATATTTATCATGAATGTTATAGCGCAAGATAACTGACAACAGATGAAAGAACCTAAGCACATCACGTAAACAGAAAAAAATAGTGTTCGCGTAATTAAAATAAATACCTAGCGGTCATCGTTCAACTCAAAAACAATCACGAGGATGAAATGTAACACTTCACATTAGCAACACAAGCACAGTTCACTGAAGGCGAGAATCTGGATTCGCTGAGAAGAGAATAAAAGCGGACGTGAATCTTCCAGGTTGACGCTTCTCCCGGCAGGCCAGCGGATGTGAGCAACATTTATAAACGAAAGTCAATATCGAGTCTGTATCAATTAAATAATTGCCATCACAGCTCATTCAACCGCGGTTTAAATTCCCAGAGATATACTTCGGTCGAGCAAAGGCGTTTTGGCTGTAACGTTCCGCCAGAAGAAACCGGAAACATGAAAGAAATCAGGTTTCGGAAACCGTTGGTCTTCACTGGCCAGAGAATGACAGCTTAAGATAACAGTCTGGTTAAATGATAAAGCCTCGCACTTCTCATCGAGTACGGCGTGTATAATTATCACTGATTAAATCATAAATGTCTACCTTATCATGTCCTACTCCTGAAGTCGGCGAACAGGCTCGGCTCGGCGTCTGCTCTGCGCTCGAGCGTCGGCTGATAGAAACGCCAACGCGACTCCACTGACTTCCCTCTTCAGCTTCCGGTAAGATGACGACACCGCGTCTTTGCGTCACGCGAAGCACATTCTTATTTCTGACGCATAGAGTCTGAAACGGACACGATATGCGGATATTTGGTGTGTGACAAAACGGGGAATAATCAGTGATTCATGTTTCATTTCACAACTGACCAAATCTCCTCTGTGGAAATCGCGCCACAAGATGGCGTTAGGTCTCCAGTATAGATGTAATTAAAAAATGGGATATACATAAATGTAGATTTGATTTAAATCGTCTATATATATATAGTTTTGAAATATACATATTATGTTTAGAAAAATTAAATTAAATTAAATTTAGTTTATTCAAATTTCTTTGTGTGACTATTTATTGTTATTGTTACCACTTACTGTTTTCGGTTTTATTTTTTGTGCATTTATGAATCTTTTTTCAGTTCTCTCTCTCTCTTATTAGTAAATTTACTCGAAAATCATTTCATAAAATAATAAATAAACATTTTAATTTTTCTCATAAACATAGGTTCCTCAATACTCCTACTTCACTACTACTATTATTAATATTATATATTATCGAAAAATATTCATAATGAAGTAGCCTATTTATTTTATGTTTTTTCTTTCTCTAGAAAACACATTTGCCTCTTTTTTTTAGTTTTCTCTATAAATATTTCCATAAATTCCATATAATGAATCTCCTGCTACTAATGCTTAATTAAAAAATTATTGTGTCAAGACTTAAATAATAAATAACTAGAATTTATTATTATTATTAACCCCTTAACTGTCACTCACATTTTTGAACATAGTCGTGAAAGTGCACGATCTAAACTTACATTTATATAATTCATGAACTAAAACTTTTTTTTAATTTTTAATTTTGTAACATGATTTTGATGTACCATTTTCATGGTAGTGCAATGTTTGATTTTAAAATGGTTTTCAAAGGATGAATTTTGAGATTTTAAGTTTTCAATTGATATATAATTTCTGATGATTCTGAAGTCAAGTCAAGTCAACTCACCTTTATTTATATAGCGCTTTTCATAACAAATTGTGACAAAGAAACTGAACAGCATTAATTAGGAAAATAGTGTCAATAACGCAAAGTGACAATAGTAAACACTCATTTTCAGTTAAAGACAGTTCATCATTGAATTCAGTGATGTCAACATCCAGCTTAGTTCAGTTTAAATAGTGTTTGTGCAATCAAGTCGACGATATCGCTTGATATTAAGTGTCCCCAACTAAGCAATCCAGAGGCAACAGCGGCAAGGAACCAGAACTTAATCGGTGACAGAATGGAGAAAAAACATTTGGAGAAACCAGGCTCAGTCGGGGGGCCAGTTCTCCACTGACCAGACGACCCAGAACGAAAACAATAAAGACGTAAGAATAAGGAGTGTGATATGACAAAGGCAACAAAGAAGACTTTTGTTACAAAGGTCAGAACTCCTGTTATGATGTAGATTTTTTGAGGTGCACTCTTGTCAAAAATTCATCTGTTACTTTTCCTACATCATTTTTAACAAAAACATTGGTAAAATATCTATTTAGGAGTCTTAGACCTTTCCAACGATATTCGTCATGATTAGATTAGGACTTAATTGTAATATAGTGAACTTAGGCGTCCCACTGAGGTGACAGTTAATTCAATTCTATAAATTATAGAATGTAGTAGCTGTTATAGCAGGCTATGTGAAAATGTTATGTAGCCTATATGTTAAGGAAAAAAACATACACACACACACCCCCCAAACAAACGACACTTATAATACTTGAAAACTGCACAACTGCACTGTTTACATGGAACTGGTTCTAGTTTCATCTTCTTCTTTCTAGTTAACAACAGATCTAGTTTTTCAACATTTCTGGCGTGACAGCGGCTGTGTCGTCACGGAGCCAGCATGTTATCTTATGGGAGTATCAGTTACCTTCGCCAGGGAGATCCAGGTGGAGTTATTTAAAACCGGAGAGACATGGATGAGGAGGCTCAGGACAGCGAGTGTCCGGTGTGTTACGAGAGTCTTTCAGACAGCGCCAGGGCACTCAGCTGCGGGCATCACTTCTGCCATGACTGCTTAGTACTAACTCTGGTGAACACCAGCCTGAACGGATCCATTAAACAGGATAATATCATCTGCCCCGTCTGCAGACACCTGACATTCATCACAAAGCTCCACGGATTCACAGTTTCAACGGCTGAAGCCAAAAGGATTGGAAAGACATTGGACGTACCATCTATACGCACTCCTGTATTCCCTGTTGGGTCTCATACTGGAGGTCTTGGCTGTATCTGCAGGTGTCTAAAGATAATTTCATGTAGACTATGTAGACGAAGACTTATCTGTCCTAAAGACGCTTCAGAAGTGTTCATCATAAGTGAGTTGGGTCGACCCATGACAGAGGGTGATGTTATTGACATTGAGACAACTTCAGGCTCGCAGCAGGACTACAGCAGAAATGGACAGAGGCTTTGCACCATCTCCTGCTGCCTTCTGATCCTAATGATCACTTTCACCTTACTGGCTCTGGTGGCTGCCACACTTCCATGGGTTTTGTTGGCTTAAAGTGTCCAGAACTGCTTCTATGTGGTACCTTGTGTAAGATCAGTCGCATTAAGTGTATTATATATCATTATTAATCCATACTGTGTCTCGCTGAAAACGAGATGTGTTGACTGGTTTCACAAGTCACAATGAATGTTTTGTGAAGAACTGACTGTTATTGTGAGATCTTTTCCAAGGCTTGTTCTGGCATGTCTTGTGAATGTCTTGGGAGGATAGGAGGCATATGGAGGGGGTTAACTTGCAAAACACTCAAATATATAGTGTTACTTTACAAATAAGCAAGTGTTTTGTTCTAGATCTGAATGCAAAAAGCTCTTAGGAAAATAGAGTTGATCTTGAGCCTGACACGCTTCCCTCATCGAGTTACTGTGAGGAGACTGGGTCATTTAAACGTGAAGAAGAAAAGATGAGCCGGTCGTCTGGTTGTCACTTGATCTTGGAGAAACACGGTGGGATTCAATTACAACTACCATGGACACAAGTTTGAGAAAGGAGGACGGGGAATGGTGTGATGAGGCTTTACTTTGAGCTTTTCTCTATGGCTTGCATTGCCTGGAAGGAATGAAACACACCCTCGCTTGTCCAGAAATTCTTGTCACACGGGGCAAGAGAATTTCTTCAGCTAATTCCAGCCCTGAAATGACTAATACCTCACATTCCACGCAAGTTAACAGTCATTACTTGATGGGAGGGTGTTTCTGTGACATACATGTACAGCAATGCTATGCATTTCAGTTTGTACTATAATTCACCCCATTGTGTCTTCTCACAGAGGACAGTTATATTGCTTAGAGGTTGCTCTTTCATAGCTCAAGTGATGTTAATGGATTTCTCAATTTGAAGTATCAATTTCTTTCGGTGAAATGCACGCCAATGAGATGTACTGTAAAGGTGCAGTCACATTTACCTCTGTTGTGACTTTTCAAATTCGAAAATCCAGTCATTTCAAGTGGAAACAAAAACTCCCCTGGTCACGGGCTGATGAAAAGACCCAATCTCTATTTTTTCCTCTTTTGGAAAGACATAGAAATGCTATCATGGATTTTTGATGTTGGGAGCAAATGGAAAAGCAAAAAAATATACTGTTGTAGTTCACCACTTCCTCTTCTGAGAACCTGAGAAATGTGAAAAGGGTCCATAGGAATCCACATGATTGGGAATTTTGTGTGTTTCCCTATGCAAGTTTTGCAACGGTTTGAAGGGGATCATGCTGATTCGCAGCACTGACCAACAGAAAGCTCCTTGGTTTAAAAGTGACTTCTGTGTGAGCTTTTTGCCTGCAAAATTTCACCAGAATGACACTAATGTTGTGGAAACCCCCCCCCCCCCGCCCTTGAGTAGGAGCTATACAATGCATTGTGTCGTTACATAGCCCAATCATTTGTTTTCGGAAGTATTCGTGAAATAAAAAAATGATAAAGTTCAGATACATATCTAACTTTTAACAATACAGCTTTTGCTGCCATACATATAAAAGCTATAAAATTACTAGGATTATCGGCCTATAGTCAACAAAATTTGTAAGAACAAGAGATGTTTGAGTTTATATTGAGATAATCACCAGACTTCAGTTTTTTAAACATCTAGCTTTTTGCCTTTTTTCTAAAAATATAAATGATGATCAATATCCTGTCTTCCCTTACATGATTTCAGGATGTAGACATTGTTATTGCAGCAGTTCGAGGTGAACAACACAAAAGAAAACAAAAGCACTTAGCCCAGAAGTATTACAAATGTAGAGTTTAATATATATCTATGTATTTCTGACATTCTGATAAGGACTGCGGCAGGCTTCACCATACAGACTGTGTTCTTTCACTGATATGCTAAGCTGAGGAGGGTGATTTTACAGGCAGATTTGTACATTAGTTCGGTAAGCGGGGGTGAAGAGGGCTGTACATTGTTGGACAATGTGCACTGATCAACTTATCACCTTTGAATCACCTGTTCACACATCCCTGGTTCATAGTTGACTCCGTTATATGGTAATGTTTTAACGACACACACGTGATTATCTAAAGGGTATAATTAAATGCATGCTCTGTCAACTTGCTGGCTTTCACAGGTTGATGTAAATGAAGACCTAAATGACCAAAACAGATGATTGAAATGTATTGAGAAAAAGATGAGAAGTTCTCAGTCCAGTTTGTCACTGTTATAACTGTTTAAAAACAGATGTGTGGTTTCTTTGTATCATTAGTTCTTTTTGAACATATCATTTCATGTTGAAAATGTCAAATAAATTAAGAAATAAATGTATCAGTACAAATTATATCTTTGTAATAGGTGCATTAGATGACTTTCACTTTACAAATCCTATTTTGAAAAGAGCATTTGTACTGTACTATAATGGTACTATGACTTTTTTGATTCAAGCAAGTAATAAGATAAATTTTTAAAACATATCTGTTTGACTCATTAGTAGGCCTGCATGGAGTCTGTGCCCTTTACATGTTGGCTTAACATACATTTTGAGTTGTATGATAATGCTTACACAGTGTTCAATAATAATTTAACACAATTCCCATTTAAATTCAATACTGATTTCCCACAATCAGTACATAAAATGCAATGAAAAGCATCACAACAACAGGTCCAAGTCAGTGCATCTCACTCCAACGCCAAAAACACGAAAAATTATTAGTACAATTAAAATTTTTATTAGATCACGATACATATATAAATTTATATATACTATCTATCTTAGAATATATATTTTGCCATTGTGGCCTTCATTAAAAATTATATTATATTAAAAAAATAAAAATAATTCCCCATCGTGAATACGTCTAGGTTCTGTCTAACCCTCGTTCCTCCTGAAGGAGGGAACGGATACGTTTAACGTCATTGTCGTGACTGACAAATTGGGATCTCCCCGGAGAGCCTAATCACCTTTGAGTGTTAACTAAACAAGCCAATGATAGTTGGTGTGCGTGTTTCGCCACGCGTACCCCGCCCCGCAGCGCGGGTATAAAGGAGAGCGCGTGCAAACGCACATAATTTTTTCGCTGAGGAGCCGAGACTACGAGCCCCGGCCGTACAGCGTATTTTCACAGCAGCAGTCTGTTGGCACTCACTGGCTCCACTGTACGCTTCGTCTTTTCCCGTCCTTCAGGAACGCGGGTTACACATACCTAGATCCCGTGTCCATATCAGCTCATGTCACCTTTCAACTGTTACGTCAGTGACTGCGAATTGGGATCCTGTTCTCTGGGTCGAGCAACGCTCCTAGTTTTGCTCTGTGTCCCTGCCCCCTCGCCACTTTCCCTGGTGCCCCTGCGGAAGCCGGCAATGGCTCCCCCCCACACCACTGGGGCGTCAGATAGGACAGCGGCTTCGGCAGGCTCGTGTCCGCCACGGCTGGTCCTACCGGGTGGGCATCTTGGATAACACTGGGAAAGCGGACCCCTTGGGACGCTCGGAACCTCACCTCGCGACCTTACGTCTGACGGGCTTTGCTCCGCCGTCCACCCATCTGCTGGCCATTCAGGTTGTGGATGTGCCGAGGGTCGACTCCAAGGGGTGTGGCGTCATGAGGTATGGGCCTCATCCCAACCTTGGTGTGAGATCACTACCCTGCAGAACAATGGCAGTGCGGACTCGACTGCCAGTGGAAGGAAACGGGCTCCCGCGAGGGAGCCGTAACCGCCTCGCTGCAGACCTCTCCCTGTCTACTCGCCCTCCCTTCTTGGAGCTCTCCCCCGAGGGCGGGCATTCCTATCCGCGCTCGCTGCGTCACTCGTCTCCATCTGGACCCCCCCGTGCCGGTGCTCGGCCGGAGTGACGCCAACCTCCCGTGAACCTAGCCCTGGCGCTCGGCTGACGCTCTTGGGCATACGCACACACGACGTGCCTGAGCCTGGCGTCTGGCGCTAGGTTTTCTCCCTTTTTAAACCCTGCAAAACGCCCGCCACGCCTGACCGCCGAGGGTGCGTGAGGAACTCCCACAGGGTTCGCCATGGGGAACTGAACTGAGAAGCAAAAGAGCGCACGTATCCGGTCCGTAGAGGGGAATGGCGCAGCAAGCGTGATCGGCACCGAGCAGGTCCGGTGTTACTGCCTACCTAAGGCGAGTACACAAGAGGACACGGGCTCAACACGGAGATTATAGAATCTCGCAAACGTGTTAGGCGTCTCCCAGCCGGCAGCTCTACAGATGTCTACTATCGAAGCGCCCCGCGCCAATGCCCAAGAAGAAGCCACTCCTCTCATAGAGTGAGCTCTCACTCAGAGGGGGCACGGTAACCGTTGGGCCTAGTAAGCTAAGACTATAGCCTCCACTAACAAGTGGGCAAGTCTTTGTTTGGAGACAAAGCCTTCCTCCCCCTTCTTTCCTTTCCCTTGCGTGCCCTCCAAAGTCCTTCCACTCATGATTAATGGTCACTCCCTGGTCTGATGGGTTGAGCTCCGCGTCACGGTCCCGAAAGCGCATGAGCTCGGCGAACGCGGACATAGCAGAGCGTGCTGGATCTGCCCCTCCCGTGGCAGCGCTTGTCAAGTTCACACACCTGCTCCCTAAAGGGCGTGGTTGGAACTTTGGGCCATCCGTGCCGGGGTCTCATCAGGACAACGGAGAGTTACCCTCCCGAATTCTACATGCACGAATTCGTCGCCTGATAATTTCTGCAGTGGTCTCCCTACACCCCTCTTTGAACCGAGGGGTCGTCAGAAGCGTGAGGAGCGCTGTCTTTAATTGACAAAACCCGTAAATCTCTACTGACTGCCAGAGGCTCGAGGGCCCTCCTTCCAGGCCATGAGGCCGAGGATCCCAAGAGGTAACGGTGATGGCGCGGTAGGATTCAGCCTCCTTCCTCTGAGAAACCTTGATCGTCGGCTTCCAAGAATTACGTCTACTGCTCTGATGTGCGGCAATTGCGGCAACATAGACTTTAAGGGTGGAGGGAAACAGCCTTCGCTCCAAGCCATCCTGCAGGAAGAAAGCACGACTCCGATCGGGCATCAACGGGGGTCTTCCAGGCGGGAAGAGCACCAAACGACGAACAGGTTCCACTTCAGCCTGTAAGCGTGGCTGGTAGACTGTGCTCTAGCTGAAGTGATGGTGTCAACTACCTCTTGGGGTAGGTCATCTAGAACCTCCGCGTCCCGTCCAGGGTCCATAAGTGGAGATTCCACAAGTCTGTACGCGGGTGCCAGAGGGTGCCCCCTCTCTGAGAAAGAAAATCCCTCAGAGGAATTTGCCAAGGAGGGGATGTCGCGAGGAGCATCAGTTCGGGGAAACAAGGCCAAAAAAAAAAAAAAAAGATGGGCCAGTAGGGCGCCCACCAAAAATAGTACCTGCTCCTCGTCCTCTCTGACCTTGCACAGTGTCTGCGCGAGAAGGCTCTCTGGGGGAAACGCATATTTGCGTAGGATCCGAGGCCAGCTGCACGCCAGTGCGTACGTGCCGAGGGTTCCCTCGGCCAGGGTGTAAAACAACTGGCAATGGGACGTGTCCTGGGAGGCAAACAGGTCTACCTGAGCGCCCAAAGCGTCTCCAAATAAGCTGGACTGTCTCGGGGTGGAGTCGACATTCTCCCGGAAGGGCGGGCTGATGTGAGAGCTTGTCGGCTGCATGATTGAGCTCGCCTGGGACATGAATGGCGTGAAGTGACCTCAGATGCTTCTGACTCTAGAGGAGGAGGTGGCGGGCGAGTTGCTACATGCGACGGGAGCGTAGCCCGCCCTGGTGGTTGATGTACGCAACGGGCGCAGTGCTGTCCGTACGGACCAGTACGTGCTTGTCGTTTAGCAGCGATTTGAAGCGGCGCAGAGCTAGCTATACTGCTTGCAACTCGAGGCAGTTGCAGTCGGGGCCCCGACCAGAGCCCCTCAGCTGCATTCCCACTGCACATGGCACCCAAGCCCCTGGCGGAGGCATCTGTTGACACAAACACATGCCTGGATACTTGCCCAAGGGACAACCCTGTCCAAAGAAAGGCAAGATCTGTCCATGGGCTAAGGGTCTGACGGCAGAACGGGGTGACAGAAACCCGGTAAGTGGCGTGCCATGCCCATCTCGGGACCTGGTCGTGAAGCCAATGCTGAAGCGGTCTCATATGAAGCAACCAGAGCGGCGTGACAGCGGCTGCGGATGCCGTATGCCCCAGGAGCCTCTGAAACTATTTTAGTGGAACCGCCGTCTTGCACTGGAAGGACCCCAGGCAGTTCACCATCGACTGCGCACGCTCTACTGAGAGACGTGCCGAGAGGTTGACCGAGTCCAGCTCCATTCCGAGAAAAGAGATCCTCTGCGTTGGGGAGATTTTGCTCTTTTCCCAGTTGACCCGAATCCCCAATCGGCTGAGGTGACTGAGCATCATATCCCTGTGTTCGCACAACTGCGTTCGGGACTGGGCCAGTATGAGCCAGTCGTCGAGGTAGTTGAGAACGCGAATGCCCGCTTCCCTCAATGGAATGAGGGCTGCCTCCACGACCTTGGTGAAGACACGAGGCGACAGGGATAGCCCGAAGGGGAGGACCTTGTTCTGATACGCTCGCCCTTCGAACACAAAGCGGAGAAACGGTCTGTGTCAAGGGAGAATCGAGACATGAAAGTACAAAGTACGCGTCCTTGAGGTCGACCGAACCAATCGAAAGGACGGACGCATTGAAAGATGACTTATGCTGTGCGTCAACATCCTGCACGCTGACGCTTTCGTGTACTTTGGGGCCCGTTTCATCTCATACGTCGAGCGTCTTGTACTGCTCTAACTTAGGTCCCAGATCGGCGTAACCACCGCCTTTCTTGACGTACCCATGAGTAGGGCTGTAGAAAGCCCTGACCTCATCTCGGCTGGAGGGGCCGGCTGTATCGCGTCCTTCGCCAGCGTGACCGCGATCTCTGCACGCAAGACAGTAGCATCCTTGTCCGGCACAGAGGTGAACCGAATGCCCCTGAACTTGGAGGGCGCCGGGCGAATTGAATCGCATAGTCGAGTGTGATGGTTCTCATGAGCCAGCGAGATGGTCTGGGGAGCGCTAACCAGGCCCCAGCGACCGAACTACCACATCGAAATACCCACAGGGTTCAAAGTGGTGACCAGTAGCCCGCTTAGCTCCCACTAAAGCCCCCCCCCCCTAAACCATTGCGGCGGCCCCCGCCACCAGGCCCCCAGCGACGGGACTAGGGAGACCACCGACGTACCTGCAGTGGGGCAGTGAAGTGGAACACAGGGACCCAATCCGGGAGGCTTCCGTGCGTCCCAGGGGGGGGTCTGAGTGCGCAGCGCGCGACTTACCTGGCTCCACTGCTGGGCAGGGGGCTCGTGAGGAGGCGTAGTGTCCTTGAACTGAACCCTGCTGCTCATTAGCGAAGGGAGAGGGGGCCGGCTGAGTGGGGACTGGTCTCGGCACCGCCGTCCTCACCCTCTTTGACCACGGAGGCAAAGGAAATGCTCTTTTAATGATGTTATGGGTACCACTGGCTGGGTAGCCAGTGGCGGAACAAAAGCAAAAGGGAACATAAGATTCTCCACCCGTCCCTCCTCCGGGGGAAGGAGTGGTGCGGTCACCATCTCCTGAAGAGCAGGATCCAAGGGCTCCGGGTCGCCCGTCTCAGGGACGCCGCCTGCTTTGGCGCTTCACGGGCTTTGCAGGGGCGGAGGCGGGCTGCGCCGGGTTCCTGCGGCCGGCTCCACGCTGCGGCCATTGTGAAGGCAGCTGTTGTGGCCGCGCCGGAGCGGAGATGGAGGCCGCAGGAGGGCGCCCTCGGCGACGAGCATACAGAGGGGCTGCAGCCGGCGGTGGGGTGCGGACAGCTGCAGACCGCCGGGGCAGGATGTGTCGGATTGCCTCCGTCTGCTTCTGTGCGGTGGAGAACTGTTGGGCAAAGCCCTCCACCGCTTCGCCGAATAGGCCGGCCTGGGAGATCGGGGAGTCCAGGAAGCGATGCTTGTCGGCCTCCCTCATATCCGCCAAGGTCAGCCATAGGTGGCGCTCCTGGACCACCAATGTGGACATCGTCTGACCCAGTGCCCGCGCCGTGACTTTCGTCGCCCTGAGTGCGAGGTCCGTTGCTGTGCGCAGTTCCTGCAGCACACCTGGTCAGCACCACCCTTGTGCAACTGCTTCAACGCCGGACTTGCAGGAGGGCCATGGCGTTCAGGGCAGAAGCGGCCTGTCCAGCAGCGTTGTAAGCCTTAGCCGTCAGAGCGGACGAGAACTTACAGGCCCTGGACGGAAGGCGTGGACTACCTCTCCAGGCGGCGGCGCTTTGCGGGCAGAGCTGCATGGCAATCGCGCGCTCGACCGGAGGGATGTCCACATACCCTTGGGCCGCCCCCCCGTCGAGGGTGGTGAGGACGGAGGAGGCACCAAGTCTGTTTCGGGCAGAAAAAGGTGCCTTCCAAGACTTAGTAACCTCCTAATGCACTTCCAGGAAGAATGGAACCGGAGGCGCTTGCCGACGCCCGGCCTGCGCCCCCAGGAACCAATTATCCAGCCTCGAGCGTTCGGGAGGAGGCTGAGGCCTCCAGTGCAGCCCGACGCTCTCAGCGGCCCGGGAAAGCATAGCGGTCAGCTCTGGATCTGACTCGGGCAACGCCACTACCTGACGGTGGCAGCGCAGCCGAATCCTCATCTCCAGAGCCTAGCTCGCCCTCCGATGCAGCGACCGACATCCTGTCCTCTGCCTGTGCCCCGCACAAGATGCTGGACCCCGCCCTGTCCGAGGACCCAGCACGCTCGTCCGGAAGCACCAGGTGGTGAGATGTGCTTGAGGAATGAGAGGCCCGCGGAGACGTACTCGACGGGGAAGCTCTCACCGTAACCCTCAGGTCTCCCTGACCATGAACCGAAGTAGCCCTCCGAGAACCAGATGAGCTAGAGCGGGGCATGGCAAGGGGTATACCCCCCCGTTTAATGAGGAGGTATCTGGACCGCAATGTCGCGATGGTCATGTTCCCGCATTGAGAACATGACTCATCCATGAGCGCTCCTTCAGCGTGCTGTAATCCCAGGCACGAGAGGCAGCGATCATGGCCATCAGATGGAGGCAGGAAACGACCACATCCAGAAACGCACGAGCGGGAAGCTATCTTTAAAGAGACGCCCGTCGCTCGTGAAGCTCTTTTTAGAATTTGCTCTTTTAGGAGGAAAAAGCACTCTTTTAGTGAAAGCGCTGAAGCGCTCAGGGGAGGTCGCGGTGAGACCGCAGAATGGAAGCTGCAGCACGCCGAAGATGAGCAGCACTGAATTGCAACCCCCGCTGACGCGCCGTAACACTAACGCCAGCTGTTTCTTCCAAACACTTGTGGAGATTCGTCCTGTAGAAGGCTCGGCTCCGAAGCGAAAAGCTGATGTGCGTTTGCACGCGCTCTCCTTTTATACCCGCGCTGCGGGGCGGGGTGCGCGTGGCGAAACACGCACGCCAACTGTCATTGGCTTGTTTAGTTAACACTCGAAGGTGATTGGGCTCTCGGGCGAGATCCCAATTCGTCAGTCACTGACGTAACGTTGAACGTGACTGACTGAATGGGAACTACACATACTAGTACAAGCACGTCTTAAATATATATTTTTTCACATTACAGAAATTTTTGATCGTTTTAATGACATTTGGGAATGATATTGTGCTTAATCATCATGAAAATCGTTTGATTTAATAATTTAAAATAATACAAGCTTCTTGATCTTTAATTAAAGTATAATTTCTTAATTGTTTCTTCTGATTTTGGGGTGACACATGACCTGTGCAGTTTCTGTGTGGGTCAAATCATCAGTTAAAATTACGTCTGTACAATTCATCAGGTTTAAAAAAAATTCCATCATGGCTATTACATCCATTCAGTTTTGAACAATTTCTTGAACATTTAAATTACAGGATATAAATGCTAAACACCGTCACCTGTAAATTATGACATGAATCTGATTACCTTCATTTACAAATCACATTAAGATAACATATACCTGTGCATTTTCACCTTGCAGAATTGAACCAGAATGAAAATGCATGTACATACTGTATAAAACCCTCCCACTTCTTCATTAACAATAACATAAGCATTCATTATGAGCGCTAACAGAGAGAGATGAGCAAAAGTGTCACGCTTATAAAGAAAATAAACCATGCATCTATTGCAGCTGCTATAAGGTATCGAGGCCTTTACTCTAGTGCACTTCAAAGTAAAGGCAAAATCACATTCAGTCAGCACACTCGAACAGACACAACTGCCTCCTCACAAAACACCGCGGGAAACGGCACAGACAGAACCTCACGTACGCACGAAACTCGCCGTTAGCGTCAGGTTATAAATACTGAATGTGAGGGCACTTGCAATTATCATTGTGTAATCACTACAACTATAACTCAGTCACCAATAATCATTAGACTATATTTCATCAAGAACACACACTGAGGCATATCACAGATTTCAGCAAAAAAAAATAAATTGTCCCTGACGTACACTAATGCTTATTCAAAGAGAGAAAATCAAGCCATGGCTATCCACCGTTGGAAGTAGAGTACTTCGTATGAGAACGGAGGCGGTTCGTTGTGCCCATTCCTTCCACGGGACAGAAGTGAGCTAATGTTTATTTGACCTTAATAAAGTCCTGCGCTTTTTGTACAAGTTCAGATAAGAGAAATTGCAGCATCCAGTAGTCTCGTAGTGTTGTCTACCCATGAAACAAATGGCCAGACGTGTGCCATCTCAGTGTGGCATCAGATAATGTGTCTGGGGAAAAGCAATGAGACTTTTTAAAGGATCTTTAGGGCCTGATATCTTTGAGACGACATTTCGCAAGGATCCCTGCCAAGTTATAACATCAGTATTTTTTTCATTGATTTCATATGCTATACAGTGGCCCTAAAAAGTATGTGGACACATGTTGATAGTTCATGTGATGAATGACATCAGTGAGGAAATAACCTCATACATTCACTAAAAATCACTGCCACAGCAGTTGACTAAAAGTAATTGAAAGGTAGGTTAGTTAGTTCTGAGAGAAGATCTAATATCGTTATTTTGCAGATTCCACACATCACAACTTTTTGGGGCCACTGTATTCTCATTTATATAATCTACCAGTTTCTATACAATACCACGACTGAACCGATGTTGTACAATTAGAGTAATCTGTCGACGACTTCATTTATTTTCTAATAATAATAATAAGTAGCTATACAGTTTGTGTTGTTGATTTATGCTGTTGATTAAGGCTGTTATTGATGAGGTCGGTTTAGGGATAAAATCTCTCTTGGGAATAACTCTACCTAAACTTCTGCCAGGTCTGCATTCATATTTCTACATCTAGTTCATGGCTTACAAAAGTGCAAAAAACTCGCTTGCTATGTGAACCTGACAAAATAATACTTAGAACATTATTCCTATACAAGATAAATATGGCATGTCACATTTATGAATATATAATTCATATTTGCCTTTACATTTGTCCTCTCGTTGACACTTATCTACACATCTTTATATACAGTATTGGTATATACAGAAGGGATAGTGTGGCACTGCGTTCGAAGCACTTTGGAGGGCATATGAGTGCGGAAAGACAACAGAGAATGCAAGGCAGTGCATCAGAACAGAACCAGTGGTTGATCTCAGTAGTGGCTGCCAAAAGTAATTTATGATGCATTTGCAGAAAAGTGTTTGAAGTGACCTCGATTTCCAGGGTTCCCACACATTCTGACCAATGCATTCCCATTAACGGTTTTCCAGGATAAGGATTTTGAAATATCATTTAATAGAGATCGCAAATTCTCACGAAGAAGAAACACTTCAGAACTGAAAAAATATACAGACTATAGAAAATTCTGTGATTTGTTATAGAGGGATTTAAACATTTTCCATGACGCTATTAAAATTCCCTGATATTTGACTGTGAGAACCCTGGATTTCCTACCTTGCTTTCATGTACTGTACTATATAGTACTGGCTCTTTAAGAAAATACACTTTAGTACAGCAGTTGTCACTGTGTTTCTATTACTGTATTATGTGCGTTTCAGAAAGTTCTGATAATGTTCTGCCACAGATGAATGCACATATCAATCAAAACTCTCTTAACTATCTGCTAAGCCCCGCTCACTCAGACAAACTCAACTGTATCCCCCTTAGGAATGAATTGGACATTTCAGTTTACTGTTCTACATGTTCAGGACACATTATTCAATTCACCACATGCACTTCCCAACTTTGGAAAAGGAAAGGACGTGATGTGTGGACACATATGGTGACCCATACTTGGAATTTGTGCTCAACATTTCACCCACACAGCAGTGAGAAGTGAACAAACACACACACACACTGTGAACACACACCCGGAGCAGTGGGCAGCCATATTGCTGCGGCGCTCGGGGAGCAGTTGGGGGTTCGGTGCCTTGCTCAAGGGTCTCAACTCAGTCGTGGTATTGAGGGTGAAGAGAGTGCTGGTCATTCACTCCCCCCACCGACAATCCCTGCCGGACCTGAGACTCTAACCCGCGTCCTTTGGATTACAAGTCAGACTCTCTAACCATTAGGCCACATTTACATTTTATTGCGCTCCCTGGGACTCAAACCCATGACCTTTGCCATGCTATTGCTGTGCTCTACTTTAATTTATTCTCAGATAGTTTTAAATGTAATTTTGCGAAATTATTTAAAAAAAACTAGAAATTCACATTAGAAATAAGCACTTGTCTGATAATATAATGGGCGGCAACAGGCCGGATTGGTCAGTAGCACTTTAAAGGCGGGATTTAGCGAAAGGTCAACTGGATTGGATTGCTAAAGCAGTGATTAGTGTAGGTTAGAGAGATTGAGAAAGAAAGAAAGAAAGAAAGAAAGAAAGAAGACCTCAGCATTGCAAAATTAGTCATGCTATATGCCACCAAGTCATCTATAAAGAGCATGGCATGGACCCTGTAACAAACAAAGACGGCCTACTCTCATACCATGAGGGTGCGTCTCAGTTCAAAGCCTCCAGCAAGACAAAGTGTATGAGGTTCCTTTAGAGTCAGCAGATGACTCCCTATGTGCATTGTATTGTAATTGCAGCTCTAATAAGGCAGAAATAAAAACATCCCAATCAAACAAAACCAACAACATGACAACAAAAAAGAAACAGACAGAATCGTTCAGAGAGAAACAGGAATCGTAACACAAAACTCCAGGTTCCTCCAGTGCCAATTTGAACGAAATCCAATTTTTTTTTTTTTTTTGTGGCACCTGTTGTGGGTTGGCGTCTTATCGAGTCTCTCATGTAGTATCCGTGATTGTGGGTTTGGTCAAGGTGAGGTTCCAGTTGGGCCTCAGCAGGAGTGGATGGGTTCTATGTGAAGCTGGGATGCTGCTGGGTGGGCTCAGGGGTCATAGCGTGGTGCTTTGGCCCTCCTCCTCTGGAGAGCTGACCGCAGCAAAGGAGCTCCGGCATGGGACCACCCTGAACTCGTCCAACAGGCTGTCCAGATTGACGTTGATGGAGGGAATTTCCAAACTGAAGAAATCTGCTACAGGATCATGGGAAATGAGAGCGATGGCCACGAAAGTGAAGCGACAAGACAAGTTTACAGTACAGAGAGAAATGATGGAAATGGCGATGATGAGGATGTTGAAAACGACACAAGGAGAGAGAAAGCAAAAAGCAATTTCAGTTCCCAGACCACTGTTAGAGGCGAAGTCAGCGAAGGGTGTTGAATGTGTGTTGCACCAGGAGAGGGGCACATCAGAGTCTTTCCTGGCATTCTGCACAGGGATTCTGTTACACTGAGCTATTGGGGAGGAAATGAAGCCTGTCCTGCAAAATCTCTGCTATGCTCATATAAAATATAAAGTTCTACATGAAGCTTATTGCAGTTTTTCAGAAAGTAACAACAATAGAATCAACAGTTCACCACAATCAGCACTGGGGATTGTTACTTCAAAAAGTAATGCGTTACATGTACCATGCTCCTAAAAAAGTAGCTAATTCGATTACATTGCTACCTTTTATGGAAAGTAATGTGATACTATTGTATGGCGTCAAGTAGCCAAGGCTCTCGGCCTTCTAGAATGGTGGTTTCCTGCTTGGCTTGTAGATATTTTTAGGTAATTTTGCTGTGAAAAAGTATTTGTCCCCGACATTATTTGCCCGCAGCAACAAATAACATAACCGCATTAATGGATGTTTAAATGTCACACAAAGACTGCATAAGTGTTTTTACACAGGAATTACAATTGCTGGAAACAATGCATTACATGTATCTGTTTGTAACTTGTTACAGATTTTAAGGTAGCTTTATTACGCAGTTTATCCATAACAGAATTTAGAACCTTCATTTAACAGTGTAAAGACACTTAACCTTTAATAATCTGAGATGTTTCCAATTTTCCAATCAGAAAATTAACAGAAAAGTAACATTACTTATTATTTATGTGCCGTTACCATTACGTGTTACATATGCGCTGTTACCTATCACAGCGTAAATGTAAAAAGTAACACATTACCCAGACCAAAAACCAATAAATGTGACAAATCCTCAGTTTTAACCTATTGCGAAATATTTATTGAGGAAAATCTTTCGCCCTCATGTGAAAGTCCCGATCACGTGGATTCATACTGAAATTTCTGGATTTTGCCTGTGAAAAACGCCTGCCAAACAACACTAAACCTGTTATGTGTTACATGTTTGAAAAAGTACCGCAGAGTAAATGTAAAAAGTAACACATTACTTTACTTGATACTCAACAAGAAATACTTGGCACATAACATTATGTTACTTGTAACGCATGTTACTTGTAACATGTTACCCCCAACACTGACCACAATGAACAAAATACTCCACACATAGACAACAAGATGGGTGCAAATTGAAGATGTGGTAACATTAAGAACCTTGTCAGTGGACTATGTGGATTTGTGGACTGTATCTGATTGTGATGACCTCCCCTGTGTAAGAATGAGATGGACGCGGATGGACGACTGTGGGGGGCGGAGAGTTGTACTGTCGTCCTGAGATGGACTCGACTGAAAGAGAGTTTGGTTGGGGTTTACCTGGGCCCACCTACGTGGTGGTGGAGATATTGGGAGGGGGAATGGATCACGATGTGAGGTCAGGGCCGGAGGCATTGAGATGAACTTCGTAAGCGACGACGTTGGCAAATGTGTGATGTTGCTCGGAAAAGAAAGGCCATAAGCCATGCATAGACCAGTCTCACACCATGCACAGACTACACTGACAGAATGAAGAAGCCAAGGACAGCCCCGCGACTGGGAGAGAATGACAGAGCCGGAGAAGGAAGTGTTAAGGTATGAGACAAAGAGCATTGCTGCGGTAGAGGCCCCAGATTCAGCCACAGCACCAGGCCAGACGGTGTGAGATGAGGCTATGGCACGGTCACAGCAGGTTCTGGCTTACCCTAAATGTCCCCCTCACACTCAGCCCACACTCAGTCCCTGGCCTCACACAGCTGCAAGGTGCACAATGATGACAGGGGATAAAAGAGTCATACATCAATCAGTGTTCAGGAGAATGACTGACAGACACGCCTCACATGAGAGAACATACAATCAGTGCCATACAGTGGGCCACTAGAATGATACAAAGACCACAGAACCTTACTTTAGAGAAACATTCTCACACTGAAGCTGAGAAGATAATAAGGCCTTATACTGAACTTTAAAGATGAAGTGTGTAATTATTTGCATGTTAAAATGCTTCATTCTAGGTCAGTCTCATGTTGCCAGACCTTTGACTTGTGGCTTAAAGTCTGGTCAACATAGCAGTTTGTAACATGACCAACCGAAGTTCATTTTGTTTATATTTTGTCGTTTGGGGCAACTTTATGAGAAAACTTGAACAATGGTAAATGTGACTGCACCTTCAGTCCTGAAAGTTGAATGTGAAGTTAGCAAATCAAATTGGATTTGATGATTTTTAGTAAGTGCTTGCTAGTTTTTTCAGTAACAAATTTGAATCCCTTACGAAATCTGTGTGGGAAAAGCTTTCAACCTCATGTGTGATTCCTGATGGCATGGATTCCTATAGAAACGACTGGATTCGAGCTTCTCCCAGCCAAAGTACACCAAAAAACGTCCACACTTGTACTCCTGAAAGTTGAAAGCAAAGCTACCCAACAATTTGAAGTTTTTTCCGCGTAACGTGCGAAATCTATGTCTGGATATCTCTCGCCTGGATTCCTATTGAAACGACGCATTTTGACCTCAAAGTACGCTGGTATGATTTGTCACTCTAAACTATGCAAAAACCTGATGACGCCTCTGTCTACGTGCAATACTCAAGCACCTGCAAAAGAAGAGTTCGACCAATTATAGCACGGGGTTCAATCCCCAAATAGCAAATGTGGATGACTGACAAAATGAAAGAACGTCCTTTTGTGATCTGATGTAGCTTTTTATTACAAAATGAGGCATAACTATTCTAACTAAAAACGGCTATGTCGATTAGCAATGAATTATAAATGTACATAATACAGAAGGCTTGAAGAACACAGATAAGCTATATAATGTTGCATTCGTGTGTTTATTGTCTTCAGGTTTCATCATTCAATGCGTTTCTATCTTTTTATTCAGCTACAGAGATAGCTGCATGCTTTTATCCATATTATGGCCAGGCATACACTGTGCGATTTCAAAAGTTTTTGTTAAATACCAACTCTCACTGTACGAGTAAATTGCATGCGATGTCAAGCCAAAGCTCAGGATTTATGTGCTCACACTATACGGTCCGTTCGTCGAGATGCAACTTGACTGCTCACAATATACGTGTGAAATAAACACGTGGGACCCCCTGAACCTGGAACTGTGTAGCCTCCATCGCTACCTGTACCCACGATTATCTGACAGCCCTGTACCATGGTTAAACTGTTTCTGTGCTAAGTAGGGTGCCCCCGCTGACGGGAAGAAAAACGCACCACGAAGTCCCCTTCAAGGAAAGTCTGTTCACTCGGCAGCCATATTTGCAACGCCTCCGGGCAGCTCATACAAGACCAAGTTCTAAATGAATGGGGGAATCCTGACATCTCAAAAACTGCGTGTTGAAGTTGCAATTAAATTACATATTTCAAATCAGCAACAAAATCTGAAATAAACTGCCCCATGAATGTTGTTTCTTATGCTCAAATAGCATTAAAAAAAGCTTATTATTCAGGTGTGGCAGGACAGCCAACACGCTTATGACTGTGCATGTGCACTGACTGGTCTAGCCGCAGGTTTCTATGGAAACCGGAGCTTCTCACCATGAGCTCCCAGCTGTGACACAATGACTCTTTCATTTAGAAGGCGGGAAATATTCCGCCATATTGCGTGTTGCAGTTTCTCCCATTCATAAGTATAGGAGTGAACCATCTTTGTATTTCTATAGTCTTTGAAAGCACTGAGTTTAGGGCATCGGTGGCTGTAGATGCTTCACAAGCACGGTGCGGATGAGACCTGCCAGGAGGGGGCGAATTACGGAACACTGATTGTGGAGCACCCACGAGTTCTATTCTACCTTCTAACCTCCATGTTTTTTCCACAGGGTACGAGGTGTAATGGAGATTAATTAAAGTTGCACTGGGATGGTTTTTTTTCGTGTAAAGACGAAGTTTAAATCGAAAATCCGTTAAAATAAAAAAAATACTCTGATGTGCCAAGTGAAAACCGTGGTTAAAAAAACCGAGGTATGTATTGAACCGTGGGCTAACTGTATTGTTGCATCTCTACTTTTTATTCTGAAATACTGTATAACAGGAATAGCACAAAGATGTGTGTGTCTGAGTACAGACCTTCTAACCTTTGGGAAATATTTCATATTAAATCTTGAATTTTGCACACTGTGCAATTACAATTTTGACATTAGCCATCAAGGAGCTCCAGGTAATATTGTAGCTATCTAAGAATATATGACACCCCTGACCCCCATGTCCCGTCCCATCACACTGATTGTAGACATTTACAAAACATTTTTCCAAGGTTAGCAGGTCTGTAAATGTGACTGCACCTGCACCCCTAAAAGTTGAAAGTAAAGCTAATCAATCAAATTGGAGTTGATGATTTTCATCAAGTTCTTGGCTCTTTATGAAATCTGAATCCTCATAAAAAGACTGGATTTCGCCTGTGAAAATTCACTGAACCACGGTAAATATGATCGCACCTTCAGTCCCTGAAAGTTCAATGTAAAGCTGACCAATCTAACAGTCAACGATTTTCAGCGAGTGCTTGCCAATTTTTACCCTTTTTTTACAACCTAAAGAGTGTAAACTCCGTGGCACTTTTAAAACACTGCTTGCTTCGTTTGAGCGGTCCAACACGTCCAACAACTTCTGGCTCAAGTAATGGCATGAAACTGGTGCAAGACTACCTGTTTGTGGTGGAGCAGAAGAGTCGGTGGAAACTCTGTATGGAAAGTCATTATTTTTACAATTCAATTGGTCGTGCAAAAATTACACACTTCACTTTGAAGTAAGATATATACAGTATGTCCCTGTGCTTAAAGTGAATTCCCTTTGTTTCCATTTGTTCTTAAAATTGTAGAGCTAAAATATAATCCTGGGGATTCAAAAATAATCATAGTATACATCTCAAAGGCAACTGAATCTATGGGCACTCCATATTTAAGACAAACAAATGTCTTCACATTTCATATGGGGGTCTGGCTCCTTAAAGTCCACCGCCTGCGTAGGACGGAGAGACAGACAGTTTGAGAGAGGGACGCTGGACTCCCACTTGTGATGTTGCCACTGTGGGAATGTTCACCATGGTGGACACCTGCTCTCCCGCCCGCGGGACAATCCGGGCAAGTGACCCTGCGCAAGGGGGGCGGGGGCGTACAGGGGGGACGGGGGTGGCTGAGGGAAGGGGGGTGAGATGGGTCTCCGGGCTGGGCTTTGGGCGGCGGCGCACGCGTAGCGGACTTTGTGCAGAGCGACCACCAGTCAGAGAGGAGGGGCGCGAGGAAAAAGTATAGGGTCCCCCCTAAATGGGCGTTGGCCAGGCGGAAGAGGACGCGGCGCGCCGATGTCCAGGGGCGACACCCACAAACACTGTATGGGGGAGGGGGGTACCTTGGGGGAGTGCGGGGACAGGCACTAGACCGGCGAAGACCGGCTGGAATGGGTGCCGCACATTGGTCTTGATATCCCCGCCGAATCGGGGCCGTAGGGAACCGTGGGCGGCACAGGGGCCAGTTTGCTTAGAGGCTGTCACAGAAGAGCAAAGATAGACAAAATCACAAAGCAGCCAGTAACCTACACTACGATCTATTTACACCTGGTAGAACATTAGTTTCGGGTGATCAGATCACAGATAGGAAAGTTAAGGTGAAAAGGGGTGCAATGCATCTTGGGAATTTCTTTACATTTAATGACTTTAATTTAAACTAAAGATAAATGTTATAATATTTTCCTTACACCTTGAATGCATGTGAGTGTGCACATCTAAATCATTATTATTTTTTTAAATTAGTTTTTAAATATACACTTCAAAAGAAATAAGTATTTTTTTTTTATTAAATTAATTGTTACATCATGTATATAATTAGGTTTTGGGAGAGACATTTTACAACCTAGCAAATTACTTAATTAAATAACTAGCAACATGGGCACTATCTTCTCTAATACATTAGAAGCTGTTGCCAACATCAAATTGAAAAAGCTTAGAGAAAAACGTACTGCGCAATGGTACAACAGTAATACCCATTCTCTCAAGAAAAAAACTCGTAGTCTTGAGCGCAAATGGAGAAAAACTAACTTGGAAGTTTTTAGAATTGCGTGGAAAAACAGTATGTCCAGCTATAGACAGGCTCTAAAAGCTGCCAGGGCCGAGCATATCCACAAACTCATAGAAAATAACCAAAACAATCCTAGGTTTTTATTTAGCACAGTGGCTAGATTAACAAATAACCAGACGCCACCCGATCTAAATATTCCCGCACAGTTTAATAGTAATGACTTTATGAATTTCTTCACTGATAAAATAGATAACATCAGAAATACAATAACAAATGTAGATTCTACAGCGTATAATACTTAGCTTCATTCATCGCACCAAAAGATAAAATGCAGTGCTTTACAGCTATAGGACAGGAAGAGCTAAATAAACTTATCACTGCATCTAAACCAACAACATGCCTGTTAGATCCTGTACCCACTAAATTATTGAAAGAGTTGTTACCTGTAGCAGAAGAACCGCTTCTTAATATTATTAACTCGTCGTTGTCTTTAGGTCACGTCCCAAAACCATTCAAGCTGGCGGTTATTAAGCCTCTTATTAAGAATCCACAACTAGATCCTAGTGAACTGGCCTAGTGAACTGACCCATTTCAAATCTTCCTTTTATGTTTAAAATTTTAGAAAAAGTTGTGTCTGTGCAATTGTGCTCCTTCCTGCAAAAAAATGATCTCTATGAAGAATTTCAGTCAGGTTTCAGGCCCCACCATAGCACAGAAACTGCACTTGTTAAAATTACAAATGACTTGCTTCTTGCGTCAGACCAAGGCTGTGTCTCATTGCTAGTTTTACTTGATCTTAGTGCTGCATTCGATACTATAGATCATGACATACTCATAGATCGATTACAAAACTATACAGGTATCCAAGGGCAGGCTTTAAGATGGGTTAGATCCTACCTTTCCGATCACTATCACTTTGTCTATTTAAACGGGGAATCATCTCAATTAAATCCAGTAAATTATGGAGTGCCACAAGGATCTGTCCTAGGTCCTCTGCTATTTTCGATATACATGTTGCCCCTTGGTAATATTATTAGAAAATACGGGATTAGTTTCCACTGTTATGCCGATGATACTCAACTATATATCTCAACAAGACCAGATGAAACTTCTAAATTATCTAAGCTAACGGAGTGTGTTACAAATGTAAAAGATTGGATGACCAATAAATTCTCCTATTAAATTCAATAAATATTAATTATTGGACCAAAAGACAGTACAACGAATCTCGTGGATTACAATTTGCAACTAGACGGATACACGGTTACTTCCTCTACAGTCAAAAAACTGGGTGTTATATTAGACAGCAACTTAACTTTCGAAAATCATATTTCATATGTTACAAAAACAGCATTCTTCCACCTTAGAAACATTGCCAAGTTACGAAACATTTACCTGTTTCTGATGCAGAAAAGCTAGTTCATGCATCAGAACTCTAGACTGGACATATTGTAATGCACTGCTAGTTGGTTGTCCTGCATCTTCAATAAACAATCTACAGATAGTCCAAAATGCAGCGGCCAGAGTCCTTACCAGGTCAAGAAAATAAGATCATATTCACAATTTTACAGTCTCTGTACTGTTAAGTTCCGTATCAGTTACAAAATATTATTACTTGCCTATAAGGCCATTAATGGATTTGCTCCTGCGTACCTAACTAGTCTTCTAACAATCCATCACGCTCCCTAAGGTCGCAAAATTCGGGACTTTTGGTAGTACCTAGGATAGCAAAAACCACTAAAGGAGGTAGAGCTTTTTCGAAATTTGGCTCCCAAACTCTGGAATAGCATTCCTTATAACGTTCGGGGTTCAGACACACTCACTCTGTTTAAATCTAGATTAAAGACCCATCTCTTTGGCCAAGCATTCAAATAATGCATCTCATAATCTTTTACTGCAGATATATCTAATCAAATGCACATTATTAATCTTTAGCTTGGGTTAAACAAATACATTTAGCTTGGTTGGAACAGCAACTACGCTAACTATGTTTGTATTTGTTTCTCAGTTTTTTTGCCACGGAACTAGGATTTACACAAGCTTCAGTCTGGACCCAGAACACCTGAGAAGAGATGATGCAAATCCTCAGAGGACCTCAGATGATGCCAACCCTTAAACAACATACATAACTACCAAATTTATAAGTTTGATTGCATCATATAATAAAATTGCTGTTAATAGTGTTCATCGTCTGTTTTATTACGTCTTAATGATCCGTTGTGTTCGTCTGTAAGAGGAAAACCACTGGCCCCACAATTGAGCTTGGTTTCTCCCAAGGTTTTTTTTTTTCTCTATTTCTGTCACCGATGGAGTTTTGGTCCTTGCCGCTGTCGCCTCTGGCTTGCTAGTTGGGGACACTTCATTTCCAGCAAAATCGTCGACTTGATTGCACAGATACTACTTAAACTGAGCTGGATGTTGACATCACTGAATTCAATGATGAAATGTCTTTAACTGAAAAATTAGTGTTTACTAATGTCATTTTGCATTATTGACATATTTTCCTATTTAATGCTGTAAAGTTGCTTTGACACAATCTGTATTTTAAAAGCGCTATATAAAATAAAGGTGACTTGACTTGACTGGACAACCTGAACACTGGAAAAAAAAGATTTTCTTCAGTATGACTTTTGATATTAAGTATTGTTTACTGAAAAAATGTATCAACAATTGTTTTAATTGTAGTGTATTAAAGGCAGAGTCAGGGATTTCTGGTAGCCAATGTTGATATTTGAAATCACCAAAACAAACACGCCCCTACCCCAAAAGGGTCTTGCCCATATTTTGATAGCTCCGCCCCACATATACGTATGCTACCCAGGCAACGATTAGTTCTGTGAACAAAGCAAAACCAATGTTACACGTCGTCTAGGACGTGAGCGGGCGGTGCAACAAATCCCAGACAGAAAACTGCTGCCGGGTTCTATTTATTCTAGAAATTACATGCTGACACAAATTTCAAATGGTTTTTAACGGTCGTTTGATCGCATCCAGTGTAGGCAGACTTTAGCTGTTGTAGACACGGTGTTACTCACCTATTGAGAAGAAACAAAGCAACCTCGGCGTCCGATCGCAGGCCTCCGCTCCTTGAGTTCTCTCCAGCGCTGGAAAGCTGATCCGATATTTACACGCGGTCAGTTGTGCCTTATAGTTCCACAGACGATTATTCCTCTTGTGTTTTTATCAGCCATCTCTACTTGTCTGTCGTCGGCTCGGACAATGTCGGTCAATGCAACTGAAAGCGCTCTCCTCCACATCACCGAGACGAGTAGACACGCCCTATTGCTGATTGGCTACAAGTTTGTTTTGCTATTCGGCCCGAATCAGTTTTCTAAAGTGTTTTTGAAAAATCACATACCCTGCCTTTAATTGAGCTTATGCTTAAAACAAGAAAAAATATCTGTCAGTGGGGTAGGAAAAATCATCTTGTTTTCTCTTGAATTCAGTTTGTTTTTCTTAACCTCTGACAGGTATTGATTTTTGTTGTACACAGCCATTTATTAAGTATGATACATTTTTCAGAAAATAAGACTTGATATCTTAAATAATTTTCCTTAAATAAATAAAATTTATTTGTATTTTTATTTTAGTTTTGTTAAAAATACTCTTTTTCCAAGAATTATAATTTTTTTTTCAAACTAATAAGGTTTTCTTTCAAGAATTGCATTATTTTAATGAGGCATTTTTCTTCATTATATCAAGACAGTTATATCACCCTGACTTTGTTTTTTAATTTATGGCCCCCAAAACACATCAAATGAAATTGAATTGAGAAATTAAAGTTCCCCTATTATGCCATTTCGAATATTGCCTTTCATGCAGTGTAAATGTAGCTGAATGGAATGTACAAAACATCTGACAAAGTCGTAAAGCCGAAAGTGCATGATAAATAAAGTTATTGTCTCTCAAAAAGAAAAGGAGGGGAAAGGAGGGGCTTAGAGAGACTGAATCTTAGAACTGCTTTGAATGAATTGTTTAAGAATCGTTGGAAAATGAGGTGATTTCAAATGCATATTTTGAGAAAACTAAAGCATTTTTGTCCTTGTTTTTTATTTGGGTGACTCCCTAAACAATATTAGGAAGCTTAAAAATGAAACAACACACAGAACTACCACATTTTGCTATAAGTTTGATTGCATCATATAATAATTGCTGTTAATAGTGTTCATCGTCTGTTTTATTACGTCTTAAATTGATTTTTCCGTACATTTCTGCCATATGTACATTAACTGACAGTCACCACTGATAAACTACCACTAAATATTGTAGAAACTTAATTGGCTGTAAAGTTGCTTTGCAATGATTTGTATGGTGAAAAGCGCTGTACAAATAAACTTGACTTGACCATTTAGCGCCCAAACTCTGGAATAACCTACCTAACATTGTTCGGGAGGCAGACACACTCTTGCAGTTTAAATCTAGATTAAAGACCCATCTCTTTAACCTGGCTTACACATAACACACTAACACATTTCTAATATTCAAATCCGTTAAAGGATTTTTAGGCTGCATTAATTAGGTCAACCGGAACTGGGAACACTTCTCATAACACCCGATGTACTTGCTACATCACTAGAAGAATGGCATCTACGCTAATATTAATCTGTTTCTCTCTTATTCCGAGGTCACCGTAGCTACCAGATCAAGTCTATATCCAGATCAGATGGTCACTACAGTCACCAAGATCCGGTCGGTCTGTATCCAGACCAGATGGTGGATCAGCACCTAGAAAGGACCTCCACAGCCCTGAAAGACAGCGGAGACCAGGACAACTAGATGAGCCCCAGATACAGATCCCCAGTAAAGACCCTGTCTCAGACGACCACCGGGACAAGACCACAGGAACCAGATGAGTCCTCTGCACAATGTGACTTTGCTGCAGCCTGGAATTGAACTGCTGGTTTCGTCTGGTCAGAGGAGAACTGGACCCCTGACTGAGCCTGGATTCTCCCAAGGTTTTTTCTCCATTCTGTCACCGATGGAGTTTTTGTTCCTTGCCGCTGTCGCCTCTGGCTTGCTTAGCTGGGGACACTTAATTTCCAGCGATATCGTTTACTTGATTGCAAATGATTGCAAAGATACTATTTAAACTGAACTGAGCTGGATGGGTCTTTAACTGAAAAATGAGTGTTGACTATTGTCATTTTGCATTATTGACACACTATTTTCCTAATTAATGCTGTTCAGTTGCTTTTACACAATCTGTATTGTTAAAAGCGCTATATAAATAAAGGTGACTTGACTGACTTAAAAATGGCATAATAGGGGCACTTTAAAAACATGCTCATCATAGAGGAGGTACATTCAAGTCACTGTACCTATATTGCTTTTCTAATGCAACTACCTAACAATATAACACTAATCATTGTAGCAAAACAATCATTTTACTAACTAAAATAACCATCCCATTGTAAAATTTGTAAAAAAGTCCACCTATATCCACATGCACAATGCTTCACAGTACAATACAAAGAATTACAAAGCACATACCGATGTAGTAAGTGCACTCTAAAAAATGCTGGGTTAAATACAACCCAGTGCTGGGTAAAATAGGGACAAACCCAGCAATTGGGTTGTTTTGACCCAGTGGTTGGGTTACTACCCAGAAGGTTGGGTTAAACATTTAACCCAACCGCTGGGTCAAAACAGCTCAATTGCTGGGTTTGTCCCTATTTTACCCAGCACTGGGTTGTATTTAACCAAGCATTTTTTAGAGTGTGATGTGTCACAAAAATCACCTTGACAGAATCAGAAACACGTGTTATAACCAGATGCATACTGATCTGATCACCCAAGACAGACATTATACCAGATTTAAAGAGGAGTTTAACTGTAGATTGAATTAAAAAAAAAACAGAATTAAAGAGGAATCCCAGTGGGACTAACCTTTGTGTAAGGTGTGGGGGCTGTGCTCGGCAGAGTGAGGAGACTGGCTGTTGCTCTGCTGACCGCTGACAGGGGGCACTGTTGCTCCTGACGGCTGCACAGACTTGTGGCCAATCACAGGAGAGAGCTCCTTGCTCTTCAGAGTGCTGGAGAGAGAGACAAACATGACTGCCTGCCATCAATCTGCACCCACCATATCATTAATGACTAATAGCGTGCAAGGACCTCTCACCTCCCCCGTCAACGAAACTAAAAACAGCGACTTAAGTGCTAAGAAACATCCTGCTGGTTTTGATTGTGTCTGAATGCACCATGACATAACATTATTGACTTAACTGATGTGGGAATCGAACCCATGACCTTTGAGTTGCAGGTGTCATGCTTTACCAGATGAGCTACAAGAACGTAAACGGAACTGTGACAAAATCGATGTTATATTTTTGTTTTTGCTTAAACATCCATAATTAAAATCTGCTTACATGTGGGTGTGAAGTGATTTTTTTCAAAGACATGTGAAGGTGGATTTACACAGAGTGTTTCTCATGCACGTCAGCAGGAGGATGCATGTATCTTTAATATAACTTCTCATGCACGTCAACACACGCAGCATGTATCTTTAATATAACTGAGCATGTGGAGCTTGTTTTTCACTCTGACAGCTCTATTCAGGCGCCTCTCTGCTAAACTTAGGGGAAGATATATCTATGTGCACACATGGACACATGAGTCCTCTACATCTATATCCGTGCAGACATGCAGAGAATGATTCTGCAATATCTGCATCTATGTGACCACGTTTGGAATGAATCCGTCACATCTATGACTCAATCTCTGCAGTTCCCTGCGACTTTTGAATGAAGGCTCATGAGGGTAGATGTGGAGGGGATCCTGTGCCATTGCAATAAACAGTCAACATCATTGATAAAATGGCTAACACTGGCTCTACTGATGCTTAGCGCTCCTAATAAAGATCTTAGATTGATCTTTATTTCACTGATGGTGTCTGCATGTGCAGCAAGCAATGGAAATTCATGTAATTCCACTGACATTCCTGCAACCTTTCAAACAACCCGGGAGACTGATGATCCAAAAAAAAAAGAGCATTCGTATACACAATTCCCACCTCAATTAAATGTATGGCCTACATTGCTGTGAAACATCTGATTTCTAATTTGATTTTGGTAATTGTTTCAGCCTTATGACCATTTACCAGTGCGTTTGGCTTTAGAGTTCTCAAATACAGATGGCTGTTAAGTAGGGAAGACTTTAATCTTGTTTAAACGATAATATTTTATGTGGCTCGAGATGCCTCTTGCTTTGTTCCAAAATCTAGTGAGCTGCCCTTGTTGTCAGCAGCTACCTACTAAGACAGCATTGTAACTGAAATGAACATTGGAAGTGACTGATCTGAAATCAAGCGTAAGCGTTATTTCTTGCAGGTCACGTTAGTCAAGCTTGCATCAGCTGACTCTCAGCTGATCCCCATCTACCTATGGGAATACAACACTTATCTAAGCATTCATATATAAGGTCCCTCAGTATTATCAACAGTTTTCGCATTGCTCAATAGCTAATTACCCTCCTCCATCCCCAACTCCTCCTCTGTCAGTCGGGGTTCAGCCTTCTGATTGTCCTTTGAATCAGACAAATTCTAAAAATGTGTACATAAAATTATTAAACTTTAACTATATCTGCAATACATCTATGTTGGTTCTGTTCTGTTTACCCTGGGGGGTTATCGCTGCTCTCCCTGCTCTCATCCATGCTAGGCTGCATGGATGCACAGGGAGTTCTTGCCCAGAATGGAACCATACCGCCAATCCAAACTGTATGCTAATTTTCAATCATCTTTGACGATAGTGGACCTGACAGAAATGCTATTCATGGGCACTAGCTCTGTAAACCAATTAAATTATAGTTTGTGGCTTTTAGTCTATGTCTATTAAGATGCGGTCACTAGGGCTGTCAAAAAAAATTTGAATTTCGAATATTCGTAGAATAAAAAAACAAACAAATCCACATTCGAATGCAAAAACCTTGCATTCAAATTTTAGGTCTGCGTCAGCCGTCAGGCAGCCTTATCAGTGGCGCACGACATGCGATGACGATGTATGTGTCATTGACTGCCTTTGAATGGTTTTGTTAGCCTATCCTGTTGAATCCACTGGATGCGGTGCTGCTACGTTGTTCATTCAAAATACTGCAGAAAAAGAGAACAATCAATGCGAGGAATATGTTGTTTACGTCAAAACCTGAAACCAAGCATATTTATCTAATTTTCTAGAGGGACATCTATCAGCGTTGCACTCGCGTCTCGCACAAGATAGCGGCATGTTTAGAAAGCCATGTGAAATTAATTCAAGATCAACTTTTAAAAAACATGTCTATAGATGTTATGGCGGTTTTCCCCATCCCATTGTATCTCATGTTTTTAAATGAAGAAGTAGCCTACTCTTTGTGATTGGTTATTTGGTCCTTTGTATTAAACTATACACACATGCATGATTCTGTTTTGTTTCTAATTGTTTAAGCAACTTTATTAAATATATATAGTTTATAAACATTATTTATTATACATTATGCACTTTTTTCAAAGATAGTGTGTTATTTTATTACGCTTTGTAGAAACGTGCATAATATTTTGCTCGATGCCCCCTCTTGTGGCCTCAAGAGAGAAGCCAAAAACTTTTTCCCCCTAACTGAAATTATGCCCTTTAAATTTATAATATTTAAGTGAAATGCAAAATTTAGTTTTCAGTCATTTTGACAGCACTACTTTGCATATGTTAGTGTCCACCTAAAAGTTAACAAACTTAAGTAGATACACATTAAAATAGTTGGTCTATTCGGGGAAAAACGAAGTAAGGGACTTAAAAACATTGACCTGCACTATCCAATGTTGTCCAATAATGCTCTCTGAAACAAGAATATATTTCCCTTTTAAAAACCATGATTCGGACTAGCCACGGGAGTCAGCTTATCAGTTGGTTCACAGCTAAAGCCTAATGTATAATACGAGCAATGCTTAGCATATGTGTTGAAGCCAACAAACAACGCACCCCCCATTGCCTTTAGTATAAGCTTCCACTTGATAGCAGGTCTACATGCCGCACTAGAAATAACGGAATTGTCACTTGCTTGGGCTTAGATGAAGATAGCAAGCTAATTATTGGTTTTTTTGTTGTTTTGGCTAGTGATAACCCGAAACCCTATTTGGGGTTGCGCGGAGGGGATTAACAACGGCCATTTTAACCCCCACCTAGCGGGTCTGACTATCAGCAGCGTTGGCCACCTAGCCAACATGGTGATTGTTATGTAGACATTAGTCTACAGTTAACTTACATGCATTGCAGTCCAGGACTCCTGCCACGTGTGATAACCAAAATTCTAACAGAATGGATGCCTGTTTTTTCACTTAGATTTGTACCTGCCGCCCACACAACTTTCTACGAACCCGCGTGAAATGTAAGTGCACAGGCAATCAGATGATTGCAATTGACCGATTGGGAAAAGTCTTAAATTTCCACCTTTTTCCAAGCTATAACCTAAGGCAGCAATATCTGCCCCCCCCTGCACGACTCATTGTTGGGAGAGCAGGGGCTTTGGGTGGCACGAGAGCGCCTTATGATGACTAAAATAGACGAATAGGTGGGGCAGACTATTAGGTTTTTGGAACAGAGTGGTGCTAAGGTTCATGACATCAAGTTAGGACCAGCAGCCACCCAGTGAGCAACACAATCCGTAGTATGTTGGCACTCAATGTAACAATCAATGTATTCAAGCATAATACATTCACATCATCATATGCAGCTCCATCAATGTATTTATTTCTACCAGGGTTATTATAGTTAACCATTAAAAATGTTAGTTGAAATAAAATAAATGTTAACTGAAATTCAATACCATTTCAGCTAGTGCCAAGGCAATGTTTTCATTTAGTTTAACTTGATGTACGAACACAGCTAAAACTGAAATAAAAATAAATAGACAAATTAAATAAACTACTAAAAACCCATTATTAATTTAATAATTTGACTTGATTTTAAATTTGAGCTCAAATTAAAATAAAAACAGAAAATATGAAATGATTCAAAATATTAAAACTATAAACCTAATGACAGCTCTGATTTATACTTGAAGGATCCACTTTCACTAAACGCCAGTAACATCCTCAGTTGCTAGGCAACCTCAGGCTTTCCCAGACAATGAGAATGTTACGGAATCTGCGTGATGGGACTGAAAAAGCAATAACATTACAAAGCAAGTTCCAAAAACAAGATGGAAAAGTGGGAGCCAATATGGAGTGATCTGAGGTGAGCGCTCAGATAGTGTGGGGAGCCCTGATGGCCGTCACAATGTGTTTTGCGAAGGCGGGGTGGCCGCAGGCAGGTGGTATTTACCTAGTCAGCCTGGGGGGTCCTCTCTCGCGGGCACATGGACAGGCAGCCCACGGTGGGGGTGCGGAGGAGGGGAGGCTAGGGGGGTTTCCGAGGGACATGTCATGGCGGGTCAGCACGAGAGGGGTTTTAATGTAGAGGGGCGAGGCATTGGCGTCAGGCGGAGCGGCATGCGGCGCATCACACAGGGGCCCGTGTTTGAGAAAGTGCAGGCAGCTAGGCTTGGGGTTGGAGTTGATATCGAGTGAGGAGGAGGAGGAAGAGGAAGAAGAGGATGGGGTGGTTGGGGCTGGGGAAGGGGGAAGGGGTGGGCGAAGCGGCCCAGGCAGGGAGGGCGGGAGGCGTGAGCCGGGAGGCTGGACTCGGGACCGGGGGCGACAGGCCGAGCGCAGGGAGGGGGCTTGGGGTAGAAGTGCTGAGGACCGGGATGGGAGGATGAGGACGAGGAAGGGTACGGAGGGGGTGGCCGCTCCTCCGCGTGGGACGAATAGACATGTGAGGAATCCGGACGATTGGGCGACACGTCGTCTGAGCTGCAGATATTGAAAACAATAAAGAGCAAACACAGGAGAGAGAGCTCTGGTCAACTGCACACGCATGACAGCGCAACAGGAAAGTGGATGTTTAGCTCCAGCTGTGGCTCGCTAGCATTATACAATATTGATAATACTCTCAGGATCCTTTGGTCTGCATGTTTGTCTCAAGCTGGTATGAGCATTTAGCCAGTTTAGCGTGCGGCAATGAGCAACAGGTCTAGCAAACAGCAAGCTTAGCAACGAAAAAGAGGCGCCATCCGACTCCACTGGCAGGAAAAGCACAGCAATGCATTAAAATTAAAAAAGAAAACAGAAAATTACACTGAAAATGACCTTGTGTCTGCGCACTGCACCGAGGAAAGAAAAAATCTCTTTGAACAACCAAACATCAGAGAGAGTTTGGTGAATATACTGTACAAGAGCTAAGCACTGAAACCAAGGTCTCTAAATATGGTGAAAACCCAGAGCAGTTAAACACAGACACAAAAACCCTTTCATTGCCTGAAAGAGTGTCAGAGGGTGGGAGGTAAGCCAGTCAAATCATCAGCCATTGCAAACCCTAAATACAATGACTGAATCATGGCATGACCTTGGCTTCATTAATGTATGATTTGCATATGGGCTTATGGGTTGATTATTAGTGAAATTGAATGAATAGAAAGCCACAGCAAGACCAATCCTACCAAACTGTGATGGTTTAACCACACTAAATGATCATATAGGCCTGTACACACTGCAAAAGCATCAACAATGGCATTCAAATCTGGTAGTGAATCCTCTAAGTTATCGTTCTGGGTGTGAACAGAGTACAGGAGTCACTCCTGAAATTGCAAATTAGAAACATGCCAAAGAAACAATGTAAGCGTCATCTATGTTAAGATAATAATAAAGTGTAAATGTAATAAAAAATAAATAAAATGTAATATATTCATTTGACGCAAAGCTGGGATTTTCAGCAGCTGTCTGACAGTAATCAGTGATGAGTACTACTGTAATATTAACCCTGCCTGGCTTACGTTTGAAAATGATTAACAGCTGAAAACATTTGTTAGAAAAAGTAATCAAAAAGTAATCACATGTAATTAGTTGCATTACTTTAAAAAGTCATTGAAATAGTTAAACTACTTAATAATGTAACTTGTAATCTGTAGCCTATTACATCTCCCAATTAACCTTCCCATCTTTGCTAATATGCTGATTTCCTGCTCATTTCTTATAACCATCAATATTGAAACAGCCGTGCTGCTTAATATTTTTGTGGAAACTATGATACAAAAATTAAAAAGTCTTACTGACCCCAAATATTCGATCATTGAGATCTTCTTGCCTCGCATCAGGAGAAGAGAGACTCGCATGGGCTTTTAATTACATTGCAAGAACTAGCTGTTGAGTTTGGATTTGTTTAAGTAAATGCAGTTAATTTTTGTTGTAGAATGCGGATGTCACACAACTGAAGTCTGTGTGTACAAAACAGGATGAAGAACTCAAAAGAGGCAACTGTATTTATCTGCAGTGTGTACACGGCCATACTGACTGCACTACTGTACGTAAAAATAAAAATAAAACACTTCTATTTATAGATAAAGACTTTTATAGGTAAAGAACAAGGAAAGCATAGAAGAGCAGAGTAAATTATGTAATTAATACACAAATGCAGGGAAAGCAAAAGAGTTAATTGCTGAATGGAAAACAATGAGGTCACAAGTTAGTTGATGCAACTAGTTCTGCTGTGGAATACGCATACAGTAGATTGAAATGACAGTGGAAAACAGGTAGAGGATGATGGGAATCATGTGTTGTTGTTTTTACCTGCCCCTGTCTCCAGGAGGGGGAGTGGGGAATGGAGATGTGGCCAGCTCACCGGGCTGCTCAGTGATCAGGGTGTCCGCAGGAGAGCCGGGCGCTTGTGGAGGCGTGGATGAGGCTTTGCGGGCCAGTGTAGAGGAACTTTTGCCCTTCACCCACGACGTGTCCATGACTCTGACACCCACACTGCCCACATAAAGACCCACAAACCATCAATCACAACCACTACAGAAAACACAACATCTAGATTTTGTGACTTTACAGGAATGTTAACCCTCTGATGCATCATGCCAACTTGCCACCTTGGGTGATTATCTTTGACCATTGCCCATCATTTTATATGACTGCTCTCTACATGTCATGTATTTTTTATTTATGATGTAATATTACAATTTCAAAAAGGCTGACAAAAGTGGTGAAGGTCATTTGAAAGAGAGGCCGGATGTGTAACTCTCTAAATTATGATTATATTATAAAAATATTGTTTTTTTTTTCCTTTTAAAAAGAAAATGTTTTTGTCATTTAATAACTCATGTGTCAGAGGGTTAAACAAACTTTATAGGAACTTGCATCATTACAATCAATTGTGATTGTAACAAGATATAATTAGACAATAGAATATGATTTGGATTCAAATTTTTATTAATACACCTACGTTCCACAGTTTAGTGTTGCGTATTTTTTCTGTTATGAATTAAGTCTTTAGATCTCACAAAGACGAATTCTCTGATTAAAAATACAGTAAAAATTGTAATATTTTGAAATATTATTACAATTTAAAATAATTGTTTTCAATTTTGTTGTTTCCAAATGTGATTTATTCCTGTGATGCAAAGCTGAATTTTCTGCATCATAACTCCAGTCATCAGTGTCACATGATCCTTCAGAAATCATTCTAATATGCTGATTTGCTGCTCAGAAAAACAGTCATGCTGCGTAATATTTTGGACATATTATTTTTGTAATAATATTAAATATATAATATTTTTGTAATTTAAAATATAAATCTTGTGTAAACATTATAAAAAAAACAAGTCCGGTCATTTTTGATTAATTTAATGCATCCTTGCTTAATAAATATATACTTTCTTCTTCTTCTTAAATAAATAAATAAATATACAAACCTGACCACAAACTTTTGAATGGTAGAGTTTTTATATTTAAACATACATGCATGACTGTCCTGTTAAACAATACAGAAATGTAATGATTGTTCATTAAGTTATTAAAAAGTGTTACCAAAAACAAAGTCAAGGTATAACAGAAAAGGTGGACAGTACCTTTGAATTTTCCTAATGCTGCGTTAAGTGTGGATAAAATAACGAGTGTAGAGGAAACACAGTGAGTTTACATTTAACAGTAATGCAAATTACAATGTAGAGTAAGCAAAAGTAAATGACACGAGGACAGCTAAATGAGAACTGTGTAGCATGCAGTGGGGGACATATGTAGTTTGACAGGGGATCAGGGTGGTCCAGAGGTGAGAACATGTCAGCCTAAATGAGCAACTGGCACTCTTGCCTGCTGCGACACCATTATGCCTCATTTACTCTAATTGCTTTTACCCCGAGAGCTGTGGACATAAACAATTAGACACTTAGCCTCCCCTTTAACAGTGGATCAGAGTCTCTAATTGTTATGTAATCTATAAAACTTGTCTGTGTGTTTGAAATGACAGCACACATCAGGGGCATTTTAACATGAGGAAATGTGAGGGAAACGGCTAGATGTCATGGAAATACTCATATACGATTAAATATGAAATTAAAAGCTAAAGTTTCAACAAACAAAAAAATAAAGCCAGTAACTGCAGAAATTTTGTCATAAGCTTGTTTAAATGCCTGTAATACTGTTGCAACAACATGAATATAAAAAATTCATAGTTTTGTAAAAGATGCACATTTCAGATACCCCACCCCCCGAATTATGAATTTGAATGTTTGTTTTTTTTCACGACAACATAAAAGCATAAAGGTAACTGCATTTCAGACTTTTTTTCTCTGAATTCTGAGTTTATATCTCGTAATTCTAAATTTAAATCTCACCATTCTCAAGTTATGCCACAATTCTGACTTTTTTCTCTGAATTTTGACTTAAAATCTCACAGTTCTAGAGTTTAAATCTTGCAGTTCTGACTTTTTTCCTCAGAATTCTTTACATCTCACAATTGCTTTTTTTCCTGGCAGATTTAAAAATAAAAAAGGTAATTGTGACTTTTTATGTCATCAACTTTCTTGAGTTTATATCTCACAATTCTGACTTTATATTTCACAATTCTAAAAACAAAACACAGAATTGTGAGACATAAACTTAGAATTGCAAGAAAAAATAGCCTGAATTGTGAGATTTGTTTTTATCCTGTGGCAGAAACAAGCTTCCATCATTTTCTGACTTTATGACTTTTCTCTGCAAGGCAGCCAAGCAAAATAAACTTCCTAAAAAGTGTACACTGAAAAAAGATGGTAACACTTAAGTGGTTTTTTTTTTATCAAAAAAGTAAAAAATATGACTTAATATCACTGATATTACTTAATACCACTAAATAAACCTAAATACATGAATACATGAGATTTTAGCAGTTAAATTAGGAAGAAATATAGGTAAAAATTGCAAGTCACCATTTTTTTTACAGTGTAGGGGGAGTGAAATTAACAACATCTAAAGGTACTGTGGTCATGCTCCCCTCAGTTATAATAGCTGCCATTCTTATTCCATAAATCATTTCATTAAAGCACTTGCAAAAATGATTCCACACAGCCCTGCATTTAATATGTTGTAATTTGGCAGCAATGTTTGCCAAATATTTGCCAGAATGCAATATTTGTCATAAGCCAGTCTGGAGTAGGACTCTGTCTAACAGAATTTTGGATCTCCTCCTCCGTCTGCGGTATTTTTCCACCTGCTGGAGCATTGCAGGTGGCATGAGTCAGAGCCTGGCACATCTGCCTCGTGTCTCTGTCGATAGTGGCAGAAATACAGCCCCCTCAGAGAATGATAAGTGAGCGGCGGCCCTCCTTCAACACTCCATCCGCGTTACCATGGAGACCGTGGCAGCCCATCAGCCCAAGATCAGCTCTATTCAAATGAGGGCAGGTTGTGGGAGTCACTGAGATTGTCCCGGAGCTCAACTCCAATTGAGAACAAATGACACTGAAAGTTTACTGGATAACGAAGTGACTGACGTCCCAGTCTAAGTGAATTAGTCGCTGAACACATTAGCTATCTGCCGCTGTCTCCTCTGCCACTGCTAATTGTTTTAAGCGGCACTATCGAACCCTGTCAGTAATAGGCAGTTACTGCAATGATATTTAATTTAAAAGGATAATTCACAGGAAAAAGAAAATTCTGTTGTCATTTTCTCATGTTGATCCAAACCCATGTGACTTTCTTTCTTCTATGGAACATTAAGGTTAATATCCTGGCCACGGTTATAATTTTTATATAAACTATATATTCTATAATATAATATAAGTAAAATAAATAAATAAAATATATAAGTAAACGATGGAAGGAATGAGGGACAGTTCCAAAAGATTAAAAAAAGCACCAGAAATGGTCCACTCCTGAGCAGTTTCTGAAGTAATAAGACACTGTAGTCACGTATTATTTTGGAAAAAAAAATTTAATTGGATGTAAAGTGCATGTTCTAAATAAATGTGCACATTCAAATGTAATTTTTTTAAAGCTCCAGATTTGCGGTGCTTGTTTAAAGGTTTGCACAATTTGGCCAAAATTGCTTGCAATTATGTATCTGCATAATATAAAAAAAAATACTTATTAGAGATAAACCACACCACCACATTATGTGTGTACATATACTTATAAAAATATAACCTCTAAAATACTTACTACAACAATATAATAATATATACTATTGGTATTATATTATTACTAAAAATATAAAATAAACATTACTATTGTAAACAAATAATTTTTTTTATAGTTTTAAGAAAAATAATATAAAAATAATTTTCTTTAATTACCTGCTGTAAACAATGCAAAACTAATATTTATGGCTTAATTTTCAAAACGTTTAAACCCATCAACATTTTTTTTTTTCGAAGGAAAGCCATACCATAAAGCATCTCTTTTGCTGCCATTGTGCTTCTCTTTAAAAGTTTGGGAAGATGGGACCGAATGTGGTTCCAAAAAATGGGGGGGGGGGGGCCCGTTTTAAGCGACCCAAACTACGAGCAGATACATTTACTGTGAACTGAGCTGCTTTAAGAAACTGAAAACACTGGATCATGAGCTGCATGTGTATAAATAAACACAGTGCTACTCTTCACTCTGAAACCCACAGCTCATATATTTATTTAATTAATTTGCAGCCTTTGTGATTTGATATCCACACTAAGCCATATTGCGATTTTGGTTTTATTTCAATTAATTGTCTAGTCCTACTAGCCAGGATATTCTTCAAAAATCTACCTTTTGTTTCCATGGAAAAAAAAATCATACAGGTTTGGAACGACATGAGGGTGAGTAAATGATGACAGAATCTTCATTTTTGGGTGAACTGTCCCTTTAAGAAGTAAGGATGGTATGAGAAGCTAATGGAAGAGTGTGGGAGGAAAAGGAAAAGAGGAGAGATGGAGGAGGCTGACAGAGACATGAACCTACCCATCCTTCTTGTAGAATTCCAGCATCATGTTGTCAGTAGCAACACTGAGTGGGCGTCGGCTCTGGTCATGCTGCTGCTTGCGCTCTGATTGGTCCATATCGGGCGAGGGCATGGAGCTGTAGTTGGAGTTGTGGTTGGTGTGAACTGGGCTGCCATAGCTGCCTGTCAGGTTGAACTCAATATCTAAGAATAGCAAAGACAAATCAGTCCAAATCTTGCAGGAGAAAACACATGTGTGTATGTGCGAATATGTTTTCACAACTCTTTCTATCTAACCTCCAGGGAAGAACCAGTCAGCATGCTGGATGATCGGCTCAATGATGCCAACGATTTGCAGCGACATGGTGGTCATCATTTCTGTCATGTTCCTGTGAAGATCAATGACCCATTTGAGAATTATATACGTCAAAATATAAAACGACTAGATACATTCAAGAAGCAGCATACCTAAAAATGTCATTAACTTATGTTGATCCAAAACTGACTTTCTTTCTTTTGTGGAACACAAAAGGTTAGATTTTAAGCAATCCTCATGCAGTTCTTCTCCATAAAACTATATTTCACAGTGACCACATCTGTAGGGATCCCAAAAAAATGATTGTCAGTCAGAAGACACAGAAAACCTTCGCATGAAGGTTAAAAATATAGTGCAAAAGCCATATGAACTACTTTTGTAGCGTGTTTTTATCGTTCTTGAAGCTTGACAGACATGGTCACTATGAACTGTTTTTGTATGGATTCTTCAAAAGTGCTTATTTTTGTATTAATCATCATATATTATTATGGTATTCATTATTTTGATTGAGCTTTTTTTGCACATTTTTAGATTTCATTTAGCTTAAATAATTGTGTTATGTGCTTTGCTAATTTTTCCTTTTTTTTGTCAATATCTGCTTCTACTTTAGTTTTAGCAATTTTAGCACTTCAACTTCAACTTCTATTTTTCTCAAATTTGAAGTTTTTAATCTAATATTTATTTATATTTTATTGTAATTGTATTTCTTTAAGAAAATCATTTTCATCAGTGTGTTTTAGTTAACATTAACAACACTGTGCTCCACAGAAGAAACATAAGTCATATGTACTGCAAGTAATAACAGAATTTTCATTTTTCAGTGAACTGTCCCTTTAAATTGCTTTGCGAATTTGCTGCTCTCCGCATAAATGTAAGAAATAATCCAAACAGAAGACATGCACTCACCCTTCTGAATGTGTCCACAGCAGGTTGGGTCCGAGAACTATTGCAATATTACCCGGCGTCATTTTATTAGCATCCTGATGCTCTGTGAGTTTGGCTAAGAACTTGATTAAATATCTGTTTAGAAAAGAAAGAAAAAAACTTCATTTTCAATCTCAGTTTGACCAAAGGGTTTAGCCCTGGCATTCACTCTGACATTTGCTATTCCTGTCGCTGTATATTATCAATATTTCAGTAGGTCTGACAGAAGGCAGGTGCAGTCAAACAGCCAAGACCCACAGCATATATCTAGAAACCTTGCAATATAGGCTAGAAGTAAAGGCGTGCTAAATATTCACAGGATTTGTTAGCTGAATTGTAAATAAAATGCGTAGTTAATATGAACACAGGCATCTTTATTTTATTAAACGGAAGCTTTGTTTGAACTTAATCCTGGATTGATTATGTATTATTTATTGTGTGGCTCTTATTCTTTGGCCAAACCAGTCAGGGTGAAATTAAAGGCTGAATTTGTCTTTGCCAGAGACAGCTTCTGTATAGTTGTCACACTAAACAGGTTAGACTGAAGGACATTTCCAAACTCAAAAAGATTCTCAGTAGGACTAATGAACTTTTTATTTCAAAAACATGCCCACTTCTTGTCTGTGAAGGAACTGCTGCACCGCTCATGATGTGACGGAGATTTGACACTCCTCTCTTCTAATGAGCTCTTGCATTCATGACTCATTCAAAGACAAAGGCCTCGTCAGAAATAACAAATAGTAAGTAAATAACAAGCACCACACACCTGAAGTTGTTCAGATTGTCTGCTGGTAGTTTCTCACATGTACACAAAAGGGCTTGGAGCCTTTTATCCATATCTTGAATACTAGAGAAAGGACACAGGGAGAGATGCATTATGGTACAGTATACAGTATAAGAATATACTGCTGTATGTTCATGGGTGCAACTAAAATTGATCCTTTTTTTTCTCCACAGTGCGATTAACCCACACAGAAACAGATGACAAGTGACAAATCTACAATTGTAAACTTAATGTTAAGTTCACTTAACATACAATTACTGTATATACACTGAGTATCAAAACTATTACACTAGTAGTTTACTGAGAGTATACTCTAAAGGTAAGCTAATACTAACACCTACACATTCACTTACACTATAATACACAGAAGAGAAGAAATTGTTGAATAAAGTCGTTATTTTTGTTTTCTTTGCACAGAAAAAGTATTCCTGTAGCTTCATAAAATTACGGTTGAACCACTGATGTCACATGGACTATTTTAATCACGTCCTTACTACGCTTCTGGGCCTTGAACGCGTTCGATTATGAGTGAACTATCCCTTTAAATCCAGGTAGGCGCCTCACTACCCAAAGCACATGTGCATTTCCAAGATTTCAGTTACAGAGAGCTTCATCTGCAAAGCATCGGTTGTAAAAACAGCCGATATACATCTTTAAAAAAAAAATCGATTTTACATTTGTGACCCTGGACCACAAAACCAGTCATAAGGATCATTTTTTTGAAATTGAGATTTATACATCAACTTTAAAGTTCTTAGCAATGCATATTACTAATCAAAAATTACGTTTTAATATATTTACATTAGGAAATTTACAAAATATCTTCATGGAACATGATCTTTACTTACTATCCAAATGATTTTTGGCATAAAAGAAAAATCTATATTGTTGACCCATACAATGTATTTTTGGCTATTGCTACAAAATATACCCCAGCGACTTAAGCCTGGTTTAAGGCTTAAGCCCCCTTAAGCACCCCCCCCACACAAAAAAAGTAGCTGGTCATAGCTGGTTTAGCAGGCTAGTTTTAGAGTGGTTTTGACCACTTTTTTAGATTTACAGGCTGGTCTTAGCTGCTTAGGCTGGGAGACCAGTTGACTAAGCTGTTTTTTTTCCCCCCAACACAGGAAACAATCTTACATGAGGCTTACAGGAGGCATATTGCAGATAAGCAAATGCTCTAAAAATACATCTTCCAGATGAAAACTCTGTGATGTACGTTTGCTATCAGGGTACGTTTTGGACCCGAGCAAATGTCTCACATGTATCTGAAAATGGCAAATAGTACTGGCTAATGGAGTGTGTGTTGGGGTAAACCATCGATACTTACTTTGAGGCTTGAATCCATTCATCATAGAGTTCAAAGGTCATTAGAGGTTCGGGAAGTTCACGAAGATAAGACTTCAAAGCTCCTGAGGGAAGCAGATGAGGAAGGAAAGAGGTCAGAGGGAAGAACAAGAGCGTGAAAGAGGCAGGGACATGGTGAAAGAGGGAAGCACAGCACGTGTGAAAGGAGGTGTGATATTCTCTGCTTGAAATACTAAGGAGAAGCCTGACAAATGAGCTGTCATGGCCACAATCAGCGTGTACCACCTGTCGGCTGTGGCCCCCCTACCTGGCGGCTACTAGGTCACGCTTCAGGCCCAGTGTAATGAGATCAAATTAACCTGGGACATAATTTAATACGAACTGCCATGGGGTCTGAGACTTTGTAGCTGCGATCCACTAAAAGGACACTGCGGATAGATCAGTGAACATTTTAAAAGCTAAGAGGTGAGAGGCAGATGATCACCTGCGATGGCATGTGGGTCGGCCGAGTACTCCTGCACATCCAGAACCCCGCAGTCCAGAGATGCTTTAAGTTTCTTCAGCTTGGAGGCTGAGGGAGCCACCCGAAATAAACCCTAAAATGACAGGAAGAGTGAAGTTAAGACCTTATTGGCCATAAAATCCCAAACCCTGTTCCAAATGGCAACCTTGGCCCTCGTGGTTTACTTTTTAGTTTTTTTGCAATAGATCAGTGGTTCTCAACCTGGAGGCCGGGGCCCACTAGGGGGTCTCAGCAAACTTCCAATGGGGCCTCAAGATAACTAAAAGGTATTTAAAATGAATAAATAATGATTAATTAATTTTATCAGTTAAACTTGAGTGAAGTTCAAGTACATTTTCAAAGTATGTTTTATGTAGTAAGTATATTAATATCAATGCATTGTACTAACAGTATACTTGTGTACTATTTAAAATAATAATAATAATAAAGCATTCTTTTTTTATATATATATACTGAAAGTGTAAAAAAAATCCATAGATCAATTGTTTACAGAAAAGTGTATATTATAAGTAGAGATGCAACTCATCCTCTTAATTAGCTAAATTATTATTCATATATTTAAAAAATCAAGCCGTAACCTAAATTAGATCAACTAAATTAATATAAACTGAATTAGATAAATGTATTTCTTATAAAATATGTATTATAATAAATTATAAAGATGTAACATAAAAAGTAATAAAATAATATTTTTACCACAAGTTCTTAATTTCTGAAAAAAAAAGAATGATGGGTAATTTAATAACTTTGTATAGTTAATACAGACTTCATGAATGACATGTAAAGTGGCCAATCATGATTAGTTTTTTTTAAATGAGTCATTTAATGGCATTTAAATAAATAAATCAACACAGGAAGTATTCAACAATATTAAAAATATTAATACAACTATTTGATCAGTGATGTTCTGTGGATGCTCCGCATGATGCTGAGACTATAAAAATCGTGGTCAATGATACTATCATTGTACTTAATAATTTGTCAAGGTGAAATCAAAGAGATCTTTCCAGAATGTTTCAGGTTATCTACAGCATAATGTTTATCAACGGCATCTGTGACATGCTGTTGATTACCACACACAACAATTTCGACTCATCCCGCAGTTTGTAGAAACAAACTGCGCTTCCAGGTACAAATAAGGCATGTTGTGCTATTTCTCAGCAGTCTCGCACCTCTTCCTCCATGCCACATTCGAGCAGCATGGTGACGCACGCCTCGATAGGAAACGCAATCTCCCTGCCACTGATGGCTAGATGTTCCTCTAAGGCCTTTCCATACGATGGCTTCTCTATCCAGGCCTCTGAAACACATCATGATGGACGTTAAAATGCAGGTCCCTAAAAGCTACAGAAACAAGTTTACTGACAGACCCACACACGCACTTGAAAGCCACCACTTAACCAAACTTGTACGCTCAGGCATGAAAGTGGAAGTGGAGAGTCTCACCCTGGTGAGCTTTGATCTGTGGCAGCACACTCTGCAGAATCTCCAAAGACTTCCTGTGATACTCCGCCTGAACCTCTATGAGCTACAGCAAGACCAATAAGAGGACACACACACGTTGTAAGGTATTCCAACCAAAATTACACACTTCACCTTAAGTGCACAGAGGTACTTGCCGTTTGAAAGTAGTTTGCATAGTCTATTTCTTTGGCCATAAAATTGTACATGTCCGCTGATAACTGGTCCTACAGAGAGGAAGACATGTAGGTCTACGTTATCACAAATATTTCAAATTTATAAAAAAAAAAGGCAAAAACATTTTGAGATGGAGACTATTAAGTAAAAGAAACATGTTAGTTTTGCTTTGCATTTGGTTAAAGGGGTCATATGATGCGATTTCAAGTTTTCCTTTCTCTTTGGAGTGTTACAAGCTGATTGTGCATAGATAAGATCCCTGAAGTTGCAAAGACTAAAGTCTCAAAACCAAAGAGAGATTCTTTTTCAAAGTTAAGACTCTGCCACGTCCCCCTAAAACGGCTCGTTCTAAAACGCCCCCACATATCTACCTCACTATGTGGAAATATTTGCATAATGCCGCCCAAACGTGCACGAAAAGAAAGAAGTCCTGGTTTCAGTAACCGCAGTTAGTATTAAAAGCAGCCATGTCAGGGAGACGCTGTGTTAGGCGAAAGCAAAAACACTTTATTTTGCCTTCCAAAAGTTGATGCATTTAGGAATCTTTAAGATCACTTACAACAGAACAGCAAGGAATTTAGGACAACAGTGACAGTGGACACGTGTTGACATAGGAGAGAGGAGGTCATTATGATAATCTGGCGCTTCTGAATCAGCTACTATTTTGTTATTGGTTTAAGTGTTTGCTATTGACTGTTCAAATGCGGATTTTGCACATCGGTGTGTGTGTGTGCGCATGCGTGCGAGAGAGAGAGAGAGCTGTGTGTGTGAGAGAGAGAGAGAGAAGCATACAAAGTGGAGTTAGCTGTATTGAACCGCTGGCTTTTTGGTATGCAAACAATACCAGATGCATCATGTGGCTGTCAGCGTCCGGGGGGAATTTGTTCCCCTTTCGGGCTCTGTCTTGATATTTACTTTGAAAGTTTAAGCTCGCGATTATGGTAAGGGGCGTACATTTCCGACGAGTGCTTGCGGTGATCGGCCAATCACAATGCACTGGGTCAGCTGGCTAATCAGAGCAGACTGCGCTTGTCGAAGGAGGGGACTTCGTTGAAAACGACGTGTTTGAGAGAGGAGGGGCATAAAGGACCTACAATAATGTACAATATTTAAAAAATAATGTGTTTTTTGAAAATTAAAGCATGTCAACATATTCTGTTACACCAAATACACAAAATAATGATCTTTAAAAAAGCATCATATGACCCCTTTAAGGTTTTAATTAAATACGGAAGAAAGAGTGAGAGGAATCGTCACCCTGCAGATCTCCATCCGATTGGCCGTCTCCTCCATTTCCTCTCTCAGGGAATCACCCTTGGCGCCGCCCTGCTGCACATTACTGGGGTGACTTGAAGACTTGGATGACTGTTGCCACCTAGAGGTCAGGAGGACCAATGACACGGTCAGAGTACAATGTGTGCAATGCAGATCAAGGGATCAACAGTAATATTGCTTGCAGTCCATACCGTGTCCTTGCAGAATCCATGTCCAGGACGAGTTTGGCTAAATGTTTTCGCTGTTTCTGAATGTTCGGAATTTCCACCTAAACAGCAAACCGTGTCCATATGAGAAGCAATACAACCTTCATGCAATAAAAACTGCAAGCACTTAGGGATTAGCTTCCAACCCTATAAAGTCTACTGTATCATATTTGATACACAAATTTCTAAGGCCTCTAAATTATGAACATGATCAACACTTTGCTGAAAAACCTGCTGTACACAATCTACTACATCCCTTCTGTCACCTGATTGATAGTTTATACTTTTTAGCAAATAAAAGTCCTTTAAGTAAAAATGTCCCCCATCAGGTTGTTGTACACATGACTTTTGGCTGTGACATATTGCTGATTTTTTATAAAGTAAATGTAAGAATAACTTTTATATTTTTAATATTTCAAGATAAACAATTGTTTAATACATCAGGCATTTGATGAACATTTGTAGTACATCTCTGAATTATCCTTGTATTACATTGCATTATATGTTTTTGTCCCATAATAAAAACTACAGAGCTTTGATAATAAAACTAAGCATTTAAATATCATGTTACTAAGACTTATTATATTATTAGGAGATATACAGTGACAATAGACATTTATATGCATTTTATGTAAGTAGTCTGTAATACTGTTAGAAAGATTTTACTTTGTCTAAAGGTTTAATACATTTTTCAATAAAAAACAACAAAAAAAAGATTTTTCTGACTATTATTTCATATGTCAGGCTTTACATGGTTACATGCAGATGACAAAAGGGCACAATTATGTATACTACAGTGTAACTTTGAAAGGAAAAACATGCTCACCTCAGCCAGCACATACAGAGGCTCCACAACATCTCTTTCAATCTGAAACTCAAAGACGAGCAGCTCTTGGGCCAACTTCTCCTCTGACTCACCACAGAGCTTCAGCATCTTGCTACAGAAGGAGACCACAGGTTAGCCAAAGCAGTCAACCAAGTCAGAGCTGCATCCTAATTCACAAACATCTTGGTGAATATCATGAAATAACTCAAGAGCTTGAATGTGTGAGAAACAACTACCCATAGTTTTTGATGTTGACATCAAAGGCTGTGTGCCTAATCAAATTCTATGATATTTTTGGTGCTATTTCATCTGTCTCTTGGTAGAAACTATCCAAATAAATTTGATGCAAACCAATGTAGGTTGCATGACAAGAGACATTTAGAAACCAAACTTTGACCACAAGAAGTCTGAATAAGGTTTGTCAGGTTACCATGATCCCATTAGCCCCTGCTGGTATGCTGTAGCAATTACACCACCTGGCTGGGAAAAAAAGCATATTTCTTCTGCTTCACTAGGTTTACTGGCAGATTGCAAACCAGTTTAACCCTTAAACGCATACCTCGGGTCTTTAGTGACCCAGGACGTCATTCACTAACCTCTCCCTCCTTCATTTTTTAAAGTTAGACTTCAACTTTCTTAATATTCCTCAATCTATTCATTTTAAACAATATAACAAGAAAAATAAACATATATATAAAATAATCTCTGTTTTCTGATTCATTTTTTGTAAAAAGTGTTTAGGGTTGCTACCCAGATAGCACACGTACGTCTACAAGATGTCTGTTAAAGCTCGCTTCATCTGGAAAGCATCTGCTGTGTACAAACATCTGATAGACGTCTTTAAGATGTCAGTTTTACACGCATTCTAAATCATTAACATCTTAAAGACATTTTCTAAACATCTATTTGACATCTGAAAGGAAACATCCTATAGACGTATTGCAGATGAGCAAACACTCTAAAAAAAATACATCTTGCAGACGTCACATAGACGTCTCTGTGATGTACATGTGCTATCAGGGTAGCAACCCGAGGGATGTAATAGCGTAAGCATATTTTTCCTGCGCAACGATAATTAAATATCTGATGAATCAATAAGTGCACTTCACCTTTATTCCTCAAGTCATTGAAAACAATAGTTTTGAGAATATGGTTGAAATCGCAAATATGAGCCAGATAATGACTGGGTAAGTCATAAACCCAGCCCTTTCCATGTAAACGAATGGGACGTGAGCCAAACTAAATTAAATTACACTTCAAGTAAATTTTTCTCAAAGATGGTGTCCATCATTTTAAGTAGTTCTTGTCACGTCGATGTATGTTCAAATGTTCGGTTTTCTAATAAGTTTGCTTTTAGTTAGTTATTTAATGCTGTAAAAACGGGGTGTGATGTCATGATTGTGAGCTTATGATTGGGTCTGGGGACGTTTGGGGCGGGACGTTTATACTGCGACTCCACCTCACGATTACTACTGCACAGACTCGGGTTCCAAATGACGTCATTGGCACAAGATGACAGTGGCCATACCGGGCTATCACTTTTCTATAGTGGAAGGAAGTGGACACGTGGACACATATTTTTTTTACGGTCAATGATGGAAATATTGTCCAGTCTGCCACAGTGTTGTTATTGTAACTAATTTATAACAAATTTAAAAATTCGATTTGTCTTGCCCAATTTAAGTGCTTGATTCACCCTTTTGTCTGCTTTTTCATTTCTGTCTGAATTAGTATTATAATACAATCAGTATTTTTGCTAAAATATTACACGTCTGAAATAAGTGAAGGCTAAGGAGTGATATCTGAATCTGAACATATCACTACATTTTTGGAATTACTTCATCAGATCATCCTGGAGCCATTTGTATTGATACCATTTTTTAGTGTACACTGTCGTCCCAGCTGTTAATTTACCATATTTTCCCCTTTTTTTTTTAATTTTAAGACATTTACTTGGAAAGCAAAATCACATTCTGGAAGACAAAAAATAAAGTCATAATTTTTGTTTTCTGAAAATAATTGTCAAAATTAAATTTATGCTTAAAAGAAGGAAAAATATCTGGAAAATAAACTACATTTAAAGTGAAAACAACTTTATTTTTCTTACCTCTCTAGCAGATATTTTTTTCTTGTATTCCAGTAAAACAAAACTAATATCTCATTGTAATTTCTTTTTCAATAAATGTATCTTGATTTAAGAATGTTTAGATATTTGTACTGGAAAACGAGACAAAACAAATACTGAGAAAATCACTTTTTCCATTGTGAGCTTAAAAGCATAATTCTCCATTGGTGCCCATCTGGTTGTAAATTAGGATGCAGCCCAAGGGAAACCGTTTGAAAAATCTGATTCGATGTCAAAATATAAAGACAAACTCACCCAAGAAGAGAGTCGTCTCCTAACACAGCTGCTCCCTCCACCATACACTGAGCAAGTATCGTCAGGGGCAACTTTTTCTGTGTTTAGGGAAAATCACAATCAAGTTGTTATGAGAGTAATTCATTGCACTGCAAAAAAATGAAGTATCTGAGGTGTGAGAGTTGACGTACCGAGGGAGATTTGACTGATCTCTTGTCTAAATCAGTGCCTTGTTGTCCCTGCAGACAGGCAGTCAGCTTCTTATGTGTGCTATGAGAGACCTGCTTTACCAGGTCTAAACGCTTCTCCACCTGAATGCAAAATAGACACATGTGAAACATATGAGCAGTGTAGTATAAATATAAATATATACAGCTTGTGTACGCAGTTGTGTTCACACTGATCTGATTTCATCTCACCTGCAGCAGGTCTTCACTCAGTACCTCTGTTTTTTCTGCCCTGTAATATAGGAGAGAACAGGCATTTAGGTGTTGCACTAGCAAGAGGCTGGATAATTTTGCTAAACACACTTTATGGGAACACCTCCACCAGGGGAACTACTGTAAATCCCTTCAGTAATTAATTAAACACAAGCTTTATAAGACACTTTTATGCAGAAACACATGCTCTGAAGATTTTTGAATGGATTTTGAAAGCAACCTCATAAAATGTGATAATTGATTTGAGTTGTAAAGTCAGTTAAAAATAAAAACAAAGTTAAAAAAAGTTAAATGTCATTATCAAATACTACAGGGTCAGTATGTCTTTTTCTTTTAAGAAATTAATACTTTTATTCAGCAAGAATGCATTAAATTGATCAAAAGTGACAATAAAGACATTCAAATAAACGCTTCTGTTGAACTTTTTATTTATCAAAGAATCCCAAAAATGTATCATGTTTCCACAAAAATATTAAGCATCACATCTGTCTTCAACATTGATAATAATAAGAAATGTTTTTTGAGCAGCAAATCAGCATATTAGAATGATTTCTGAAGGATCATGTGACACTTAAGACTGGAGTAATGATGCTCAAAATTCAGCTTTGCATGACAGGAGTAAATTAGATTTTTAAAATATATTCAAATTAAAAACAGCTATATTAAATTGTAATAATTTTTCTAATTTTTCCTGTTTTACTGTATACATGTCAAATACATGCAGTCTTGGTAAGCATAAAATAGGACTTCAAAAACATAAAAAATCTTACAGACTTCAAAATTCTGAATGTTGAGTATATCTAAATGTATTCAAAATAATACGACTTTTGGGACCAAATGCAACACACCTAAATTTTGCTTGTTTGATAATAATATAATATATACAGGTGCATATCAATAAATTAGAATGTCGTGGAAAAGTTCATTTATTTCAGTAATTCAACTCAAATTGTGAAACTCGTGTTTTAAATAAATTCAAGCACACAGACTGAAGTAGTTTAAGTCATTGGTTCTTTTATGTGATTGATTTTGGCTCACATTTAACAAAACCCACCAATTCACTATCTCAACAAATTAGAATATGGTGACATGCCAATAAAGCTAATCAACTCAAAACACCTGCAAAGGTTTCCTGAGCCTTCAAAATGGTCTCTCAGTTGGTTCACTAGGCTACACAATCATGAAGAAGACTGCTGATCTGACAGTTGTCCAAAAGAGAATCATTGACACCCTTCACAAGGAGGGTAAGCCCCAAACATTCATTGCCAAAGAAGCTGGATATTCACAGAGTGCTGTATCCAAGCATAACAGAAAGTTGAGCGGAAGGAAAAAATGTGGAAGAAAAAGATTCACAACCAACCAAGAGAACCGCAGCCTTATGAGGATTGTCAAGCAAAATCGAATTCAAGAATTTGAGTGAACTTCACAAAAAATGGACTGAGGCTGGGGTCAAGGCAACAAAAGCCACCACACACAGACGTGTCAAGGAATTTGGCCGCAGTTGTCGTATTCCTCTTGTTAAGCCACTCCTGGACCACAGACAACGTCAGAGGCGTCTTGCTAAGGAGAAGAAGAACTGGACTGTGCCCAGTGGTCCAAAGTCCTCTTTTAAGATAAAAGTAAATTTTGCATTTCATTAGGAAATCAAGGTCTGGAGTCTGGAGGAAGGGTGGAGAAAGCTCATAGCCCAAGTTGCTTGAAGTCAGAGTTAAGTTTCCGATCTGTCTGTGATGATTTGGGGTGCAATGTAATCTGATGGTGTTGGTCCATTGTGTTTTTTGAAAACCAACGTCACTGCACCCGTTTACCAAGAAATTTTGGAGCACTTCATGCTTCCTTCTGCTGACCAGCTTTTTGAAGATGCTGATTTCATTTTCCAGCAGGATTTGGCACCTGCCCACACTGCCAAAGCACCAAAAGCTGGTTCAATAACCATGGTGTTACTGTGCTTGACTGGCCAGCAAACTCACCAGACCTGAACCCATAGAGAATCGATGGGGTAGTCAAGAGGAAAATGAGAAACAAGAGACCAAAAAAATGCAGATGAGCTGAAAGCCAATGTCAAAGAAACCTGGGCTTCCATACAAACCTCAGCAGTGCCACAAACTGATCAAACTGATCACCTCCATGCCACGCCAAACTGAGGCAGTAATTAAAGCAAAAGAAGCCCCTACCAAGTATTGAGTACATGTACAGTAAATGAACATACTTTTTAGAAGGCCAACAATTCACAAAAAATTGTTTTTTTATTGGTTTTATGAAGTATTCTAATTTGTTGAGATAGTGAATTGATGGGTTTTTGTTAAACGTGAGCCAAAATCATCACAATTAAAGAACCAAAGACTTAAACTACTTCAGTCTGTGTGCACTGAATTTATTAATACACGGTTCACAATTTGAGTGAATTACTGAAATAAATGAACTTTTCACGACATTCTAATTTATTGAGAGTGCACTGTATATATATAATATATATATATATATATATATATAGGAGAGAGAGAGAGAGAGAGACATAGATAGATAGGTAGATAGATAGATAGATAGATAGATAGATAGAAGAGATACACAGTGTTTGGGGGTACCACAATAGTAATATGGTTCCCTTTCAGTCGGTCATCTCGACGTCACGTCGGATGACCGACAAAATAGGGATCTCGCTTAGAGAGACCAATCCAATTCGAGTGTAAAACTAAACGAGCCTATGCACATTGGCATGCGATTATTGCATCTGGCTGCTGCTGATCACAGAGTGAGTATAAGTAGGCAGCAGGTGCAGCGCATATTCAGCTTTTCGCTTCGGAGCCGAGCGATCACATCGTTCGCTCCTGACTACTCTACGGAGAGAAGACTGAAAGAGTTCAGCACGCTCTTGGAGAGCTCCTCGTGTTGGCGGACGGCACTTCAGCGGTAGTGGTTTCCCGTGTCAAGTGGGTTGCACACATAAGGCTGCACTACCCCCTGTTTGTGTTGCAAATGATCATCTCCCCTGTGCGCCTCAGCACGCTAAAAGAGCTTTTTCCCCTAAAAGAGCAATTTCGGGTGCGTCTTTCTAAAGACGACGTTGCTTGGCAAACTTGACGTTAAGTCTTTATAAAGACGATGTGGGTCTTGCTATAGACAACGTATCACCAGGGCGTTCTGGATGCGGTCGTTACCTAGCGCCGGGTGATGGTCACGATCGCTGCCTCTCGTGCCGGGGCAGAAGCATGCTGAGGTGGCTTTTCGTGGATGGCTCATGCTCCCATTACGGGGGTATGACCATCTCGGAGTTGCGGACCGGACTCCGTTACCTGCAAGGGGGCAGAGTGCCCGTGCCACCGCCTAGATCTGGGGTTCCCTCTGGTGGCAGCCGGGGGCGTCCTTTTTCTGGCGGTGGGCGGACTGGTCTTATGTTCACGGTGAGGAATTCCCCTCCGGGGATGCCCAAGCCCGCCGGCACTTCGAAACCAGCGGAGCCCTCAAAAAGAGCAGGCTGGACCCTCCAGGTGGGTAACACCTGTTTCTTCGAGGCTCCCCCCAACGATCGGATGTCGATTGCAGCATCGGAGGGTGAGCCAGAGCTTTCTGGAGAGGAAGATTCGGCTGCGCTGCTCTCCTCCGGGACCGTAGCAATGCCTGGATCGGATCCAGAAATAATGGCTATGCTTCCCGGGCCACCGTAGGGGTAGGGCTCGAGTGAAGACTTTCACCGTGTCCCGAGCCCTCAAGGTTGCACGATTGGTTCCCGGGGCGGTCCGCGCTGGTTCTCAGCGCCCCGCCTCGGTGCCTTTCTTCCCGGAAGTGCATGACAAGCTCACCAGGTCATGGACGGCACCTTTTACTGACAGAAACTGATTTGCTGGATCCTCCTCCCTCACCACCCTCGATGGTGGGGCAGCTAGGGGGTTACAAGGGTCCCCCCGGTGGAGCGGTCGGTTGCGATGCAGTTGTGTCCAAATACCGCCTCAAACCGGCAGGGAGAACCGTGCCTCCTCTCCCGGGTCTGTAGGTACTCGGCTGGCCAGCGATGCCTATACGACCGGTGGAGAAGCTGCCTCCGCCTTACACGCTACGGCGTGATTGCAAGTGCACCAGGCCAAGGCACTGAGGGACTTGCACGAGGGTGGTCACGACCCGGAAGTTCAGAGAGAACTCCGCACCGCGGCGGACCTCGCGCCACGAGCGACGAAAGTTACGGCGCGGTCTCTGGGTCGTTCGATGTCCACTATGGTGGTCCGGGAGTGCCAATTCTGGCTGTGACTGGCTGACATGCGCGAGACGGACAAGACACGATTCTTGAATGCCCCCGTGTCCTAGGCCGGCCTGTCGGCGACACGGTGGAGAACGTGCCCAGCGGTTCTCCGCTGACCAGAGCAGACTGAGGCCATCAGGTACATCCTGCCGGGGTGCAGCTGATGCCGTCGCCGAGGGCGGCCCCCCTGCCACCGCCAAACAAGAGCAGAGCTCCAGCGGCCTCCAGCAAAGCTGTGCCGTGGAGCCGGTCGCAGGGCAGCCGCCCCGCCCGTCCAGGCCCCCGCCAAACCTGGTGGCAAGCGAGAGAGCAAGAGGCCCGGAGACGGGCGACCCAGAGGTGGAGGGACGTGCTCTTCAGGAGATGGTAAGCACACCACTCCCTCCCCCGGAGGAGGGCCGGGCGGAGAATCTTTTTCCACCAATGACCTCCCGGTCGGTGGTACCAAAATTCTCGACAAAGAGCAATTCCTCTATTTTTTGGGTCACCAGAGGGGGACGGGGGGTTGTTGACGATCTAGTATGTATCACACTCACCCTCCTCTCTCGCCAGGGAGCAGCAGTGGGCGGATCGGGAGGACGAACCAACGGACTACCCACGCACCCTCTGCTCGAACGCAGGTCAGTGTTACACACACACAGACCCCGCCTCGGACCGGCAAAGAGACGCCGGGCCGGGTCCCTGCGTTTTTCCATGCTGCCCCACTGCGGGTACGACTGTAGTTCTGTTGATGCCACTAGCGTGGTGTCTGGGAGCCTGGTTGAGCTACCCAGCCCCTCTCGATGGCTCCGTCGAACCGTCAGGCTCGGCTATGCGGTTCAGTCGCCCGGCGCCCTCCCAAGTTCAGGGGCGTCCAATTTACGTCAGTGAAAGCAGCAGATGCCCCTGTCTTGCGTGCAGAGATCGCAGTCCTACTGGCGAAGGACGCGATAGAGCGGGTCCCTCCAGCCGATATGAGGTCGGGGTTTTACAGCCCTTACTTATTGTACCCAAGAAAGTCGGTGGGTTACGACCAATCTTGGACCTGAGCATGTTGAACCGAGCCCTTAACCGGTTACCGTTCAAGATGTTGACGCAGAAATGCATCTTCGGGTGTATCTGTCCCCAAGACTGGTTCGCAGCGATTGACCTGAAGGACACGTACTTTCATGTTCGATCCTTCCGCGCCACAGGCCATTCCTGCGGGTTGCGTTCGAGGGGCGGGCATACCAGTACAAGGTCCTGCCCTTCGGGCTGTCCCTGTCGCCCCGTGTCTTTACGAAAGTTACAGAGGCAGCCCTTGTTCCCACGAGAGACCAGGGCATTCGCATCCTCAAGAACTCGACGATTGGCTCATACTTGCTCAGTCTCAGGATCAGTTGTGCGAGAACAGGGATTTGGTGCTCAGGCACCTCATCCTGTTGGGCCTTCGGGTCAACTGGGCAAAAAAGAGCAAACTCTCCCGGACGCAGAGGATCTCTTTTCTCGGTATAGAGTTAGACTCGGTCGAACAGACAGCACGCCTAACGCAGGAACGTGCTCAGTCGGTGTTAAACTGCCTAAATACATTCAAGAGCAGGATGGCGGTACCACTGAAACAGTTTCAGAGGCTCCTTGGGCATATGGCGGCCACGGCGGCAGTCACGCCACTGGGGCTACTCCATATGAGACCGCTGCAGCACTGGCTCCATGGCCGAGTCCCGAGGTGGGCGTGGCAGCGTGGCACCTTCCGGGTCCAGGTGACAACGGCCTGCCGCCAAACCTTCACCCCATGGTCAGACCTTGCGTTCCTCCGGGCAGGAGTGCCTGGAGTAGGTCTCAGGCATGCTGGTTGCACAGATGCCTCAACCACCGGCAGGGGGGCCACGTACAACGGGCTTGCAATCAGGGGTTTTGACGGGGCCCCAACTGCACTGTCACATCAACTGCCTCGAGTTGCTGGCACTGCACCTTGCCCTGAGCCGTCTCAAAAGGCACTTACGAGGCAAGCACGTACTGGTCCGAACGGACAATACAGCGGCCGTTGCGTACATCAACCGACAAGGTGGTCTGCGCTCCCGTCGCTTATCGCAACTAGCCCGCCACCTCCTCCTCTGGAGTCAAAATCATCTGAGGTCGCTTCGTGCCATTCACATACCAGGCTTGCACAACCAGGCAGCCGATGAGCTGTCACAAGCTGCACTCCCGGGAGAATGGAGACTCCATCACCAGACGGTCCAGCTGGTTTGGGGACATTCGGAGCCGCTTAGGTAGACCTGTTTGCCTCTCCAGAGACCTCTCACTGCCAGTTGTTTTACTTCCTGACTGAGGGCACCCTTGGCACGGACGCTCTGGTACACAGCTGGCCGCGGGGCCTTCGCATGTATGCGTTTTCCCCAGTGAGCCTTCTGGCACAGTTCATGTGCAAAGTCAGGGAGGACGAGGCGCAGGTCCTCTTGGTAGCGCCATATTAGCCCAGTCGGACTTGGTTCCCCGAACTAATGATCCTCGCGACAGCCCCTCCCTGGCCGATTCCTCTGAGAAAGGATTACTGACTCAGAGACGGGGCACCCCTTGGCACCCGCGTCCAGAACTCTGGAAACTTAATGTCTGGTCCCTGGCAGGGAACGCGGAGGTTCTAGGTGGCCGACCCCAAGGGGTAGTTGACACCATCACTCAGCGAGAGCACCGTCTACGAGACACGCCTACGTTTTGAAGTGGAACCTGTTCGTTGAGTGGGGTTCTTCTCGCCGAGAAGACCCCCGAAAATGCCCGATCGGAGTTGTGCTGTCCTTCTTGCAGCAGGGGCTGGAGCGAAGGCTGTCTCCCTCCACCCTTAAAGTCAATGTCGCCGCGATCGCTGCTAAACCACGACCCCGTAGAAGGGAGGTCGTTGGGGAAGCATGACTTGGTCGTCAGATTCCTTAGGGGGGCGAGAAGGTTAAATCCTCCACGGCCCCCCTCTATACCCTCTTGGGACCTGAGTCTGGTGCTCACGGCACTACAGCAGGCCCCGTTTGAGCCTTTACAGGCAGTGGAGCTGAAGTTCCTCTCAATGAAGACTTTGCTCCTGCTGGCATTGGCCTCTATCAAGAGGGTAGGGGACCTGCATGCATTTTCTGTAAATGATTTGTGCCTAGAGTTCGGGCCGGCGGATTCCCAGGTAACCTGAGGCCCCGGCCCGGCTACGTGCACAAGGTTCCCGCTACTCCCTTCAGGGATCAGGTGGTGAACCTCCAAGCGCTGCCCTCGGAGGAGGCAGACCCAGCCCTAGCTTTGCTCTGTCCCGTCCGAGCCTTAAGGTGCTACGTAGACTGGACGCCAAAGCTTCAGGACCTCAGACCAGCTCTTTGTCTGTCACGGAGGCCGGCAGAAGGGGAATGCCGTCTCAAAGCAGAGGATGGGCCACTGGATAGTGGATGCCATCACCCTGGCTTATCAAGCACAGGGTGTGCCCTGCCCGCTCAGGTTGCGAGCTCAATCTACTAGAAGTGTTGCATTCTTCTTTACGCTGACTCGTGGCGTCTCGCTGACAGATATCTGTAGGGCTGAGGGCTGGGCGACCCCTAACACATTCACTATATTCTATAGCCTTCGTGTGGAGCCGGTATCCTCCTGTGTTCTCACCTCAAACGGGTAGAAGCACTGAGAGGCCCCGGTTTCGGGTCGGCTTGCAAAATCACTCCAGAGAGTCCATACAGTAGACCCTGTTGAGTTCCTCCGTCCCCTCGGCAGCCAGACGTGGCGGAGCGTCCGGCGCAAAGGCCTTCACTCATTGAATCCTCGAGAACCGGTAGAAGGCTGGGTTCCATATGTAAGACCTAAGTGGATCTCATATGTGTAAAGTCCACGGTATAGCCTTGAGCCCGTGTTTCCCCGGCAGACTTTCCCCTGCCATTTCCAAGAGGGTTACATTCACCTCCATTCTTCCATATGCACCCAAGGAATGTTCATATGTGTATTGCTTCCGAAACCTCCTTCAGGGAGGTTCGAGCTTCCGTAACGCCCCTGTTCCAAGTAGAACGGGTACGTTTTCCTAGTGTTCCAGTCTTACTCATTGGGTAGTGCCATTGCAGCAGGAGCTGGTCCTCTTGTGAAGAAGCCCTGGCCTACGCCAAAAAATAGGGGCACAGGTGGCTTCCACAGGACACTGGAAGGGGCAGTAGCTGTGGCCCTTTGGTAGGATCCCAATTTCGTCAGTCCTCCGACGTGACGTCGAGAGTGACCGACTGAAAGGGAACGTCTCGGTTACGTATGTAACCCTCGTTCCCTGAAGGAGGGAACGGAGACGTCACGTCCCGTCGCCACAGCTGCTGTACCACCGCTGAGCGGCCGGGTCACCGGCTCGGCTCCTCAGCGAAAACCTGAATATGCGCTGCACCTGCTGCCTACTTATACTCACGCTGTGATCAGCAGCAGCTGGATGCAATAATCGCATGCCAATGTGCATTGACTCATTTAATTTACACTCGAAGTGGATTGGTCTCTAAGCGAGATCCCAATTCCCAATTCGTCGGTCCTCCGACGTGACGTCTACGTTCCCTCCTTCAGGGAACGAGGGTTACATACGTAACCGAGACGTTATGTAGTCAGATTACTTTTAAGTAACTAGTAACACATTACTTTTTAATTTACAATAAAATATCTGAGTTACTCTGTTTTCAAAAAAGTTTTTATTAACAGTGTCTTTGCTGCTGACCTTCAATGACCTCCAATACAACCATACTAAGAAGCAAAAATGACTTCAGAGAAACTTAACTTTTGTGAGAATGTAATTTTTTTAACTTTCTTCTCTTACATCCTATTCTTCATGCAATCCAGAATGGCAGAACAGCTGAAAGTTTTCAAGCTTTTTTTAATCTACATTTCCTTCAGCCTGAAGCTTATTCATGTCACATTTCGTGTGAAAGGGCTTTTACATTTGCCAAAAAAAAAAACTTTTTATATTAAAAACCAACAAGCAAGCCCAGCCCAGATGAGAAAAAGGAACGCAAAAGTAACGCAACACATTACTTTCTATAAAAAGTAACTTAATACATCTAAAACATCTTGAACTTCTAAAAGAAACCAGCTACTAAAACAAAATTATCACTGGTTCTTCCCTTATTAACATTCTGTCATTTGATACCAGGCCATAAAATTAATCTTGCCTTGAATACTGAGAATATAATAAGAATAGCAAATCAACAGTCCCTAAATACTGTAACTGGCTGACTGAGAGTCAAAATCTTTGAGTAATTCAAACTGGGGAGATTAACTTTTCACAAATGAGTGGAAAGTCGACTTCACCCCCTCCAGCTCACATACATTCATGAGCTATAAGAAAATCAATAAAAACAACTTTCACGATGCCCTATGAATGCACCATATTGAACTCTGGCCATTACATATTCATGATGAATCACAGCGAGGATGCAGAGCAGGTTCTGTTTCTGCTGAGCCTCAGATAAGCAGCATGACCCATATGGCGCTCACATACATACAGAAGAGCAGGTTGCCATGGCAGCAAATGCCCAACACCAATGAAAATAGACACCAGCACATCTCCTTCCCATCCACGATGACTATGACTTGTTAAAATTGTAAAAAAAAAAAACAAAAAAAAGGGTCTTGAGGTAGAAAGAGATACATATTATATCCAAGGCAGAGACCTCAGCATGCGTGTTTAAAAGAAAAAAGGCAATTTTACAAAAATGATGTAATTTTCAAGAGATTTACAAGGCTGGAAAACTGAATTCCTGTTATAACTAAGAATACAAGTACTGTACATACACTTTGGCTTTCCTGAGAAGCCTGACAGTAAAAACTGAGGTCTTGATTTTTTTAATTTTTTTTTTTACTCTTGTATTATGTCATATAACAACTTTTTTTATTTTTTATTTTATAAACTGTAAACCAGGATTATTATAGTTAAAGGTGCAATAGGTGATTGTCTTTAGAAACATTTCTTGTTATGTTGGTTGAAAGTCTCTTCAATCCCGTTAGCAATCATTAAGTTAAGTGGTCTAAATTTATTTTTCTGTATTTATATATTCTGTGGAAGGCGTTGGATCAAGAAATGTTTGTCCAATCAAAACGCTCGGTCCAAGCTTTTTAATATGCTTTCCTACCTGCCTGTCAACATATGTATTAGCATACCTCTGTGCACCGGGTTCGCGCAGACAGGATACGTCATCAGCGTGTTCACGCACGCTGTGCAGATAGAGCAGGAATGGCAGACAAACATCAACAACCCGATCTGCCTTCCTGGTATTGTAGTACTTTTAAAAATGTTCTCACCAGTGAATGACACATGATGTAACCCTGCGGTTCCCAATTCCAGTCCTCGCGCAGATCGTTAGAAGTGAGTACATGCATGAACTGTGTGCGATCGAATGTCCCCTAACCGTGTTCACTGATCCCACTCGAGGGGGGGAATAGTGAAGTTTAATTCACTTAGGAAACATGGGTCTGAATTGGGAACCTGATGTAGCGATTGTATGTAAGGTCTTGGTATGTGAGTGTAAATGCGTTCAGGGGGGGTGGCTTTGGACGGCGATTGCAGGGAGGGTTGGACGTTCGCTTCAGTGCTATCAGGCTAAAGTTAGCATTCCAAGATCTATATTGCACCTTTAAGTAAAGCCATTTTGTTACATGAAATAAAATAAAGTAGCTGAAGTAAAATTATATATATATATATATATATTTATATATAGTTTATATATAAACACACACTCTCTCTCTCACACACAACACTCTCTATAATACAAATATTCTATTTTGATAACGAAAAATCCGATAAGCTATAAAACATTAATAATTCAAATAGTAAAAATGCTAATATTATAATAGTGTGCTGGAATATTAGAAAGTATATTTAAAGTAAATATTGTAACTATTCTAACATATTTAAAAAAAAAAAACATTTTAATATTATTTGATTAGAAAAATTGTGGGAAAAGAACTTTCACTCAGTGTGCATCCAGACATGCGTGAAATGATAAAAAAAGTATGCCTTACAATGCAGTGTAAGTGTTGACAGGGAAAAACATCTGTTGAATGCTTAAATGTAAAATTCCTTCGAGGGCAGCTGAGAGAGAGGAATCTGACATTAAAATACATCAAAAATTTTAATGATGAACTATGAGGTTCCTATTGACACACACATCATAAACGTAACAGAAATTTGGTATGTAATAGAAATTTAGCATTTTCTGAACTTAAGAAAGAAAAGTCACAAAATTAAAAAAAAAACATCACTGGTTAACAGATTCAACAACACAAATGCATCAAAAATGACATGAAACATAATCTGTATTCTGGAACAGTGAGGAAAAAAATCAATTTAAAGTAAGATTTTTTGTTTTTTTTTTTTTCACGAATTTTTTGGAAAAAAAAAAAAAAAAAAAAAAAAAAACAAAAAAAAGTAGTCATGTTGTTTGGCCACACATCAAATGTTTATTTGGAGGCTGATAAGTGATCCAAAATTAATTAAATCAATATTTTTAATTAAATATTTAATTTAAATGATTTAATATTTGAATAATTACTTAAAATTGAATATAACATTTATTTAATATTTAACTAAATTATATTTTAATTAAATAACAAATAGACTCCTGTTATATGTAGGTTTAAGCCATATTTAATGACAAATAAGTAGAATTAAGATTTATTTTCTTTATCATTAAGCTTCACTCCAGGGTCTCTGCAGTTTATAAAAGGTCATGTGTGACTTTTGAAAGTCTAAAGCCTTGAAATATTCCCTCCACTCCCATTTTACACATTTTAGCAGTAATTAATAAAAGACTATCATCCTAAACAACATTTTTCAAGGCATTTTGCCCTTACTAAAATCAGTATGCTGGTGACTCATCACTCAGTCTGTCTGTACGCTTTGAAGATGACATGAAACAGACCCTATTGACTTGCCATATAAATGTCCCTATAGTCTTACTGTGTATGATTCATCAGTGCACATTATTATATAGACAAAAAGTGTTTGCTTTCATAATCTTTCTTAATCAAAAATCTCTGCAATGTCTTTTCTCGTCTACTGACGTAACCAAGTCCGTGTGAGAAATAATACTATATATTGAACAGTTCCAACTATACATTGTGATTAGATGAGCCACATTCATAGCCATTTTAAACTAACCAATAAATGAGCAGACATACTACATGAATGAGACAAGATGCTACACCCCATGCCAATCATAAACAGCCTACACTTAATTCAGTTATTACATTTCCCACATTTAAATAATTATTCAACAAAGGTGTCTCTGTTGCCATAAAATGACTGTAATGCACAGACTCTAAAACAAAATCAGTGTTATGAAATTCTCAATCTCCTGTTTTTGAGCAGCAGCATCCTCGTGTTTCAGGTTGGTTGATAAAAAAAAAAAAAAGTACCGAAACCCAGGCTGCCTACAACAGATGCTTCAAGCTGAACCGCTCTCCTACACTGCAAATTTCCCAAGGCAAAGACAAATGCAAACAAGCGGCCTGGCAGAGAAGAACAGATGAAGCATGTGAATGACCTAGTGCTCAGTGAGACAGGCCTGCTGGGGCCGGGCCAGAGATGAGGCACTGACCGGGGACTTCAGAGCCCAGAGTGTCCCGCACACATCTACTCGGCCCGTCAGGAGACTCACCAAAGCTCTCCTCCAGTCACTCCTCATTCCTGAGTATTAAACTTCTGAAATTAATTCAGTGTTTAACATACAGATTATTTCAGCTGTGCTCTTTGGAAACCTTTAAAGACATTTCAAAATTCAAATCTTCCATTGGACTGATGGAATGTTTGCCATTCATAATTACTTCACACATTCCTGCAGGGAAATGACGTCATGACAATGCTGATTGGCTGAAGCCGTCACAAGAAAATACAGGGACAATTTTGAAAAGCTTTCACGGGGATAGATGCTGTTTTGCTGCCGGATAGTGTAGTTGTGGCTAACTGCCCATGCTAACCCGTCAAACCCTGAACCCTTGACTATAGAGGTCTTCACGGTCTGGTCCGCTTGGATCTGAAAACGCAAAGTCTTCCTGAGACCCATGCAGGTTCGGGTTAAGAACAACATAGTCTTATGGAAATTTGTAACTATTTCATATTTTGGCGAAACAGTGGTTGATATGAATTTTTCAGATTCCAATTCGTACGTTTTCGTATGACCTGCTTACACCCAATCTGACAGTAAGGTTTAGAGATGGGAAGCTTCATCTTCATTTTCGTACAAATCTCATTGTATGAATTCACATGAAAATGCCATAAAATAGTTATGTTTTCTCCTGAGATCAGGTTGGTTGAGACAGATATTAATAGCCTCAGGTAATTTCAAATGAAGGTGCTTTATTTGGACCTGAAAAGCCCTGAAGTCCTATAAAATAGGCCAACTTTTCATTATTCTTCTGGGGCATTTAATAATATTTTATTAAAACAAATGCATATTTAATAATGCTATGACAACGTCACTAAACCCCTGCCTCTCTGTTTTCTGATTTCATGAACATCATGGAAAGCTGCATCTGAATTGCTCAATTCATCGATTTATCAGTGAAATACTTGACAGATTAATTTGATCAATAACCAAAGTATTCATTACTCGCAGCTCTAATTGTTGCCATACTAAACAACTATATGTGACCCTGAACCACAAAACCTTTGTTTTAAGTTGCTGGGGTATATCTGTATGGGTCAAAATGTTTTCTTTTATGCCAAAAATCATTAGGATATTATGTAAAGATCATGTTCCATGAAGATATTTTGTAAATTTCCTACTAAATATATTAAAACTTAATTTTTGATTAGTAATATGCATTGCTAAGAACTTAATTTGGACAACTTTAAAGGCAATTTTCTCAGTATTTATATTTTTTTGCACCCTCAGATTGCAGATTGTATCTCGGCCAAAATATAGTCCTATCCTAACAAACCATTCATCAATGGAAAGCTTATTTATTCAGCTGTCAGACGATGTATAAATCTCAATTTTGAAAAATTGACCCTTATGACTGGTTTTGTGGTCCAGGGTCACATTTCACAATATTACTGTATATCAAATATCCTAAACAACAGGTTTATTGTGCATAAAAAAAATCAGTTTTATCAAAATTATTGATTAATCAAAAAATAAGATAAAGAATAGATAGGCAGATAAATTGAATAAATCACAAAAAAATAATAGTTAGATGCAGCCCTAATAGTTGGTATCTATCAATTATAGAAACCCGTCTAAATGTAGTTGGTCAAAATATATCAACTACATCAAATAAAAAATAACAATAAAAAAATGATTGAGTACATTTTCATGTTGTTTTCTCCCAAAATAAACTTGTGAAAATCCCTGGAAAAATATTTTCGACATTAACAAAGAACACATAATCTGGCAACATGTGTAAAAAAAATAAATAAATAAAAAATTTAGACAACAAGAAGTGTTATGAAGAAGGATCTGTCACGTTGGACTCGAGTTGGGTTTTTCTTTATTAAAAAATTTATTTATGCATGATGGGTTCAAGTAAGAATCTAATACACATCTCTTTAATTCCTAGAAAACTGAGTGAATGAAATCTCTGCCTTTCAGGTCTCTTATGAGCACTGTCCAATCCCAGCCAAAGAATTCCAAACTCAGTCGGTGCACACGGCACTTCCTGTGTGAGCGGGCTGGTGCCTGACACTGAGGGGACCGCAGGAACAATGTATGTGCGGACGGCCCTAATCACAAACCTCAGAACAGTCAGGACAGCAGCCACACAGACTCACACCATTTCTCCTACCCACTTCCTGTCCTGTCTGCAAAACCTCTTCCTGCAATTGTGACTCGAGCAGAGCCACGCCACTGCTGGGCCGATCCAATCCGCATAATAGTCTTTCTACTGCTTTTATTTAAAGACAGAATGAGACTTTATCACTGCAGAGAAGAATAGTGCTGCTATCGGGGCTAGTTTCTGATGCCAACAGCCCTGTGGTGGAGGGATTGTTTTTGCCATCTGTTCCTTGGCTCCACTTCTTCCTCCATATTATTTCAAGCACTTCGTCAGGCCTACAACAGTTGGCACTTTCCAAGAATAGGGTACAAATTAGGGCCTGAAATCCTTAAAAAAAAAAAAAAAAAAATTCAATTGGTCAGTGAAAGGTGCTCAAACTGAATATTAAATGAGCTGTTATTTATGCACTCATTTTTTCAACCATGCATTAAAGACCTAAATGCCACTTCAGAAGCGCTTCTGTCCCATCTTTGCTGTGTAAATTTGGCATAAGACTAAATGCTTTGTACTAGTAATTAATACACTTATATTGAACTTAATTTCAGTGGCTAGAAAGTGAAATAACAGAATATGTTAAACGACAGTTTTTTGTATATTGTTTTTTATATTAAATAGTGATTTCCGCAACCAAAATATTTGTTTGTACCGAAAATAGTAGTTTTCGAGAACCAAAATTATTGACCTTAACAGTTAACATTTCTCTGATGGCAAGTTTTGACTGTTTCAGCATCTATTTCATGCACACGTCATGGATGCACAGCTGTGCGGATGCACTTTCCTGTGGGAAATAGTTTGTTTGCTTGAATAGTTTGTTTGGCTGCTGTGCATGCAAGCTGAAATACTGAGAGGTGGGTTGTCGAACTTGACTATGACTGGTTTGTTATCAGTGAAAACAACTCCCTGAACAGCACATCGAGGTCAATTAGCCAAATTAGCTAAACTTAATTACCAAAAATGTATTTTTGGTTTCAGTTTTAGAGTTAATAAAAACTTGAACACTTAAAAAAAAGCATTTTGGTGCATCTCTAATAATAAGGCGAATTTAATGATAAATAGCAGTTTATCAAACATATTTAATGGCTCTTACAACAACAACCAGCTTCAAATGCTTGATTGATTAATGCTTCAAAATGAAGTAATGGAGCCAGTGCCCTGCATTAGCGGAAAGTGCTAGTTTTTCTGAAGCTTCAGGCATCCTTTTAAAGAGCAACAAAAGGACAATATACTAATAATGTACATACTAGGCAAGAGAGAAAGGTTACATTTGTGTGTTTATGACTCAATATTGCATCCAAGCAGTCTCTAAAAGTCTCATATAGTGGGATATCAGGACAGTTATCTGGGGCATCACACACAGAAGTGGACCACCTCTTTCTTAAGGATGTTCTACATGCAGCCAGAGAATATTACACTCTTAAAAATAAAGGTGCTTCAAAAGGTTCTTCAAGCGATGCCATAGAAGAACCATTTTTGGTTACACAAAGAACCATTCAGTCAAAGGGTTCTTTCTTATCTTTTTGTAATCTGAAGAACCTTATTTTGCCACAAAGAACCTTTTGTGAAACAGAAAGGTTCTTCAGATGTTAAAGGTTCTTTATGGAACCATTTAGACAAAAAGGTTCTTCTATGGCATCGTGAAGCACCTTTATTTTTAAGAGTGTATATGGAGAGCTTGTGAGCAAAAAATAAGAAATTTTGTCTGCCTGGCAAAAGACTGAATGCCAAATATGGAAATTAACAGGTGTGTACACAGCGCTATGAACACAAACAAACAAACAAAAATCTATGTTTACTGGTATTTTACACCATTATTTTTTTTCATCCCGATACTTCCTCCATAGATCTACACCCATGGTAGAGAGAGCAGAGCAGCTGTAGGTCTGTCATCCTGCATGTGTGCAAACAGCCCTTGGCAGTGAGGCAGAGTAAGTATGTCTACACACTATAGAAAGCTCTGCTGGAGCCTCTGATGGAAAGAAATCAGCCACAACATTAAAATCACCTGACAAATATAGTGTATGCCCCTCTCGTGCTGCCAAAACAGCTCTGATGTGTCGAGGCATGGACTACACAAGACCTCTGAACGTGTCCTGTGGTATCCGGCACCAAGATTCTTAAGGCCTCCATGGATAGGATTATATATATGAACTGGTGTCCAAAGATGCTCAATTGGACTGAAATCTGGGGAATTTGTAGGCCAAGGCAACACATTGAACTCTGTGTCATGTTCCTCAAACTATTCCTGAACAGATTTTGCAGTGTGGCAGTGTGCATTATCCTGCTGAAAGAGGCCATTGCCATTATGAACATGGTCTGCAACCATCTTTAGGTAGGTGGTACGTGTCAAAATAACATCCACATGAAGGCAGGACCCAAGGTTTCCCAGCAGAACATTGTCCAGAGCAAAACACTGCCTGCATCAGCCTGCCCTCTTCCCATCGTGCATATGCTGCAATTTCTTCCTCAGGTAAACAATGCACATGCACTGGGCCATCCACCTGATCTAAAATAAAAATTGATTCATCGAACCAGGCAACTGTGTTCCATTGCTTCATGGTCTAGTTCTGACACTCCCATGCTCATTGTAGATGCTTTCAGAAGTGGATAGGGGTCATCATGGGCACTCTGACTGGTCTGCAGCTATGCAGAAAACTGTGTGTTCTGACAGCTTTCTATTTTGGCCAGTGTTAAGTTTGTCAGCAATGTGAGCTATAGTAGCTGTTCTGTGTGATCGGATCAGTCGAGTTGGCATTCGCTCCCCAAATGCATTAATGAGTCTTGGACACCCATGACCCTGACGCCGGTTCACTGGTTCTTTTTCCTTGCAGGTACTAAACACTGCATAACGGGACACCCCACAAGACTTGCCGTTTTAGAGATGCTCTGACTTTGAGCCTCCTCAAAGTCCCTCAGATCTTTTCAAAATATGGCCAAGAACATGTATTAAGAAAGTATATAGAGGCAACTTTCTTTCTTATCCACTTCTGAATTAGAATTTTCTCCTGCTTTTGTTTCACTTTCACAGAGTTTCACTTTCACAAACACTTGTGCACTTCCTCTGCATCTGGAAACCAGTGGTGTGTAGACACCCTAAGATTGCGAGAGACTGATACCCAGAGGAGTCCAGCAGGCAGACATATCCATCCAAGTGAAGCCATCCTTCTCACTGGGCGGCTACACATGTCTACCGACTCTGCTTCAAAGAGCGATTAGAGCCCGACAGGTAGTGATCCCCCTGCTGCCATGTCTCGGACAGAAGAGCCCCAGAGAGCCAGCAAGATGACAGGAGCATATGTTTAAGAGGACACTTGAGTGTCTCCCACAGCCTCCAACACAGGAGGCCAGAGGGGACTGTTACCAGAAACAAGATCAAAGTCGGGGGTCTGTATCAGCATGGATCTTTACAGAGACAGATTTTACACAGTTTATTTTCAGAGGGAGGAGTTTCCTCCTGGGATATCTGACGTGCATTTGGTCTGCCTATCACATCAAGCGTCAAAAGCCAATTGCATTCTGGACAGGATAGGATTTAAACCTAAACATTGTGGTCTTACTGACCTCAAACATAGGCAGGATATGGAAGGAAGGACGTAGTTTGTTTGTGTGATTATTTGTAACTTATATACTCTGTATGACATGGCCTACATATCAACTTTATTAGAAGTATATAAATAGAGGGGTCTGTGCTTCTTATCGTGTGGGTAGAGTCACGTAAAAGCAGTTTGAGACAGCCATCTGTCACCATCTCTCTGTACTTTACGTAACACGTACAGAATTGAGATGCCTGAACCTGAAGCCTTAAAGAGACGGTTCACAAAAAAGGACAATTATATCATTCTATACTATTTCAAATGTGTATGATTGATATTTGTTTTTTTGTTTTCTTTTGGATATGAGAAATAAAATAAATGTTGCACCCAAAATAATTCATGCTGCTTTTTGACTACTTTTTGCAGCTTCGAGCTTTGGTTAAAAATTCTGTTTTTGTGCTCAATGGAAAAATAACAGAATATGGACATGACATTAACTACCGTTCATAAGTTTGGGGTCAGTTAGAGAGTGACAGTAAAGACATTACATTGTTACAAAAGATTTCAATTTTAAATAAATTCAGTTCTTGAATCTTGAAAAAATGTATCACGGTTTCCACACTGATAATAATAAGAAATGTTTCTTGAGCAGCAAATCAGCATAGAACGATTACTGAAGGATCACGTGACACTGAAGACTGGAGTAATGATGCTGAAAATTCAGCTTTGCATCACAGGAATAAATTACATTTTTAAATATATTCAAATAGAAAAACAGTTATTTTAGATTGTAATAATACAGAATTACTGTTTATATTTTTTTTTTATATATATGCAGCCTGTAAATGTAATGATAAAAAATACATAGTTTGCTACATTCTAGCTAACCTGAATCATTAGCCATATTAAATGTTTCATATGTTTGCTTCAGAGGTGGAGATTTTCATTCAATTTTCACTTAAAAAGCTTGGTTTAGATTCATTAGCTGATTTGTTCAGTGGCTGAACGAAGGTTACATCAGTACACCTGATGCAAAGGAAGCAGTGAATGACTCCTCAAAATGAGAAGGTATGTATGAGAACATTACAATATGAGCAATATAACCAAATTCAAGATCAAATAGTGTGTAAAGCACTTGTTTTTCTAAAGCAAAACTGTTTTACTGTGACACCAGCAGATCTCTTTTCCCTCCCTTCAAAAGAGAGAGATGAAACATATCATGCAAGTGAACTAAAACGATTAATTCACTTCTTAAAGGGGTCATATATCTATTTAATTTTTTTTTTTTTTTTCCTTTCTCTTTGTAGTTTTACAAGCTCTTGGTGCATAAATAAGACCTGTAAAGTTGCAAAGACTAAAGTCTCATCCAAAGAGATATTCTTTATAAAAGAAAAGGCTACCTAAAATGGCTCGTTCTAACACGCCCCCACATGTCTACGTCGCTATGTGGGAAGATTTGCATAACGCCGCCCAAAGAAAGAAGGCATAACTTTTATTCTCGCTGTAGTATTGTTGTTGCTGTCATGTCGTGAAGGCGCTGTGTGTTTCGTTGTGAAAGCGAAACTACTTTGATTGTCCTTCCAAAAGAGGCCGATATCCAGTCGCTCACGGCCCATGTGAGTGCTCCACTCATATACCGTTCATGCTCATCGGATATCCGCTTCGTCATGCCTGGAGCTGATTCGTGCTGGTCACTGAGGAAATACAACAACTTTGCGCTGTGGAGCGCCGGATCGGCTTTCACAGTGGACGAAGCGGAGTCCAGCCCGGGGTCATCACATGTGGTTGCCGCAAGACCACCGGCCGCTCCTTCGTCGAATCCACCAGCCGCACCGTTCTCAAGCCCGCCGCCCTCCGCTCACTCTAGCCCACTGTGTTTCGATTTGACAAGCGCACTAACTTTGTTTGTTCCAGAACAGTTCAACCCAAATATTCAGATGTGTGCAGCACATTTTATGGAGGACTGTTTCCTGATCCTGGTAGAGTAGACCAGTGTTTCTCAACCGGGGTGCCGTGCAAAAAATATTTTTTTTAATATTTTTTAATTGCTAAAATGTCCCAAACGCACGATTATAAATATCATTTCTGATGTGCAATAATTAGAGATGCACTTAATTCGCGGCTGCCGAAAATTAGTTCACCGCCATATTCCATGGTGTGACGCTCTGCGTATTAACCCACTCTATGCGTGTGTTTGGCTCCGCTCAGGCGCTCACGCCATGTGATGGCTCCACTCAGATACTGTTCGTGCTCATCGGAACAGCAAAGTCCATTAAAAAATCGAGCTGACAGGAAACATCTATGTAGTACAGTATTGTTTCTGTTTGCAATAGCCCTATACTGTGCTGTAACAAGGTGTGGTAAATGGGCAACTCTGGTAACGCTGCCCTCTCATTCATTGATCTGCTAACCGTTATGCTCACGTGTCCTCTGATTATAATAGCTTTCTAGGATTAAACATTTTTTGGATAATTGGTAAAAAAAAAAAATCTTAATAGCCCTACTGTGTTAGACCTACCCAAAAAACTAAAAAGCAATTTATTTCATATGTATTGTTATTATTTTTTGTGCTATCATTAGTAAATTTCTTTATTTGTTTTTATTTTATTATTAACTGTTTAGCCTCCTTGTCATTTTTTATTAAATTCAAAGTTTTAAATCAAGCTATCTCGTGCCACTGCAACAAAATTACCCAACTGTAAAATCAAAAATACACTGAGTGAGCAAAACTTTGTTTAATTACCATTATAACTAGCTATTTCACAATGTTTACATATGAATAAAAGTCTACATTAAAATATGTCATATAAATTGGTCTTTTCATTAGAAATTAGCCTACTGATTTGCCACCATTGATGGACAAATTTTTTTTTTTAATATTAAAAATATCTGTATGACATATATTCTGCAGTTATTCCCTCTGTACCGATTATCTATACTTTTCAAAGTATCATATCGAATTTAGAAATTCAAATATTGTGACAAAATTTATTTTGTAGGGTGCCACAAATTTAACCTTTTCCAAAGGTTGCCGCGACTAAAGAAAGGTTGGGAAACACTGGAGTAGACTACAATGCCGACTGTTCTGACTCACAGACTGTAAGTAAGTTTTTTATATTTAAAGATTTTTCACTGATGATTCAAACGCGAGTTTTGAGCAGTGTAGAGTAGCGCTTGTTGTTTGTCGTTTCTCAGATCACAAATGCAGACATGTTTTAGGTTTCGCGCACGGTGCACTGTAAAAAGACAGTATAAGTCATTATAATCCGTAATTATGTCCCCACTGGACGGAACAAATGCCTCGTTTATAATGGGTTTTAATGTTTTTGTCTCGTCGCTCCGGCCGGACACGGCATCACAGTATGGTGAGGGGCGTATAATTTCCGTCACACGCTTAAGGTATTCGGCCAATCACAACGCACTGGATAGTTGGCCAATCAGAGCACACCTCGCTTTTCAGACCGATGAGCTTTGTAAAATCGACACGTTTCAGAAAGGCGGGGCATAGAGGAGAAACAATAATGTACAGTATGTGGAAAATAATACGTTTTTTTTTTAACCTTAAACCGCATAAACACATTTCATTACACCAAATACACAAAATAATGTTATTTTTAGCAGCATCATATGACCCCTTTAAAATATTAGCTAAAAAAAAAATGCTGATTGTAACCAAATCACTAATAGTCTGCTGAAATAATGGGATGCAACCGCACTATTCAGCACACACAGTTTCATAAATCAAATAATAAACATATACAATTGAAGACTTTAGAGGATTTTCTACAATGCATCATATCCTATACTCCCATTATGTTAGGTTTCTTGCACCAACAATAATTTAATTCTATATGAGCATTTTCCGACCTCTCTCTGACTTTTAAATAAACCGCATGTTTTTGCTCACATACCTTTAAGACTTCTGTGTAAATGATCTCTATTACAGTATGTTCACACTGTTGTTAATCAAGCCAGGCCAAGTTCTGAATACTGAACAGGCACTGATATGTGAACGTGGGCGGTCATACTGTATGTTCACATGCTCTTGGTTGTCAAGGCAATACTTTTTTTTCTCCTCTCCATTGAAAGATGTGTGTGGAGTGGGAAAGGAGCTTTGCATTTTGATTGTCAGAGTACGTCTACATAGTACATCAAACTCATATATTTCAAAAGAGCCAAGAAAATCATATTTCCCACGATATGTCCCTTTTAATAAGCTCCTCAAAGCTCCTGCCTTTAACCCAAGGGGTGATTTTAAGACTTCAGCCTTAAGACGGTTCAGCTTCATAACCAAATACAAGATGATGTGGCTCAGAGGAACATTTCTTGCTAGAGGTCACACTTGCAATTTGTCTGTATTCGACCAGGCTGACATTTTACCTATAGCGTTATATAGCGGTTATTTATTGGAATTGATGGTTCCATGAAGAACCTTTAACATCTGTGGAATCTTTGCATGGCACAAAAGGTTACATATAGTGGAAAAAAGGTTATTTCGATTATATTAAAAATGGTTCTTTTGAGAACTGTTCACTGAAAGGTTCTTTGAGGAACCCAAAAACGGTTCCTTTGTGGCATTGCTGCGACCTTTATTTTTAAGAAAAATGGTGCAGAGGAAACTGGCTGCTCAAATTCCTCCTCCTCCTCCTCCTCCTCCTCCTCCTCCTCTGCACCTAAGATGAGTATATCTGATCTAGAGAGAGTAATACACTCCTATCCCACTGTGCCGCCCACTCTCCCTCTCACACAAGAGATGCTACATTTTAATATCTGGGAAACGGAGAGAAAGAGAGTGTGAGAGAAAGAGGAGCAGGAGGAGGCCTGGAGCGTTGGCGGTGAACTGCATTTTCATGCGAGACCTGCTTTTATAGGATCTCTATACAGAGTATATTTATGAAAATGTCTACATCAAAATGCAGCGTAAGACATAACCGCTATCCTAAGATGATAAGACTGAAGGACGGGGAATGACACAAAACAGAGAAACCCACTTACTGGGGCCATGCAGTGAACTAGGTCACCACTCTGTTAAATATGCAAGAATAACTGCAAGGAACACAGACACACACACACATTCTGAAACATCATTCATTCAAGGAGTGTAAAATCTGATTTATAAAAATAGCATTGAACCGTTCCTGTCCCTGCATACTCAGATTAATATAATCTGAGTAATCTATAATATTATGAGCATAATAGCATAACTCAGATTATTTAAATTTAGAAGAATCTGATTTGAGTTCATATTGAAATCATGTTGTATCTTTGCAAATTTGAGAACCATTTGAGAAGTTATGAGATCTCTTCTGACCAAAGATAAATGACAGATATTTTCTTCCGTATTATGATTCTGTAAATCTGAGCAGAATAGTTTATCGGGGAAAAAAAAATGGACGGGGACTTGGTCCCTTCCATTGGTTGTTGATTGGATGGAGGCCGATCTGAATGCGAGCTTGTGGTTGATTGTATGAAAGCGGTGGAGTTTAAAGGGATAATTCACCCAAAAATGAAAATTCAATCATCATTTACTCACCCTCAAGTTGTTCCAAACTTGTATGAGTTTCTATTCTGTTGAACACAAAAGAAGATATTTTAAAGAATGTGGGAAAGCAAACAGTTGCTGGTAGCCATTGACTTCCACAGTATGAAAAAAAAATACAATGGAAGTCAATGGCTACGTCACTGTTTACCAACTTTCTTCAAATATATATTTTTTTGTGGATCTTGAGGTTGAGTAAATGATGAAATTTTCTATTTTGGGTGAACTATCCCTTTAAGCAGACGAAATGATCAAAGAACATCACCAGAGAAGTCCTGTCGTTTCCTGTAATATCCGTTATTTTGAATTCAACATTCAAAGTCAATTAAAAAAAAGGTTTTTACCTAGGCATGAATGAATCATTGACAATAAGAATAATAACATGCATTTACAAATGATCTGAATTTTCATGCCCCATTAAGTCCTAGAAAAATAAACTGAATTTAAAAACCCTCTTCAAAGTGACTTTTTCTTTCTTATGGTTAACACAGCTACTAAAATGATTATAAGGCTAACGCTGCCATTACACAATTAGTCCCCTAACAAATATTCTGTGTATCGTCTGGACCACTCCAACACACAATAAATATTTTGTTAGCTATATTTAACAAATACTATGTAACACCCCAGGACTCCGAACAAGACCCTGGTTTCATGGTAACCCGATATATTTACAACCTTGTGGAATGCGAGCCTGCTCTCATTCTGCTTTCTCCAGAAACAAGGGGTACAAATGCACAGTAGAAATTGAATTTTCTACTAATTAATTCATAGGAAAACTTTTTCTTTGAATGAACACACATTTTCTTAAGGCCATTGTGTATATTATTGCTGTTTTGTATTAATCTGATGTATTATAGAATATTTTTATTCGTGCTTACGATAAACCAATCATTCATATAACCTTACATATAGCTTTTTTAGTATCTATGAATTCGCCTTCTGAGGATCTAAACAAGAATGTATATTATTTGTTGGTACGTAGGCAATATATTAGTGCTCTGAGAACCTTTAGTATTTTCAATCATAGTTCCAGATACTAAAGTACCATGTTTCCACACAAAGAGTCATAAACTCCACAGGATCTCAAAACGCCCACTTGGGATTCCGGCTTTTCTCATTGGACAAGCCCATCTTGAAAGGCGGAGATCTTCTCCGACCTTAAAGGCCACACTTCATGTGACCCGTCCCAGTCGGTGGTTCGGTCATAAGCTAAGATGATGTGAGAAACGCTTCAGGATACCACAGCATCTGTGCCAGGCCTTTTCTTCGGCCTAGTCCTTTTCATTCATCAAGTGACACTGACTCAAACTGGTTCTTTTTATCGACCCGAATTCAGCAAAGATCAATGGGAAACTTTAAGATTTGCATCAGGAATCTCTTTCAGACCCCCGAGACTCGCTAAGTATCAAACTTAAGTCTTATTAATTGATACATTAAGTAACATTTGCACCTTTTTACAAAGGTATGTTTGAACTAAGAATCTGACGTATCCCTGAAGGCTTAGATATGTTGAATATGCAAATGGTTCCATAAAATAAATTCCTTATGCCTCTTTCTGTACTGAATTAAACTTTAACCCTTTCCTATACCAAATGTATGCGTGTGTGTGTGTATGTGTATGTTAGACCGGCTTAATGTTTTATGTAGTATGTTGAACTAGTTTAAGTGTTTATGTAGTTAATAAAACCTTACTTGTATCACTTGACGTGTTCATTGTTTACTCATAACCGGAGTCAATAATCATGCAGATTTACGTTACAAACTTATAGAATTGTACAGTAAGAAAGTTATTTCCCTTAACCAGGAAATTAACGTTCTTAGAATTGACAAGACGGTTGACCCTGAGTGGTCAGCTAAATATCTACAGTGGATCTAAAGTATTAATAATTAATCATAATTAGTTATGTTTAATTATTCATATTTCCCATGAGCTGGTTTGCTACAGATTTTGGTGGAGAATGCTAAAATAGTTTTGAGTTTAAACACTGGCAACTTAAAAAGTGTGTGCTTGATAGCCCAGGTTAAAATAGGGCGTGACTTGAGATGTCCTGTTGTGTCCCTGTTTGCTGGCTTGTTTAGATGCAGATAAAGTGGGGGTTTGAATTGGTACCGCTATTATAATTGTGAGAGTCTTTATGTATTTCATGCTTAATGGTATCGGTGTAAGGTTAATCTGATTTTAGCAAAGAAACCCTAATTTCAGTATTAAAGCATAAATCTGTCTTGACAAAGCGTAAGTCTGAATCTCAGCTCAGCGGCATGTCCAAACTGTACCATAATGTAATATGCTTTAGTGAAGAAATCACAAAATTGCAGTATTGTTTAAATTGTTTCTTTTGAAGAAGAAATCTCAGTACAGTTATATCAAGGTAGATGTGAGCGCTGCTCCCCTTTCTACAGCATAAAGGCCTTATAGTTTATAATTAGATTGAAGCAATTCATCTACACTTTGACTGTATATATACAGGCCTAGTAACCTGGTGGTCATTACTGTGTTTCACTCGCTGAGTGAAATTAAAGGTGTAATACTGTACTTTAGTACTCATATGTGAGGCAAACATAACTACATATATGTTTAAACCGGTTTTAACTTACAGTAAACACGTTTTGTAATTCTTTAAACAAGTGCATGAAGTTTATTGTTGCATTAGAGAAGCACTCACCGAAATGCTTAGGTAATGCAACAAGTCTTGAAGGCTGAAAGCACCACGTTCTAGAACTATGACTGTTTAACATAGACAGACATTAAACTGCGTTAATTACACTGGCATGCATTGGTTACCGTGACAACAACTTGTCACAGGAAGTGCTAACTTCACATAGCACAACACGCCATGTTTGTAAACAAACCACTTGAAGCAGCTAAGCTAACACGACTTAGCATAGTTTCATTTTAGGCTAAGCTACCAAATAGCTTTCACAATTAGGGGTTAACACTCTTTAATTGAAGCTTTTAAATACAGCATGTGTGTGTGCAGTGTGAAGTAATTTGAATTTAACCTAATCCCGGGTTTCTGATTTTTTCCATTTCTCTTCCTTCTTTTTCTTCTTTTTCTATGTTTCTCAATCTTCAATTCGTCTCAGCGAATTTAACTATCTAGATGTATCCTTCCTGAATGCTATTGCTTAGTTACTAGTTAATTAAATCTAAATTTAATTAAATCTTAACTGTCTATCGAGGAAAGACTCATTAAGGTATTGGGGTGCTTTTAGTAACACACTAATCACTAGTGCTGCTATTTGTTCCTAATACCAGAATGATTACCTTGTTTTGTTAATAGCAGTCAGCTAATTTTAAATCCATTTACATGTTATGCCCCCTTGATGTTCTCTCTGAACCTCAAAAGGAACCAGAGACATTTCTATTTTTGATTTGTTTATTTTCAAAAAAAAAAATAATAAGCATAATCTGAATAGAAATGCTCTCCTTTTCCTTCTGCTTTTCCCTTTTCTCCTTCATACCTCAGAGATTAAGCCTGTTTGGGGAACCGTCAGTAAATTCTGAGTGATAATTTGACAATGAGAGTAGTTTTAAGTCATCAATCAAAACCCTGTTTATGCCCCTTTCAGCAAACATATGCTGACCCAAAACTATTTTAGCATTCACACTCTGTTTTGATCTTGTAGTAGTCTCTAGCCCTTACTCTCAACACCAGTGTGTCAAAATGTTGCAGATGCTCAGACTAACTGCCCAGAATGCAGACCGAAGAGGGCTGGGCAGGCGTTGTGAGGAACACCCCCTACCCAGGGCCAACAACCACCTACTGAGCCGAAAGCAAATGAACACTGAGGGAAGAGTACCGCAGACTAATGACTCGAGCGAGAGTTATGGCTACAAAAAGCTCACCAAAGTCACCATTTTCCTGACCCACAACCTAAATTGGATGAACAGGAGTAAATTGATAGACTTCAAGAGACTCTGATCCAGCAGCTGAACAACACTCAAGACAAGCTTGACATGCTCCGAAGAGAACTCAGGGACTCCTACAGGCGGCGAAAAGAGACGCAGTGGGAGAGACACCCTACTCCTGCATCCTCATTCAGCCGTGCAAACTCCCTCATATGCAACAAGCTACGAAGGGGGGAGCCAACACTTTCTGCTTAACAACTGACAGAACAGAACTGTAATACTTCCAAGCATCCCCGCAGCAGCGCATGATGTGACCCCCAGAAACTTTGACAAGCTAGCCAGAAAAATCCCGGCATTCACATTGCTGGGGAAACAATAGTTTCCTACTTTAGGCAGTACGAGCAGTAATTTAGAACGGTGGAGTCGTTTTAAACATTGCTTGCAAGCAGACCCAGTAATCAATCTTATGTGTCTGTCTCATAAGTTAGTAACTTCTTCTCCATGCGCATACCAGTTCCTGATCAAAACCAGATAAAATTATAGTTTGAATGTGCCTTCCTACGAGCAGTAAGAAGTTTTCAGTGCTATAATGTGTTTAAATCGTACGATAAGAAACTAACCTGACTTTAGCGAAGAAATCCTAATTTCTGTGTTAGTAGAGCATAAGTCTATTTTCTGACGACGAAATCTCGGGATTAGCAGCTCATATAAATGGTACCAGAATAAATCGGTCTGATTTTGGGCGAAGAAATCCCCTTCTTCAGTACTGTGTAGGTGATCTGAGCGATGCTCCTCATTTCACAGATTTAAGGCCTTATTATGTGTTATGTATCATTGTATTCATATCGACCCACTCATGTGAAACATTTACGTAACTCTTATACATGCGCGCACCAGGTTCTGAATATAATCAGATAAAACTATAGCTTGAAGGTGCCTTCCTACAGGTATTAGAAAGTTTCAGTGCTATAATGTTTTTAAATCGTACGATAAGAAACTAACCTGATTTTAGCGAAGAAATCCTAATCTCTGTTGTTAGTGGAGCATAAGTCTATTTTCTGACGACGCAATCTCAGATTAGCAGCTCATATAAATGGTACCAGAATGAATCAATCTGATCTTGGGCGAAGAAATCCCCTTTTTTCAGCACTGTGTAGGTGATCTGAGCGCTACTCCTCATTTCATTAATTTAAGGCTTTATTATTTGTTACGTATCATTGTATTTCATTTTGACTCGCTCATGTGAAACATTTACGTAAAATTAATGGTGTTATTCTAGCGTAGCTAACTACGAATCCACCATTGCCTGTGAAGTGAATGTGCTGTTTTGAGTAATGAATGAATTTGTATGGGACATGCATGAGTTTCCCATGCATGCTCACAGCAGTGCAAGTCTGCTCCACGTGCACCTGTTGTGAGCTTGCATTGGTCTCCTAGCAACACGTGACCCCGGAAGTGTGAGCAGACTCTTCCGGTTAATCTGACAACAGCACCCATTTCACAGACCTGTGGGTAAACAAAGAATTGCGTGTAACTGACGCTAACTCTTAAGCTAAGCCCTTTACCTCAACTGCTACCTGTAAGCATCTGGCTAAGGCTTAATAGGCGGTAAAGTGTAACTTTCCTAACCACACTCTCTCTCCCTCCTCTCTCGCCGTCCCCTTCCTTTTGTCCACTTCCTGTTTGAACTGCCATCACGGTCCTGTGGGACCCACCCACATACTGTGTTTTACTTGTGTTATTGTTTATTTTTTATTTTAACTTTTTTTTTTTATTTTATTGCATTTATTTACATTTGCTTAGCACAAATGTACCAATTCAGCTAAATTTGTTTGTATTAAATTTGATATTTAATTAAATCAAATTTTTTATTTATTTTATTTTATTCCATTTTTATTTTTTTTTTTTTATTTTGTGGTAGTTACTTCCCCTTTTAATTTCCTACAGCTCTTAGGACCCCTTTTTATTTTATTTATTTTTTTTGTTTGTTGTGTTTTACTTTTACCTTATTTTAGTATTTTCACCATCACCATCGTCGCTTTTGGATAGGATTACAGTAGTTCTAGCAACTGTTGTTTCCTTAACGATTTATACAGGTTATTAGTAGCCTAATCCATGTTTCCTCTCTACTTTCTCCTCACTCCTCTGTGCCAGACCTAATGCATTGAAGGGCAGCTACTGTTCAACACATTGTAGGCCAAGATAGAACTAGGAACATTTCCCACTGTTTCTTTTTCTTTTGACGATGTATTTGGTGGGTCCCTGCTAGTTTAGCTAACAGCCTAACCCTAGGGTTATGAAGTCTATTGCAGCATCACACACAAGTGAAACCTGCTTAGCCATATCTCTTAGGAAAAAACTAAAATAGGTAAAAATGTTCTTTTTTTTTTGAGTTCATCTTATTTTATTTCAGTTTCGTCATAGTGACCAAACCCGTGAACCATCAGTAGTATAGCCCGGTCATCAGCTGACCCCTGATTACGGCCCCTCAACAAAGTTACTCAACCTCTTCCTTTGTGTTCACGAACAAAAACACATAGCACCTTACCTCACTAGCTGCCCCCCACCAGCTAGTCATACCTTACACGGCCTACACAGCCGTTCCCCTTAGAGATAGTTTAACACCTCTGTACGTACCTGCATTTGCCTTGTGTCTCTCTCTCTCTGGTGTTCCCACAAGTGTGCCAGTATGTCGCAGACATTCCACAGACATCCAGCCCTGCCAGCTCACCAAGACCACCTAAAAACCCAGTAGAGCACTGTAATGGACATCATTCAGATCAAAGCAGCCAACGACTTGCCATGGCAAAGAAAGGAACAGCGAGTCTGCGACATAAGCGAACACTTGACCATCATCATCCTCTCCTCGGCCCACACCCCCAAGGGCCTCAGACAGGAGGTATATGAGCTGAAACTGCAATTCACAGAATTCTGCAGAGAACTGACACTTGCTCAACGAGAGAAAGCACAGAACGATGCCAAGAACCTCACAGAATGGTGCGACAGAAAGAAATCACCAGTCTTCACAGAGGCTCTAACAGCTGCTAAACACCAGGCGCCGCTGGAAAAAGCCATCACACAGGACTTGAAAACAGAACTGTTTCACACAAAGTCACTCTTAAAACAACTTATGTGGAACTAAATGAGAGAGACACCACATCTAAGGCCTTACAAGGCCAGCTGCATTCAGCCAGAGCTGAGGTCCAAACCCTGACTCAGCAATTAGAGAGGTGCGTGACTTGGTTCAGAAAAAATTTAAACAGTCCTACCGACTGCGCATAGAATTAAGCAAAAGACAGCCGTCTGAACATCGGTCGCCAGCAGTGCAAGCCCTCCACGCATGTGCACAGCTACGAAAGGGGGGGAAAGGAGCCAAAGCCTTCTGCTTGACACTTCACAATCAGCTTTCCCTGAAAACCTCTGCAGCTTCAACAAAAAAAAAAATTTCAGGCGAACCGAAACAACGCAACGAGGTGAATTCAGTGTCACAAATGAACTGAAATATGCTTGCAGACCACAAGGTGAACAGACAGGGAAACACGAAACAGAACTTCCCCTGGCCAGCAGGCCCACCCCCTCAGCCAAGAGTCCGAACCTGCGGGGGGGGGCGAGAGCCACTGTTCACACGTCACCAATCAGCAGCCACAAGGGGGTGGGGCAAGGACCTTTCCAGAGTATCACTGCAGACACACACACCGTGTGCCCCCACAGACCACAACGAGCTGGCCAGAGACAACACATATGGCAACCTAAATACTCTCAGACCCAGAGTCTGAACACACGAACTGATCGCTGTCCCAGACACCAAGCAGGGCCGGCGTGAAACTCCCCATGCTTACTACCACAGACTTTGACAAACTTACTCCAAAGCTCACGATTACCCTGGGATGGCGGAGGACACCAGCTGCAAGAAGTCATCTAGGCATTAGGGCCTGCCGCACAATGCCTAATCAACAGCTGCGTAACCTGACACAGAAGGCCTTTAACAAGCACAAGGCCTCCACTAAAGGTGTTTGTCAAACCCCACTGATTCTGAACTTCACAACTCAGAATCCAAAGCGGGCACCAGAAGGCACCCAGCATCGCCACAATGCAAAACCCTTCTACAGAAAGCCCCTAGCCAGAAGAGGACAGAGCCATCACCATGGCAACAGACCCAGGTTCCAGACCAACCACTGGGAAAAGGCGTCCTCATCCTGCAAACACCACGGTATGTCCAACAGCAGTCCACCACAACATCCTCCTCCACACGGGTGCTGAACGGAGGCTACACAAGGACAGCTGGACACGCCTACTTCTGGGTTACAGGAGCTGCTGACACTCGCAAAAGAGCTCCTTGAACAAAACTCGACTAAGGAGTATTGAGAAGGACAAACCTCTGACTCCTTGCCTGCTGCAACACAGCATCAGACCCCTCAAGGGAGTAGCATCCCTTGAAACCGGTCGACACCCCCAGAAGCAGCCAGACAACGTTGGATTGAGCAACGGGCCCACATGCCCAACAGCGAAAGCTCTACCAACACAACTCAGGCAAGCTCAAGTCGGTGCCGCCACAAGAGCCAAGCGACACCGCAAACATCAGATTTCTAGTGACGTTGAGCAAAGCAGAGGGCTAACAACCACCTGTTGCTCTCCTGCCATCATCACTAGGTCTGTCTGAAACTCTCTGCACACTACAAATCTCCATAACAATTACCTGCAATCCCTGGAACCACCTGCACTCTCACCAGTGAGAGTCTAACCCGGCTGTTCCACATCGTGGGTACCACAGATAGCCTACTGGCTAACAGCATCAACAAAAACATCCTACCCGGACTAACTCACTTCAGGATGACAGGTGACACAGCCTCGACACCTACTGCATAAGCTCGAGGACCCACACCTTGCTACAGCCTACATCACCACAGCACACCACCTGACAGCATCCACCATGGCACCAACAGCCAAAAACCACCACTAGCTCCCAGCCGTGAGTGGCAGGTGTGGTTCGATTGTTCTGCACTTTGACATCGCTCGTTGTTGTCTATTTTATGGACAACAACGTTCGAAAGGGGGAATTTGTAGCGTCTGGACCACTCAAACACTACAATATATTTTTTGTTAGCTAGATTTCACAAATACTTTGTAACACCCCAGGACGCCGAACAAGACCCTGGTTTCATGGTAACCCGATACATTTACAACCTTGTGGAATGCGAGCCGGCTCTCATTCTGCTTTCTCCAGAAACAAGGGGTACAAATGCACAGGAGAAATGGACTGTTCTCTAATTAATTCATATGAAAACCTTTTCTTTGAATGAACACATTTTCTTCATGCCATTGTGTGTATTATTGCTGTTTTTTATTAATCTGTTGTATTATAGACTATATTTATTCATGCTTACGATAAACCACTAATTCATATAACCTTACAAATACCATGTTTAGTATCTATGAATTCACCTTCTGATGATCTAAACAAGAATGCATATTATTTGTTGGTACGTAGGCAATATTATTAGTGCCCTGAAACCTTTAGTATTTCAATCAAAGTTTTCAGATACTAAAGTACCATGTTTCCACACAAAAAGCCATAAACTCCACAGGATCTCAAAACACCCACTTGGGATTCCGGCCTTTCTCACTGGACAAGCCCATCTTGAAAGGCGGGGATCTTCTCTGACCTTAAAGCTGACACACCATGTGACCCGTCCCAGTCGGTGGTTCGGTCGGAAGCAAAGATGAAGATGTGAGAAAATCGCTTCAGGATACCAAAGCATCTGTGTCAGGCCTTTTCTTCGGCCTAGTCCTTCCCATTCATCAAGTGACACTGACTCAAACTAGCTCTTTCTCATCAAACAACTTCAGCAAGATCTTGGGCCTTAAAATTGCATCAGGAATCTCTTTCAGACAGACGAGACTCGCTAAGTATCAAACTTATTCTTATTAATTGATGCATTAAGTATCAGTTAATTTTTTTTTTTACAAAGGTGTGTTTGAACTCATAATCTGACGTATCCCTGAAGGCTTTGTTCTGTTGAATATACATGCAAAGTGTTACATAAAATCCATTCTTTATGCCTCTTTCTATGCTGAGTTAAGCTTTAACCCTTTCCTATACCCACTGTCTGTGTGTGTGTGTGTGTATGTGGATTTAGACCGGCTTAAGGTGTTTGTATGTAGTATGTTGAACTAGTTTAAGTGTTTATGTAGTTAAAACCTTACTTGTATCACACTTGACGTGTTCATTGTTTACTCATAACCGGAGTCAATAATCATGCAGATTTACGTTACAAACTTATAGAATTGTACAGTAAGAAAGTTATTTCCCTTAACCAGGAAATTAACGTTCTTAGAATTGACAAGACGGTTGACCCTGAGTGGTCAGCTAAATATCTACAGTGGATCTAAAATATGAATAGTTAATTATAACTAGTTATGGTTAATTATTCATATTTCCCCATGAGCTGATCCGCTACAGTGGCCATTTAATTACAGCATATTTCTGTAGGGTGCATTTGGACCTTGGATGCTAGAAGCACAAGGCTCTGCTTTGGGTCTTTTCACCTTCCTGAAATAACAGGATGTAATAATTACCAATATCAAGTAGGCAGCAGATGAGCAGGCTTTAAAAACCAAGATGCATGGTTACTAGGCAACCAAATGTGAGATTCCTATATCATTAACTGCCAAGACAAAGTTCTGAAAAAAATGGACAGTGACAGTGAGATGAATACAGATCTGGAGGGGGAATCTGGCCTGAGGAACAAACAAAATGTAGCTTTAAATGAAGAAGGATTAGCCAGATCTGCAGCATTTAACAAACCAAGAGGAAACAGACAAATGTATTGTTGAATTATACAGTAGATATGATTTCAGGGAAAAAATGAAACAAGAACTGTTGAAAAAGTAAATATTGTAGAGATATAGAGCTTTTGAAATGAGTGTGGATTGTGTAACTCGGTTAATTTAAACTTGAAAGGACAATTTGAGTTTATATTGAAATCATAGTGTATCTTGGCAAAATTTGAGACTTTATGATATCTTTTGACATCCCAAAGAAGACATTAAATCACTCTGGTGTCTCTAATATCATTTTAAAGCAAACCCCAATTATTTTTAGATATTAAAGTTATTTTAATATTATAAATTATATAGTATTATAGTAATTATCTATTATTTTTATATTTTCAGTTTTCATTTTAGTTTAAGTCAGTCATTTAGTTGTGCGCTTTTTTTCTTTAAGTTTGTTTTTGTATTTCTGTTTAGCTAATTTATTTTTGTTTATTTTTATCATAATAAATATATTAATGCAACTTAAACTTATGTTATTTCAGTCAATTACCAAGGCAATATTTCAGTATAATAATAATTTATGTAGCTTTTTTTTAGCAGGTTTTTTTTTTTTTTTTTTTTATTTACCAAAATTTAAAAAACATCTTAAATTACCAAAAGCAACTTGTAATAGTTCTAGTTTTAGTTAGCAATAACAACACTGACCCCAATATCTTGAATATTAATCAAGCGTCAAACACAACAAAAGTACCTGAAAAGTGGCCTGGATCAACTCATGATTCCTATATTTTTTTCTAATTACATTTAGGACTATGATAGTGCTGGTAAATGGCTTCATATGCAGACTATACATGATATTTGGCCAAAATGTGAAGGAGCCTGCAATATCAAGACAGAATTTCAACTGTTGCCTACTTGGTTAAATGTTTGTAATTGCAAGATGATAAAATCTTTTTGTATTGCCAGCACTAATCAGTCAGCAGCTGTACGAATTAACCATTTCATTTCAGTAATTGTATAATGTTGAGAAGCAGCTACGCTGATGACCCCTGTAACTTTCTGCCACTCAGCAATCTATTTTTAGTAGAAACTCCTGCAAAGACCAGAAAAAAACACTTTTATCAAGCCTTTACATCTATGAGTAGGTAATACCTCGACTCTGCAGTATGCAAAGTTTCTTTTTTGCCTTCTTGGTTCCTCCATTGCTTCAACAACTGCTCATTGAAATACGTGGCCATGTTTTATGCATTTAAGAACTTTCATAATTCAAAAAGGCATCTTAAAAAACATTCACGGTCACTTCAGGGATCCAAGGTGTTACCAAATGCTTGTGCATGTTCAAAAATACAAAGAAATTGTGCACAGAACATGTGCTTTTAGTTTTAAAAAGCTATTCTTTTTCCCCTCTAAATTTATTGCAATACAAATAAATACGCAATTTGTGCACATGCAACTTGAGGCATGCAAACTATGGTTAATGGATGAGGTTCAACCGTCTGAACAATTTTATCACCAACAAAATATGCCCCCGCTGTGGCCTGCATGATCCTGAAGCCCTCAAGAACAGTTAGCTACCGGAGGAGGGCAATTTAGCAGTTATCTAAATCATATGCTCTGTAAGTGCCCAGAATGAGCGAATGAGAAATGTATGAGTCAGTCTAATAATGAGCGCTGCTAATGCAGGTAAGAAAAGTCCTGCAGAGTCTTGAGCGGTAGTGACATCTCCCTGATTCAACCAAACATCCAATCATGCAAGAACTCCTGACTGAGAAAGCCTTCTTACGTCTCAAGAACCAAGCGATCTGAACAGCTCATCACCACTAGAAAAAAATTAATCACATGCTCAAAGTTGATGCACAAAGCTGAAGTTCTTGTGCACGGCCATGAAAACAAGAGAAGTGGAAAACAAAGTTTCAGGTGACTCTGATATGGCACTTCATTTACACAGAACCATTACAACTTTGAATAAAAGCGACATTGCATTCAAATCAGTTCATGCATTCCCTGGGAATCAAACCCATTTACTTGCCGTTGTTAGTCTCATGCTGTACCGTTTAAGCTTCAGGAACGCATCCTTACATTTGAAGGCGGCACTGATCCATCTTAAATTGGCAAACCAAAGCTGGTTTAACACTCCAGATCAAATTGGGATGCGTTGATGCCCAGAGCCTCAGGAACAACATCCTGTTGTTGGAGCTGCCAAACAGAAAAGCTCTGAGCATGAATTACTAGGTATATTGCATGTCTTTGCACTGCTATGCTGTTGATGATACACTGAATCATTGCATAATTTGTAATCACATTGTGATTCACAGCATCAAAATGGAATCAACTTGGCTGGTAAAGCTGGTCAACAAGCGTAGTCTCGTGATGCTGGTTGCCCAAGGTAATGTTGGTTAAATGTAGGCTAGGTGATTTCGGAGAGGCTAAAAATAGCAAGCTAGCTTTGAAAGCATAAGATCCCCTGCAAATCACTCTCCAAAGCCACGCCTCCTCCAAAACATATGAACGCGCACAGACAGACCAGAGGCTAACCAGCCACACGATGATAGATGGCGTTGGTGAAGGATTGAATGCAATGCTGTCAGATTACCTCGTGTCTCATTCACCGTACAGTATAAAGAGCATAATATTCCAATAATAACGCCTTCCATTCTCGCTCGGTCTGCAATGGTGTAATGAAACGCACTGATGACATATCTTATCTGTGTGAACAGGGTGTGTGGAGGTATACAAATACATACGTTGACAGGCAGGTAGAACAGCCTATCGTAGCCCTCAGACCAAAGGATATGATTGGACGAACATTTTATGGTCCTATGCCTTCCACAGATGATAAAAATACATATAAATACTTTATATGTTATTTAGACCACTTAACTTAGTGATTGCTGTTGGGATGTGAAGAGACTTTCAACCAGCATAACAAAAACTGTTTTTGAACCAAATCACCCCTAAGCCGGTACTTTAGTTTCTCATACTGGGGACCAACATCTATAACACAATGAACGTACTGGTGACAAGCTATGATCAGTTTTTTCAGCAGAACTCATATCAAATATTTAATACCACAAAGTACAACCAAAATCCCTTTAATGTTAGTCCATTTTGCGGCCCCTTTGGTAACTCCCTCAGCAGTTATTTTCTATATACTGTAGGTAAGAGGTGTCAACCCACATACCCTGTGTCAACTTGAAAGACATAAGATTTAACAATAACATGAACTTTTAATTATGGAAAATTATGGTATCATAAGCTATAGTTCTTTAGCTGAAATCAGGCTAAAAAGCTTAACTGATCAACCCAGGTTCATTGGAAAAATGTGCCTGTGTTGACATTTCTTCAAAATGGTATTACTTTGCTGCTTGCTTGTTTTTTATTTTTATGATACTTTGAAAATAAAATGCTCAGTGAGTGATGCTAAAAATGTGTTCAGTTTTAGCCAAAACAGAGAAATGAGAATCTTTGAATCTCACTGTTTGTTGTTGTGCCTATTGCGGCAGTTTGGAAATGAAATGTCTGGTAAGTGGCACTAAAAGTTAATGCTCTATTGCATTTGATAGTGTTAACAAAAGCAAAAGTGACATAAAAACGCATTTGCGGCATCAAACATGCCATTTTAGCTTGCTTCTACAAGCTCTTTTATCGTGCTTCACGGGAGCTTCGCAAGTACATTGCTGTACCAGGTGAGCTACCGAGCAAGTTTACTATCTCAGAAAAGCCAAACATATGGTGCTGGTTATGTGACGCAAACATCAAAATGTATGAGTTATCTCAGAGAAAAAATATGCACTATGGTAAATTTGTTTTGAGGTCATAAGATGGCATTGTGCAAGGAAGAGCGTGAAAATACATTTTTATTAATTCATAATTTGCCCCTATAATCATAATTTGTGTGAAAAGTAATAAACGTTATTAGTGTTTTACTGCCGCTAGAGCTCCTAGTGGAAAGAAACAACAATAATAATGTTATTATTTAACAGTTTAATTCTGCTTTCTAATCACTGGTTGGAAATCAAATAATTAATCATACTTCCTTTCTTACGGCTGCCATATTGAGTGTTGCACTTTTCCACAATCATCTTTTATAGACCATTCTTCATTATACTGTGTCAAGTATTACCTAATTTTAATAGTTATCATTCAGAAGGCATGTGCTCTGACACAGCCTTGAGAAGTCTCACACATTCACATGAACAAACCCATCAAAGAAAGCAACAGACTCTGGCTGCTCTGTAACCCTAGTCAATCTGGGTTCGATTTGCAACTGCAAATGATTGCTTGTGGTCAGAAAGATGTCATGAGAATCCTGTGTGCCAACTGAGCAGTAATGTATTCCAGCTTGAGAGTGTGTGTTTTCTGAGCCAGGCAGAGGGGCAGATCAGACAGATTGACATAGACAACGAGAGCGAAAGAGGACTGTCCATTCCAAACAGTGGATTCGTTCGGGTAATTGGACCGTGCTTTAGAGAGGGGCCGCCTGCCCTTAATTGCTCTACAGACATCTATTACTGCACAGCAACGAGTATAATTTCAAAAGTCCTGGTCTTTGGAACAAGAGCATGGAGTGTGAGAGAAAAGGGAGGAAGAGAGAGAAAGACAAAAGTGGAAAGTATGCTGGTGGCTACAAGGACTTGACGCTAGAGGTCTCAGCTAATATGTTCAGTTCCAGAATGTTCTGAAATCTGTAGAAAGAGTCATGTCGTGCTATATTTATCAATTACACTTCAAAAATTCTTAATTGAAGCCTTAATTCAGAGAAAGGCTGAGTACTGATAGACCAGTCATCTAATAATTTGTCCATAGATTGGTCTATAATTTCCTATATATTTGTCCACCAATGAGAAAAGCTGCTGTTAACTATGGGAAACGTTTAGCAGTGACTTTGCACTGCCATAAGGCATTGCGAGTGATACAAATGAGTAACATTATGAATATATGTTGAAAAGTTTGGGGTCGTAAGATTCTGTAAAATACAGTAAGAACAGTAATATTGTGAAATATTATTACAATTTAAAATAACTTTTTTCTATTGTAATATACTTAAAAGTAAGGTATTCTGTGATGCGCAGCTGAATTTTCAGCATCATTACTCCAGTCTTCAGTGTCAAATGATCCTTCAGAAATCTTTCTGATGTGCTGATCTGCTACTCAACAAACATTCTTAGAAAAGCAAGGTGACAAAAGTTGCACTGCTTCATAATTTCGTGGAAAAGGTTTTCAGGATTCTTTGATGAACAGAAAGTAAAAACAAACAAACAAACAGCATTTATTTGAACTCGAATCTTGTGTTATAAATGAAACTGTCTGTACTTTCACTGTGACGAATTTACATGCTCCTTGCTGAATAGAGTATTATTTCTTCAAACAAAAAAAAAAAACTGACCCAAAATTGGAAGATGTGTAAGAATATGAATATTTTGCAAAAATAGAAATAGAAAAGATTCAGTCATATGATATTTATTTTTAGAATTACTTATAGTCTATAGTTTTCCAATTGCACCATCTGATATAATGTAATCCGGACCTTGGTCAATTGTTTATTTTTGAAACAAAAATGTTCAAAAATAAAATTTGTTCTCTGAATGACTGATTTTCTGTTTAAAACAACTCATATGAGTGTCTGCATATATAATTCAGTTTAGACAGTTTGCAAGAATGTTTAGCGTCCGTGATATGAAAATTATCGCTGCGAGACGCTGGCGGAGTGAACGAGGCTCGAGAGAGTTGTGAGTGTGGGCGCAGCCTCCGTGTTGCCAGATCCAGGTATTATACATGCCTTTGGACTTGTCTTTTCCACTTAATTTGACACTTTAGAAAGTTAATGAAGAGGGACGTTGCAGTTTAGATTTAGCAATATCTTTATATTATTTTATTTGCAAAAGATTTTAACTAATATCAGTTTATTTTTTATTTATTTTTGGTTTTTTTCAACACTACATTGCCAGCACTTAAACTTGAAGTATTGAAGGAATCACACAAATCCAAGGTTATTGCTGACAGGATACCACATTCAGTAAAGCAAATGCAAAAAGCATCATGCCATTATCTGTCAGAAACGTTATCACGCTATCAAAAACAGTAGCATTTAACACTACACAAATCTGTAGAACAAGTAGGTTACAGAATGAAATGAAATATGCAAACACTAGCCATGAAGAAGTCTATGCCATTTCATTCAGTATTGTAGTTACAGTTTCACAAAGTCATGCTAAAAACATCCATAAGAGCACTTATCATTTGTATAGCAATGGTTATTAATGAAAGCTATAACAGTAATATTTATTGTTGCATGAAAAATAAACTGATAAAATTATCCACCCCTAACCTAAAATACTAAAAAAAAATTTGATGCAATAAATATGGTATAATTTTTCATCCCTCCAAAAGAAGAAAACATCTTTTACAAACATCTACACGTCTGTCTATTTCAAAGTGTTTAGTGTCTATAATGAGCTTTTTATTGGGTGATTTATAGCGCAATTCTTAACCACCCCCCCTAGACCGATTTCACACCGGTTACGGCCATGAATCTGGTATACTGTTTTTTTTTTTTTGAAGGGGTCATATGATGCTGCTAAAAAGAACATTTTTTTTTTTTTTGTGTATTTGGTGTAATGAAATGGGTTAATGCTGTTTAAGGTTAAAAAAACACATTATTTTACATTATGTTCCCTCCTTTCGAAAGCGAGGATTTTACAAAGCTCATCGGTCTGAAAAGGCGAGGTGTGCTCTGATTGGCCAGCTATCCAGTGCGTTGTGATTGGCCGAATTCCTCAAGCGTGTAATTGTAACGTCTCTTACCATATTGTGATGCCTGCGGCAACCACATGTGACGACCCCGGGCTGGACTCCGCTTCCTCCACGGTGAAAGCCGATCCGGCGATACAAAGCGCAAAGTTGTAGTATTTCCTCAGAAACCAGCAAGGATCAGCTCCAGGCATAACGAAGCGATATCATCCTCTTTTGGAAGGCCAAACAAAGTAGTTTCGCTTCACAACGAAGCACACAGCATCGTCACGACATGGCGGCAGCAACAATACAACAACGAGAATAAAAGTTACGCCTTCTTCCTTTCTGTGAACATTTGGGCGGCGTTATGCAAATATTCCCACATAGTGATGTAGACATGTGGGGGCGTGTTAGAACGAGCCGTTTTAGGTAAGTGTGGCTGCCTTAACTTTTATAAAGAATATCTCTTTGGATTTGAGACTTTAGTCTTTGCAACTTTACAGATCTTCTTTATGCACCAAGAGCTTGTAACACTCCAAAGAGAAAGGAACAATTGAAATTGCATCATATGACCCCTTTAAATCAAATGTTCTAATACTTTGCTATTATTCTATTATTCATCTTGGAGCAAGTTCAAATGAAGGGTCTTAGAACTCTTTATTGCATTTTTCAAATTCAAATAGAAAACGAAAGGAAAAAATATTTCCAGAAGACCAAAAGAAAGGCTACTTAAAACGTTCTACGGTGCTCTATTGCCAGTGAAAAACTTCTATCAGTCATCCACTGTCTCTCACTACTGGGACTGATCACCAGTAAACAGTGAACACACACCAGTAGCTGACAAGAGTTTGTTCTTGCTGCTGCTGACATTGCACACCTGCACGCCCCTAGAGACACTGGGGTGGAGGCTGGAGAGAAACGAGAAGGAAGGAGAACCTCTTTATAGAAGCGTTTCCCATTTAATTAAAAACTAGGCCACTGCAGATACATAGACGAAGAGACGCCATGATGTGTGAAAAAAGACACTGTCCCTGTGACTTACATCAAATATAGGCTCGGCTAATGATAGAGCTACAGTAGCGGTACTAGAGACTTGGCTTCTGAACCCAGGCTTGCACATGCTGACACTGCCTGTGTTTTAGGACAAGTTTAGAACTGGCAAAACGTTAAAGGATCTTTAAAGGATTGTCTTCAAGGCATGAAGAATGATGACGTCAGAGAAACAATATATAAACTCAGCCACTGGACTATGGGGATGAGAAATATATTGGAGAGAGACTATATTTGTGTAGAGCAATGTTCATCTAACTGGCCAATACCAGAAGAAGATAACTGCTCCTTTCTAGTGAGCTACCTTGTTATCTACTGCCTACATAGACTATGTTCTAAGAGCTATCTTCTATGGCATGCAGCATCCTAACCAAAATGATACGTGAAATCATAAAACTATCTGCACAGGCAGGTAACCACGCTAAAAGTTCAACTCATAATGTTATAATATTATAAGCTAACACCCAGGGTGCGAACTATGGGGGAGCTCGGCTCCCCTTAATAAGACATGGGCTCCCCTGAAAACGTGATTTGTGAAATTTTGGGGGGTCACAAAAAATATTGACAATGTGTTATTGTGGACGGCCACATTTTTTTTTTCCAGATTTGGGACTGTGATCATTGTGGATTGGTATGTTAAAATGCAAAAATTCATTCATCATGCATGACTGCGACTTTAAACCTAATTCACCATAAGAGAACATACATGCTATTATTGTCAGAGCAGCAAGGTGTGAGGCGCTGCCGGTGCAAATTCCCCTCAGTTAGGTTACATGTTACTTATAAGATTCGTCGACAAAAATATTAAACGCTGCGAATCTGTGGTCGATTCGGGGTTAGGTAGGCATGGTATTCGCATAGTGTGTGGACTGGGGTTTGGAATAGTGTCTGTGTGACTCTCGATGTCTTAGGACTAACTGAACGAGGGAATTATGGTATTCTTCTGTAGCCTGACGACAATTAACCGTTGTTCATGTGAACTCAAAGATAGCCCGATGCTGTAATAGAGACTATTAAGGGGGGTTTGTGTTCACCTAGCATTATGGGTCGATAAGTATAATAGGAAATCCGTATAGTGATTTATGCCTTATATAGTGCCTGGCATAGCCAAGTTAGTGCATACACTTGTAGCTGTTATGTATCATTGTAAGCCCTCTTTTGAGGCACGCGCAAGAGCACAGTACAATCCAGTGGTTGCCTCTAATTTTAAATGGAAAGCGCCAGAGAATAGACCTTTAGTTTGGTTCTATTAAGAGATTTCTTTTATTGTGATAACTTAACATGTTGATTGGGGTTTTGGTTTTAAAGTTCAATTGCGCTTTTGTTATATTTCAATTTCACAAAGAACCGTGCAGCAATAGCCTAATAAAACGACACCTTTTCATTTACTGTATATTGTCTTCAATCTCATTTTGTTCAAACAAATTGTGAGAAAATTGAATCGTGAAATCAAATTCGTGAATCGAATCGTGAGTTGAGTGAATCGTTACATCAATAGTCTCTACAAATGAAAGGGATTAAACTGCTCGATTCACATGAATTACTATATCTCTATAAACTTTTTTGTAGCTTGAAATTTTGGGCCATGTTAGATTCATTGGGAAAAAATGTGCCTCTACATTTTTGTAACTTTTGCAAAATGTACCTTCACATACAATTTACTGCAGACTCCAACTGAAACGGACACTAGTGGCAGTTAAAAACCAGCAACTTTCATTGTTTTTCACAGAAATTATAATTACAGTGGCAGATGAAGGGCATTAACCTTTTAGCGTCACTCACCGAACCTTTCATTTTCAATCTGCCTCAATACACACGACACATAACAAAACATTGTCAGATTCAGACTCATCTGTTTCAGACACAACTGAGCAATTTTAAATCAAGTACACTTTGTGCATGATGCATATTGAGCCCCAGGGGGAAGTGCCCAGGTTCTTTGTAGCATCAACGAAAGAGACAATTCAGCAGAACCTCAGCATGTGTAATGAGTTTCAATCTGATCATAAGATTAAACTATGGTTTGCTTTTTTGTAGGCTACAGGGAAGCCCAGTTTGATTGCTTGGTTTAAACTCCTCAATGTCCTCACAGGCCTTTGACATATTATTTGGCAGTATTTGGAGTATGGAGTATTTGGCAGTAAATTGCAGTATGCTTAAATTATCAACAAAAGTACCACCATGAGTACTACTGACAGCTGTTTATGACAAGTTAAAGATTCTAGACTTCAAATGAACTATACTTCAGACCTCAGTTTTACTCAAGTGTGGTTTCGAACGCAGGCGGTCGACACAAGCGCTCTAGAAAGCTTAATCTTTGTCCAGCATCTGCTCTGTTTCTCCAGAAGTTATGACCGAAAAATGTCTTTGTACTCTTTTAAACTAAAGTTGCGGCTCTCTCATATCCCCCTCTCACATAAGCACTTGTCAATGCAGCCGTCTGATGTTGTTGTTGCTATTTTGTTATTGTTGTTGTTCTGTCTCTTTAGTTTTATTTTCTACTGTGAAACAATGGCCCGGGCCAGTGTTGCCACGTTGTGTTGCAACACCAAGCCAATAAGCATGTGTGACATGTTACAAAAATCGGAAGGTGCGCATTTCGCGGACCCTTGCGTCCGCACAAAAAACGAAGTGTACTTTGGCTTATAGACACTGTATTATACATGCCAGGCCAGTAGTTGGCAATGTCACTTTGTAAAGAAACACTACACGAACATGCAATAAGCATGTGCATGACATCACAGTTTTCACAAATTCCATTTTTGTAGTTTACACAGAGACGATAACGGTATCGTTTTCAAAAAACTTGCACGATGAAACCCATTTTCAAAAGTTTTTAGGTCCCCAAAACACTGTTGTGTGAAGCAGTTTTCTGCATTTAGTTGAAAATGGTGTTGCGGAAGCACTCCCTAAATGAACCAGATTTTCTAACAGACTCTTGTAGCATTACTAGCTCCTCCATAAGCAACTAAGAATCAGTATTATATATATATAACCACTTACTGATGATCGCACTCTAAAGTAAAACATACGTGTTTGGTGTATATATAAGAAAGAATTCCCCTGCAATGTGTGGGCACACCCTGTTGTGTGAGCACGTTTGTTACGCAGGGCCATTAATCAACATACACACTATTCCCAACCTCTCTGCTGACGATGAAAAACACACACAACTCCATAAGCACTTACAATGTACTGTTCCCTGTAACAACAAGCCAGCAGTTCTGAAAGAAAAGGAAGGCTGCCATACTTCCTGAGAGAGAGAAAACACTACAGGCAGTGCACAACCCCACCAAAAACCCTAACAAACACTCACTGCCACAAAAACATGAATGAAGAGACTATAAATATAGTCACAATGAGAACACAGAGAAAGAGCACAAATACCGGCCCCTTAACTAGACGAACACAAGTATACATACACACAGAGCCGGGGGTAGTCATTTTTATCACAGTGGGAAAGAGGAAATGTGATTTACAAATGATGAGAAATGAAAGCAGCGGGGAGGCTGGGTGACAGCTATAAAAGCATCTGGACAAATGTCAAATACATAAATACAAATGTATACACTAGGGCTGTGCAGTATTGCAGTACATACAGTGTGATTATAGAAATGGTTGTTTTTAGTTGTTTACGGTTGCTACAAATTTATATTAAGTACTAATTTCTATCTCACCAACCCCAAACTTCTGAAAGGTAGGTTATTTCAAATGTTGATTTCACTGTTTTGAGTCTGAGTCTGCTTTTTGTAAGTGTTATATAATGTAAGACTTATCATTCAAATGTTAATAAATACATTTATCTTCGAGTTCTGAATAAAAACAGAGAATAATCAAATAACTAAAAATGTGTCATAATATGAAATGTACAGCAATTGTAGCAACAGCAATTCATGTCGACTATAAAGTGAAAAGCAAGTATTGAATACCGAAATGAAAGCAGATCTACATGTGATTGGCTTGACTACATACATAAGCAGAGAGAAATCACAGGAAGAATATGTTATGACTTTTGGATTCAAATTTGGTCAAAAATATACAGTGGTGTGAAAAAGTGTTGGCCCCCTTCCTGATTTCTTATTTTTTTTCATGTTTGGCAACTAATGTCAGATCATCAAACAAATTGACAGATTAGTAAAAGGAAAAAACAATGAAAAAAAACATGCAGTTTTTTAAATGAAGCGTTTTTATTATCAGGGAAAACCAAAATCAAAACTACATGGACCGGGTGAAAAGTGTTTGACCTAAACCTAAGAAGGGTTGTGCCACCCTTTGCAGCAACAGCTGCAATCAAGCGTTTGTGATAACTCTCAATGAGTCTGTTACAGCGCTGTGGAGGAATTTTGGTCCACTCATCTATGCAGAATTGTTGTAATTCAGCCACATTGGAGGGTTTTCGAGCATGAACCGCCTTTTCAAGGTCATGCCACAGCATCTCAATAGGATTAAGGTCAGGACTTTGACTAGGCCACTCCAAAATCTTAATTTTGTTTTTCTTGAGCCATTCAGTGGTGGACTTGCTGGTGTGTTTTGGATTATTATTGTCCTGCTGCAGAACCCAAGTTCTCTTCAGCTTGAGGTCACGAACAGATGGCCGGACATTCTCCTTCAGGATTTTTTGGTAAACAGCAGAATTCATGGTTCCATTTATCACAGCAAGTCTTCCAGGTCCTGAAGCAGCAAAACAGCCCCAGACCATCACACTACCACCACCATATTTTACTGTTGGTATGATGTTTTTTCTGAAATGCAGTGTTACTTTTTTACGCCAGACGTAATGGGACACAATCACCTTCCAAAAAGTTCAACTTTTGTATCGTCAGTCCACAGAGTATTTTCCCAAAAGTCTTGGGGGATCATCAAGATGTTTTCTGGCAAAAACTGAGACTAGCCTTTATGTTCTTTTTGCTCAGCAACGGTTTTCATCTTGGAACCCTGCCATGCAGACCATTTTTGCCCAGTCTCTTTCTTATGGTGGAGTCATAAACACTGACCTTAACTGAGGCAAGTGAGGCCTGCAGATCTTTGGATGTTGTTGTGGGGTCTTTTGTGACCTCTTGGATGAGTCTTCGCTGTGCTCTTGGGGTAATTTTGGACGGCCGGCCACTCATGGTAAGGTTCTCCACTGTTCCATGTTTTTTCCATTTGTGAATAATGGCTTTCACTGTGGTTCGCTGGAGTCCCAAAGTTTAGAAATGGCTTTATAACCTTTTCCAGACTGAAAGATCTCAATTACTTTCTTTCTCATTTGTTTCTGAATTTCTTTGATCTCGGCATGAGGTCTACGCTTTTGAGATATTGGTCTCTGCACTTTGTCAGCAGGTCCTATTTAATGAGATTTCTTGATGCGAACAGGTGTGGCAGTAATCAGGTCTGGGTGTGGCTTGAGAAATTGAACTCAGGTGTGATAAACACAGTTTTAACAGGGGGGCAAACACTTCGTCACACAGGGCCATGTAGTTTTGGATTTGTTTTCCCTTAATAATAAAAACCATCATTTAAAAACTGCATGTTGTGTTCAATTGTGTTCTCTTTGACTAATATTTCAATTTGTTTGATGATCTGAAACATTAAAAGTGTGACAAACATGCAAAAAAAAAAGTCCATAGAGAATTTTATAAAGTCGAGCAGCACACATACTAAATCGGCTTGTTCTAACACGCCCCCACATTTCTACCTCACTATGTGGGAAGATTTGTATAACGCCGCCCACAATATGTTCTGACGAGGAAGACGAAGAAGCGCGTAACTGTTTTTCTCACTTGTATTGTTGGCAATGTTCCCGCAATGGTCCCTGAAGACCGGTGTGTGCTTCGTTGGTGAAGTCGAAACTATTTTGTGTTGGCCTTCAAAAAGAGGACTAAATAGATCGCTTCGTGCATGCCTAGAGCGATCCGGTTGATGGTCGCTGAGGAAATACATCATTTAGTGCTGTGGATCGCAAGATAGGCTTTAACCGTGGATGAAGTACGGGTCATTCCATGTCTTGCGCTCTGTTAGTCGGATACGCCGGACGTGCGCCATCCTAAGACCCTGCAAAATAGTCACTCTAGGTCCCGGCCTGTAAGTCTCCAAAGGCTAATACGCCGGGGCTTGAACGCTGAGTGCGCTGGTTTTCGTTGTATAACAAGCCGGATAATACTTGTGGGGTCTTCCAAAAGAGAGGCACAATACAGATCTCAGTGGGGTAAGTGATTTCACCAACACTGTCCAGAACAGTGTTACAACCAAATAGACCAGCTGTGGCCGGACATTTTAATGGAGGACTGTTACTGATCCCGCGGAGAGTAGAATCAATGCAGGGAAGTGTTCTGACTCACGGAAGTACGTTTTCATTTAAAGGATTTGATGATTCAAACACGAGTTTTGGGCATGTGGAGCAGCTGTAAGACACTTGTGTTGTCTGTCTCTGATCACAAATGCAGACAGATGTTTTTAGGTTTACGCGGCGCGAGCAATGCCAGCGCTGTAAACAAGACACAATAACCTCATTATAATCAGTAAGTATGTCCACTGGGATGCCAACAAGGCCCGTTTGTAAGGGTTTTAATGGGTTTTGTCTCGCGCTCGGACGGGAGCCACGGCCGTATCAAACGTTGGTGAGGGGGGTAAACAATTTCCGTCTCCACGAGGAGGTTTATGTCGGGGCCAATCACAACGGCACTGGCATAGCTGGCAAGACGATAAAAAGACACCCGCGTTTTCAAGAATGAGGAGCTTTGTAAAAATCGACGCGTTTCAAAAAGGCGGGGCATAGAGGAGAAACAATAATGTACAGTATGTGGAAAATAATGTGGTTTTGAACTTGAAACTCATATCAACACCATTCATGTACCACCGACAAGAACAAAATCATGTCTTGTTAGCCGCATCATCTGACCCTTTACGCAAAACAACCCGCTTTGGTGTTCATGCTGACTTTAAATATTCACAAAAAAAAAATGGTGTTGGTAATGGATAACAAAAAGATCAGTCAGATGAACCACAATGAAAGGCCTGGATATTGCGCCCTGCATTACCTCTGCACAAGTCTGTCAAGGTCATCGACACAGTATCTAAGTGCAAATCCCAGCTGATATTGGAAGATATCTTCTAACAGTACATGACAGGAACGTGCAAATCTATTTTCCAAAGCAAACATCAGTCCAGCATGCCCTCCCAGACCCAGGAACATATTATTAATGAGTCAGGACTCTGTGCTGTTTAGGAAACATGTTGTTTTTCATTACCGCACAGCTACAGACAGAATGCCACAGTGGGCCGCTGCCACAGTTCCCTGGACATTACCAGGGAAAGGTAGAGAATACTAATGCAGGGCTTAAGCACAAACACACACACACAATCTCATGACCTGAGCAATGCTGGAACCGGGTTGGAGGAGCTGACTTGCCATTTTCCACTGGCCTGCAGATGCCAGCCAGAGGCAGTAAAAGAGAAGCTTCCCTTCTAACCACCCACAGAGAATGTATTTGAAATGATGACCCACAACACTGTGGCATAATCACCCAGCAAGAAGCTGCCCGATAGTGACACACACCTTCTGCCCTTTCACAACGGCCCGTGCATGACAAGCAGCCCTCCTTACCATGTGAGAAGAGAGGTAGGTGAGAGAAGAACGTAAAGAAGAATCCAAACATGTGAAAGGTCAAGCATCACACACCCACTCCAACATAAACAAGATAAATGGGGCAAGCATATCAGCAGCAACCATAAAAAAAAAAAAACACGCAGCAACTTTTTCGCAATCCGCACTATAATGCACTGGATTTGGAAATTCGAAGCCGTGCTTTCCGAAGCAATGATGACCTTCTCCATCAGTGACAGATCTTGCTGATGTACTGCACCCAACTCCTCCTCTTTTTTCCCCCCATAGATCACTGTGCGATGAAAACATTGTGCCTTTGCCATTTTCCTCTCATCCGCATCCATCCACCGGCACTGGAGACATGTCATTCTCATACCTCTCATTCAAATCAAAGTGAGCTGATACAGCAGTGCTACATTAAGCTGCATTTGATGGAAATGCATCAGGGAGGTTTGTGCAGGGGGTGTAGTGTCAGTGCCATGGGGAACCTCCGAGAGGCATTTTGCTGGAAGAAATGCCTCTGCAGTGAACCCGTTACGCACAACACACGGATGCACAACCTCCAATTATGCATCTATAATAATAATAATAATGCCTAATATTGCATGGGTGTGATAATGCATAAAGCTATTTTAAGATGCATTGCGCAATCAAGATGCTAGACGCTATTTGTAGTAATGGCTACTAAAAATGTTTAAAAATGCATTTGTATATTTAGAAAACAGTGAAAGTTTGAATGGGAAAATATATGGGAATTGGTACTGCAGTTAGGGATTATTTTCTGCTAATAAATAAGTAAATAAATAATAAATAAACTTCGCCATGGCGTAAAACGATCGTATTTAAGATCATAGCGCTCACCTGCCAACAGTCTGGTTGGCGAGCTGTCGCATCCGATTGAATTGCTTCTTCATTTTTGTATATTTTCTTTTTGTCTGCGTTAACACCTCGAGCGCAAAACAATCCGCATTTCGCTCAAAATAAAGGGACGTAATCCGGTGCGAACATCCCCGTTATTCCCATCACACGCCCTCATGGCAAACCGAAAGAGGGTAGAAATGTCCTAAGATGCGTATTTCAGTGCATTTTTGCGCTGCTGCTCGGCTGAGATGCTGCTGGGCGATTCTCACATCGGCAAACTGACAGCAGCGGTACGACGCGAACGCGGTGCGGCATGGGAAGTGTAGTCTTATTACACACGATCCATGTGCCGAGTGCTTTTGAAGTAATTCGGTGGACAGACAGGTATGCAGTGGAGCGGGTGGCGTTTAGCTCGCACTGCAGCAGTTCACTCATAAAGAACGCTTTTAGACAAAAATACAGTAAACGATAAGGCTACGTGGTCTTTCACAGCACACTTAACCTTGTCTATTTAAACAACAGCTGGACAAAAACGTTACTTTGACATTCTGATTCTGAGCAGAGAGCTTTTAACGGGGTTAACCCTTGTTTAGCAACAGACAACCAATCATAAACAGCCTCGGTTCTTACCTCATTAAATATTCATGACCCTCATGATTCAAAATTTAAAAAATAAGCTTATTTTATTATGTTTATTTATTATATGCAGGGTAACTTAATGGGTAAATGTATTTATTTATTTTTGATTTATCAGATTCTGACTTTTTCAACTGACTACATTTCATATGACATAATCTTACACATAACTCGAGGTTATTAAGCACAAATGGTGAAAAATCTTGCATGAAAGCACACCATAACGCGTTGAGTGACTATTAAGAGACAGTTGTGTTGTGTGCCAAATGACGCACTATATGCACTTAATCTAGCACCATACTCAACCGTCTTGTGTAATTATACGATTATTTGAATAATTAAGTGCATCATCCGGGCATGTGAAGTGCCCTTTTTTTTATGGAATTTTAGTTGTGAACAAATTAATCATCAGTGCCACTCAAAACGACCATAGTAGTAACCAAGTCAGTTAGATGCTGTAATATGTAAAAACCAACAACACTACATATTAGTTTCGCGAAGGTTATTTCCATTGGGAACTGAACAAACACTGAACAAACATAGTTTTGCGAATGTTATTTCCATCTTTGTGAAGATGGCACTGCCATCTTGTGGCTTTCTGACAGCCAGCAATTGCATTATTGTCCATTGTAAGAGACAACAGATTGTATCTCAGGTAAATTTCGGTGAAATTTTTTAAAGCTTGGTATGATGTATATTCATAACTCTTTTGGCAACCTTGTTGTAACTGGACAACGATATATTTTCACACATTACAATAAAAAGATGCTGTGAAAAAAAAACAGCATTTATGCTTTTGTGAGCTAAAACATTATCATGAACTGTTTATCTCAATTTGTCCTTCCAAAAATGTTTACATAATTTTGACTCTGATTAAAGATTAATTCAAAGATGCTTTACAGGAGCTGCGTAACTCAACATGAAGATGGGAAGGTGAGAAACGTCTCGGGTTACTTATGTAACCATGGTTCCCTGAGGGGGAACGAGACACTGCGTCCTCTAGGGGTCGCTATGGGGAACGCCTCGCCGTGACCCGTGTCTGAAGCCTACATTGAAAAAAACACCAACTTGTTTGGCCGGCGACAGCCATGACATCACTACCGTCGCAACTAGTACAAAATAGGCGCCGGTAGCGCACATCATCACTTCTTCGTCTGAAGCTTGTGTCCGCAGCATGGCACAAAAGCTAGAAGACGCAGTGTCTCATTCCCCTCAGGGAACCATGGTTACATAAGTAACCTGAGACGTTTCCTTTCATGGGAACTTTGAGTTGCGTCCTCTAGGGGTCGCTATGGGGAACGGTATATCCACGCTGCCATGCTGAGGGGAGTGCAAGCCGGAACCATGGCGAGCCACTAAGTACCAACTACACCATATCGCTATGGGAGTTGCCCCTGTCCTGGACTAGACGGCTGTCAGTGACATTACTCCCTGCGGCCAGAAGCCTAGGCTGCCAAGGGACATTACTAGAGCCTCACAGTGTGCAGGCCCCTCTGGGACAAGATTGGTAGTCGACCCAGGCTACCAGTAGTCTACCACTGGAATCAGTCTCTCGAGATTAACCTCCGTTGTAATGAGGGCGGCTGGCTCGGTGCCCAACTGCGGGACGGCAGGGGCCCCCGTACCAGCTGTGCCATAAAAAGCCTCCTCGGAGGTGGCGCCAGGGCCTAGAATCATGAAGGATTCCTTCCAGGGAATACGACCAAGAGCCTACTTATTGGATCAATTACTAGTCTTGGCCTGTCACTCAGGGCTACCTCACTTTGCAGAAGGACCTGGCTCAACAGGCCTCTAGTGGAAACACCCAGTCAGAGTAGGTATTCGAGGATACCAGGAGGAGTAGGTCCCAGGCGGAACCGGGGTTTTAGACCACCCAGAAAAAGAGAACGAAGCTGTCCGCGTAACTCTTACCATATAGGATTTTAGAGAAGTGGGAAAAGTAGAACGTGCGCACTTACCACTTTCGTGGGATTTTAGAAAAGTGGGCAAAGATACCTTGCCCACTTACCACCATGTGGATTTTAGAATGTCCATATGTAGATGGATACAACCGTTCTAGGGGGTTCTCGTGGCACTTCTGGAGGGCAGCCTATAGATGGAGCTCTGAGTAGTCATCAGTCTCACCTACGGCTATCACGCTGGCGTGGCTAGCCGCGAACCTGTCGCTGAGGGAGCAGACATCCATTCAGCGGGAGCTCGACCTACAGCACTTTCCATTGGTGGAACAGCTTGCAGTTATCAGCTGGGGGAGCAACACGTCCAGTTCTCACCGAGAAGGGGACTCGAGCCGCAGCACGTTCCAGCTAGCGGAACTAGCTAGTAACAATCTCGGCGTGGGAACCCACGCTTGGTCCTCAGACGCCCAGGGGGCTCGATCCTTTCTACTAATGCCGGGTTTTCCCCGGCTGGCAGTAGCTCATTCTAGCTGGGGGAGCTCGACCCACCTCTCACCGAGAGGGGGGGCCCCCAACCAGCAGCCTGATTAAAAAAACCAGAGGGGTAGCATACTGCAGGCTAGCCACATCGCCAGCGCATCAGGGAGGCGGAAGACGGCCCAATCCTACTGATGCAGCTCGTTCAAGGTCTTTCTGGAAGACAGCGAGCTCAAGCCTCTCATTGACAGAGGCACCTCCGTTTTTCCTCAGCTGAGGATACGTTCCTCATTCCAGGTAACCCTTTGATAAAGGGGAGCACTGCTCAATATTACCATGAGGACAGCCCATGGAGCGAGGGATTCAACTTCTCGGAGAGGATCCTGCTCGCCAGACTACACCCTCTTAGTACCCCTTGATATCGAGGGGGGCAGTGCCTTCTGAGTGCGTCGATCGAGACACACTGGTTGAGAGGAGCCCAGGAAATCGGGGCCTAACCCTCTCCGAAACAGGGAACGAAGTCCGAAACGCGTAACCCTCACCATACAGGATTTTAGAGAGGTGGGCAAAGAAGAACGTGCGCACCTACCACTTTCTTGGGATTTTAGAGAAGTGGCAAAGCATATCGTGCACACCTACCACCTAGGTGGAAGTTTAGACGGGTGTAAAGCCTAACGTGCCCACCCACCACTTACGTGGATTTTTAGAAAAGCGGCAAGGATAACGTGCACACTTACCACTCACGTGGGTTTTAGAAGGTGCGCAAAGAGCACTCTTAGGGTTCTATTGTCACCCGGACGTAATGGCCGGTCGGGAACAGCAGCTCCAGCACCCTCCTCAGAGGTGAGGGGAGTGCTGTCTCCAGGGTGTGTCGCCAAGACACACTATTTGAGTGGCACCCAGGGTACCGGTGTGTTACTCCACTTTGAAACAAAGGGAACGAAGACAGCACGCGTAAGCCTTACCTTCACAGGATTTTAGAGAAATGGGCAATGAATCCCGTGCCCATTTACCACCTAAATGGAATTTTAGAAAATGGGCAAAGCAACACGTGCCCATCTACCAGCTATGTGGATTTTTAGAGAAATGCGCACAGCTTCACGTGCACATCCCCACTCACGTGGCATTTGGAGAAATGCGCAAAGCCTGCTTCACGTGGACACTTATCATATTATCTGGAATTTAAGTTCATGGAGACCCGACCATATCGGCCCGCCGGAAGAGGCCGGCTCGCATATCTCAGTAGTGATGGGAGCCCTGCCTAGGACGGCTTACACAGGAGGATCCTGGTGATGCCAGCCCGGTACCTCTGTTAGATGCCATCAGCAGAAGGAGTAGCCGGTGGCCAGAATCCCCATCGGGGTGACCAGTCACTGTAGCCCCTTCCGGGTGCCTTGGCAGCGTAGCCCCGGGGGCCTTATGTTCCCGAAGGCTCCCCGCATAGAGCGGTATTCGGCCGCATGATCCGGAGGTATGAAGCCGTAAGCCCGGCTTTCTTACCGTCTGGATGTTGTCAACGAGTGGACACTCACTCTGCAGTAGAGCACCTGGCCCTTCTGATCCCAGCAACGGCAACCTCCTCATTGAGGTCATCTAGCAGGGACAAACCGCACAGGACATCCCAGGAAAAAATGTACAAGGTAACTATAGAAGAGTTCACACACCATCGCCATCCAAACAAAACCCACAAAAAAAAAAATCGTCTGGTCCTCGATATCCAGATATCATGTATTTAGATCCGTACTCACCCCCATGACCCTCTGTGCTGAGCCTGCTCCGAGGATCTGCTGACCGGATCATTCCGCTGCAGGTTACTTTACATTTATACCATGACCACCCTTCAGTCTCTCATTAGTAGACATGCTCATGATATATGGATCATACTCAACCACCACGAGCCTTGTTGCCGGGGCTTTGTCCGGGGATTTTTTGACCGGACCATCGGTCAGGCGGTTTACTATGATCTAGCCATAGAACCACCAAAAACATCATGGGCCCAGTAGGAGACTGTTTTGAAAAGGTTTTACAGCTAACCTCGGTCAGCTGGGGATGGTGGTCATAACAGGGGAATTGGAAAAAAGGGGAGGACAGGGTAGATGTTGCACCCTCCGCGGCAGAGCGTGAATACCTAAGTATTACTCTGACCCGGACGAAAGCATTGGCGCCTTGCCCAGGTCTCACCCCTCGGTTTTCGCCTGCCTCCCCTTGACCCACGATACTTCCTACCCCCACCCCCAGGTGGAGGCGGGGCGCGAGTCGCGACCCTAGCCCTCTGTGCCCGTCTCTGATCCTCGCACCGAGACGGGCCAGGACCCCTGGTTTGTTCGGGCTCAGACCTGGGCCTTCGTGGAATGAAGGTTTTGAAGGCCGCTGTGCGCGCCTTCGCCTCCCTGAACTTTTTGACCACCGTCTCAGCGGATGTACCAAAAAGTTCAGAGGGCAAAACGGTGGCATCGAGAAGAAAGCCCCTTTCTTCTTCCCGATGTCCGCCTAGTTCACCCACAACTGCCGCTCCGTCGCCACCATGGCAGCCATCGCTCTGCCCATGGCCGAGTCTGCCTGCTTAGTAGCCAGGAGGGCCAAGTCTGTGGTGTGCCGCAGCTGAGCCGTTCCGGCAGAGGAAAGGCCCTTCCCCTCATCCAGGTCCTTCAGCAGGTTAGCCTGATAGGCCTGAAGCACCGCCATTGTGTACAACGAGGCCACAGCCTGACCTGCCGCTGCGTACGCCTGGCCGTTCGTGCGAGATGCCGTGGCCCATCCTCACCTCTAACAGCTCATCAATAACGCAGCAGGTGACTGGAAAGCTCCGCCGCAGCTTCTTCACTCCTCCACATCCATTTTCCTGCTCTGCAATTGGGGCTGGCCAACTAGCACTGGCCCCTGGATCAGAGATTTCAAAGAGATAGATTCATCGCCAGGGCTGTCTCCGCCCGACACCGATGCCGCGGAAGAGGTACCCCCCCTTCAGCCTCCTCGGCTAGGTCCACCTGAGATCCCCACTAGCTCATTCTCCTCCGTGCCTCAGCAGCAGCGGGTCCCGAGCCGCGGGAAACCGATGGTTGTCCCTCTCCACTCGAGAAGAGAGACAAACGAGAACGGAGCTTTTTCAGCGAGAAGCTCTCACAATGCACGCAGATTGCCTCCTCGAAGACATCGCGTGCGTGCTCCTCGCCCAAACAAACAACACATAGATCGTGTGTGCCATCTGGTGTCAAATAGCGCTGACACAGATGCACACACCTTCTAAATGCTCTGCTAGTTCTCGCCATAGTTGAAGAAATACTCTATACTTGCTTTTGGAATGCACGCTTCATACAGAACGGTCAGTGAAGACGAAGAAGTGAATGATGTGTAGCTCCCGGCGTCTATTTATAATATAGTCGCACCGGTATTGACGTCATGGCTGTTGCCGGCCAAACAAGTTGGTGTTTTTTCAATGTAGGCTTCAGACACGGGTCACGGCGAGGCGTTCCCCATAGCGACCCCTAGAGGACGCAGTTCGAAGTTCCACGAAAGGGAACCAAACTTGTCAGATGTAGAAATGAGAATTATAAACATTTAATTAGTATAAGACAATTAGTAGCCTATAAAAATAGAGATCGAGGTGTTGAAATGGTGATGACAGGTTACCATGTCATTTGAACAATGTTGCAAAGATGATTGATTCACACATCCGACACAACAGCATATTGTGTATCACACATCAAAAGGCTTGTCTCTTTTGTGAAATAGCCCTTAGCCTACCAAAAAAAGATCCAAAATAGCCAAAGCCATTTTTCACTCTCTATTGCTTGTTGACTGCAGGAAAAAAGAGCTATGCTACTCTCTATCAGCATTCCCATTAAATCACAGTTGCTTGGCTCTCATTGCTGCTTGCGTAATTGAATTATAAAATGTTAAAATGCTCAGTTTCTTCTTATTATTAACATTTTAATATTAATCTTAAATTGAAAATCTGATGTCACAACTCAACAGAGGTAGACTATGCATTTTAATATTAGTGTGATTATGGCAACAGCCAATGGCTCTGTTGCTGGACTTCACAAAATATTATTTTTCTTTTCTTTCACGTTTTTTCTTTTTTTAAATTTTTTTTTTTTTTTTTTATCAAACATATTTACAAATTAGAATGCTGCAATGCATTCAATCATATTACTGAAGGTAACATGTTAGAAAAGTAAATAAATCAAATAATTCTTGGGCTGCAGGTGCTTCTTCATTTTAAATACAGCAATATATATATATTTAACCATGTCTAGTAACTTGACAAATAAGAGTTAAATAGATGTTATAAGAATAAAATAGAATAGAATAAAAGTTAAATAGATTATCTATAAGCATTTCACAGATGTCTTTGTACATAGTTCTGCAAATTAGTTTTTCAGAGAGCTTAGGTGAGTCTATCTTCTATTTTACATTTGAAACAAACAAACAAACAAATTGGTTACGTTCTAGGGCGCCACCTGCTACCCACCCACCCACATTGCAGGCGATGCCTTACTTCCAGCTTCAGGAGGTCCCCTGGGGGTCCCTAATGCTAAATCCACCCAGTTCTAATCTAAACTAAACTAAAGTATATGGTCCTCCTGTAACCCCACGGTGTGCACGTGGGGTAACCAGTAATACCATTAATTTGCATATTAATGATTCTTTTGAGTCGTTTTTTTTTTTACAGTGAATTGGCAAAACGCGTCAATTCATTCCATTTGGACCATTTAGTCTTTTTATTGCTCCCAACAGTCAAATTCCAAGGTAAAAAATATGTGACTTAGGCCTACTTGATGCGCTCAGGAGTCAGGACACTGGCACTCGCACTTGAGTGTTTCACCGACACCAACAGTCGTGTAACGATTCATCACGAAGCTTTGCTTACACGTCTGTTTTCAGTTCCTCGTGGGACGCAAGACCATGAGAACCAGACAAGTCGCTCTGCACAATCTGACCTGTGTTGCAGCCTGGAATTAAACCACGCCATGGTTTCGTCTGGCCAGAGGAGAAATGGCCCCACCGACTGAGCCTGGTTTCTCCCAAGGTTTTTGTCCCCTCCATTTCTATCACCAATGGAGTTTTGGTTCCTTTGGCTTGTTGGGGACACTTCATTTCTGGCAATATTGTTGACTTGATTGCATAGACACTATTGGAAGTGAACTGAGCTTAGTTGAGCTAGTTAACTAATGTAAACAAATGGAACCTTATTGTAAAGTGTTACCATTTTAGAAAATAGAGGCCACAAAACTACAAATTTGGCTTATTATTCTTGTTTAAGCGCATAATTGTGATGGTGAGTATGGGTCACCATATTTGGCCACACGTCACTTCACTTCACTTACTTAACAATTCATTGGTCACACTGCAGGACTACTTGAGTGAACTATAAAACAACTAAAAGGTTATTAAAATTGTGAAAACCGTATTAAAAGCACCTAAAATATACATTTTCCTAAATAGAACTCATATACATTTTAACCTAAAATCGTGTTGTTTAAGAAGGTTCATGACCATTTGTCATGTTATTTGTCAACTACAAATAGAACAATCAAAGCTTTTCAAAGCAACTATAAAACTAACTCACCCCTTCCCTGCAAACTGGCGGTTGTGCACTCCATTAGTAGTTAAAGGGGCAACAGGTGGGCAGTGCACTGAGGCCTAAGGGTTCAGAGGCTTCATTGAGAAAGTGATACTGAAAAATAGCCACTTGCTGCTCCTACCACAGGGGCCCCATTAATCTGGATGGCTGGAAATTGAGAGGACATCCTATGAGCCTTGATCTCGACCCTCTGACCCCAACTCTGTCATTCGTTTTTATTAGTCTGGAGTCAAATGTTAATCACATCTAAGCACTGATGAATCTTTTAATGCTGCCAGACTTGTGCGGTAACCGTGCACCGGCAAACAAGCCGTTTTGGATGCTCTCCTGACTGTCTTAAATCAATATGAAAGGGGCTCCCAAGCATGTACATTCCCCAAAAAGACCCCTGCCTCTGAATTTCCTTCCGAAGCTCACTTCATCATGCTCTTGTCATACTGAGAAGTGACAGGAATGTAAGATGGGAAGAGGTCAAAGGGGAAAAGGCATATAGTGAAGATATTACTGAAAACATGAAGCTCAAGAAAACAACGCAATTATAATTTCATTTGTGCATGGATGGTACTGTGTGTTTACTTTATGATTTACAAAATAATTCCATGAAAAATACTAACCTTAAAATCAAGTTATTGTTATGTCTTCATTTGACTTTGCTCTCTGGTGACTAGTGATTGTCTCAAAGTACAGCCATTATTGAGCTAATAAACTGTTTCCCCAAAGTTCACGACCTTTAGTACCCCTGACCTTTGCTGTTGAATGTTCTGCTTTCCATTTGAACTTGCGTGTAGGATATTTCTGCTTGATATTGCCGACTTCTGACCATAAAGGTGTTTTCTTGACGTTAAGAAGATTATGTAACTATAGCAAGTCTGCTAGCAGCCAAACTGCTATGCTAGCATTTCCCCTTCAGGGGATTAATACAGAGGGTGTTTTTTTACATACCTGTCCATGCAAATATTTGCTTAATCTTCAATCAAAATCTTTTTCTTACTGATGGATATAGACGTTTAGCATTTACTGTGCACACAGTAACAGAAATAATATACTACGTAAAAATATATATACTTAAGTACAAACTGAATGTTTTTCGGACATTTAATTGCATGTTAATTGTTATTAAATGAAAATGCATGATAGTTTAAATTGATATCAAATGCAATTGAACTTTAGAGTGCTTTTGTTACCCACTTAAATAGGAATTCAGTACATCTTTAATGTAATTTAATACTTTTAATTGATTTGAAACTTACTTAAAGTAAAAAATTTCAGTTGGCATTATTGCAAAATGCAATTTTTGTAAGCGTACTTAAGGGTGTCGTGAAAGTGTCCTTTATTTAATTAATATTATCTGACAAGATAATTATCTTACACCATATATCACCCCTTCTCTTTATGATGTGGCTTTTGAAATGCAAATGTTGTTATGTGATACCCTTTCATTCTGTTAGCATTATTAAGAACAAAGCTAACTGTGGCTAACAGGCACAGTTGATGTTAAAAGTATCAAGTCCGGGTTGTGACCTGCAGCTGGACGCTCCCACCGTCAGGGGAAGTTCATAACAGAACATGTGTGACCACGGCTTCTTCACAAGGATTGTCATTTTACTATCTAGGAGGAGTTGTGTTTGAAGCTGCACCTCTTACCGCCAATTAAGAACTTCATTAACAGTGTGTTGCTTCATAGACTGACTTCTAAAGCATCTAATGTTAGAGGCCAAAAGCACTGTTATTACTAACCTGTCTGTGCATGGTACATGCCTTTAAACAAGAGTACTAGGATTAAAATGCTCTTCCAGACTGGAGAAATGCAGAGACTAATCTTTAAAGGGTGCTGGAGTCATGACTATCCTTCACACCGTGCCTAATGAAAACACTGTGAAATTAGAAGCATTAAGAATTTGCAAGTCTAAACTGGAAAGGTTGTTTCTAGACGGACTGGGTGACAGAAAACGATGGCTATCTCCACAGCTCTGAGACGCTAGGGCAGGATGATGGAGCTGATAAGTCAGTGAGAAGAGTGACCTCTTTATTGCCCTTGGCCTCACTCTAGACATATATTTATCACCTTTTTCTACTTGTAATAAGCACACACTATCTGTGGGGGTGAATATGCAAAATTAAGCAACAAAAACCTATGGACCTATGGAGTGGAAACTCAAAATATGATAATTTTTGTTTGAAATTATGTCTGAGAGCTGCAGCAGATTATAGGAAGAGTACTCATGCGGTTTGGTTGCAACTAATGCTAATCAGTTTTTAATCTACTGATTTGGTGATTATAACTTTGATTAATTGATAATCAAATACAAAAGGGCAGATTTTACTTTTGTATTTTTTCATGTTACTCTACATCCTGTTGTTGTCCAAACAATGTGTAAATTGAAGGCTGTGAAAATATAGTGAATGTACTGAATCTATGTAAATATATATTATGTGCAAATAAAATATAAATATGTGTACACAATAATAAAGAAAAACAAAAGATTGTTTTACATTATATTACATTAATTTCTTTATAGTTATTACGGTACTCTCATAAAAATACAATTACTTGTGTTACATGTAACATTTTAAACCTATATTTAATGTCCAACCAAAAGTATATTTCGCATAGCAAAATTTATATTTTAGTCAGAATTACTGCACCACCTTATATTTGCACTCATTCAGTGCAATCTGTAAAGACTTGATTGCTGTCATTATGCAAAATGGAAATACTAATGTGGCTCTGTATTTACATATAAGGATATAACCTTACAATATAAGTTATGTACTGATGACTCAATCTCACAAGGAAATGCAACTGTTTTATAAGGTGGCAATTTTGCATTAATTCGAATAGTGTGAATCAGTCAAAAACATGATTTTTTTTTTAGAAAAATGTTCGAATGAGATCATACAAATTCATACTAATTACCTTGCAATTCACCAAAACATATATTTACAAATTGCCATGAGATTGTGTTGAAAAAAAAACTTGTCTCTGATGCATTACATCACCCACATCTGTCAGGGTAAGTTGCTTTAAATTAATACGTTTGTTCGAAGCTGTTAATATAACGCATTCACATGTACAAGACAACTTAGGTGACCACTTTCTCGCAGCAGTTCATTCTGTGTTCCCCGCTATTTTCCAGATGCATTTTGTTCATAGAAATGCATCTTTTTGTGTTCATTGACAGAAGAAAATCATATGGGTCTGAAGTATAGACTATATAAAAACATGGAGTAGTGTCCGTGACGTCACCCGTAGGATTCCGAAGAGCGTTTTTGAAGCTCAAAGTGGGCGGAGCCGGCCGTCGCCATCTTGGCAGCGCATCACAGCGTGTCACTCCCAGATAATAGAAAATGGGCAAAGAGGCGGGAGCTGGGTGCTGAAACCATGCCCACCTAGCTCGACAGTGGTGACAGCAGCGCAATCCACCTGTCACTCAAGTGACCACGGCCTAAATTATGCAGAACTTTAAGGCTTAATATAATTTAAACAGATGAGTTATAAAAAAATGCACCCCCTCACAGTTGTCATGAAGGGCAAAATTAGCTACATAGACCAAAACCACTTTTCGTACCAGGCTGTAAACATTTTTTTTTTTCTGCTGTAAAGTTGGGCATTTTAACATGAGGAGTCTACGGGACTGACTCCCTTTTGGAGCCAGTCGATGAATTGCAGTTTTAATCTCTTCCTTGTTGGTTTCAGGAGTGAGACCGGAAGGTTGCCGCTTGGGTCTGAAGGTGAACAACAACATTTTTATTTTTGGGTAATCTATCTTTAAGGGTCAGATCAGGAAGAATCTTCATGTCTATATTTATCTATTTCAGACATTTAACACTCGTAGGCCTCCTGAAAAGCAATTAAAAAAATTTTTTGTAGGTGACAGGTACTATCCTCAGGCAAGGCCCACCCATTCAGCTTAACATTTCTTAAATTAGCAGTGTCTAGCGCACACCTTAATACACACCTGAAGAGGAATGACCGAAGGTGTACGGCAGTGTGTGTGCAGTTTGTAAGTGTAAAACAGTGACATACACTTAAAAATAAAGGTGCGTCACGATGCCATAGAAGAACCTTTTCGTCTAAATGGTTTCATTAAGAACCTTTAACATCTGAAGAACCTTTCTGTTTCACAAAAGGTTCTTTGTGGTGAAAAAAGGTTCTTGAGATTATAAAAAGGTAATAAAGAGATGGTTCTTTAAAGAACCTATGACTGAATGGTTCTTTGTGGAACCAAAAATGGTTCTTCTATGGCATCGCTTGAAGAACCTTTTGAAGCACCTTATTTTTAGTGTAGGGAAGCTGTTCAGAAAAACAAAATCATTACCATTATGTTGACACAGAGGAGAGCAAATGAAAACCAATGTAAAGCCCTCTTTATTTGGCTGTTTAATGATGAGATTAACTGAGGTTATTCATTAAACTATACATAAGAGAGTTTGAGTCCAGATTGACCACAGTACCAATGACGGGTGCCAGACATCGGCTCTGCTTTTGGCTTGACAGATTAAAGAGGTGTTCGGATCATGCTTGATTAGATGAACGAAAGATGGATGAAGTGATTCAGTAGTTTTTCTAGTGTATGTGGATCTTTCTTAAAAATTAATATATAGATGTAAACATAAACACAGTGCGCTTACGTTAAGTCTTCCTATCAGTGTCCCTCCAAACAAATTCATCATCTAGCACAGTTTTATCATTGGTAGAACATAAAATGTAAATTGGATGTAAAAAAAAGTAAAATGTGCATTTTAGAGACCTCTGTTTGTTCCTCTCTTCTAATATTCTGTTTATGGTTAAAAAGGTCATTGTTGACTCCAGGTGATGCTTGGACTGACTCCTTCAGCTTTACGGTATTCCAGAAATATTACTTACCACAATAGCCCAGCTCTACTGTACCTACTCAAAACATATTTTTTAAAAACCTCGAGATGAAAGCTCTCCTGCTGGAAGGCTCTTGAATGCTAGTAATAATCTGGCTTTATTCCTTCTGAAATTTGTCATGAAGAATGCAGGCTGCAGCTTTAATTGTGTTGCTTTAATGGATGACCTTGTTTCCCTCAGCCTCTGGTTGAACTCCATTTAGATGAGACTGCAGTCTGTAATTTAAGGAAGCCTCTTATCATTTCTCTGTCTTTCCGGCCTGAGGGGACATACGGTTCACCGACGGTCACAAACTTCAGGGTATGATATGTCAGCAGGGGTAAATGCTAAAAAGAACACTGCAAACTGAGTCTAATGTCACGTTAGCAGTGGAAATCGATGGCAGATGTCTTTAAACAGATGTCTATATTTGATGGTCCTGGATGAAGAGAGGTTTTATGTATCTGTATGTGTCCCTCAGCCCCCATTTCGCCATGTTTTGACTGGGGACGGCTGAGTGCTTAGGGTGAGGGACCTCACAGGTTTCTTTTCTCGGTCCAGATCAAAGAGAACAATAGGCTTGGCCTCTGGTGAAGTTAAAGGTGGTCTTCAGTTTGAAGAAAATCCACCACCATAGAAACTGTAAGACGACTGACCATAGAAAAGAAAAGCACATGCAGAAAAAAGGTGGCTTCATGAATTCATTTCAATTTACCAAACAAGCATAACATAATTTACCTGACTTGCGGTACAGAATCCTGGAAGAGTTTGAATAATTAATGCAATCAGCCATAATCATCAGAATTGGAATTGCACTGTGATTCTGATGCCAGACTTTAACACTGATTATTTTGGAACAATATTATTCCGCTCTGATGATTGTTGTTGGTGAGACAGGACTGTGAGGGAACTCACCACAACTCCTTGCACTAAAGCCACCTATAATTTTGCATTTGAACATTTCACCAGTTCACTATACAGTAGGTATGATAATGTAACTTGCATAATGGGGGCCATTTATGCTCCCCTTCCCCTAACCCCTTTGCACCGGCCCCTCAGTATCTTTCACCCAGATGCCTAATTTCCTGGCAGAGAACGTCTTCTGCAGACAGGCTGTTCAACGTCAAAATTATGCTCTACATTCTGATCAGTTTCCTGGAGCAGTTTGGCACAACTTTTGCAGAGCTATTTCTCAACATCATTTCCAAAACGGTCAAACTCATCTCAGGATTCATCACAGTCTCAGCCAACAGAGAACAGTTGTAAAACAACCAATGAAAACTAGAAAAGTAAGGTGTGCCAAGACAAACTATAATGCTGGCTTGGCAAAGAATTGTCTGAAAGTTTTGAAAACGCCTGAAAGTTTGGAGTTTACTTAGGGCTTTGTTTGAATACTGTAAGATCTGTACAGCATTAAGAGTTGGATAAGATCAATGATCAGTTTCTGTGTTTTAAACTACACCATTACAATGGCATTTTACGTATTAAGGAATTGGTCATTAACTCTCATTTAATTAAATTTTATTCCAAGGGAGCTTTACAGAAATAATGTTTTTAATATGATCTCCACAGTCGGATATTATGTTAATTTTTCCCTTATTTGGGAAAAATATGACGTTAAACAAATAATATAAAGCTATCCAGACATGTTCTTTAAATATACATGTCTTGATGAAATAATTCTTACTTGCAACCCTAAAGTGCTTAAAAATATCCGTTTTGGGACGCCTTTGGGTGTATTTAGCCTGTGTTCCTTAATTCAGCCCTGTCACATCAAGTAGATGAATTTCATCTGGACTTCACACTGGTTTTTGAGACTGATTGTGGTCCATTGTACTGTAAACCTGAAGTTGACAAAAAAAAAAAAACCTTCTAACTCCTGCTGCAGATTATGTTGTTTTGACAACCAAATTATCTGTGTCTATATATCTTTCTATCTATCTGTCTATATTGTCTGTCTATACATTTTAGCAATTGCTAAAAATCAGATTGCTCCTGTCTGTCTGTCTGTCAATCCATCCATCCATCCATCTATCCATCTATCCATCTATCCATCTATCTATCTATCTATCTATCTATCTATCTATCTATCTATCTATCTATCTATCTGTCTGTCTGTCTCTCTGTCTGTCTGTATTGTATGTCTATAGATTGTCGACATCTGTAGTATGGCTCAGTTCTGTTGATGTATAGATCGCTCTTTCTGTCTGTCTGTCTGTCTATCTATCAGTGTATTATTGTTTTGCATTATAGTGTTTATGGAGATGTGGATCATCAGGGCTGATAGAGTCGTCGTAGAGTCTCTGAGAAAGAGAACCAGGGCAGAAGTCAGAGGTCAGAGACACTGAACACACAATCCTGCTGAAGATCCTCTAAGCTTAAATGATTAAGTGGCCTTTTGCTTTATAACATTTGCCAGTGGCAACATAAGGACAGAATAGCTGGATGAAGCTGTTACTAAAGGATAATGCCCTGAAATCCAAGCGGACTTGGACCTCAGAGAAGGAGATAAGACAGAAGTTCAGCAGTGCCGGTGGGAATTTATAGACATTTAAAATAGTCTTAGCCTGAGCAAATTACTCTGGAGCATGACTTAAGGACCCTGAGCAGTGCGTTGATCTGCTTTTCTGCATAGTTAATGACCCTGTCATTAGCGTCAATGGAATCTGCTCTTCCTGTTGTGCTGTTTGTGCTCCTGCTGAAGACGGCAGCTAATGAGGGCACAAACTGCTTTGCTGTCATCTGTTCTGAGTCACTCATAATGCTGTAAGAATTTACTGATATAAATGGGTAAATTAAACATGTAAAATGCCTCAGATGTTGTCAGAGACACATTATGACAATGAAGGAAAATGATCAAGACAGGACATGAGAAAGCTATAGATCAAATATCAAAGAGTATCATTTAAAAGTAAGGAAATTTCCACTGACATTAAAAACTTAGGGGATTTTAAATGAATTTTTTCTATGATTCATAAAATGAATAAAATTTGTAGAATAAATAATGAAAATAATAAATTAATAAAATTTGTGTGGATGATGTTCATTTTTCTAGTTACGCTCAGCTCTAAAATATCGCTCATCAAAGGAATGTCTGATTTGTTTTGTGAACCATTCAGAATGATTTGTGAAGTTCAAATTAAAATCTTAAATCGCAAATGACTGTAAAGGCAGTGGAATGACAATGGAAAAGTTATGGAAATTCAATGGTCAAAAAGGGTGGAAACACTTAAGTACATTATTTTCATGCAAGGCTTGCCGGCGGCAGTCAGGCAGTTTTGGCCATAAATGATAGAAGGGCATTGCAAATGGTGTAGAAATGATTTTAGTATGTGATTTAATGACAGACCAGAGGATCACGTTAACATGGTACAGTTACAGATATTCCATTGAGGGAGATGAACAAGACCACAAATCCTTTGATGTGTCAGCCGAACAGCTCCTAAATCTCTCTGAAAACACACAGGCGGCTGGTGTGTGTGTGTGTGTCTATGCATCATGAAGCATAACGGACCAAACTGATCTGCCCATAGGGTCTCCCGGATGCTGGAGCAGTCTATGGTCTAGATCTCTGCACTCCCACCCCTCAGGTGTCTTTTGTTCCCACCACGGTGTCCTTCCCTTCTAGTCACACGATCAAATCAAAAGGAGGTGCTCACAAAGAACAAACCGCTACCACAGAATATATGACTTTTTTCTTTTGTCTGCTGCTCTATGTCCTTGTGTGCATTTTTACCATGTTGTCAAACTCTTCAGCATGTAATAGAATTATCAGAACATAAAAAGTAACTATATGACAATAGCAGATCTGTTCTGGTAGGGTCATGGACAGCATGGAAAACCAACACTAAATGTGAAAGTAGAGTTAAACTTACGTGTTCCAGCATAGTTTTAATGGCAACATAAAAAGGCTTTTCAACTTTTAAAATGGTGGAGAAAACATTTTCCATATGTTTTATTACCACATGTCCGATCAAACTTGGAGTATTAAGGCACTTGGTAGAATCTGTGCCAACATGAACAAATTGCTTGACATCTTTCCTCAAAAACCATGAACAAAACTATGCAGGTAAAAGAACTCAAAAAGAAAATAAAGGTTTCAAAAGTTGTTTTTTTCCTCCAGTAATGCCATAGAAGAAAAAATGTGGCTTCCTCAAAGAACTTTTCAATGAATTGAATAAACGTTTTTTTTTTCATAGTGTGAAGAACAATTTAATAATCAAATGAAGCTTTTGTCCAAGGGAAAGTTTTATATAGATAGATACCAATAAAGAACCTTTAGTCTTTTAAACGTGACATATCATGAAAATCTGACTTTTCCAGGTTTTAAGTGCTATAATCAGGACCCCGGTGCATCTACCAACCAAGGAAATGTGAAAAAGATTAACCTAGTAACTTTGTTTTGGTAAGCCTTTTTCTGCAAGCGTCTGAGAAAACGAGCGCGTCTAATTTCGCTCCCTTGGTGACGTGGCAAAGGGCTCTCATTATAATGAGACCCCTTATCTGTAAATTTACACCTACGACACAGAACGGTGTACCAGCTCTAATGCCATGACGAAAGTTTGAGCAAAACATGCTAACTGTTCTGTCTTTGGCTGCACAGATGAGCACTGAACACTATAGTCCCAGCCTCAGAGGAGACAATAGAGCAGAGGATTTATTGATTTATTTAATGCATATTGCTGCTGCCACACAGATCTAATATAAACATGTGATTTATTTCCCAGCTGTTTACCTTCACAGACATAACTGACTGTTTTTTGTAACTCATGTGTGTTTTTAACGTAAACATGTGTGTGAATGAGAACTTAGTTTAGTACTCTAAACATGCTGTGACAGCCGTGTGCTTCGGATGTGTGCTCTCAGAAAACCATATATCAGAAGTTTAAACTAAATATGGTTAAAAAAACGCATGATTTCAGCACAATAAACATGATAATCAGAACCAAAACAGATGTTTTTAGCAGGTTCTAGTTGTAATGGCGCAGCTCTATTCTGAAAAAGAGAGCTGGGAGCAGCAGTTCATTTGCATTTAAAGAAACAGGCACAAAAAACAGCGTGTTTCTGCTTCCACTCAAAATAGGCATTTTCAAAATGATATAATAAATGATGAGTATTTTGAGCTGAAATTTCACAGACACATTCTGGGGACACCAGAGACTTATATTACATATTGTTAAAAGGGGCATAATATGTCTCCTTTAAGAACTGTTCACTGAAAGGTTCTTTGAGGAACCAAAAATGGTTCTTCTTTGACATCACTGCAAAAAAAAAAAAACATTTTGGAACCTTTATTTTTAAGAGTATAATATTTGTTCAAATTGTCTGATATTAGTTCTTTGTAAAAAATTAATACACTTCAATGTTTGATTTTAGAGACAATTTTTAAATAAAATTTAGCTCTGTGTTGGGTTGCCACTAAATGTTCAGTGTAAATTCTGGGTCTTGTATCAAAGCCAGAATTGCATAAATGGATTTACTGACCTGAATCAAGCATTTCACATCAGTCCTGATCTTGTACTTCTTTCCTGGAAATGAACACTGTCATTAGATCCACTTCACAGTCCTCACTTAACTGTAAATGTACTGTAAATGAACACACAGAGAAAAAAATGGTGTAGAAACTATTTCAGAAATAACTAGCATATTTCACAATTAAATGGAAACCGCAAGTAACATGACATTTTGTAGTAGAAAGACTGAAATAATATTTTATTTACAACTTAAAAAAATATTTTTGTATCTGTTATGCTTGTGTTTATTACAGATGTAAGTGTTTGTTTTGTCACTTTTTATTTGTGGAGGGGTTGTCCTGACAGGAAGCAAATGTGTTTTGCAGACAGCAGTGCATGCAGGAAGTGCAGATACAGTCATCTCACACACATACACACCGTGTGCTAGATGAGATAAAGGGATTAGTGGACTGGCATGGCAGCTCTAGCGTAATCCTGATAATCTAGAATGGTACAGGTGCTGGAGGTCCAAGGCCCCTGACCTGAGGCCAAACTCACACACACACACACACACACACACACTACACACACACACACACACACACACACACACACAACACACACAAAACACACACACACACATACACACACTCTCACACACACACACACACGCAGACAGAAACACACACACACACACAGAGTGAGTTCTCAAGTTCAACAGTTCCTTAACTTTACCTCCCTACTCTAGAATAACATCATCTATACCCTACATCTCTTTTCATGCTAAGCGTTTGGTGCCACCGTGACATGTTTCTAGCCAAGAGCGAGATATGAGCAGCGGGAGAAGTACAAACATCTGCTGGAATCATGTCTAAACAATTCTGCATCGGGAATCCTCCGTGAGACGACTGTCATTTCTCTCACAACGCTTAAACAAGCAAACAGAACTGTTGTTCATTTTTATTGCACAGCTCATTGCATGAAGGATTGGTTTGTGTTTCTTTAAATCATTCATCATTCTGCTTTTCAGAGGCACATTTGCCAATGTAATTGTCAAAGCAATTATGACCAAAATTGCATGTTCGTGTTTACATCCTTGTAACATTTTGTTAAAAAACAGAGAAAGATGAGAGTGGGCTCATATTTCTTATTGCTCTTAAAGTTATTGTAACTTTCTTTTTGTTTCATATTAAATTCCTTTATAAATTATATACACTGTAAAGATTTAAAAACAAATAAGCAAACAAATAGAAATACAAAAATTAAGCAGCAGAATTGTTCTCAACATTGATAATAATACATGTTTGAGCAGAAAATCAGTATATTAGAATGATTTCTGAAGGATCATGTTACACTGAAGACTGAAGTAATAATGCCATCACAGAAAGAAAGTACATTTAAGAATCAAAATAGAAAAACAATTATTTTAAATTGTAATAATAGTTCACAATATTGCTCTTTTTACTCTATTTTTGAACAAATAAAGGAGACTTCTTTCAAAATCATAAAAAAATTAATTTACCGACCCCAAACTTTTGAACTGTTTTGTAGGTGAAACCCCTGTTAAATTACAATCTTTTTCTTCAAGCACTTTTTCACATTTTGTATTGGGGTAAGTTGTCACAAGCATGTGCCAGGTTCCTGCTTATTAAAGAAGTGACAGTTGTTTTCAAAATAAAATCCACTTTGAGAAAAGAAGAAGAAGAAGAAAAAAAAAAGATTCAAAAATAATAGGCTACTTAAGCCTTCAGGGCTTGGGCATGTATTCCGATTGGCCAATCCCCCAATCACATGCCCCTCTTCTTTAAATGCATTGCCCGTCGTTCACTCAGATGACATGAACCAGTGGGAGGCGACGGAGTGATGCGCAAAGACGCACTCGTGCCAGTATAACAACTGTGACTTCCTACATCTCCGGCACCGTCCAGACACCAAAATGAAATGAATTCAACATCTGCCGGGGACTCATGCTCCTATTTTTCCTCTCCCGCGGAGATGCCTGCATGGTACAGGGACCTATGCGGAGGAGCAAGTAACTTTGCCAATATGCCCTACAGGACATTGACATTACACACAGGAGAGTCCTATGGAATATAGTCCGCACTGTCACTCTACTCAGCCGGTGAAAAACAAACTTTTCGTCTTCTGCATCATGTTGTCACTGTGGGTGTACATGCTGTACTGCTGTGTGGGCTACTGCTCCACCACACCGACCTTCATGATGGAAGAAAGGAGCAGCAGGAATCCACCCAGACCCCTCCAGAAACAAGACCCGGAGATGTTCCTCAAAAGCCAGTCCAGGGACTTACTAAACAACGAGAGTGATGCTGACAGCAAAGGAGACGGCTGGGAGGAAAATAAGGGCGATGTTGTTTATGACGAGGACTCGGGAGTAGCAGGTGCCCTGAACGAGACCAAAAAGTTGCCCCAAGCGATTATAATAGGGGTGAAGAAGGGAGGGACGCGCGCGCTGCTCGAGTTTCTGCGCCTCCATCCTGATATCCGCGCGGTGGGAGCGGAGCCGCACTTTTTTGATCGCAACTACGAGAAAGGACTCGAGTGGTACAGGTACGCTTTTTTAACACGCTGTTATTCATTCGTACGTTTTACATCATTAGAGACCGTCAGGATAAAAGCGGATTAAGAGCAGGGAATTATGTGGCTCATATTCATCCCAGTAGTGACATATAAACCTGTCAGTATTGTCATATTGTGAACTATGGGGGGCTTGAGGGGCTCCGACTCCACTGTTGAAGGTTTTCAAAGAAAGAAAAACAAACAAAAGGTCGACGATTCTCGAAATTGTGTGGTTTTTTTGTTTTTGTTTTTTTTACCTATACTTACACATAGGTACACTGTAAAAAAAGTAAGTGTAATTTTAACTGTAAAATTTTGTAAAAACGCTTTTGTAATAAAACTGTTAATAGGTTAACAGTAAGTTCCCGTACTATATACAGGGAAAAACTGTAAACTATCTAACCAGATAGTTCATGTAATTTTACAGTAAAATGCTGTTCATTTGACAGTTTTTAGAAGTACAAATCACAAATCAATGTATAATTTACAGTCAAAAACTGTAAACTGATATTCCCAGAATTCCCTGCATGACACTCCACATTTGAAAGTATTTTGTTTAAATAATCATGTTTTTTAATAGCTTTTGTTATTAGTTACGTATATTTGGGCTTTATGTTACATCTTCTGTTGTTTAATGAAAGTTGAATGCATTAAGCATCATGTGTGTTAGCATGATGGTGTTTTGTGTTTGCGTGAATGACTCTGTGTGCACCTTCTATATATTAGTAGATACTTCTGCTTGTGGCGAAGCTACTTGTGATGAGCTTTGATTCTTCATGTGGCTTTCTCTTTTACCACCTGCGTTATTATGGTGGTTGTCAGTATGTTAAAGGTACAAAACAGATTTAAGGAGCAGGGTGCATTGTTGAATTTACTGGTTTACATTCAAATTTTCTTGTTTGTAAATTACAGTTTTATACTGTACAATTTACAGTTTTTGGCCGTAAATGTGTTTACAGTTTTTCTGTATTTTTTTTTACAAAATTATTCTGGCAACCACAGCTGCCAAAATTAGTTTGTAAAAACGACATAATTTTTTTTACAGTGTAGGCCTACGTTTCTTGAGGTTTTCGGAAAATCTTTGACCATATAAGTTAGATTACAAGTTCTAAAATACAATTATATTAATATTGATAATAAAGGACCTCCGGGGGGAAAAAAAGGACCTATAAATACATTTCCATGACCTTTCCAGTCCTTTGTGATTTTTAATAGCCTAACAGTTTGCTGAACCGGAAAACTCTTTTCTAGTTCAAAATGTTTTGTATAAAAAAATTAGTCGTTGATTTTGTCATTGGATATTACATTTTACATATCACAAACAGAACTAATGCTCATGGGCATGATACATAAAAGAAATCAAGGGAGAGAAAAGGTGGCTTTTTGAATGCAAACATGTATATTTAGTCACACTGTTATGTTGGACTTATGGGAATTATTCTTTCCAGCACAGTGTAGTTTGGTAATGGTGAACTAGACATAGATAAAATGTTGGAATGGCCCAAAACAAACATAGACTAAACAAACAGTATGTTCTCCGCTTGTGTAACACCCCTCATAGTCAGGTGCACTTTATCAATCAGTAGAGGTTTGACTCTCACCTTTGATTCCTAGTATTTTTATTCTTTTACCAGACAGCCATATAGTAAAAACACATGAAATGATCTGTATTTTCCCCTGTGTGATTTTACATTAACTTTGACATTCTGATTTGTAATAGGGGTTAATTCAGGTAAATAGGGACATTTTTCCCCCAGTCATCTCAATGGCAAAGAGTGTCCCAATTTACCTGACTTCACCCCAACATGGTGGTTACAGAAAGTTGTTTTGGCCAGTTCCCAGTTAACAGGGAATGTTCTCAGAACTTCCCAGGCTAACATTCCGGTTTCCTAAAAGTTCTTTCAATAACGTGAATAGAACTTTAGTATAAAGTTATCTATCTGGTTTCTAATAATGTTCTCAAAATGTTAGCACAAATTTTTTTTTTATATGTAATTCATGGAACTTTTTTTCCTGAAATGTTTCAGCTGATTGATCGTCTATACCGTTTTATAAATATTAGTATTTGTTTCAGAACGTTCAGAGAATATTAAACAGTAACATTCTCATAATGTGTGCAAAATGGTACAATTGAATGTTCCCTTAACATTTGTATAACCCAGAAAATGTTTTTTGAAACATTAAAAACAAAACAAAACTATGTTTTGAATATTCATAGAACATTCTGTTTTGACTATCACCAATAAATGTTGTCCATTTTGCTAGTTATTTTGGCCAAGAACCACCTTAGACCTTAGATTGGCCAATCACAGTTCAAACTAATAATCAATCTATGCAATTTGTTTCAAATATATGTCAAAATATTTTTTCATACATAGACAAAATCCTGACACATTCTGTTGGAAACACTAACAAAGGAAAATGCGCCCCAAAGCGTTTTATTGTTTGAGCTGATATACAGACTTTCTGTGGAGGAATCTGAAGTCCCAGTTCCTTCGCTATTGATGCACAGTGGGAATACAAGGAAGAGGCAAAGAGTAGGATGAGCCCCTTTATCCAGGGAGCCTAGAAGACTATTAGTGAAGCAGAAACATGGAGAGAGAAGCATGTAGCCAGGTGGCCATGTCTCCTGTGGAGGTATTGAGCTCTACTGCACTGTTAGTCCAACACAGAGGAGGCATCCATGTGCCCCCTGTAGGAGGCGTTCAGAAGGGTGACTGAGCACAGCAGGGCTGTAGAACTGTACATGCAGCGTGACTTTTCATACAATGCCTTTGAAGAAACAGAGGGCTGATCAATTCAATAGGCCATTCATTTGTGAATATTTGTGGATGTTTCTAATTTTAAAATATTTTAAAAACCCCTTAAAACATGCATTACAATATTAATGCATTACAGTATATTACAATATTACACTGTAAAGCCTGCCTCAAATACCAGAGTAAAAAAAAAAAAAAAAAAAAAAAATTATATATAATATATATATACTATATATATATATATATATATATATATAAGATATATATAAATTTGCAATTGGTGCAGTTGTGTAATTTATATGGCCAAAAAAGACCAAATTATGATACTTAATGTTGTGTATAAACCGACTACATACATAAAATGCAGATAAATTTCAGTTGACATTCAATATCTCCCAATATATTTAATAAAATCATATTTAAATGGTTAGTCTTATGGTCAAAGCTCTGTAGTATTTATTGAGACAGTCAAAACATATAATGTAATGCAATACAATGATGATTGATAGATCCGCAAAAAGCCTGATGACAGATCCTCAAAAAGCCATACCTCAAAAGCCTGACATATCATAGCTGATACTCAGTGTGAATGATTGTCACACACTCAAGCATTTATAATCAAGTAAATATAAATTCAGTCTAGTAAATGTTCATCTTGAAATATTGCTAAAATATAAAAGTTATTCAAGTTAAGATTTCAGCAAAAAGACAACCTAAAGGTGGACATTTTTACAATTGTGCTAAAAGGCCTTTTACTTGCTAAAAAGTAACTATCAATCAGACAACAGAAGGCATAAATTTGAAAAAAAAGGCACTAAATTATTACCACATTCATATAGCATAGTATTCTAAAGAACACTGTGGTATTACAATGGTTATTTAATTTTGATACTGTTTTCAAGTAATCCTGATTATTCAAGCCATAGATTGTATGTTGGTCAAAATTACTTCACAATGTGGCAGTTTGAGAGGACACAAAAAACAAAGAGAGATGTTTTCAGAAAAGGACATGCTGAAAAGATCTCTGATGCAATCATATTACTTATTGACTCCGAAGCAAACATCCCGGCAGTCTGATTGAGTTACAAGGAGTAGCCGGTTTGTGGATGGCAGATGCTGGCAGTAAATTGAAAGCTAGTCTATAGAGTGAGAGGGTGAACGTTTCAAGAGAGGATCTGTTGAACCCCTGAGGTTCTGCATTAACCCCAGTGAGAAAGAGCAGGCAATTAGAGTGAATTGTGTTGTTTCTTTCTTCACTTTGTATGCAAATGTGCTCAGAGGGTGAAAGTGCTTCTTGAGAAACTCAGCAGGATCTCCCTCAAAAAAAAAAAAAAAAAAAAAAAAGCCCTGAGGGGAGCAGAATGAGGGTATTCTTAAAACATGCACGTAACTTTTCCACAGTCTTGAAAGATGTTGCTGTTGTGTTTACTGATAAAATTGCTGCTAGCCTTTGTGTGGGATGGTAAGGCACAACTAGAATGATAGATTTGCTTATGATAATTTATAAAGCCTGGGCTCTTCTCTTCACTGGCATATTAAAAGGGAGTGTAATGTTTCTGTTCAAAAACCTAGTGAGCTGCCTTCCGGTCACTTGTCTTAATAAACACCTGAAATGGATCCTTGAATCTAATGTTGCTAAGATAAATACTCTAATTGATATGGTGGTGGATGAGGAGATTCCCCCTCACAATGTAAAGTGCTTTGAGTGCTTAGAAAAGCGCTATATAAGTAATGAATTATTATTATTATTATATAGGACACACACAAATATTGTGTGAAATATTCCATTTTATGTTAACTACGTCTATGATGCTGCCTATTTAGGGCAAGGCTGACTTATAACCTATATCTTTTGACAATTTAAGCCATTAAATGCAAAAACATAAAAAAAATTTTTTTTTAAAAATCGAATCATCCACTCTTGTACCTGCAACCACAAAAAAAGTAAACTAAATGTCTAAATGTAAACACAAGTCAGATTGATATTTTGTGCTCATGTAAAGTTGACAACCTCACAGTTCTTTCTGAATGCTAACATGGAATTGGAGGAGAATTCAAAACTCAAGTGTCTTAGAGATTTCTAGACTACAGAAGTAAAATGATTGAATGTTCCCTATATTGACCTATATCTTTAAACAGATGTAAATTCTGAGTTATGAGAGCGCACGAATGCTAAAACATCATAGTTCAGTCATGAAAGGACCCGCAGCCCCCCACCTTGTGCTTTGATACGGTTCTGGAATGTGTCCCACAGAAACTCTGTCAGATTATTTGAAGTAGCTGCATACCACCACTTCTCGTACCCTCATGGGTTTTTTTGACAAAGTGATGTTCCCACAAGGATTCCTTCCCAGGTTTGGTCTCTGCTCTCTTAAAATGACCAATGCTAAGCACTCACCAATGCTATGCATAAGATATACTTATGCAATAGGGTACAAGGGGCTGTGCTCTATTCACGACTAAAAGGGCTTGCAAAACCTCCGGGTGACTTTAGTTTAAATGTTATTTTATTTAGCTGTTTAAAAGAGATAGCTAACACATAGTGTCGTGGAAATGTTCTATTTCAATAAAGGTATGAGACTAAAGTCTTTTGAATATTTATTTTCTTGCAAGAAGTTTAACAGTCATACAGTCATTCCCCCAATTTGATGCGAGTGCGACGCGTGGAGGCCAAAACAGGATGCTTCTATACCATCCAATCATAATACATACATACTCAAGATGTGTTCATTTAAGGTGTCCAACTATGTTAAGTATTTAATGCAAATCATTTTCTAAGAAGCTAGGTATAAAATAGCATTTCTCGTCTCACACTTGTTGCACACACACACACACACACACACACACACACACACACACACACAAAATAGCATTTCCTGTTATCTCTCAGCTCATCAAAATCTCAAGCATACTGAAGCAAACTGAAGCACTCAGAGACCATCTAAAGAACACTCTTTAGTACAGGGAAGCAAATACTACTACTACTACTACTAATATTTTAGATTAAAAAAAAATTCCTCCACACATAGATAAGTACTCATAGGGTGTGGAACAGAAGGGTTAAATATAATATACACTACACTCCTTAAAATTAATGGTTCTTTATTAGCATCTATAGTTCTATAAGGAACCTTTAACATTCCTGAAACCTTTTCATTGCACAAAAGGTCCTTTATATTGAAAAAAAGCTTCTTAAATTTGTAAAATAATAGAAAAAATGGTTCTTTAAGGACTGTTGACTGGAAGATTCTTTGGGGAACCCAAAAATATTCTTGTATGACCAATGCAAAAACGCCATTTTTGAACCTTTAGTGTATACCATTCAGTAGTTTGGGGTCAGTAAGGTCTTTTTAATCTTTTTGAAAGAAGTAACTTATGTTCACCAAGACTGCATTTTTTGATAAGAAAAATACAGTAAAAACAGTAATATTGTGCAATATCATTCCAATTTAAAATTATTTTGTTCTATTGTAATATATATTAAAAAGCTATTTATTCTGTGATGCAAAGCTGAATTTTCAGCATCATTACTCCAGTCATCAGTGTCACGTAATCTTTCAGAAATCATTCTAATATGCTGATTTGCTGTTCTTGAAAAATTATCTTTTGTAACATTATAAATGTTGTTACTGTCACTTTTGATCAATTTAATGCATCCTTGCTAAATAAAAGTATTAATGTCTTTAAAAAATACAATGAATGGAAACGTATACTCCCAGTAAGCTTGTGTACATTACAGAGACATCTTACAAAAAATTAATAATCTTGACAGAATCGCATTATATTATGTGTCATTTGTATCCAAACATGTCACAGATATCTTCAAAGAAACGTATGATTTACATAGAGTCTACCTAAACCTAATCATCAAATATAAATGTATATAAAAGTATTGTAAAAGCAACCTAGGTGTTCTATCAGAGCTGTGATTATAACAACTCAAAACATTGAGCAATTCCACTAAACAGTTGCATAAGCAGACAGCAACTCACTAAATCCCTGCTGCAAAGTGCTGTTCTGTGACGAGCATCTTCTCAGCATCTCAAGCTATCCTGAGGGAACTTCAAACAGCACCAACACTTTAAAGGCATAAACACCAGCCTTCGAACATGCTACCTGATAGCAGATAATGTAAACACAGAGAGCTCTTCAAAAACAAGCTCAAGAGAAGGCACCGCTCACTTCCCTCTAGACAAAACAAGGTAATAACAGCCATCTAACACAGCAGGCTCTCTAATTTGACTCTGTGCTGCTGGAGAGCTTTATTTCTCTAACAGTCCAAGAGTGCAGTTTAATCTTAAACTGTGACTAGTAAAAACTTTATCACTATCTGTAGAAGTCTGGTTTTCCTCTGTATTGTTCTTGGCTACAGAGTTGGCTTGCTAAAAATCCTCATTTACTCATTTATTGGTAGTGCTTGCTACAGCAAGCATCATTGCTATTGCTTATACTCAGTGTTAAGAGTACCTCTAACTCGAAGTATTAAACTTTGCATGCAACTCACACCCCATTTATGAATATTTATTTTCTTGCAAGAAAAGTTTAACAGTCATGAACGGATATGAATGGTTGAAATTGTGTGGCTTGTTGAGGAGATGTGCTATTACGTTTTTCTAAGTGGTTAAACATTTGACATGGCAGACAAACATTTATAGAGGATCCCAAGTTATATCTAGGGACAATAATATTTTGGAGACAATAAGCAACCACCCAGAGTACATTGGCAATTGCATAGCAGTATATTATAAACTACTCGGGACATCTTAGCAAAAATATCTACTGATTTTGTATTTAAAGGGGACATAACACACACAGTTTCTGCCAATCTCATGTTAATCTGGAGTACCTATAGAGTAGTATTGCATCCTTCATATCTCCGAAGAGTCTTTCGTTTTGTAAAAGAAAGATTTGTAAAAGAAAGATATAGCGCTTCTCTCAGAAAACAGTCGAGCTCCTGGAGACGTGCCGTGGACGGAGCTAAAGAGTCACGAGCATGCGCGGCTTTTGTGTAGCGATCGTTTGCAAGCTGTGACATTGATATAAATAAAACAGGAACAAAAACTTTATTGACTCAAATTTTATTTAATTTGTTTATAAAACATTTGCCACAGAACTGCCGGGAACAAACAAACACATTTGCACAACTTTGTTGCTGTCCCGGAGAAACAAACTGCATCCACTGTTGAACCACATTAGTTCAACTATATAGGGCTGCTGTTATTGAAGTCACACGTATGTGGTGGAGAAATAACTCCTGCTAGTTAATTGATTAGCGATCTCTGAGTTGCTGCTCTATTTAACATGGCACCTGATGACTAATTTACAATTTTTTGTTCCCTGTCATTTTGCTTTATTTGACGTTTGATGCATTGCGAGTTCCCTCTTACGTCATACTCAGGGGATTCCATTCATACACATGCACAGCCTTCAAAGACACTGCTTACTGAGGATGTGCAAATTTTAGCTTTTTAGCTTGTTTATTGAGCCCAAGAGCATAATTTATTTAAGTCCATATGTCATACAAGCAAGAAACTATGCATGTAACCACAGGTCAAGAGCTTGTGCAAAAGTTTGTGACACTATTTGCGAATGTTCGTTTGAGCTATGGTTTTGGGAAACACCAAATCGTTGAACTATGTTGGTAACAATGGAATTTGCGACCATAGTTGGCAAATTATGCTTTTGGGAAACGCACCCCTGATTCATGTGTGCACACGCTCTATCTGGAGAAGTACCCATACAAGGAATTCCACCCTTATACGAACCCTTAAGGAGTGTATTTGGCACAGAAATACTCTGTCATACGTCCAACTCATTTTGTTTTAAACTTTGACCATGTTTAGCATGAGAATACAACTCTTTAACAGTGTAAATAAATCAGAATGAATGAAATAGCATTAGACCTCCCCTGTAAGGCAATATTAATTCCCTAAAAATAACTAGAACTTACACAAAAAAAACAAACAAAAACAATTATTACTTTACTAAGAGTATACTTCATAGTGTACTTTCATAAACTAAAAAGTGGATTAGGACTATATAACTAGTAAATTTAAAGCATACCTTATGGGTTCACAAACTTTTGGAGAAAAACTTTGAGTACACACCAGGACTTACAGTACATCTTTATATGTAATTTCATTAATTACTTCAATTGTCTTTGAAATATGGTTAAAGTGAACTGCCGAATGTACTGACAAGCATTTAAACTAAACAAAAATATAGTTTATTTTCATTTCTGTGAAAACCTGTATGTCATGTATTTAAATATATTTGTAATTAATTACACATTTGTAAAAAAAAGTTGCAAATCAGTACATTTAAGTATATTGACTTTAAATGTAATATTGAATAAAACACCACAGTTTAAATTATAAGTTACATGTGCTTTACGTGTGCTTTAGAATGTTATTCAAAATATCAAAATAAAGCATGACAAAAGATTATTAAAACATAATAAATTTTAAAAAATTACTTTAAAGTAAACATTTGACATTGAGTGCACTTAAGTTTGTTTAGAAACACCCATGAAAGTGTACTCTCTTCTAGTGCACTTGCGTGGCCTTTTATTTCATTAAAATTACATGCAAATATAAAATATACATAAGTACACTACAAGTGCACATTCAGTCCAATTAAGCACACTTCTTTTCATAAAGCAAGCACAATTCACAAAATTTAAAATCAAGTTTCACTCTATACACATTTGTTGTTTGTCTTTTTTGCTAATCATGCATGTTTTGGCCACATGTTACACAGAAGCCAACTTTAATGAGTTTTGCTTTTAAGAGAGCACGTGGATTACGATGTTTGGACAGCCATTGCTTCCGGCTGCACAGTCTGTTAAGAAGAACAAATTGCAAAAGCTTGTCGCCCTTTTCCCAACAGCACTTATGTCTTCAGATTTTAATACAAGACACCACGTTTGTGTCTGTCTGCTTGTATGTATAATGCATGCGGTTCTGATTCAGGTCTGTTTTGCTTGGGGACCAGGTGGAAAGTTTGATCAGTTGTGTTTCATTTCCCTCTGGGCCACCACAAAAGGCTCTGCTTGTCTATCTAGGGGACTGTGAACGTAATTGCAAAGATACAGAGGCCCCTCTCCCCCCACATGCGTCTATGTCTCATTAGGTTTATGTTTTTTTCACACCACTTATTAATGATGAGAGTCCAGAGAGAAATAGCAAGAGAGGTTTCTAAGATTACATAAGATGCACCGCATGCGTTTTGTTTTTTTTATTGTGGTAGGTGGTTAATGAGCTCGACCCACTACAATCCCCCTGACAGGATTAACCTCATCCCTCGATTCCTCAAAATGCTTCTTTCTTCTCCTCTCCTCGTTTCCTCCTCCAGTACAAATGCTTTCCCACCTCCCCACTTCATTCCAGTAATTGCTTAGATATTATCTATTAAACTTTGTCTTGAAGGAGAGGTTAAGACAACAGTCTATGCCTAGTAATATGAAGGAGGTTTTATGCATGTTTATGACAACTGTCATTAAGTGTCATTTGCTCAGTTATGTCATTTTTAATGCAAATATGACATTATTTGACCTAACCCTAAACTAACCCTACCCCTAACCATAGCCCATAACAAAGACATCTCAAACAATGTCATCTTTGCATTAAAAATTACATAACTGAATGACACTTAATGACAGTTGTCATAAACATGCATAAAAAAACCTTCATATTCATGTTATGTGTCATGTCATGATTATGAAGCTGTCATGTCAGTCTTATGCACACCCCTTCAAGTAAAGTGTAACCATATATTTTTTTTCTTTTCTTTTCTTTAAGCTTAGCTGCACATTTGCTGTCCAGACAATACTTGTTCTATATTACCGTTAAAAAGTTTGGGAATTGGTAAGACTTTTTATTGTTTTTGAAAAGTGTCTTATGCTCACCAAGTTTCCATTTATTTTATCAAAACTCAGAAAAAAACAGCAATATTGTGAAATATTATTACAATGTAAAATAACTATTTTCTATTTGAATATATTTTAATATATGGTAAAGCTGAATTTTCAGCATCATTACTCCAGTCTTCAGTGTCACATGATCCTTCAGAAATCATTCTGATATGCTGATTTGCTGCTCAAGAATAATTTATTATTATTATCAGAGTTGGAAACAGTTGTGCTCATTAATATTTTATGCGGCAACTGTGACACATGTTTTAGTATTCTTTGATGAAAAGTTCTTCCCAAACTTTTGAATGGTAGTGTAAATTATGACATTACATTAATTCAAGTTATTTAAGTGTTCAACTCTATTTTTCTGATGTCAGAAAGTTGCCAAATAACATTATACGTCTGTATGTAATGTATATATACAGTGGGGACGGAAAGTATTCAGACCCCCTTATATTTTTTACTCTTTGTTATATTGCAGCCATATGCTAAAATCATTTAAGTAAATTTTTCCCCCTCATTAATGTACACACAGCACACCAAATTGACAGAAAAACACAGAATTGTTGACATTTTTGCAGATTTATTAAAAAAGAAAAACTGAAATATCACATGGTCCTAAGTATTCAGACCCTTTGCTGTGACACTCATATATTTAACTAAGGTGCTGTCCATTTCTTCTGATCATCCTTGAGATGGTTCTACACCTTCATTTGAGTCCAGCTGTGTTTGATTATACTGATGGACTTGATTAGGAAAGCCACACACACCCGTCTATATAAGACCTTACAGCTCACAGTGCATGTCAGAGCAATGAGAATCATGAGGTCAAAGGAACGGCCTGAAGAGCTCAGAGACAGAATTGTGCAAGGCACAGATCTGGCCAAGGTTACAAAAAAAAAATTCTGCTGCACTTAAGGTTCCTAAGAGCACAGTGGCCTCCATAATCCTTAAATGGAAGACGTTTGGGACGACCAGAACCCTTCCTAGAGCTGGCCGTCCGGCCAAACGGAGCTCGGGGGAGAAGAGCCTGGTGAGAGAGGTAAAGAAGAACCCAAAGATCATGGTGGCTGAGCTCCAGAGATGCAGTCATGGAGATGGGAGAAAGTTGTAGAAAGTCAAAAATCACTGCAGCCCTCCACCAGTCGGGGCTTTATGGCAGAGTGGCCGGACGGAAGCCTCTCCTCAGTGCAAGAAACATGAAAGCACGCATGGAGTTTGCTAAAAAACTCCTGAAGGACTCCAAGATGGTGAGAATTAAGATTCTCTGGTATGATGAGACCAAGATAGAACTTTTTGGCTTTTTGTGTGGAGAAAACCAGGCACTGCTCCACTGTCCAATACAGTCCCAACAGTGAAGCATGGTGTTGGCAGCATCATGCTGTGGGGGTGTTTTTCAGCTGCAGGGACAGGACGACTGGTGCAATCGAGGGAAAGATGAATGCGGACAAGCACAGGGATATCCTGGACGAAAAACTTCTCCAGAGTGCTCAGGACCTCAAACTGGGCCGAAGGTTTACCTTCCAACAAAACAATGACCCTAAGCACACAGCTAAAAAAACGAAGGAGTGGCTTCACAACAACGCCGTGACTGTTCTTGAATGGCCCAGCCAGAGCCCTGACTTAAACCCAATTGAGCATCTGGAGAGACCTAAAAATGGCTGTCCACCAACGTTGACCATCCAACCTGGGACAGAACTGGAGCGGATCTGCAAGGAGGAATGGCAGAGGACCCCAAAACCAGGTGTGAAAAACTTGTTGCATCTTTCCCCAAAAGACTCATGGCTGTATTAGATCAAAAGGGTGCTTATACTAAATACTGAGCAAAGTGTCTGAATACTTAGGACCATGTGATATTTCAGTTTTTCTTTTTTAATCAATCTGCAAAAATGTCAACAATTCTGTGGTTTTCTGTCAATATGGGGTGCTGTGTGTACATTAATGAGGAAAAAAAAAAAATTTACTTAAATGATTTTAGCAAAGGGCTGCAAGATAACAAAGAGTGAAAAATTAAGGGGGTCTGAATACTTTACGTACCCATCTGTATCTCTATATATATATATATATATATATATCTATATATACAGTATATACACCACACACACACACACACAAACAATATAGAACATGCATTTGACACCGAGTTTGTTGTTCCCATCATTACATGCATTATTGCAAACCTAGTTCAGCCATTCCCCGCTTGCTAGCTAAAGTTAAAAGACTAATTTGCCAATTACAGCAGCTGGCCTGATACTGCTGATTCAGATATCATGGGATTTAAATGAATTCTACATACACACGCACAATCCTACTCTGAAATAAAACAATGGGGAAAAGCGAGGATGCTGAGTCTTTTATGTACATTTGTCTTTTCTCTTGTATGCTAAATAAAACTTCATTGATGAAGAGTAACTTCATAATATACACAAGTGCAGTGATCCAGCCACTATAACTCATATTGACTAAGTGTCTGTGTAGTTTCTCAGATTTACTCGTGTCTGGCTATGGATCTGAAAATATGGCTTTCTATACATTACCCCCACAGCTTTTGGTCCAATCTTTTGCTATTTTCTTTGTAGTCTTGTGTAACGACTTTTTAAACCACTGTTAGAATGCTTTTAGATACAGTATATAAACATGAAGAGACAAACTAACAATATTTTTGATTCAGTTTAGATTTATCTTTAAACCACTTTTCACAATAAATATTATTCCAAAGCTATTCCCTATTAAAAATGGTTACATATTATTTTAAGGTAACATAGTGACGTTACATGTACTTACTATAGTAATAACAGTAAATTATGCATAATTACAGGCAACTAATCCTAAACCAAATATTAAAGCTAATCTTAACCCTAGAGTAATGTAGTTAATTAATATTACTCAGTACTTATTTATGTAATTACAATGTAACAACATCACCTTAAAATAAAGTGTTAACATATTGCATTAAACATATAATATTTATTTTTAAGAATAAATGCACCAATTGTTGCAGTCCAGTGCTTTAAAAGTAAAGAATCAATCTTTTTTTAAATTTAGTAAATCAATCAATCAATAAAAGTGAGCCAATCAGATTGGAGTTTGTAGTATTGCTTTTCTAAAATGCAGCTACATTTTTCATGTACCAATTTATAATGTGTGATAAATGTGTGATATTAAAAGAGTATATAATTTTTTACCCACTGCTAGAATGCTGTTAGATAAACATGAATTAATTCAATTCAGATTAACCCTGTCCCCCCCCCCCCCCCCCCCCCCCCCCCCCCACCCCCCCCCCCCCCCCCCCCCCCCCCCCCCCCCCCCCCCCCCTCCCAATATATGTGACCCTGGAGCACAAAACCAGTCTTAAGTCGCTGGGGTATATTTGTAGCAATAGCCAAAAAAACATTGTATGGGTCAAAATTATTGATTTTTCTTTTATGCCAAAAATCATTAGGATATTAAGTAAAGATCATGTTCCATGAAGATAATTTGTACATTTCCTACTGTAAATATATTAAACCTTAACTTTTGATTAGTAATATGCATTGCTAAGAACTTCATTTGGACAATTTAAAGGCGATTTTCTCCATATTTAGATTTTTTTCGCACCCTCAGATTTTCAAATAGTTGTATCTCGGTCAAATATTGACAAAACGGGTGTACTATATAGCATGATATTGCATTTACTTGTTCCTAAAGTAAGTGTTTAAACTAATAATTGGATGGCACAAATTGCCAAAATCAGCAAAAGCACCAGTTGCAGCAGCAATAAAAACTATTTTATTTTGGAAATTGTTAAAAAAAAAAAAGTATTGCAAACACTCTTATTTCTGTAGCTCAAATGATAGTGTAAGTGCAATATCATTAAAATCATGGGTTTATCCTGCTGATATTATACCTTAAATACACTGGATACAACCATCCTCAAATTGCAATTTTGTCTTTTTGGGTGCATTACGCATCAGACAGTGCTGGACTATCCATGGGTGTCTCTTCTGATGGTGAGACTGTCCTCTTTGAGCTCAGTGTCTTTAGCGGTACAACAGACAGAGAAGTGCGTGTACTACGATAGTCCTGCTGTTTTTCATATCTGTGCTGTCTGTGAATCATGAATCATCCTTTGATACTCACCCTTCCGTGCCTCTCTGCTCCTAGGGAACTAATGCCCAAAACTCAGGAGGGTCAGCTGACTATGGAGAAGACACCAAGCTACTTTGTAACCAAGGAGGTTCCAGGCCGGATCCACGCCATGTCCAAGGGCACTAAGCTGATAGTTGTGGTTAGAGACCCAGTAACCCGGGCGATCTCAGACTACACGCAGACCCGCTCAAAGAAACCCGACATCCCGTCCTTTGAGAGCTTGACTTTCAAAAACATCACAGCGAATCTAATAGACACCTCGTGGAGCGCGGTGCAGATCGGCATGTACGCCAGGCATCTGGAGCAGTGGCTGCAGTTCTTCCCCATGAGCCAGTTGTTGTTTGTGAGCGGGGAGCGTCTGATTAGCGACCCGGCCGGGGAAATGGCCCGCGTACAGCAATTCCTGGGCCTGAGGAGGGAGGTCACGAACAAACACTTTCACTTTAACCCCGCCAAGGGCTTCCCTTGCCTCAAAAGACCTGAAAGCAACAGCAAACCGCACTGCCTCGGCAAAACTAAAGGCCGCACGCATCCAAACATCAATCCTGATGTGATTCAAAGACTGCGAGACTTCTACAAGCCATTTAACAAAAAGTTCTACCATATGACCGGCCATGACTTTGGCTGGGACTGATTTTTCGTTTTGTTTTTGGGAACACGTTTTTGGAAAATAATTAATTGTAAAAAGTATAGAACTCTATTTTATAATAATTTATTGAAAATAATATACTCACTCGGCTGCCTATCTGTTGTTGTACGTACTGCAATTTTCTACCTTTTATATTCCGGTCAAATCTGTAAGCTTGATATTTTGTCTTTTTTAATAGGAAAAAAACTGATTTGACATAGGAATTTAGGAGAGGGATGCTTGACAAAGGAAAATAGCACAATGAAACTAATTACGGGTATTTGATGAGTCATGGAAAACATTTCTCTGTTGAGTTGCGTAACAGGCCCTAATTTTTGCTTTAGTAAACATTATCTACTGTTTTCCAGCATACCATCCTTCATTTTAAAGGCTCGTTATTTTGTCTCAGCTGTTCCAAAGCCATTTTGTGGATCAATACACATAAAGCTATACGACGTGTCAATTATGGCAGAAAAAGGAAGTTTGGGACACCAGCTGTTTAACTTCATTTAAGAAAATGTTATTTTCTACATCAGCATTACACACGGGAAGTCCTTGAAGACCAGCCCAATCTCACGGCAATTCATACATATTTTATGTGTCTAATTCGTACGACCTCACTCGTACAAATTTATATGATTTGTGCTAAATCGTACGTATTTTACGAGTTGCACAATTCATATGAATTTGTATGAATGACCTACACCTGCGCTTAAACCTACCCGTCACTGGGGTCTAGACAAATCGTACGAATTCGTATGAATTAGCCACCTCGTAAAATACGTACGAATTGGTCGTGAGTTAGCGTTGTGAAGACAGATACTTTAACTGTGTTTGATTCTCTGTTACAAAAGTCTGAGACTGTATTTATAATTCTCAAGAAGAGAAAGGCAATGCAATGCACCTAGACAGAAAGGTTCACACATCGCTTTCTATATAATGACTTCATGTTACTGTAAGACTTTGCATGAAACATGTCATAACGTGTTTTTTCTTAAAAAATAATCTAAAGTCTAAGGGCCTTTTCAGTATGAATATGAAATGGAGAAGTTCAGTTAACTCATTTCATACCTCACAAGAATTACAAAAAGGGAAAGTGAAATTTCCCTGGTCATGATTATTGTTCATACATCAGTGGTTGAGTTTTATTCAACCCTTATTATGTACTTTCAAATGATGTTGTTTTTATAATCCAATGAAAATTAGTTCAAAATTATTGTACGGTTGTTTCTTTCCAACTTCAAACCAAACAGTCCTGTCAGAGGTACGAGACACTGAGTATTTCTGTGCTGTGATGAAATAAATCTATTTTTTACCAGAGCTTAACATGTCTTATATTCTAGTGTTTACTGATGCAAGTAGAATTTTTCATGGTTCCCACAAAAAAAAAAATGTTAAGCAGCAAAACTCTTTTCAACATGAATAATAATAATAATAAACGTCTTGAGCATCAAATCAGCATATTAGACTGATTTCTGAAGGATCATGTGACATATTTTAACACAAAAAGTTGTTTATGTTTTATGCAAGTATTTTTGATCAAATAATAAATAATTTTTTAAAAAATATATATATTTGAAAAGTTGACTCCAATGTTTCAACTGGTAGTGTAGAGTATATTATATTACAGTGTACAGTGTCAAAAGTTTAACAGATTTTTACTTAATGTTACTTAAAATAATGAGAGAGGAATCATTTCTAAAGAAACATTGATTCATTTATTAGCAAATATATTCATATTTCATTGTACATACACTGATCTGTTGTGCATGGAAGAATGTTTCCATACACAACAAATTAATTCCAACTTTTGATCTCACAATTCTGATTTTTGCAAATCTGAGTTTACATCTAGCCTTTTTTTTTTTATTCTTCATTTACATCTCACAATTCAGATTTCTTTCCTCACAACTGCTTGTTATGAACTCATAACTGTAAGTTTACATCTCACAATTTTGACTTTTTTTCAGAATTCATAGTTTGAATCTCACAATTTGTTTTTATTTCAGAATTCTCAGATTACTTCTTATAATTCTGTACCTCAGAACTGTGAAAATAAAAGTGGCAATTACATTTTTATTATTCCATAGTGGAAGCAATCTTCCACAGTAATATATAGCATTGCATTTATATAACATGTGCTAAAGACTTAACCCAAATGAAAGTCATTACAGTGATGTTTATCAGTGACCTATACTCCATTTCCTGCTAAATGATGAACAGCAATGGAAATGAACATTTGTTTGTCATTTGTTAATCACCACTGTCAGAAAAAGAGCAATTGGATGTAATAGGAGTTTGCCAGTTTGGATTTCTTCAATCTGTACTGTTTCAACAGTCAGATTGTGAGACCAGCCACAATATTACCACCAATCCAACTACGTTTTTTCAACCTGATGAGCTGTTTTCTGGGGCTTCGGGAGAAAGCATAGCCTCTAGCACTTGTTGTTTGGTCACAGGAGACCATTTGAAGGGTGGAGATGGTTCCCTTGGGCTCCTGAAACAGCACCTGCTGTTAACTGGCACATCATAACCACTGTTACCTTGGTGATCCAAGAGAAATTAGAGCCTTGCAAACACTCAAATAATTCCCTGTTCCTTTATTTCAAACACGTTCAACGCAACTGTAAAATGAAAGCAGCTTCAGTGTGTTCATGCATTGACAAGCCTGACAAACTCTTCACTTCACAACTTCAATCAAGATGACGGGTTACCCTTGAGGCAGTCATGCCCGTCCTCTTTAGTCCCACGATTTTATGTGATCAACAAGCAGTGATTACCTCCATCTATTATCAGGCAATCTTTAACGGCTTACAAATGGCCCTCGTTTAGCTGTTAGCGCGACATAAAAGAAGCCCCTGGCGATAGCGGGATGCCAGGCAGAACTCGTGAAGAAGCACCCTCTCAGCAATTATACACGGAGAAGGTAGACACAAACTGTAAAAGCGTTCTCCCAGCTGGGGGATTGTTGTTTGCACAGATAACCGCAGGCTGAAAAGTGCTAAGCTGCTGTTGTTTGACGGGTGAGAAAAACAGAGAGCAGACACCTGACAATCCACAACATGACTGAGCCAACAAGACCTGCTGCTATTTGAGGGAATAACACAGTAAAACTGCCACAAAACACCCCATTCTGGAAATGTTATGTAACAGGGTGTGGATTATTTTTATTCAGGGACATATGTTTTATGAAATGTCTGCCTCTCATCAGAATTTGTAATCATTAACATTTACATGTTTGTATGTTTGGATATACACTATTGATCAAAAGTTAGTTATGTTTTTGAAAGAAGTCTCGCCAAGGCTGCATTTATTTGATCAAAAATACAGTACAAACAGTAATATTGTAAAATATTACTACAATTTAACGTTCCATTTTCTATTTGTATATATTTTAAAATGTAATGTATTCCTGTGATGCAAAGCTGATTTTCATTTTCTTAGTGTCACATGATCCTTCAGAAATCATTCTAATATGCTTTGCTGCTCAAGAAACATTTCTCATTATTTTCAATGTTGAAAGGAAAAGCATATAATAATTCCATATGCACTATGATGGAGAGATTACATGAGCCCAGAGACAGCCACCTTTTCCTATAGACAGACCGAAAAGGTTTTACGTTGACTTTGGCCAACTAAGGAATCTATAAACTGGCTTTGACCATAGCCAACCTAAACACTTGTGCTGTCTGGGATACTTGGAGACACATGGTATAAAAGTCAACATTATTAAGAGCATTAAATAATAACATATGTAGTTCATATGCAAATATTCCCTGAAGTGTATTGAGTGAAAACCTGCATGGCTCAAAAATGGTCATGTCAATATTTCCGTTTTCAGACATATATAATAAGACTATTCCAGTGGCTGTGGCTATTTATCATTACAGATTCAACCACTTGTAATATGCTCTGGATTCTTAAATATGGCATGTGGAGGAAATGGTGTTGAGTGTTTAAAGCTGCTGTATGTCACTCTTTTATATTTTAAAATACTCCTTCATAGCTAAGTGTATTTTAGAGACAATCTATGAAAGCTATTCATTAACATTCACATTTGGGACCCCCCCCCCAAAAAAAAATGCCATCTTTGATTATAGGTGCTCAATTCTTGTCATTACTTTAACCAGAGCCATAAATGTCATGTGACTAATTACTCTCAAAACTTTCCAGAGCCTTCCCAATACAAACTGATCAATGGTAAATATCTACCATTTATATTTAATAAATATTATAATAATATCAATAAATAATTTGTGTGGCTCAGAAATCATTTTAATTCCGAAAAACACACAGTGTGCTTAATGGAAGCCAATAGGAGGAGAATTGTTGCTGTTATTTTGCTGTATTATTTATTTATTTTAATATTTAGGTGGCACTCGCTTCATAAACAGTAAGTGGCTCTACAGTATATGTTCAATTAAACTTTTTTAATTTAGTTTGAGTGTTATCCTATTTGGGCTGAATGTGCTTAGTAAAACCCCATTATAAAACTTTTTAAAACAAATTAAAACTTGGCTTGGTAATGAGCATGCTATTCTTCACAGAGGTTAAATCCCTTTTGTTTTAGAAGCCTTTAAACTGTTCAAGCCCTTGTATGCTGGGTAAAGCACTTGACTTTCCTAATACCAGCCATGCCAGAGTTGTAGGCTTTAGGCTTTAGCAAATAAGATTAGTGAATTTTACATATGGTTCTCAACATGGGCCCTAATCCGAGTTTGCGAGTGGGCTGGATTTCCCTGCTATAAAAATGTCTTCATTGCTGACAGTATAAGTTGTATATAAATAGACGGTATTACTTAACCATGAAAAAATTGATTTGCTTTATTCACACTTAATCCGTATATGCAGCAGCACTTGTAAATAGAGTAATATGAGAAGACATGAAGAGATCATCTTTCAAAGAGATATTCTTTTGATGAATATCAACCATTGACTAGTTGACATTTAATTGTTTCTTTTCTTTAGCAAAAGATGCACCGATGCATTTTACAAGTGAAAACTTTCAACTAGGTTCCCTGCAAAGATTGTGCCAACTTGGATGGAGCAAGATGAAGCATTCCTGAGCTCCTAACAGAAGTACAACAAGCCTCATTTGGTAAAGATGGGAAATCACCATTCCCACATTAGTAGCAGATGGTAATATGTATCCCCTGCTGGCATCAGCCCTAAAATAAGCCTAAACTCAGCTCAAGGGGACAAAAAGAGATGAAGATCCTCTATTTACACTATAGTACTGTGACCTTGACCCAGTGTCATCCTCACAATCACAGTAATGGGGCATGAGGACCCCCAGTGGGATTACAATGACCTCTCTGTTGTCTGTCCTTGTTATCAGTACCATCTACAACCAAAGTGTAACCTGGCTTTAAGCATCAAGAAATGTAAAGGAGCTCACCGTGTCTGAGGTACGGTGGGTCAACCAGTTTGGCTCTTAGAGATAAGGATGGTTATACCGTCCTCTCTTTTTATATCTTTTTATAATGCTCAATCTGTCTCTTTGATGTCACCATAAATTAAGCTTTATCCACACCCATCCACAATCCATTTTTTGTATTTATGTGTGAGGACAACATACATTTTTTTCCATATCTCCCGGAGAACTACTAAGAACTATATACAGGTTCGTAATTAATGTGAAAAATGCAAAATGTATAATTAATTCTAAAGTGAAGTTCATAGTAACTCACTAGCAATGACTCAAATATTACCAAACCCTAATTATTTGGATCAGTATTCTAAAGTGAAAAGCATGATAACTCCTTAATAGTGACTGAAGTCATTGTAAGCTTTTGAGGTAAGCTTTTGGATAGTAATGACTTATGTGTTACTACATCCTTCTAAAGGATAACAATAATACTAATTATTTGGATCAGTATTCTAAATTGAAAAACATGGTAACCCACTAAAAATGACTCAAGTGTTACCAACTCCATCAGAAGGAATTACTATCCAGAACCTTACAAACAACCTCAAAAGTTCATAATGATTTCAGTCATTACTAATGGGTTACCCATGATCTTCACTTTAGAATACTGATCCAAATAATTAGTCATTCCTTTAGAAGGATTCATTAGATAGGGGGGTACTAGTCACTTTAGAAGTAAGTATACTTATTATATTAATTAAGACTCGTATATAGTTGTTCTTGGTAGATGATAAAAATAGTAGTTAATGGGTAGCTACGCTACTTCCTTAAACTTTACCGCCCACTGACTGTTTGCTGAACGTCTGATGCATACAGCACATAAAAGTGGAAGCACTTCAGGAGTTTCGAAGTCGTCATTGGATTGGTTGAATTATACAGGATTTCCGTAAGACGCGTGTGTCGCGTTCTTTAACGTTCCGCCTGGAAACAAATATGCCGTGACGCCAAACCCCCTCATGTTAGAAGAAAGACATTGTGTTTACAACTGTGATGATGAGCACCTATCAGGATCAACTAAACGCTGGATTATCAAAAGTATGTGAAATATTTCAAGTTCGCGGCACAAAATAGTTTTAACACAGTCTGTTATTGTGAGGACGTTTCCACGCCCTTAGACATGACGCGGCACAAAACGATACGTGATTGGTTGCTATACCTGTCAGTCATATGGCCTCTTGGGCGATCATTGGCCATTCAAAGCAGCCAAGGTTCTCAGACCTTCTGCCGTCAGTCTGAAGGTCCGGCTACGCGAGACTACTGCAGCTAATAGTGAACTACCACATTCGACTAAGCACTAATACTTACTAATTCATTAATCAGAGTTTCTTGTTAGTTTATAGTAGTAGTTACTACAGTGCTAATATTGAGTTACTCATTGGTTCCTGTGTAGTTATATGACAGAAAATAAAATACAGAGCAATTACTTTATGGAGTACTGTTCTCACTTACTTCCATGTTACTATCCATCCTACATACTTTTCACACTTTTCTGTCAACATCTGGTTGAAATTAATTATCAGGATTTTCTGAAAAAGACTCGCCTATCACAGCTGAGCAGAAAGCCATTTGTAGGTTCACTCACCCCAAAAATGTGGAAAAGCTGATGTTATTATTTTAGCACCCCGACCAGCAACATGGCTCAACCAATGGTGTCAGTTTGGGGGCGGAGTCATGAGTTTGTGTGACCAATGGCAGATGGGAATGTTTGGGAAACCTGTTTGAAAACATTTGTTATTTTTGCAGTTCTGTTTGGTGCTGCTGTAGTGAAAAAAAAATTACTATCACTTAATCCTTTGCTCTTTGAAATCATGTAAGCATTCCTAAGAAGTGATGAATATGCTACTTAAAGGGACAGTTCACCTTCAGTTGCTGGTCCCCATTGACTTCCATAGTATGGAAGAAAAAAAAAACACTAGTATGCAAGTCAATGGGGACCAGCAACTAAAGTTGAACTATCTCTTTAAGTTCAGAACATGTACATGAAAACAGTTTGTGTGTAAAATATGTAGCAAGACATTTTATTCATATCTAATGTGCAAATAAAGTCAGATAGGCCATGGTTCAGATGAAAATGTGAAACATTTAACTGAAATGTAAATGTTTGTTTGAGGAAGAAGAAATGCTGCTTCTTAAACCAAACTTGTGGTGAGAGCAAAGGTCCATCAGCAGATGTCTTGACTAGTGTGAAATCTTACAAAACGTTACATCTCCTTCAAAAGTGACACTTCAGCTTTAACTATCTCTCTCCCAGAACGTTTTCTTGTCCATTTGTCATGAAGGTTGTATTTTGTGTTTCTGTGGATACTGCTGCTCTCCGTTCAAACTCTTCTGCTCCTCCGTTCTGCTACGAACATCGGAGTCTTGATTCGTTACAGACCTACTTTGCAGAATTCTAAATGTTTCCATGGTTTCTTGCCTGGGCATGTCACTCTCTGTCACCTTGGCAACGCTTTCTGTTCTCCTGGTTCTTTATTCAGCACACTTTTGAGGAGAGATCTGAAAGACTTTTTTCTTTCTTCACTGTAGGATTGTCACTTACAGAGGTGGGCAGAATGAAAACGGAGATGTCTCTCAATCTCAACAAGGTGTCAAGAAGATGCATTTTGTGTACTGTTCAGTGTTGATAGAACTATATATATACAGTATATATATCTATAGAGATATATATATAGTGGGTACGGAGAGTATTCAGACCCCTTAAATTTTTCACTCTTTGTTATATTGCGCAATTTGCTAAAATCATTTAAGTTAATTTTCTTTTCCTCATTAATGTACCCAGCCCCATATTGACAGAAAAAACACAGAATTGTTGACATGTTTGCAGATTTATTAAAAAAGAAAAATTGAACTATCACATGGTCCTAAGTATTCAGACCCTTTGCTGTGACATACATATATTTAACTCAGGTGCTGTCCAATTCTTCTGATCATCCTGGAGATGGTTCTATACCTTCATTTGAGTCCAGCTGTGTTTTGATTATACTGATTGGACTTGATTGGAAAGCCACACACCTGTCTATATAAAACCTTACAGCTCACAGTGCATGTCAGAGAAAATGAGAATCTTGAGGTCAAAGGAACTGCCTGAAGAGCTCAGAGACAGAATAGTGGGAAGGTACAGATATGGCCAAGGTTACAAAAAAATTTCTGCTGCATAGGTTCCTAAGAGCACAGTGGCCTCCAGAATCCTTAAATGGAAGACGTTTGGGAAGACCAGAACCCTTCCTAGAGCTGGCCAAACTGAGCTATCGGAGGAGAAGAACCTTGGTGAGAGAGGTAAAAAAGAACCCAAAGATCACTGTGGCTGAGCTCCAGAGATGAAGTCGGGAGATGGGAGAAAGTTGTAGAAAGTCAACATCACTGCAGCCCTCCACCAGTCGGGGCTTTATGTCAGAGTGGCCCGACAGAAGCCTCTCCCCAGTGCAAGACACATGAAAAAACACCTGAAGGAGTCCAAGATGGTGAGAAATAAGATTCTGTGGTCTGATGAGGCCAAGATAGAACTTTTTAGCCTTAATTCTAAGCGGTATGTGTGGAGAAAACAGGCACTGCTCATCACCTGTCCAATAAAGTCCCAACAGTGAAGCATGGTGGTGACAGCATCATGCTGTGGGTGTGTTTTTCAGCTGCAGGGACAGGACGACTGGTTGCAATCGAGGGAAAGATGAATGCGGCCAAGCACAGGGATATCCTGGACGAAAACCTTATCCAGAGTGCTCAAGACCTCAGACTGAGCCGAAGGTTTACCTTCCAACAAGACAATGACCCTAAGCACACAGCTAAAATAACGAAGAGTGGTATTCTGTCACAACAACTCTGTGACGGTTCTGGAATGGCCCAGCCCATAGCACTGACTTAAACCCAATTGAGGATCTCTGGAGAGACCTAAAAATGGCTGTCAACCAACGTTTACCATTCAACATGACAGAACTGGAGAGGATCTGCAAGGAGGAAGGGCAGAGGATCCCCAAATCCAGGTGTGAAAAAACTTCTTTCCCAAAAAGACTCATGGCTGTATTAGATCAAAAGGGTGCTTCTACTAAATACTGAGCAAAGGGTCTGAATACTTAGGACCATGTGATATTTCAGTTTTTCTTTTTTAATAAATCTGCAAAAATGTCAACAATTCTGTGTTTTTCTGTCAATATGGTGTGCGGTGTGTACATTAATGAGGAAAAAAATTAACTTAAATGATTTAGCAAATGGCTGCAATATAACAAAAGTGAAAAATTTAAGGGGGTCTGAATACTTTCCGTACCCACTGTATATAGGTTGATTAAAACATTACAACAGAGAAGATTCTGTAAGGAAACAGTAGAATATTTAGGTACAAACAACATGAAATCCTATTTACTTTTCTAATAAATATTCCTTGACCAAGGAGGGAAACATCATAACATTTTATCAAAATGTATTAACTTTCTCCGCCTCTGAATTATTATTTTTTTTAATGACATAACCAGTAATGTCCTACTCCATAATCCAACAGTGTAAAATGATTTGTTGAAGTTGGAGTGTGTTACAAGAAAATACTATTTCAATCGTTCTACTTCGAAATTTCACATTTAATACAATGGTGATAGTTGCTGTTCCTTTGTAATTATTGGTTAGATTTACTAGCAATTTCTGACTGAACATGTCTACACTAGTCACACCATTTTTTACACCAATTATATTTTTTAAGTGAATCAAATCCCAATTTATAAAACATTATTTACAGCTTAATATTCAATTTCACTTGAAAATATGCCACATTATTATGAACATTAAATGCATTGTCAATGTTGTTTCAAGTTGAAGCACATGATGCTAACAGCCTTCTAAACTAGCTGTACATGCTGAATTACTCAATTTTCACATGCATTCAATTCATCAGTGTGTTGAATTGAACAGCAGTCGGTTTCTGTGGCAAGTCTGCCTGAGATCACACCACATCTGAGGACTCTGTTATGATCCTGAAATTATTTCCAAACTTGCCTCTCCACCACGCTGTCTTTGAAGTCTCATTTTCACTTACACCTTCAGATTCCACAATGGACCAGCTAACATTTTCTATTAGCAGGATCTGTAGTGTTATTTCGTATATAGTGTCTGTTTACAAACGCATTGCAAACCCATCTCTGTGTCAACAACAAGTAAAAAGTCAGCAGTACGGATGTGATTCTTTAACATACCAACATACATTGTATCATATCTGCACCAGCATAGTGTGCGTCTAACATGGCTATAATGTTCCTGACATGTGAAATAATGAAAAGGCAGATGGAATCTTTCTCATCTTTTCATGTCGCGTTGCAAACAAGAAGATGCTATCATAAATCAACTGCTGCTGCCTGATTCTGACATGAAACCTTTGAAAACACTTTGAAAACTCTCACAGTTGAGAAATGCATATACTTTAAAAACATGTTGCTGTTTTACAGTTAAGCAAAACCTTATATTTAGAACATATTTAGCTTCTGATAGCTCCCTTCACATTTTAATATGAGTGAATGGATTTTTATGGATTTTATAAAAATTGTGTCATTGTTAGTTCATCATGGCTGTGTTTCTTATAGTCCTGTAGCTCAAACAGTAGCGTATGGTGCTAGCAATGCCAGTGTCATGAATTCGATTCCCAAATTATCATGTCATGAATATTGCAGTGATTTTAATGAGCTTTGTATTTGGTCATTAAGTTTTACTATTGACCGTGATATTACAATCATTTTGCAACCCTTCCTAGTAGCTTGCGAGAATAAGAGTGTTAAGACTGAGAAGAGTTAATAGAATCAGATTAAAGCTTCAGTAGCAACATACTAGTTAGAGAGGCTAAGTTCAGTTTATTTAAAAGTTTAGTTTATTTATTAAGATCAGTTAAACTGGCAGTTTCAATTCATTGATTCAGTACTTGAAATGTTACTATTTGCTGGTTCGTTTGCGATGTTGTCCAAACAATTTCTAACTGTCTCTTAATTTAGGTTTGGATTAATATGAAATTACTTGTTCATTAGCATTATACAAATTCAAATTGAGTACAATATTCATCTTCTTCTCTTTTCCCATTCTCATCTTGTATAAGCACTTCAGTATATGTGTGTGTGTGTGTGTGTGTGTGTTTGCGTGCGTGCGTGCGTGCGTGTGTGTGTGTGTGTGGTTTTAAGACTCTTTAAGATTTAGTGATTGTGATAGTTAATGAATCACTTTAAGGAAATATGAAATCTTCTGGTGAAACCTAGAAATGTGGCCATCCATTCCCTCTCCACTCTCTACAGCTCAAAGTTACACTCATCTGCCAAAGTAAACCCTCTCTGTGTCCAAGCATTCAGCACTGTTGTCTGAGGTCCTGCTGTTTTAAAGTAGGAACTTTCTAAGTAAAAGTTCTGGTGGTTTGATGGCAAATAGTACAGTATATTTAATTTGTCACAAATCCTGGGAATTGTTACAGTATATAATTACAGTATTTCACTAACTGTTTGTGTTGAATTTTATTCTTCGCAACTATTTCCTCTCCAACAGCTTTGGAGTTCCATCAACAGTTCACTGTAGTGTCTTCCAGAGACCCTCATAAATAAATCTAAAGAAACGACACATAAAGAGAAATATGCTCTAACTGATGTTAAGTAAATGACAGATTTATTCAAACTCAGGAAAATGTTTATGAAAACGTAAATGTGCGGCAATGCACAAAAGTAATTGGATTACTGTAATTTGCAGTTATATGAATACAATAAAACTAATTTGGCCACAAGTAACAGTCATTTACATTTGGCAGAATATATACTGGATCTGAATTTCTCTGATCAAACGGTTGCTAAAAATCTAAAAGCTGGACCAAGAGTACCAAGCTGGACTCTGAATTTCAAGTTTACATTCAAAATGGTTTATTGTGAGCAAACTCTTCTTTATATGTTTCAACACATATTAAACACTTGCAAATAATAAATAAAACTGGAAAAATGGATCCAAATATGAACCCATATGAGTTGGTGCAGGAACAAGATGCATTTTTGTACTGGCAAAACTATTCTGCTGCAACAGTACATTAATCAGATTCAGAAGCAAATCACAAAAAACCACAAGATCAAAGCAATGTCAGCTTTATGAAATCTGCAAGCAAGGGATGAGGGGTAAAAGATATGCATTTATACAGTCAGGAAAATGGTTTCCACCCAGCCTGAATTTCTTTTCAAAGGACTGGTTTCAAGACCGGCCTTATGCTAAAATCACCCCCCCCCCCCCCCCCCCCCCTCCCCCCCTCCCCCCCCCCCCCCCCCCCCCCCCCCCCCCCCCCCCCCCCCCCCCCCCCCCCCCCCCCCCCCCCCACCCCCCCCCCCCCCCCCCCCCCCCCCCCCCCCCCCCCCCCCCCCCCCCCCCCCCCCCCCCCCCCCCCCCCTCCCCCCCCCCCCCCCCCCCCCCCCCCCCCCCCCCCCTCCCCCCCCCCCCCCCCCTCCCCCCCCCCCCCCCCCCCCTCCCCCGCCCCCCCCCCCCCCCCCCCCCCCCCCCCCCCCCCCCCCCCCCCCCCCCCCCTCTCCCCCCCCCCCCCCCCCCCCCCCCCCCCCCCCCCCCCCCCCCCCCCCCCCCCCCCTCCCCCCCCCCCCCACCTCCCCTCTCCCCCCCCCCCCCCCCCCCCCCCCCCCCCCCCCCCCCCCCCCCCCCCCCCCCCCCCCCCCCCCCCCCCCCCCCCCCCCCCCCCCCCCTCCGGTCTAAATAAACTGATGAACTCAATCGGCAACAATTTTGAAAGCAAATCAAAACATGTGCATAGAATTTCAATGTTAATGTTAGACAACCCTAACCTAACCTGTCCTGATTTCTAGCACAGTTTTGACAATCCTTTGGGTCTGATGAGGTGCTTCTTTTCCCCCAATATACAAAAAGTCTTACTCCCCTCCCATTCAGTGAAGTGACTGTTAAATACACTGACAATAATTTGATAGATTGTAAGCTTGAGAAGATATTTTGCAATTGAAGACTGTTTACAATGGACTGGCTTATAGAAACATCCCTTTAATAGCCATCAGTTTCTCATTCCAATGTAATTTATGGTACCCAAAACTCTTGGAATGTGGGTATAGCTCTTTATATTTGATTCAACACTCAGATCAGCCAGTTTTAATAGGCCCTTCATTGAACATAAATATAAAGTGAAGTCTTGAGATCAGACTATATATACCATATGAGTTCTGAGGCAGCTTCTCAGGCCGCAAGTTGACAGCTTGAAAGTTGAACGACTATGAACACTTCCAGACTTAACAGTGCCAGAGAACAGAAGTAAGAATTCTAGAAAAAAAACTCTCTTTTTTTTTACTTTCATCAACACACAATGCCAAAACTTTGGGGGGATGTTGAAGCAGAAGCAGAGACAGTTTCAGTGGTGCACACCCACATTCAAAAAAACAAAATAAAGCGAACTCTGACATCAAATCATCAAAAACTCAAGTTTGCATCAGTGTGAAAGCACCCTGTGATTACCATGAAGTAATGAAGTGAAATAATGAAATGTTCATATATGCCTGTTTGTGTGCAGAATAAAAACAAAAGTTTAAAATGAAGGGGAGATGATTGATACTGAAGAAATGTTCTAGTACTTTGAATGTTCATAAGAAGATGCATCTATGCTTCTTGGTCAAAAGTAAAGATTTCAATACAAAGTTCTGTCATGAAATTCTAGATGCCACAGATTGATGGGTTCTAATTCAATCTGATATAATCCCATCAACATTCAAATACTCAGCTTGTGCTTGCTGTAGCAGTTGCAGCATGCTTCAGAAACCCTCCACCTTCCCCAGCTCCACTTGTATAGATCTGCTACAGGGTAATATATCATGTATGTTATATAGGGGGTTATTTTATATGTGTTATATGTGCAGCAGCAGTATTTCCTACATGCTCACAGCAGCATGTCTGTGGATGTATTAGCAGTAGCAAGTCCTGGTACTTGCTCTGCAGCAGTAGCAGCATAAACTCTCAGAGAGTTGTCATGACAGAAATATGGTTATCAGATTTTTTTGTATTGTACACTGAATGTTTTAGGAGTAAAGGCATTCAGATTTAAGGCAGTGTTTGTGCCTATGAGAGACAGGGCACAGCTGGGTCTGAATGTGTAATAATGGCGGATCTGCCCTTGAGCCTTGAGTCTAATGTGCTTTTGATGATGATTTCAGAGCCAGCACCCATGCTAATCTCTGCAATTATCCATCTGCGCCACTAATATTAGTTTATTACCGCAGGTGTATCCAAACTGCTTGCTTTGGATGGGTTACAAATTGAGGCACACGAGTCTGAGAAATGAAACAAAACAAAGCTGCATGTTATAATAACACACTCAATATTTTGTACCATTTTGCTGTCAAGCTGAATAAAAGAGTGTGAATTTTGAGTTGGGTGCATATTTTTTGTAAAATATGTTTTCATACACATACACAAAAGCATTGCTACAGAAGCAGGAACTACACATGCGATGCAGCATTAGCTTACATTAGCTAGCTTAGCTATCTGGGGGGGGGGGCATTTTGCATATAATGACATAAATTGTGGGCTAAGCGAGTGAGCTTGAATTTAGTCAGTCATTTTCTACTCTCTCAGAGCTAGACTGCATAAAGTTTAATTCACATTGCAGCTTGTTCTGGCCAAGAACTGACAAAATTACCTTTTGCTAAGCCCTGCCTTAAGACTGACCAGTCTTACCTTGGCAACTATGCTGTCCCACTTTATATACACTTGTTATCTTGCAGACTTTTTATGGACATTGGATTAATGCGTACAAGATGAAGTCATACTTCAACATCAACATACACTTCTCATGTCTGCAAACACAGCAGCCACTCGGAAGCCACAGCAAGATGAGGCCAAGGGTCAGATGAGTCATTAGCACATACTTGCACCGATGGTGACACTGATGTTGAGGGCTTTTGAACATCTCACAATAAGCACAAGAGAGTCTGAATCAACAACATAAGAAGAATAATTGAGAGCTGTTAAGAGACACTGGAAGTTTCAAATCAAAAGCTCTTTCTACCTCTGATTGAGACGATAATGATGTTGGCATAAAAAGCGGAGCATTACAAACGTGCTCTCATATCAGTCTTCAACGGCTTCTCTCAGTCAACCAGATGTAATTGCTTGTTTTATGACATTAAGGATCCAGTGAATGCTTGGATGAAACTTCTGTGAAAGTAAACATTGTTTTTGTTGTTGTGCAACTTTGCAAAAACCAACCATCAAACAGCCTCCCATCCTAAGCATTTTTCTCAAGTGAGTTTTCTAACAGACTGTTTTTAGCCACCGGCAACACTGACAGTGCTGAATTGCATGCTTTTTTACTTTTTTTTATATAGATTCAGGTGAGGTGTGTTTTGCCATAAATTGACGATGATTAAGTACTGATGAGTTTTCTCTGTGAACCACAACTCTCACAGAAACTGACTTGGCAAAACTCAATGGTGCATATCTTGTGAAGGCCTGGGAGAGACGTTCTGCTGTCAAGAAGGTGTTGAGGTCTCGCTTGAACAAAATCCTAAAGGCTTAGAATTAGTTAGCAACTACTTTAACAAGCGTTGTGCTGAATCTTTGAACTCAGTTGTTAAGAGAATATTAAGTGTCATTAAGTGATTGAAACCCAGGTTTCATTCTCTTGTCGAGACTTCAGGGGAACTACAAGCTGGAGCAGAGGTCTAATTCATGGCCACTACTGACCTAAGATACGCTATTAATTTGACTCACTTCAGTCATTTTCTATTCATCACTTCACAAAACATAATGTGGCCCAGTGAAAAAATCTGAAACGTGGCATTTTTGTAGAGCTATAAAATAAATGTAGTTTTAATAGTAAACTTTCTTCATTTAGCAGAACCTTGCAATAGTAGCCATAACAACACCGTTAGTCTATTGGTGTAATACTCAATATGGTGTCATTATTAACAGCTTGAGACTTGCATCATAAAGTGTTCGTCTTCAGTTAAGCTCAGGGGTTTGTCCTCTGGGGAAGCAGACTTACGGTTCTTTGCAAACCTCGAAGTAAGGTGAATGTAAACAATGATAGCATATTGGCTGAACGTAACAATGTTATCATCTATACACGGCCCTCTATACTCCCTCAGCCCTGTCATTCAGTTTCTCTAGTGACTTATTAGTTTGCACCTGCGGGCTTTTAAAGCTTTAGAAAGGCTGACAGATTCCAAATGGACCTGTGCAATACATGAGAGGACTATATGTTCCTGAAGCATTTGGGTTGTTTACATTTGTCTGTGTCTCTTTTTATGTTCCATAGGGACAATTAGTGTGTAGCTGCAGGATAACACTGGATTTTAAAGGAATAGTTCACCCAAAAATTACATAAAGTAATGACAATCTTCAGTTTTGTTGAACTATGTCTTTAAATTCAAAACTAAAATGCTACTACAATGGCATATTCTCACCAAATGTGTCCCTCTCTGAGCATTCAGAAAGTCACAACCACAATCCTTCGCTCTTTGAACAATTAGAAACTGACAACGACACAATTAATCTTCAAGCTGGCAAGATTTGAGTATCTGTGGGGGGCATGTGCAGATCTGAGCAGATGCTGGTTGTCCACTAACTAAAAGACGAACACATACAAGGCGATATATGGTCAGGAGACAGAGAGAACTCAAATAAGATGTTGGTCAAATGCAAATGATGTAATGGCACAAAACACATCTGTCTGAATTGAATATTAAAGGGGTCATTATGCTCTTTTACAATGTCTTGAATTAGTTTTGGGGGTGTAATAGAACATGCTCTCATTACGCATTATTTTTCACACAATTTACATTATTACAGCACCTCTCTCCCCAGTCTGGCATGAATGACTCGAATAGTTCCTGTATCAAATGAAGGCCCGTCTTCTGAAATCCGAAATGTGCTATGATTGGTTAGCTGGGCCAGAGTGTGTTGTGATTGGTTAGCTGGGCCAGTGTGTGCTGTGATCGGTTAGCTGGGCAAGTGTGTGCTGTGATCGGTCAGCTGGGACAGTGTGTGCTGTGACTGGTCAGCTGGGCCAGTGTGTGCTGTGATTGGTCAGCTGGGCCAGTGTGTGTTGTGATTGGTTAGCTGGGCCGTGTGTGTTGTGCTTGGCAGCACTCGGCGCCTGGTTGGGAAATGTCATGCCCCTTACCATAGCCACCTGCGAGCTTCAGTGTAAATATTGCATCAAAATCAAATCAATTTGAGCGCGATTTAAAGTTCGTCTGCCTTGGGAAAGCTAGCGTGTCTCCGACATAGTGATAACACTCATTGCTTTCTCTAGTGCAGCTCAACCAGGTCTCGTCCCATTCGTCGGTATTTGTGATATCACAAATCCCAGAAAATATGCTTTGTAGTCCAAACGAGTCATTCGTTGTAGTTTTTGAAAAGTGATTTCTAGTAAAAAAAAATATGATATGAGCTTTGTAACTTTGCAAATCTTTTTTATGCTCAAACAGCAACATTACAGACTAACTAAAGTTGAAAAAAATTAAAAAGCATAATAGGACCCCTTTAATGAATGATTATTACGCATATAATTTGATACAAAAATTTTGGTCGAAACTTGTGTTCTGACTTCTGATTGATAGTTTAGGGTTTTTTTGCAAATAAAAATGATTATTTTCTCCCAAAAAATCATGTTAAAAATGTGATACATCTGGCTTTTATGGAATGTTTATTTGTCCATATCTCAATCATCATTGCATTGAACTAAATGCACAATTAAAACTACAGATTTTTGATCATAAAACTAAGCATTTAAATATCATCTTATTAAGACATAATATGTAGTGGCAACTTATTTATATGCATTTTATAAGTAGTCTGTTATAAAGATCTCATTGATTTACAATACAAGCTATCAGATTCATCTTACTTTTTGGACATATAAATATCATAAACTGCAACAAATTTCATATTTTTGCTCAGTTTGGTCCTCTGATTAAAACTGAGGTGTTTTTTCCCCCTCCTCAAGTATGAGCTCCATTATCTTTTATATCATACTATAAGAGCCATAAAAGTCTGATGTACCAAGTATAATGCTTTTTTTGTTTGTTTTTGCATATTTTGATGTTTATAGATTTTTCTGAAGACTCTTTCATATGCCAGGCTTTAGATGGTTAATAAATAGAGAATAAACATAAATTATCATAAAAAAATAACAAATAATAAAATAAAAATAGCAAATTAGTAAAACTGACTAGTTGGTTGATGGATGAGTAGTTAACCATCATGACACTTCCCTAGTCTGTCATTAAACTGAGGTGACACTAACCGCAAGTGGACCCTAATGCTGGCGAAGGTAAACTTACAATTGATTCGGGCTGGCAGTGGATCTTCAGTGTCTCCAACTGTGTCAGTCTTCGGTCAGGAGATTAATCTGTCTGTGCCATTCTTACCAAAGTCTCCATCAGTCATTTGGGCTAAAATGTTTACTCAAGGAGCAATGCGTGCTCTCATTTATCTAATTCCTGGACGAGGTCCACCGGGTCCCTCATCATTACACATGGAGGAAGAGGGACCAAGCAAACAAACCCATTTAAGCAACCCCTCTTGAACACAAACCTGGTGCACTTTAATGCTAACACACGGGGCTGTAGGTAAGGAGGTCAACAGGGTTAAACAAACTCAGAGAGGTCACAACGACCCATGATATAGCCATACACTACAAAGAAATTAAATTGGGGCATTGCAGTCCTTTAAAGACGGCCACAATCCCACCAATTACTATTGCTCATACTGAAGGTTAGAGATTTAAACAAACCACTAACCCCAAGTAATAAACTTTAGTGTGTACCTGGAACTAGTTGTGCTACTGACATGAATGATACCACAAATCATGTGGCTTGTTGAGAAAAGTGTGCGGTTACACCTTTTAAACCCAGAACTAGTTATGTGCAATTTTCTAAACACTTCTTTGTGAAGCTTTGACACATTAACAAATAATTTGTTTCAAACCATGATTTGGAGCTCACATCAAACTGCCAGAGTCATGTGATTTCAGCAAATGTCATAACTGTTTCAAAATGCTGAATGCAAAATTCGAAATTTCAATGGTTCGCTGCTAGTACCTGATCTCTGTGAACCAGTGGCTATATGGTTTTTACCTGATCTCGAATCAGTTTGTATAAATTTGCAGATATTTTAATGCCACATTTGCATAAAAAAAGGAAGCAATGTAGTTATGAAGAGTTTGGTTAATCAGGCCAATAATAAAACAAACAAAACAAGTTCTAGAATTTAATAAAGTAATACAGACACTTAATATTTCATGCTATTAGATTATCTGTTAATTGCATTTAATAGATTACAGTACACTTTCAATAAAATATCTGCAGTTGGTTTGTAAAAGGTATTTTTATGTACAGTATGTTTGAGTTTTCATTGCATTTACACAGTTTTGACCTGCAGGCATGATTCGAGTGCTTTGAAACAGCAAGATATTTTGACAAAACTATTGGTTCAATTGTTTCAAAGTTTCAAAAAGCTTTGTTTTGCCCATCACTACCAGTCAAGCAAAATGGGTGAGGGATGAAATGAGGGACAACAACTTTAACAACTTTTTTTTTGCATAATGTATGATCAACTTTAACACGCTAGCAACGCCCTAGCAACCACCCAGAACAGACTACCAATTTCTCAGTAACGCATTTAAAAACACTTACCTTAGCATCATCAGTGAGAAATTCGGCTACAGCCTGAGATTTTCTTATTACATGAGGCTCTTCCACTGGAGAAAGTGTGAAGGCTGAATTTATGCTTATATGTAGCACCAACGCCGCGGATTTTTCGCGTGATACTTTAGCATTGGAGTGTCCGTGTTGTTCTGCAGTTACACATTCAAACCTAGTTGAACTACAGCGGAAGCAGAAGAGGCTTGTTACATCTGCGTGTGGAGAAGCGGGGGAAGCATTAGGGGTGTGCCCGAAGCCGAATACCTTATTCGGAAAGGCACAGATAATGGCTTCAAAAACGAATAACGGATAACGAATAATTCTGTCCGAATATTCGGCTGAGGCTGCAGCACAGTCTCGTGTTTGCTAGATTCACAGTTGAGCCAGGGGATCAGCGGGATATTTTACACAAACCTCTAAATTCGTGCAATAATGAGTGTGTGAAGTGAATGAATGTAAACTTTATGAATGAAAAGAGCGCAAATCAAACCGCATTGCTGTTGCCACTCCGTGCATCTCTCAGAAATCAGAGCTTGGCAAGAGTAATATTAGGCCTACCTAAAATAATACATCATACACGTTCTACTATTTGTGTAGCTATATTTAAAAGGCAATGATTTAAACCTTAATAAAGGCTGCGATATGATACACGAATGAATGGAATAAGCACAGCGCAACCATCAATCAAACAGCCACGTTGCCGTCTCTCAAAAACAAACCAGGGGCAAGTTCAAGCTCAAACCGGTGTGCACCGTTTTGCTACGGTTTCCGGTTTGAACGACATGTTTCCTGGAAACGGTGTGCAACGGGGTTTGAGATACGTTTTCTCTTGTTTGGTGGGTGTGTCAAACATGTCAGCCCAATCAGCAGCAACATGTATGTAAACCACGCGGTATTAAAGAGACAGCTCGCACAATGTAATTAACATCCAAATAAATTCATAAGAGCAAGTATATTGTTTGCACATGTTTATTTACATTAAAGGCAAAATAACTGAAATAATAAGGGCACAAGTATAGATCGGGAACTTCTTTTTTAAGTCTGTCTAAATATCATTTAGTAATTGCAATGTCTTCTGGTCCATATCCTTTCCTTAGGAAGGTGTGCTAAACACTGATTAATGTAACATAAAAATACTATACATATTTATACATTTTGCTATTGTATTGTGGAGTGACATTTTCATAAACTTTTCTATACCCCTCTGATTATATAATGGTAAATATTACAATATCATAGCACAACAACAGTGATCAGCAATAATGATAAGCCCACAATAAAAATAATAAGGTCATATAGATCATAACACAGTCTCGGAGGCAAGAAGTGGCTTATCCTTCACCTGAAATGTTTGTCTTTTCATCCTGAAATGCGAGGCAAATGTTGGATCACAATAATTAGGAACCACAGTTTCCACAAATCCCTTCACTCGAATTGGGATGTTCTCTTTTATTCTGGAGGGCAAGGGCAGTGACTGTAACATCGAGTGTATTTTGCAGTATTAAACACGTATTTATACTGATTTTATCAGGCTCTGAAAATTCTTCAGTTCTGGTTCAAGCTCCGCCTACTTCTGGTTTAATCCGAATACAGATACGAATAGTTTTGTGATTGTTACAGATACAAATACAGATATAAATACTGGCTTCACTGCACACCCCTATAGAAAGCATACAGCTTTTTATGCACTTGGGCATTGGTGGAATACTCTTTTATCTCTACCTGTATATGAATAATAAACAAATGCATTATGAACGTTTTTGAATCGCTAGATTCATTTGTGGTCCACCATCTTTTCTGTCCAACCTGTTTGTGTGTAATCAGACTCACCGCTTCATTCATATCCAGTGATCTGTAAAATGTTTTCTGGGACCTGGTATAGATTATATAGGGTTTCAACGGATCGTAGTTAATCCATTCTAAGTCTTAACATTTGAAACATTAGCTGTTGTGGACACGGTGTTACTCACCTATTGAGAAGAAACAAAGCAACCTCAGCGTCCGATCGCAGGCCTCCGCTCCTTGAGTTCTCTCCAGCGCTGGAAAGCTGATCCGATATTTACACGGGTCCTACTTCTTGCCTTATCGTTCCGCAGACGTTTTCCTCTTTTGTTTTTTTATCCGCCATCTCTATCTCTCTGTCACTCGGCTTGGCTAATGTCCGTCCCATGCACTGAATGCGCTCTCCTCCAAATCACGAGTAGACAACGCCCCTTATTGCTGATTGGCTACAAGTTTGTTCTACGAATCAGTTTTCTAAAGTGTTTTTGAAAAATCACATACCCTGCCTTTAAAGCAATTTTAAACCATTACAGCGCAAGAAGAGGCAAAAGAAAACTCAATTTGTTTCTCTCGCGCTGTTCTCTGTGTACACACTCAAAGTGTTCCACGTGTCCGCGACTTTGAGATTCTTTTTTTTTTAAGTCGCGTTTTGTTTTATTGTTAAATTACGCCCATAGCCTATATACACAAACAATGCCACCATCAGAGATGTACATAGATGGAAAGGAAACATGGGAGAAGGTGAGCGAGGAAAGGGACCTAATTCAATTTGTGAAATATTTTTTTAATGCATCCCCCCCCCCCCCCCCCCCCCCCCCCCCTCCCCCGCCCCCCCCCCCCCCTCTTCCCTCCCCCCCCCCGCAACAATGAATTAGGGTCCCTTTCCTCGCTCACTTCTCCATGTTTCCTTTCCCTCATGTACCTCTTGTGGTGGCCCTTTTTTTTTCTTCTTTCTTCGTTTTCCTTCCCTTTTCCCCCCCCTCTTTCCCCCCCTTCTCCCCCCCCCCCCCCCCCCCCCCCCCCCCGGGGTCCTCCCTCCCCCCCCCCCCCCTCCCCCCCCCCCCCCCCCCCCCCCCCCCCCCCCCCCCCCTCCCCCCCCCCCCCCCCGCCCCCCCCCCCCCCCCCCCCCCCCCCCCCCTTGCCCCCCCCCCCCTCCCCTCTCCCCCCCCCCCCCCCCCCCCCCCCTCCCTCCCGCCCCCCCCCCCCCCCCCCCCCCGCCCCCCCCCCCCCCCCCCCTCCCCCCCCCCCCCCCCCCCCCCCCCCCTTTCCCTCCCCCCCCCCCCCCCCCCCCCCCGCCCCCCCCCCCCCCCCCCCCCCCCCCCACTCCCCCCCCCCCCCCCCCCCACCCCCCACCTCCCCCCCCCCCCCCCACACAAACCCCACCATCCCCCACAACCCACCTCCCCCCACCAAACCACCACACAACACAAACACACAACAACACTACCCCCCCCCCCCACCCACCACCCCCCACCCCCCCCCCCCCCCCCCCAAAAAAACGACACCCCCCCCCCCCCCCCAACTCACCTACACCAAAAACTACCCCTCAAAACACCCAACACATTAAGTCATTAAAATAAACAAGCAGTAATACTAATAGTAGATACATATGGTTTGAGTTTATTTTATTATAAATATGTGGCTATAAAGCTCCGCCTTAGTGCTCTTGTCTTATTCTCCGTTTGTTACAGTTGAGTTTGATGAGTTTTGAGTTTGATTGACTTCTGTTTTTGCTCTTCAAACTCCAAGTGGTTTCAGTTTACTATGTTGCAGGCTCATTTATTGACAATAAGCAATTGATAATAAATAAAGTGATGATTATAATATATAACAAATATGGGACTTGTAGTTGGAAGCTAGCGAGTTTGAATATTATCTTGTAAGATTTGGCAACACTGGCCGCGTTTCAGAAAGTGCGCAAACACAGAATTCAGTTCTCCTTTGCATCCCCTTGCGCTTGAAATGGTCACATACACACAGAATTATCTCTGTGGCCCGCTGATGGTCATAAATATGGCAGATGAGTGGGAAAAAGTCACGTGAATGAAACAGCTGGAAAGAGTTAGGCTCCAAAGTTACTGTAAATCCACTCCTCTAGATTAAAAGTGCAGAAAATTATGTTTGAAAATGGAATAGGAGAGCGAGATTTTAAAATGTTATTATTCAAATAAGCTTTAAATTCCAGCTCAAATGACAATGACAGCTAATATTTATGTTAATGCAGATCATTCACAGTTTATATGGACTGGAATTTCACCTCGCAAATAAAATCCAAACAAAAGTGTTGCACATGCCTGTTGAAAATACATTTTTGTGGCATTCTAAATGAGTACATGTTTAATGCAGCTAAGATGTGGTAAACCTAATTAATGCATGTCTTCTAACCCTAGAGTTGAAGACCATGCAGGCTGCCACTCTCAGTTAGAGCATGTGAAGAGAAAATAAGAGAGACATAGAGATCCATACTAATTATAATCTTAAGGCACAGAATAGACGCTCGCACCATCCACAACCAGAGGATTACAGACAACTCCACTGACAGCGGGTTGGGGATGTAAGAGCTGTACTGTTCATTCTGCTGCAGTCGTGCAAGAACAAAACAGAGAGTTAGTTTGTATGATTGTACCAAACAACCTAATCTAAGATAATTAAATGTGTTATACTGTGACTGCGTCCAAAGTGGCATAATGTCTGAGTAGGTAGACATAGAATAATTAATTACTTTGAGGCCTTTAATAAGTGTGGTCTATATAGTATGAATGTGTGTGGTATAAAATCTGTGTATTCTTACCATTATCATGTGACCTACAGCATCAGTGCTTCACTGCCATTCACAACTCTTCTGCATGGACTCATGGGATAATAAAATATCAGAATCTGGCTGGAAGTAGAAGGGTAATCCGTGTACTTTTCACCTAGTGTTTCTACTGTGAATTCGGACAAACTACTCACTTCACATCAGGTTTTTGCTTATTATGTAGTAGGGAAGTATGCATATTCAGAGACATCCAGTGTTTTGTTTTGATGATGCATAGATGTCAGCAGAAGTTGAGAAAGTCCACCTGAGACAAAAATGAGAATGTGTGAAGTTTGAATGCAGGTGTGGAGAAAAACAACTGTGTTTATCCGCCGTTTCCTTTTCACACCAACTTAGTCATGTAATGTGTTAATGGCAGACTCATTATGTATAAAAATAGCTAAAATAATTGATGTAGTTTATCAAGCTTGCAAAAAGTCCTCCCTCTTATGTTGAGCTGGCAAAGTCGTTGTTTTAGGTTTAATCCGAATTAGAACTAAACATTTCTTTGGGGCTGGAAAACACCTGTTAATTAGGCCATTTGTTGCCATTACTTGCAAGGACGAGCCTGTAGTGTTGTCTGTAGAACAGAAAGCTCCTTAGAGCTTTTGAAAGTCATAAAGCTAAAGAATACGGCTTGCAAGAAACATTCCCCAGATCACTCAATTTAGCTGGCTGCGGAGGAACGCTTTGTCCCCTTTCAGCGCTGCCTAAATCGCGAACTGAATCGGAAGGCGAAGAGGTCATCCAGAAGAAAAGAAAGTGAGGGTCTGCAAGATGGGTTATTTAGCGCCTCTGAAAAAGCCTCTTCTCCACGCTCTTCATGAAATGCATTCCGATCCTTGCCGGCAGCAGGGTTATTATCCCTCTCCCTTTATCTCCAACTTGAGGAGACAAACTCCAAGACGTTTTTTGTCCCTTATCTTCCTCCCCATCAGCATTCAGATATCCATGTCTCAGTTCCCTGGAGGCTGGAAGTGGAGCAGAGAGATTCCTGGGTGTTCAGAGTTTCCTCCACTCACTCCAGTGGCGGGTCAGAGTTCAAAGGCGTCTGAGATCTGCATCTGTAGCCACTCGACTGTCAGTCAAAGCGACCAGCCAGCCGCACCCTAATGTGTATTAGCAAGACAAAGAGGGGCTGGGCTTTGATTTGTCTGAGATTTATGGGCATGATGAAATCAGGCCTTATACGCAGTTTTCCCATTTTCTGTATAATTTACTAAGATCTAAATTGACTGCTTTTGTTCCAGGACACGGACGCCTGGGATGAAAAGGCAATACATTGAAAGGGGGGCGGTGAGGGGAGGGTTCCCGGCTGACCGGAGATGCTCTTTCAGGTTTCCTTCAGCTGACGTGGGCCAGCGTGGATCAAAGAGGAGGGATCACGGGAGAAGAAAGAACACACTTGGTCCTTCAGAGGTCCCGTTCTACTTCAACTCCATGTCAAGATGTTTGCTAAGCACACGATGAAACGTTCATGGGGCTTTAAGTTAACATATCTAAACGCCTAACCATAAAGGAAAGAATGAATGTAGTAATAAAAGAAAACTAGCTTTGAGTTTCAACTTTGAATATGGGAAACCGTAAAGACGTAAAATTACATAAAGTGCTATCACATTTGTTGTTGTTTCGCTGGCGAATCCAGTCATTTCAACAAGAATTCACCAGATTTGAGAGTTTTGCGAAAAGGCGAACAATTTTCCCAAGCTGATTTCACAACGGGTTCCAGTTGTTTGCACGGACTGACCAACAGAAGCTGAGTTGAACGTACATGAATGTTACCACAAAGTGGGAATTTTTCTTTAAGCCCTTAGTTTCTGAATTTTTATTTTTTTCATTTACAAAAAGCCTAAGTTGCATGTACAAAATACCATAGTACTGAACGATTACGATAGAATATATAACGGTTCAATTTACAGCACTTAATAAACTGAAAAAGCAAAAACATCAGATGCACATTCTTTATTCAACAATTTGTTGAACAAGAAAAATCTTGTTAAACTTGATGTAGAAAAGGTACATGGCCAACTTGCTCCAACCAAAGTGATCTGAAAGCTCCTGACGTCATAGAGACTTCCCAACTTGTAAATAAGAACTTCCTAGGACAATATGACACACCATTATAATAACTAAGCAAATATACTGCCTAATTTACAAATGTAGATCATCTAACTCTAACTCTAAGCTCTAACTCTAAGGTACTCTAAGCATACACAAAAGTTGCATAATGTGCACAGTACTGCAGAAATAGTAACAGTGGTATGCTATATCAAACATACCCAATGTCCTCTTCATTGTTAACCCCTCAAATACACCTCACTGATTCCCAGATGAAAGTCTCCATGTCCTGTTGTAAATACTGTTCGGCCCTCATGACCCACTGGGTGATAAATAACCTCTAAGGTTAACCATGTTTGAAATGGAGCTGTCAGACCATTATGGCCCCCCAGTGTTTTTTCACATTACCAATATGTTATCAGCACGCTCTACCTTGGTTGAGCACTTTTGATGGTACATGTTTTGTGTTAAGAAACAGACTGGGTGGATACTCAAGTGTGTGTAAAACAAATGATGCTTTTAGAAAGTGTTGAATCACATCTGTGTCTGTGAGGTGTGTCGGAGGGTTGATGTGAATGTTAGGATAACTTGTGGAAAGTTGTGGCATAGAAGCTGGTTAGAGTGGTTTTGCACATTGAGTAATTTGTTATAATCTATCTAGTGGTGTTTATTGAGAAGTGTTTTTTTTTAGTTTTATAAAAAGTGACTGATTCTACTACTTATGATAATAATTATTAAAGGATTTGACATGCAATGTTGGTGAAAATTACCAGACAACTTTGAGGCATGTAAAACCCCACCAAATTGTGGGCTAACATCTTATCACTGTTTTAGACTTTTAGGTGATATCCACTTTAAACTTTAACTGATGATGTTATCTACAGTATTTCCATATCTCTGACAAAGAGTTTATCTTCAAACAAGTGTCTGGCGCCATCTAGTCGTTAATTCTAAAACAGCTGAAATGTGAAGCGTGTGGTGTGTGTGTGTCTTATTTTGGTTTATTCTTATTATTACTATCATTATTTAATATATATTATTATTAATTATCAAAATTTTGTTATCTATTTCTTTTATTTTATTTATTGACTCATTTGTTCATTTGGTCTCTTCAAACAGATACCCCTTACTTGCGAGTTATATGATAAGGTTTAAATGTCAGCATTTACAGTAATTCTTTCTGACTGTTAGATTGCTAATTCTGCAGCTGTAGTTTTTACATGAAAATTAATATTTGTGGGATTGGCCATATTAGGAATAGATCACAGATTTCAACAACGGCTACTGGATGAATGTTTGCTGGCTATGTATAGGCCTATAAATCTCAAACAAGAGTGTTTTATTTATTTATTTTTATTGTCTATCTGGTATTGGCCTATAATAGTAATTATTATGCGTTATTATGCACACACACACACTGGTTTCCATGTTTTGGGGACATTCCATATAATGGTTTTTATACTCTACAAACTGTATTTTCTATTACCCTACACCTAAACCTTAAACCTCTTACATGAAACTTTCTGCATTTTTAGATTTTCCCAAAAATGTATTTAGTATGATTTATAAGCTTGTTTCCTCATGGGGACCAAAACAATGTCCCCACTAGTTAAAAAATAGTGGTATTACTATCTTTGTGGTGACATACACACACACACAAATTTCTTACTTCCGTGTTGCAAAATACAGTGGCTTGAAAGAACATTCAGGACTATAACCCAACAGCCTAGTCATGGCCCTCATCTCAAATGAAGCTTCAGGATTTCATAAGAATGCTGGGAATGTTTTATTGTTATTCTGAGATCTCCCAATGTAATTCCGGTTTTCACTTCACACTGAAACCTGCGCATTTAAAAACAAATAGTTTTGTTTAGTCCCGTCAATAACTGCATTCAGACAGACAACTTTTAAACACAGACTTTTCTTTACTCACGTTTTGGTTTCTGATCCTCCAGACTCTGACCTTTTTAACTTTCCTTACCCGCTACTCACGGGTAGCCACTCTGAGATGACTCACATGTAGCACATGAAAAGTCATCACTGTGTCACATCTGTTTTTCTCCTCCATATACGATGTGCTTATGACTGAAAGCCTGACCTCAGTCTCTGTGCTCCCCTTTGGGAGGGGTTTACTTGACTTTTCAGATTTGTCTACATTGCATTTCTAGCTGGACACCAAACGATAGCTACCACTTCAAAAAGTCTCTTTTACTGTATAATGTAGCACCTCAATGCTAATTGTGCCCACTTTGCATAGGTCTTGAGCTGCATCCCAAATGACGCACTATACACTATGTTCTTATGCAATATGTACTCAACCATGTAGTGTATGAATTATATACGGTTATTTTGTCATTCATGATCGGAGTCTGATAGCCCCTCACCCTTCGGTATGTAATTAAAGCTGTGACAATTGAGGAGTGGAATGTTGCACTCTAAAAAATGCTGGGTTAATATAACCCAGTGCTGGGTAAAATAGGGACAAACCCAGCGATTGGGTTACTACTCAGAAGGTTGGGTTAAACATTTAACCCAACCGCTGGGTCAAAACAACCCAATTGAGGGACAAACCCAGCTATTGGGTTGTTTTGACCCAGCGGTTGGGTTACTACTCAGAAGGTTGGGTTAAACATTTAACCCAAACGCTGGGTTTGTCCCTATTTTACCCAGCACTGGGTTGTATTTAACCCAGCATTTTTTAGAGTGTGGACATGAAGTGTTTTGAGTGGAAGTGGACATTTTCAGTGTGAACACACTACTCGCACTGTTTATACTACAAACGTCATGGAATAGTGCATAAGTGCGTGATTTGGGACGCACATTTGATCTTCCTGAAGTATTGAAAATTGAGACAAGGAAAAAAATTAGATATTTATTTTTTTCTTGAACAAACAAAAAATAATACAGAAAGACGACATCTCATAAAGTGATATAATCACAGGTAAAATATGCGTTATAAAATGTTTTTGTGAGATTTAACACACCATTTGAGCCTATAAGGTACATCTAGCTATAACGTTCAGCAATGGTAAATACATAGCACCATTTCCAAGACTTTTCAAACACATAACAACACAATTCTGTGTTTTATTATTCCGGAATTTGGACATAAGAGAAAATTTCAAGTCGACGTCAACAAATGCAATTTATTATGACATTTTAAAACAAGGTATTTGATTATAACACACAATACAAAACAAAAAGAGATTGATACTTTTCCTATATCTCTCCTCCTAATTCTTAAAAAGTCAGGGCCTTCATTGACACTTCATAGCATTACTATTTACAACAACAAAAAAAGCCATATAAATGTGATATAAATATAGGCTCACCAGTCAAAGACACATTTTTTTGTGTCATGCACACTGTGTCTTTGCTGTACTCAATCTTCTGTCAGTTTCTTTGATCACATTAGGTCTAAATATTCAGGCTTGGAGGAGACGGCCGTTAGGTTAGAGTCTGTCATCTGAGTAGTGTTCTCAGTTCTACAACAATCCCTGAGGGCTGAACTCTCATTCTTTCTTCCTCAGGACAATGTAAATGAAGCCACTGATGAGCGTGAGAGGGAAAGCCAGCCAGGCCAGGACGAAGGCGTATCCATAACCATCACTCTCATTTTTCCACTCTGGACTCATCACAGTGTAGATGATGGCCCCGCTCATCACAAACAGACCTTCGGGAGACAGAAAGAGAAAGAATAAAAACATGTAGATGGGGTCCTTCAGCTGGGACAAGAGAAATGGGATCTAATAGACCCGGAGAGGAAATACTCACTGGCAAGGACCTGGAAGACGGCCGTGAAAAAGAAGCGACCTCCCTTTACAAGAGTGAAGAGCTGGCAGAGGAAGATGATGAATGAGATCAGGCTGAAAATGGTGGCTAGGACCATGAGGGCTTGAACTGCTTGAAGCCAGTCTGAAACACAGCCGGAAAATCAGAATGAACACTTACATAGATAGTATAAACATATACTATTCTTAAGTCATATGTTTCTCTTTCTCAAATAAGAACACATTTCGTTGATGCGCCCATTTGGAACTTTTAAATAACTATGGAACTATGGAATATTAGACTCAATTTTAAAATCTAAGACTTTTTAAAGACTGTTTGAACTCACCAGCATCACTAGTCCCACGGCAGTGATATCCTCCATTACTTTGAGTGCAGTCATACCAGAGGTCATAACTCCTAACTCCATGTGTTCTCCAGCCCTGTGTTTTGGTTTTGTTTTTATAAGAAACACCCATATTATACCACATATACACATAAACCAATCCTTCACTAAATTACAGCTCAAAAATACGACCCAAGGCAAATCAAGCAAGTCAGACCTCAAAGATGATACTCACATTAGTACATGTGGAAACGAAGAGAATGATAAGGTCTGTCAGATGCAAGACTATCGTTGCGAACAGAATGGCCAGCATTTTGAGGTTCGTCTAAGAGAACAGAAAGAGAAAGTAATCACATCTCCTCCTCAATCACACACCTGGGGGCTTTATCGCGGGCAGCGTTTACCCCTGCATTTCCACATCTGGCCACTAGATCGCGCTGCTGTCAAACGCATCTCGACCCAAACACCCCTTGAGTTCTGTCTATTTTCTGTTTTTCTTCTCCTTCATATTCATCGAAAACATCTGTATTGTGGATACATTGCGTTGATAATTACACTAATCACACTGCAATGTTTGAAAAGCCATTTAAATGTCTATATTTATCAGAAAAACACATCCCACATGCAGTCACGGTTTTTTTTCTCGCGGTGCCGCCTTTTTGCCCCCCCCAGAAAGTAAAGATTATGAGAAGCTAACAAAAATGTAATAATTATAACGATCCATGAGTACGAATTTCGGAAGCAGACAACAAGAAAAGGAGGGGAAAATTCCAAAGCAGTTGTTTTCGTGCAGACCAGTTATTGCAAAACTTCGCGAGCGACTATGACTGAAATCAAAACTTTAGATGTGCTCATATCAAAATACGACTATCAGGACTAACAATGAAAAACTAATACTATAATTAACAAACGAACTCGATAAACAAACATGTGTAAACCTATAAATAGCGTAATAATAATAATAATACACTGTGAATAAAACAGCAAACTTCCCGAGAAAAGACAAACGATGTGAGGTTAGGACGTCTCCAGAAGGAAAATAATAGTAAACAAACGTGGCTGAGTAACGTTATCTCCTGAAATGACGTACAAATATTCCATAAATGAACCAAATGGAAAAAAGAAAAAAAAACTTCCATTGTTCTCCAACTTACAGGTGAGGGAGAGAGGGGGGAAATCCTTGAAAAGCGAAAGAGAGCAGGAAGAAAACACTGGGTTGCCTTTACTATGGGATCCCACTATAGATTCTCAAAGCACGCGTCTCTGTATTCCAGATGTAGTACCGCAGCAGTATTTGCTTTTTTCCCCTCCTTTCTTTCTTTCTTTTTTGGGAAACGTGAGAACACCGCCCTGGAGCGTCACTACGTCACACTCTTTCTTTTCCCCTCCCATTCTTCACAACTTCTCACTTTAAAAGCTTAGATAGAAAAATAGCTTAAATAGCCTACCCTTTTTTTTTTACCCCCGGAAAAATAAGTTTATTCAAGTGTGCTGTTAGCATACTTCTTTTAAACAAAAGAAATAGGATACTTTTAGTCTACTTTTTATGTACTTCTCAGAAATGGGCTTTATGTACTTCTCAGAAATATACTTAAAATGACATTTAAGTATACTTGACTTATAGACTACTTAGAAAAAGTCTAAATATATTTGAGCTGTACTTGTGTTCCTAGAATCCGTGTTTTCAATGCTATACTGTAGGGGGCGCTAGTACACACCTTCTGTACAGAATTTCAAAAAAATACAAGTGAAGAAGAAACCGAAACAACAAACGCTTCCACATGTAATCTAACACGATCATTAGACATAAAACAGCATCAAAACTGTGTAAAGTTGATGTAATGTCAACCAATCAAGAGGTAATAATGACTGTCAAGCTTTGGGGTGTTGATCGAATCTACGTTTTGATTATCGTTCTGAATCCAATTCATAGTCTTTTTTCAGCTTTTTGTTCAAAATGATGTTTATTTATTTATTTTTTATTTATGAAACTTACCCACATTCAAGTGTTTAAAAAAGAATGCATGAAGCTAGAATTAAATGTTTTTGTTTACAAGCAGATACCCGGTTCTTTTGGTTTTTTGTATGTTCAGATATTCATATAACAAAATATATACAAATGAATACCTAAATTAGGACATAGTTGTATACTTAAAGTATGATGTAAAGTTCACTTAAAGAAAACTTACGAGCATACTTGCAGTATAAAACTACTAAACTAGTAGTTTACTGAGACTATACTTCAAAGTGTACTAAAAATCAGTATACATGTAAGTTCACTTTTAGTATAGTTGCAGTACACGCTAAAAAATTTATGTAAATTATTTGTGTACTCAAAGTTTACTACTGTTATACTTAAAGTATACTTAAAAGTATACTTTTATATACTAGAAAGTGGGCCAATTTAGTCCCAAGGAGTATTGAAATAGTACACTTACAAGTATACTACTAGTACACTGATATTTGTATACTTGCTACATAAAGTTTACTTAAAAATATACTTGAACTTTACTTAAGTATACTTAATAAAATAAACTTTTTTTGGTAAGAGTATGCAATAAAGCATTTATTCAAGCTCTTAAAACTTTTCAGAACGGATTTAAAACTTAACATGCGCACGGCGGCGCGCGCAGAATTTAAGGGGAAAGACAACCCTTTAATAGCCTAATCGTCGTTCACAGTGGTGTCTTATCATAAATGATCTCATGATATTAGTTGTATGCATATGTCACAGAGAGGTTTTGCGCACTTACAGCAAGGTTAGCTATGTCCTACATTTTGAACAGTGCGATATAGTGGCATAGGGCGCGTCTCGATGTGCGAGTGTTTATAGTGTGTACTAGTGTGTGTGGAGCCCCATAGGCCCCTCCCAGTGGCCCCACGGTATGCCCAGAATGTTGGCATGTGTCTATTTACGTCTGCATCTGGACTGCATAGTAAATAGATCCCCTCATAGAAGTCATTTACAAACGGATTTCAACTTTTACCAAACTTTTTGAATAAAACATTTGCTAGACTTGCGTGTTTCTCCTCGTAACTCCTTGCAAATGCTTGAACATGTTTTGGTGCAGTCAGCATGACTATAAGCGCCCCCTTCTTTGTCACGCCCTCATCAGGACTCCTATGGCAGCAGCTGTGTTTGTAAATACAGTGAGGGAGGCGTTCCCTGTGCCAGCCCTGTTTTTTTTTTTTTTTTCCTGTGCTCTGCTTAGGGTTTGAGTGTCGGACGGCATTGCTGTGGGTTGGCTCAGGAGCTCTGCTGTTCTGTGAGATGGATGGATTATGGGTCAGAGTAATGGGCTAGTGGCAGCAAGGCAATACGTTTACCCTAATCTCCCCGTTTGATGCAGGTCGTAGGGAGGGTGATAAATATACAGCCTCGACTCACTGGCTGTCCAGTCACTGCCGACATAGTGCTGGCAGTTGACCATTAAGCATCTTATTCTTGGTGCTCAGCAAGATTTTTTATTTATTTACCACTAACATATGAATTACTGAGCAGATTATAGAAATATAAAAACGTATTAAATGACAAATAAAGATGCGCATGTCATGTGACCATGAACCAACATCAGAACCATGAATACAAGAATGCGTTAAATTATTTAAATATTAACTTAACATTTTAGGTCAAAGGGGTTTGACAAATAAATTTGGGAAACCCTGGAATAATAAGTCATCGTAAGAACTTCATATGACTTCACTTGGATCAGTAGGGAGCAATAGTCAATCATATTTTCATAAATTTGTTATCCAACATGTGATGTAAACTTGATTATGCTTTGAGGGAAAATACAGAACCCACTGACTAAATGCTTTGTCATGATTTTAAATGGAAGCTGTGATGGTAATTTAAAAATCCTAAAACTTTTTAGTTAAAAACTTAAATTAGATTTTGCATCCCAAATGATTAATGTGATCTCAGCCTTTTTAATCTCAAAGGGTTTCCTCCCTGTGAAGGATAATTATGGCTCACATGTGCACAATGAATGATGCCAAAAATGTAATTGTTTATAATATAGCTTGACAGAAAGAGCCACAGGCCATATGACTCCATCCTATTAAGACAACATCTATTTACTATAGGAAATATATTCAATATTCTGACTTAAACATTTCCTTGTGCCGAAGCAGTCAAAGATGCCAAAGTGAGTCATGATTGAGACTGAGATGAGCGTGTATGGTTTAAATCAACATGCTGCTAGAGTCAGAGAACTTTTGGTCTGGCTTAATTTAGTTTCTTGATCACTAAACCATCAGAATGGATCGTCCCAGTGTCAAGATCAATTGTATTAGTAGGTATCAATGTTGATGAGTAGTAGTATCTATGACACTCCTAGCACATAATCGAACACAGTGGAACGTTGATCGCTAACTCCCTACTACACACACTAGTTTGACTACGCCCCCATTCGGCTTTCAACCTTGCTCAAGCTGACCTGTTTTTAACTTCTGTGATTTAGGACAGATTGTGTTCATATCGATTGCAAACTGTACCAGAGTTTTTAAAATCTCTTTCACCACAACCAAACTGACATCAAATAGGTCCGCACCACAAGCACCAGCATAGAAATGTCCATTGTGAAAAAGAAGTGCACTTAGTTGTATTGAATGTGCACTTGTAGTGTCTTCAATCTTAAAAAGTATTTACAGAAAATTGTACTCACGGAAAGTATAATATAATAAAATAAAATTAAAAGGTACTTAAAGAGAGACACTTCATGACAGTTTTTACAATTTAGTACCGGTAAAAAGTGCCTTTTTAATAATGTGAAATTAAAAAAAATACTTAAGGGTAAATTTTCAATCATCATGTTCAAAATAATCTTTGTAATGCTTTAAAGAAGTCACAGTTTATGAAAGGTCTTGATTTTATTTTTAACTGTAGTGTGTTATTCAATATCATCAGTTAATATATTTCAAATGTACTAAAATTGCAACATATTCATTATAAATGTGTAACTACAAATATATTGGACGAAAGCTGAATAAATATAAGCTTTCCCTTGAGGATGGTTGTAGGATAGGACAATATTGGCCGAGGATGGGGGAGGAGAGAGAGATACAACTATTTGAATATCTCGAATCTGAGGGTGCAAAAAAAAAAATATAAATATTGAGAAAATCACCTTTAAAAGTTGTCCAAATTAAGTTCTTAGCAATGCATACTACTAATCAAAAATTAAGTTTTAATGTATTTACGGAAATGTACAAAATATCTTCATGGAACATGATCTTTACTTAATATCCTAATGATTTTTGGCATAAAAGAAAAATCTATTATTTTGACCCATACAATGTATTTTTGGCTATTGCTACAAATATACCCCAGCGACTTAAGAATGGTTTTGTGCTCCAGGATCACATATATAAAAACATGACCACAGAAATTTTTAACGTACAGTATAGATTCAGCAGTACACTTAACCATATTTCAAAGACAATAGAAGTAATTGTGAAAGATGTACTTAACGTCTACCTAAGTGGATCAAAAAGCACTCTAAAGTTCAGCTAACTGCATTTAATCTAAAATGAAAACTATAATACATTTTCATTTAATATGCACTTAAGTGTCTGAATACTTTACATGGAGTTCACACTTAAGTGTATTCATTTAAAGTATATTATTTCCGTAACAAGTACTCTTTTTAAAAGTATGCTAAATTGCACTTTTTCACAAAGGCTCCTCATCATTAACCCTTTATACCCAATATCAATCTGTGGAAAAAGTGATATGACAATACAGTACTTTGCATATTCGTCATAGTAACGAAGTGTGTATTTTGTTTGCTTGCTGGAAACCACTTGACATGACTGTACGATTACATCTAACTTCTGCACCACAAATCCAATCTCAAATATGTTTTGTAGTGATTACATTTTATCACATGCCAAAAGTTTGATGCCTCAAAACACATGTTGTGACTAAAATCTTTTCCCGTTATTAGCAGTTAGCAAGCGTTCCTTGTAGCAGTCTGTCCTGGTGAGTCACGTCCCTGAGGCCCGTCTGCTTCGAGAAGAGGCTGGTTTAGTAATGACACCTCACGGGAAGCCACGCCACATAAGGAAAGCGTGACAGTAATCAGGGAGGTTTCGTTATTAATTTTGGATGTGGAACGACTTTGGGAATTTCACATGTGTCTGGAGAGAGGGAGGAGCCACCATCATGCTGGAGTGAAACCAGTGAAAAATAGAGCAAATGGAAGTCACTGACTCACATCGGAGAGAAAGAGAGAACATTTTGATGGGTGTGGGCTGAAATGAGTATTATGTCACCAAATCAGTGAGGGAGGACATCCTGAACAGATGAGGCTAACATAGTGAAATGCACTGGGTGGAGGAGACGAGCATTAATTCACATATGTCTCAGTGCTGAAATGGGTTAGATCAACAAATCACGGTACAGGTTTGTTGAAAACTTTGGCTGTCGCTTTGAAATCTGTCAACGGCATTCCCTTTTCCCTTTAATTTCCCATGCAACAGGATAGAAATATGAGCAACTTTGTTGGCCTACCACCAGTTTTTGCATAACATGCCCCTACTTCTATCTTGGACAAAAGTTCACAGCTGTATTGTAGCATAATGAAAGATAAGGCTTTGTCTGTAGCGGGAGGGCTGTAATTACGGTTGCGGTTTTTACTTTACTCATTCTCTCAGACCAAATCTGTCTACATGAGTAGCTTTGAGATCTGTGTTGGATGTTTGCGTTTCGCTCAGCTGTAATCAGATATCGGGCCAGAGGGGCCATGAGTCAGCCTATACTTGAAAACAATGGCACATTTTCCAAGCCAGTGTTCAAATGCCATGGCTAGTATGCAAAAGCCACTTGCGTTTCACTGAGTAGGGATAGATATGGACTCTCAGCCAAGTGTGATGTACAAACCCGATTCCAAAAAAGTTGGGACACTGTACAAATTGTGAATAAAAACAGAATGCAATGATGTGGAAGTTTCAAATTTCAATATGTTATTCAGAATACAACATAGATGACATATCAAATGTTTAAACTGAGAAAATGTATCATTTTAAGATAAGTTGATTTTAAATTTCATGGCAAAAAAGTTTCATGGACAAGGCAATGTTTACCACTGTGTGGCATCCCCTCTTCTTTTTATAACAGTCTGCAAACGTCTGGGGACTGAGGAGACAAGTTGCTCAAGTTTAGGAATAGGAATGTTGTCCCATTCTTGTCTAATACAGGCTTCTAGTCGCATCTTCCTCTTTATGATGCGCCAAATGTTTTCTATGGGTGAAAAGATTGGACGGGCAGCGGGCTTCATTCAGGCCCGGACCCTTCTACGCAGCCATGATGTTGTAATGGATGCAGTATGTGGTCTGGCATTGTCAGGTTGGAAAATGCAAGGTCTTCCCTGAAAGAGACGACGTCTGGATGGGAGCATATGTTGTTCTAGAACTGGATATACCTTTCAGCATTGATGGTGCATTTCCAGATGTGTAAGCTGCCCATGCCACACGCACTCATGCAACCCCATACCATCAGAGATGCAGGCTTCTGAACTGAGCGCTGATAACCTGGGTTGTCCTTGTCCTCTTTAGTCCGGATGACATGGCGTCCCAGTTTTCTAAAAAGAACTTCAAATTTTGATTCGTCTGACCACAGAACAGTTTTCCACTTTGCCACAGTCCATTTTAAATGAGCCTTGGCCCAGAGAAACGCCTGCGCTTCTGGATCATGTTGAGATATGGCTTCTTTTTTGACCTATAAAGTTTCAGCCGGCAACGGCGAATGGCACGGTGAATTGTGTTCACCGACAATGTTTTCTGGAAGTATTCCTGAGCCCATGTTGTGATATCCATTACAGTAGCATTCCTGTATGTGACGCAGTGCCATCTAAGGGCCCGAAGATCACGGGTATCCAGTATGGTTTCCGGCCTTGACCCTTACGCACAGAAATTGTTCCAGATTCTCTGAATCTTTGGATGATATTATGCACTGTAGATGATGATAACTTCAAACTCTTTGCAATTTTTCTCTGAGAAACTCCTTTCTGACATTGCTCCACTATTTTTCGCCGCAGCATTGGGGGAATTGGTGAACATCTGCCCATCTTAACTTCTGAGAGACACTCTGAGAGGCTCTTTTTATACCCAAACATGTTGCCAATTGACCTAATAAGTTAAGTAAATTGGTCCTCCAGCTGTTCCTTATAAGTACATTTAACTTTTCCGGCCTCTTATTGCTACCTGTCCCAACTTTTTTGGAATGTGTAGCTCTCATGAAATCCAAAATGAGCCAATATTTGGCATGACATTTCAAAATGTCTCATTTTCAACATTTGATATGTTATCTATATTGTATTGTGAATAAAATATAAGTTTATGAGTGATGATTTGTAAATTATTACATTCCTTTTTTACTCACAATTTGCACAGTGTCCCAACTTTTTTGGAATTGGGTTTGTAGAAGCTCATTCAATCACTGCATGGGCGGCCTTCCTTCAATGATGGCTTGTTGCAGTTTTCTAGGAAAAGGGCTTTCAAACTGTCTGTAAAGAGGTTCTGGGTGGTCAACAACATTTTTACAATATGCATTTTTGGAACTTTCAAAGTTAACAAACCAAGATATGAATTATGTTTGATGGATGTGATAACATTTACATTGATAACACTGTGAATACATGTACAGAATTGTACATTTTGATGGTTTATTTCTGTTTTTAAAGACTGGTCAGAAATCATGAAATTAATTGTGATTATGATATTGCACTGAAAGCCTTAGTTTTTGTTTTTTCTTTAATGAATAGTAAGAAAAAAATGCAGAACTACCATATTACAAATAATAAATAAATAATCTCTATATAAAGTTAGATTTTTAAGTGTTTCTTCCTTCCTTGCAATATATAAGAATGCAAGTACAAGTATCTGTGTTTATTCTTTTATCTTGCTCACTGGGGTTTGTAAAGTACAAATACAACATTGTTTTGGATAATGACGCTGGTAGGTCATGTGACAGTAACAGCATGGCGGATGTAGTAAGTCCGAATTTCATTAATACTATTCATATTCATACTATATAGAACATACTTTATTAATGTTCGCGAAGTAAATTCAAATTCAAATGTAGTACCTACTAAGCAGTATGCGATTTCGGACGCAGCGATGCTAATTAAGGACAGCCCGTCAGCGGTCGTGGGCAGGGCCTGAGCAGTATGACGTCATACTTCTCAGAAAATCAAAATGGCTTGATAATTGAGAGTGTTTAGGTTTTTGGGGGATTTAAAATGAGTGATTTTTTTTTTATCATTGTAGGGTGGTTGTGTTCACAAACTGCTGAGACTCATTTTATGCAAACACCATGTAAAATGGAATTTTGAATCGTGTCCCCTTTAAAATAAATAATAATTCTATTGTAATATATTTCAAAATGTAATTTATTACTGTGATTGCAAAGCTGCATTTTCAGCATCATTACATTGATTTTTTTTGTCGAAACCATGTGTAACAACGTTCGTAGGTCGGGAAGGAGGCGGGAACCGGCGAACGCTCCAAGAAAACTTTAATAAAATGAATAACACAAAATGAAAGTAAAGCAGCAGCCCCTCGCGGACGACTTGCTGCACACAAAACACAAAATAAAGTCCAGGCCTGGTCCTCTCTCGTCCAACACTGTCGTCACTCCTCCTTTATCCTTCCGCTCAATCCTTCCGGAGCTCCTCCGTGGGACTTGAGACCAGTGCGTGGCGCAGATGTCGCGCATTAGCATTTCCTCCACCGGCCTCGCTCCGTTCCCACGGCTCTCGACCCCACCCCTCTCGTCACACCATGATACCCTTTTTTTTCAAGATTCTTGGTCACATTTGCTATTTTTCTCACACAGTATAAATGGGACTTTATACATGCAAACACATAGTTGCTTTGATATTTTAGGAAGGGGGTCCCTTGCTAGGGAATCATCATATTTGGGGGTCCTTGGCTTTCTAGGGTAAACTTGAGACCTCCTGAATAACACAATGACTAAAGGGGAGATGGCTTAACTTAACTGCCCACCCCCATCCAGCCCCTCTGCCACGGCCCCCTTCCACAGTAACAGCCGAATAAATCACAAACATGCACCATGACGAAGCCCAGGCCTCAGCGCTCCAGCCACCCCAACCATCTGTGAATCATTAGCCCTGGCTTCCTGTTTGAGACTACGTCTTCAGCACACACATCCCTATCACCGCGTCAGGCTGTCACACAGCTGCAGGACTCACTCTGATAGCGGCCAGAGGAGGCAACGGTGCACCAATCAAAGGTTTGGAAGGGATTGGATTTGCCCAGGCTCATCTGAGCTCAGTGAAGCGCTGGCTGAACGATGTCCACTGAGACCAACTCTGAGCTGAAGTCCACTCGAATTACTACAATTGTTCCCTCCCGAACCCCAATAACACATTCCTGCTGGTCTGACAGTATACTAGAAACATTGCATCTCTTACTGGATGTCTTTTGGACTTTATTTCAATTCATCTGAGGGAGCTGGTTTAAAAGAGATTACAATTATATTTAATGTGTTTCCATCATATAGAGCACTGCGTGGTCCACTATGGTCACATGACTTCAAGGTCACCAAACTTCTTCTCTGAAAGTTTGAGTTAGACTTGTTATCCCATTTAATCAATATGATAACAAGTTAGGTCAAATGTATTCTAAAAGTAATCACTCTGATTTTATTTCCTGAAATGTGTATGTAGTGGATTACGTTACTAACTACAGTTTTTGTCATGTAATTTGGAATCAAGTAATGAACTACAATTTGTAAATCTACCAGCCTGCAGACTACGGGAGTAAGAGTACATGATGACGATTAAGGTCTAAAAACCTCTGTAGTCCCATTTAGCCACCATTCACCAACTGCTTTTTTTTTCAAGTAAAAGCTTTAAAAAAATCACTGGGGGGTATTAATGATATATTTTATGTCATATAATAAACGTGAAATTATCTTGAGCTTGTGTGAACCACAGAACCAAAAGCGCATCCAAAAACTGGAAGTGATAAAATGCTAACTAATTTCTCAGGTTTGGCCTAAAAAAAATGTGCATGTACAAAAAATCCCTGCAGCACTCTATTGTGTTACACACAGCCATAGTCACCTAAAAGGTGAGAGCCCACTTATTAACAGTCATTAATGGGAGCTACGACAGCTGTTAGCACTAACATTACTCTGGGCTTCATGAGGGATGGGGCAGGTCAGCAGAGGTCATCATGGGAGGCCCCTGTGGGAAGCATTTCCTGCATACCTTTGACAGAACTGTCCCCAAATGTGGAGAGCTCAGCATGTCGTTCCCTCATCCAAGGGTGTTGGCTTCATATGGTAAAAGCATTGATGCTAATCATTTCTTGTTCTTAGAACAGAATGAGGGGGATGTATAAAGAGTATAATTTTCTTTCATTATTTGTGAAAAAAAACTTCATTCTCTGTGTATGACGCACAGGGAAGGCCATTCTCATTGTCTGAATCTATCAAATATCTAAGCAGAACGCAACTGTGCGGAACACCACTGTCTTCAATATGCACAGACATTTTAACAAAGGCTATTTTTGTGGCATATTTTCCAGTCGCATAGTAAAGCATGCTGTCTGCTTGCACAGTGACAGGACTAAATAGTAAATTTAGTCGGTAAGGGCGTTTGAGAGTTCAGAGTCAACTCTTGATTCCTGATTCCCACCATAGCAGAACTGACTCTTGGAATTGACTCCATTTACTTAATAGTTGCACGGTTGCAGACATTATATTACACATTAAAGATACTCAAAATAATAAATACATACAATGATTTCAGACACAGCAAAGGAGTCGAAAACAGGGCAATCTTAATCAAAATGTCATAACTGGATCTTCTGGTGAAACAGCAGACTTCTCTCTGGTGACGTATGCCGGACTTCCAATCATTCGGTCCGCCTTAGTCTCCGCCCCGTTCTTACAATTGACTGCAAGCTCACATTTAGACCCGCCTCCATCCAATTAACAACTGATGGATTAAATCAAGTCCCCAATCTCGTAGCTCCATCTTTTTTTCTTTTTCTGGACAAGACCCCAGCAAAAGTGTTTATCCTGTCGAGTCTGACAAGACACCTATGTCATCTTCATGGAAAAAGCAGGCTTGGGGGGGGGGGGGGGGAAAAAAACCATGGGCCTTCAAATTATTATTTTTTTTTTTCGATACTCAATTTTATTCAGATGCGTCATACCGAAGAAGATATGTTATATTGATATGTTGAATGTGATATGATGTTACTTCCATTTCACCATGACTTTAAACCCTTATGCCATTTTTCTCTTACTGCACAAGTGGATTCCCTCCTATTTTTATCTCCCTTTGCATCTCCTGAGACAGAACATGTGAGTCATTGTTTGTGAACAACAAGATGATCCAGATCTTGAGAACTCTCGGGAATTTCACTTAAGCTTTTAATCCAGCTGTTTACCAGCAAACATGCAAGGACAGTTCACGTAAAAGCCTGTTTCTTGAAACTTACAGTAATATTTCAACAAAAACGTATCAGATCGCAGCATACAAAGCAAAGGGGAAAGAAAATAGAGCGTGTTAATACTGATCCTGAGCATCACAAAACTAGTGGTTGACTATACACACACACACACTTGGTACATAGCCATATAATGTGTTGAAATGGGGTTGATTTGAATTCCAGGTAGGCCTTTTGCCAGCCAGCTTCCACAAAACCCTCATAAACGTATGGATTAAAACACGTTCCTCAACATTAGGAGAACACTTACAGTGAAGAAGAGCACATTTTTTATTTCCAATTTGAACTGCACACTTTTTTTCTGGCTAGACTGTGACTGGATTAACAAAAGTTTGTTAGAAAGACTTTTGGGAAATATGGAAACAAAGCATGCATATATGATGATTGAAAACAGTCATAGACCTGAAGACAACCACACAGCTGTACATTTTACAGGTACACCCCCACATATTGGGTGGATTTCTTTCACGCAAGTGGATGCTAGCCATATTAGGAATACCATAAACCACTTGCAAATGTGCTGTTTGTTCAGTCCAATGGATTATCCTTATTCTTACATACACTGTCGTATGTGACCACTTTTCCCAAAAAAAAAGGGGTTACTCCCTTCCTTTTTCAGACTGAATGAAACAAAAAGCAACATGCTGCTTGGGAGAACTTGAGCATTACAAAGGCGAGTTCTGTGGATTGGAGAAGGGGAATCAAAAGTTAGCTCTTTTCTTCCTCTTTTGTTGGTTGGGGGTGGGAAACTACGGTGTAATTGGAACCAGAGTCTGTTTGTTTTAATTTTTCCATTATGAACTTAACCTTTCAAAACTACCTGGGTTCTCATTATAGCGTTCCTGGCTGAAACCTTAGCATTATTACAAGGTCATTTTGAGTCGGGCTCCTACAAGTCTTTATGTGAATCTACTGAGCTTAATAACAACATGCAGATTCATAATCGCATATGCAGCCCTGCCAAACTGCACACACCAAAAAAGTGCACATGCATATACAGAACAAAAATAAGTGATTAAGGTGACGGGTAGGCCAGTTTCACTGCGCCGTTCCCAAAATATTTTGCTAAGATGAATGAACAGATAAGCCCCACACATGAATAAATAGATGTATGAGCAGATAAGTAACAGTGTTTTTTTCTCTGGGCCATACGTGGAGACAGATGATCCCAGCTGCTGCCATTATCACACACAGCAACAGAAAAAATGTGGAAAAAATGTAATGAAAAACTCAATTATAACTTAAGTAACATTATAAACATTGCCATTTTGCAGCTTATATTGGTTTGTTCTTATATTAACCTTTACATTTAGTCAATATTTTCTCATGCCATATTCATTAATTTTAGTCAATTTTACTGAAATGGGAAATTATAAAAATAAAACTTTCTACAGTAAGAATACAAAAATAAAAAATATGACAATATCATGTAACTGCAGCAACCAAACAGTTAGAAATTTATTATATATATATTATAATTATAGATATATTATAATATACATATAAATGTATCAGTGTTTAAAAACAGGGCCCGTATTCACAGAACATTTTATCTTACCACTAAGAGTTCTCCTAAACTTCAGTAAAAGTTTTTAGCTAAGAGTTTACTCTTAAAAACTATTCACAAAGCTGCTGAGACAAATTTTACTAAGGAATAGAGAGAAGTCTTAAGGTAAGAGTAAGGGGTTGACCTCATTGCTATGGATGATGTCAGTATGCTTACTAACTATGCTCACAGTGATTGGCTGATAGACTGATTATACGTGGACCTCCGAGGGGAAAATTAAATAATAAAGTATGATATGATCTCTTTAAAGCCGAGCACATGCTGACTGTGTACACACATGTGCTGGTGAAGATGCAACACGTCTCTCGGTGTCCTCATGTAGTGCTTCCATACACCCCATGGGCTAAAAGAGCAGTGACATCACCCTGCCTCCACCCGGCTCCCCTTGCACGACCCTTACTCCACCCTGCTTATTCTGACACATCACTGGCTGGAGATATAATTAAGTGGCAATTAAAAACAGCTGATGTACACTTATTGCATCTGGGTTCATCAAGAAACCTATAACATCCATGAATCGTCTTTGACTGAATGGTTCTTTGTGAACCAAATATGGTTCTTCTATGGCATCTCTGTGAAAACCACCTTTTGGAACCTTTATTTTTGTCCATACACACAGATCTGTGCAAAACGCACCCATAAACACAGACAGAGGAATGAGAGCCAAAGACACATTCCGCACATCACAATCAGTTTCATCCTTTCGTCTCTGCAGTCACATTTTCCTCAAGTGGCTTCACTCAACTTTAGGGTTTCACACCCACATGCTGATCTAATTAATCTTTTCTCTGTTGTGATTTTGTATGAAGGAGGATGAATGAAATTGAGGAGTTTTAACATCGCCACATTTTTTTCAAGGTCAAGAGAAGGTGAACTGCTTGGGGAGGAACTCTACGTGTCATGTACCACAGGAACAGCCTCCCCAAGTGAAAATAAATATGCCTGTTTTAACTCTCTACATTTTATTTATCCTAAAAGAGAGGAATGTTTTATGATTGAACTTGCATGCCTTTGTGGAATTTTGACCAAATTAAGTTGTACGCAGATGAATAGGTTTATGAATTAAATCACAAGAGAGCTAGTTAGGAGTCAAGAGTTCACAAAATGTTTGTATTTCAGACAGGCAGAGGAAGACCTACATCACTGAGGTATGTGAGTATATACACATACCAGCAAATATTAAACGGGCCGTATTCTGCTACAAATGCTTTTTTAGTATTATTTTCGGCCGTCAAACCACCTAAAAATGTTTTTGCACAAAAAATGTCATAGCCATTTAATTTCACACTTTTCACCCTTGTGCCGACCCTTTTTGTTAATCAGGTTGTCCTTTAAGACTGTATGTGAAAAGTCACTTTTTTATGATTGGCTAACATCTTTGTATGTGAAATGAGCAACAATGCATGGCTTCAGTAAACTTGAAATATATATTTCAGGTAGGACTGCACATTGTCTCTAACCAGGACTGTGATATGGTCTAATAACTCTTTTTAACTCTATTCGCTTTATGGTTACTTTAAGTGGTTCGAGTGTAAAGAACATACTTAAGTGCAAACACTCACATTTTTCAAGTTTCTGCCAAAATTGTTCAACCCTAAAAGGATGGTTCACACTCAAAAAGGCCTTCAGGGTATTTCATTACATTACATTTCATTTCATTATTTCATTTTAATTTCATTTTAAACACTCTTAAAAGTAAAGGTTTCATAAGATGTATTGCATCCTTGCCATAGAAGAACCATTATGGGTTGCCCAAAGAATCTTTCAGTGAACAGTTCTTAAAAGAACCATTTGTTTCTTAGTGTCTTTTTTTAGTTCTAGGAACATTTTAACAATCTAAATAATCTAAAAATATATATATTTTTAAGAGTGTATGGTAACTAAATCCCTTACTGTGTTTAGGAGTTGGGGTTGGGTCAAGGTTTCAAAAACATGTCAGTATAAAGGTGGTTAAAACCACTTCTGTATTTTGCTTTCAAACATGTGATAATATTCCCTGCATTATTTTTATATTTGAGTATTATTGCAGCATTGCAGTAGTATTATATTAACACAGGATAACATCTGAAGATTGCCACGGCTTGACAGAATCCACTAAACTGAGGACATTTTGATAAAGCAGGATAAGTTTTCCCTTGTGTGTCTGCCCAAATGCCATCATGATTTCTGAATAACCCAGTACATTTAATTTTGCAAGTCCCCTTTGTACAACTGCACTCCCAAACCTGCGCCCATTTGGCAATACGTTCTATCCCAGCTGTGATTTACTCCTGACTCTTTACAGATGCCTTGGTGCAGTGCCAAAGTGAGCTGGTATGACTTGGACTGATAAAATAAGGATACTAAAAGACAATCCATCTCATCACAATCTTGGAGAGACGACATGAGAAGATCAAGTCAAAACAGGAAATGTAATGGAAAAGTCTGTGTTTTGTTCTGAGCTCTGAGCCAGGTCTGATGTTAATGAACCACTGTAAGATCAGCATGCTTATGCACAGAGTGGACACTATGTGCCTTTTAAAGCCATTGAAGGAATGCTCAGCGGATTCAGAGCCCAGCCCTGCCTGCTTCAGGGCCTCTTGCAAGTAATGGTAGTCTGAAATATAAAAACAACATCTTTTGATATCAAATAGAAAACCAAGACAGGCCATTTCTGTAAACAGCAGATGCTATTTTAAACGTGTATATGTTGTTTTGCATACTACATAGTATGCAAACAGTCTATATGCATGAAATACCTGGATGATGTATAACATAAAATAAGAAAAAATATCACAATTCTATGTGTTCAACATGGTCTTCTATTTCCAATGTGATAAATTAACCAGAAGTAATATTATCCACAATTTAAAATCTTCTCATTGACTGAAACGGCAATGAATAAATAAACAAATCAATCAATCAATCAATCAGTATACAGTATATACTTCAGCAATATCACTGGAAAGATAGCTGTTGTTCCAAATATCTGCAGCCTCATGCATAGTTGTGAGTGTTATATTGCTTTTATACAACAATACACAAGGAGTTAATATTCAGCAACTTGCATATGAAACATACGACACACTTGTAGTGTGTTACACATGAGGAAAAAAAGTTCCAAACAAAGCCAAAGCAGCATGAAACATCAAGCAACACAGTGTTGATGTTTTGTTCATGAATGACGCTTCACTGCCATTCACAACTCCCCTACTGTGGCCTTAAGAGATAGAAAAGTGTCCATCATATGCACACTTCATAATCTTGGTGGATGTAGTAGATCATCCAGGTACTTTTTGCTTACTGTTTTATGCATAGCATTCGGACATCCTACTATATTCATGTACTACATAGTAAGTAGGCATATTCAGATGCAGGAAATTAGTTCCTGAATGAATTAGTGTGTTTGAAAAAATCTGTTTATTGAATGATTTAGTGAGTCGCTTGTTGCCACCTACTGGTGTAACAGTGTAACCTGCAGAAAAGGTCATTTTAAATTCCCCACCAGTCCAGTGATGGAAACCGCAAAAAGTCCCAGATCTGTTGTTCAATCATATTTGTGGCAATTTATGCATGCTCTTCAACAAGAGCCGCATTCACACCCTATGGAAAATAAAACAGATGGTGCTGGAGTGGGGTTGAAAAGGAGGTGGAAGTCTGCAGGGGTTAGAGTTTAATACATGCCAAAAGCAAGTGACCCACTGTGATCTCCCACTTCCTGGCCAGATCTGACCCCATCATCACCTTGCATGCTTTCTCAATATTGGACATCATACCACAACCCCAGAGCCAAACAAGGCCTGCATTATGTGGCTTTTGTAAACAGGAAAGCATGTATTGTGCATTGGGTGTTGTCTTTTTATTGGTGGAAACTTGTTCAAGTTCATGAGGGAGATTCCACAAATCATAAAGTACACCAAAGAAAATAGTAATAAATGAATGAGTGAGGGAAAGGGTGAAAACGATGGAGTAAGAGAGACTGAGAAGCCACCCATGCACATACATTGGGTGTTGACATATGTATTCTAAAATGTGAGGAAAGATTCCAGCACTGCTTGCGATAAGGAGAATTTTATTATTTTAACAATACCGATGCGTTTCAGCCTAAGGGCCTTCCTCAAGGTACCTCACATGGCTCAATGCATTGCTAAATGCATTTAGCGCATAGTGAATAAAAGGCAAAGGGGAAGCATTTAATGGGGCCTATCAGCAATATCTGTGGGAGGAGACAAATATCAATATCCAGAACGTCAAACACATGTGGAAAGCCTGGAAAACATTTGATTGAGGGGTATGACGTCATATTCAGGTTAACGTAAAAGTTATTTTCCAAACTCGAGTGTGCATCAACATACTACCCCAAAACCTGCTGCTCTGTATGGGATCTGACATCTGAACATGTATGCAACAAAATACAACAAATGTTACAGCTAATACAATGACTGTCTATACATTTGAACAAAATATAGCTAAGCTACATAAAAACTAAATCTGGACAACTGCAATTTGACCAATCACAACCAATTGCCCACTAAAATCAGTGTACAGTTCTTTCTAGATTTTGATATTCCAATGCAAACTAGTTATTGACATACTGAAAAATTCAAACAGTTAACCACTTAACAATCCATGGGCAACAAAGACTGTGCGGAAAGTCTTTTGTCCTCAGCTTATTTACTCATATTTATTTTACATCATATTTTTCAAATGTTTTAATCCCTTCAATATACAACTACGTCTTGTTTTCTGAAACGGGATAATGAGTGCATGGTCTTGTTTCCAATAAACATCTATTATTGTGTAGCTACATAATTTTTGTTTTGTTTTGCACTGACAATAAAGCTAAAAACTCACCCGTCCACTTCAGAGTGCAACGTGAATGTGCAACGCTGTTGCTCCTTTTTGGTGAACGGGACGTGACTCTGCATGCTCCCAGTGTGAATGCTGTAATCTGTAAAAACGCATCAATTATATCAGCATCTCAAGTTTTTAAATGCAAAAATGTACTCTGTGTGAATGGCCCATAAGTGAGTATAGAGTAGATGGAATATGCCAGTATATGTCACTAAATTATGTTTTGTCTGCAAGGCTGCTATTAAAGTACATTAAACAGCTTTTCATTTTACAGTTGAAGTTTACAGTCCCACTAAAGTGGCAAATGCTTCTCGATTTAGGAGTGAGTATTTGAGCCGACTCCAGTGGGCTGTGATTTATACAGGAAATTGCTTATTGCAACAGACAGACACTCTGGAGGAAAGAATTACAATGCGAATATAAAAAAAAAAGAATCTCAACCACAATCATACGTACAAACTGTAGACATAAAACAAGGTTACAAGTGGGGAGATCCGAACGCCTTGTGCTTTTCGCTCTGATCCATGCTGATTTTAAAATCCTTTAATGGGACGTCAAACAGTCATCTCAAGCAAACTGTTCCTCATCCATGTGTGTGGTCCCATGGGCCCAGGGTCAGAGGTCACTGCCAAACTGCCGTATGTTTACATTTTCCAATTCTTCTCAGACCACAAGTTGGAGTCGTCCATCGCCATGTACTCAAGAGCGGCTTGCACTCTCAGCTAAAAAATACTTTTGGAAAATGCTTGATGGAAAAAGCAGTTCTACTGTTAAATGAGTTTCAAGCACAGCTAGTGCAGTCGAGTATTCTTTCCATTTGGGTTTTATAATTTTTTTTTAAATACACTTTCCAAAGGGCTGTAAAATGCAAAGCCCTTTGCTCATAGCGGTAAGATCTGCACACAAATGAAGGACAAGAACAAAACGGTTTCTGCAGCACTGGATATCGTGGCCTGGCTTCCCTGCTCATTAATGTTGGATGAAACTGTGGATATTCACCAAGAACATGCAAATGTACATAAGAAGCCCAAAAAGTTCAGCTGATCGCCACTTTATGGACCATCTGCATATCATCAGTGGTAAACGGTATTTTGGTGAGGGAGTAAAACAGAGAATCCTGACTCTAGGGTTCAGACTTACTTTTTATTGTCTTGATTTATGCTGTAACATATTGGAGTTGGACTAAAACCAGTGTCTTCTAACCTTAACCTTAGTTTTATACCACCACAGACCCATCAGTAAGTTCAATTTAAAATAACAATAATAATATATAATAAATATATAATAATTATATTTTTAAGGCAAAAATTTTGTTGAGATCAAGGATTCATTTAATTGATCAAAAGTGACAGTAATGACATGTATAATATTACAAAATATTTCAGTATGAACCATTTTTCTTTTCATCAAAGACTTGCAAATAAATTAAATATTTATTTTATTACCCACCCAAAACCTTTAGTGTTGTGACAGCCCTATTTTTTTATATTAACTTACTGTTTTATATTAGGTATAATCAAAATATTTTCAAGATTAATAGATAGTCCTGTCTAACTCAAATGAGCCAATGTTGCAGTTTTGGGGGTTAAACAGAGCAATGTTTTAACTGCACCACAAAACCACAGCATTTACACTTTGTTTGGAAATCAACTTACAAATGTTGCACTTACTGTACAATTGTTTCTTTAGTTGGGATAGTAGAACAGTATCTAACATTGAAAAATCACACACAGCACTTTTAATCAGTATGTTTTTGTGATGGACCGGAAAGGAAGATACACCCATCTTATTTGTCCCAACTGTTTTATTGTTTCTGCGGGGAAGCCTCAGACATGAGTTTTCGCCATGAATGCGGTCATTATTTGCTGGAGACGACAGGCTGAAAGAACATGCTGTCTGGTTACTGTCAACTCAGGCTTTCAAACTAAGTGTCTGATGTCGCCCATTTATGATCATGACAGAAGTGTGGACCACAGCTGCAGCCCATGGACGGGTTTCCCTCCTGTTCGCTTTCTAGCATTCGAGAAATGATTTCTGAGACAAACTAGATTGCAAAGACAAAGGAAACCCCCAGCATGTGCTGTGCTTGGAGACACAGGAAAAAAAATGATGGGAGGGGTCATACTGGAATCCAAAGGCGGCTGAATTGTGTACGTGTTTGTCTGTCTATAGAGAGACTGAAGTCAAGGGAGAAAAAGAAGTTGATCGTGAATTTTTTTCCCCTCCCAGTTTTAACCCATCCCCCTTTCTCCCTCTCCCATCCTCGATCTCACTCTTTCAAATCTCAGCTCTAGCAGGTTGCTTAATGGTATCCAGATTTCTTCATGCTGGTTTCCTACTGGAAGCCTTGACTCCTGTCATGAGATTCAGCAGAGGAGGCCACAGTTCTGGCAGCTCACGTTGATAATGCTTCAAATATTTGCAAACAGCGACCTTATCTGGTTATGTAGTAGAACAGCAGGAAAATACTCACAAGCCTGGACCAGCTGATATGATTTTTAAGCAAGAACAGCACAAGGGATAATTAATCGTGGGGTTATAATATATTATATCTATACAAGATATATATTATTATATTATATTATATTATAATATAATATAATATAATAATATAATCTATATATCATATATATATATATATATTTCTCTCCACTTGCAATTGTCTTGTAATCTTCTTACGGACTGTTTCACAAGAGCATGTGCAATAATCATTTATGGTTTGTGCAACAACCATGAAAAACATTGTTTAAACACTTTCTAATTAAGTCCTGTAAAGCTTATTTGGATTTAAAAAAAAAAAAAATCTTTAAAATTATAGCATCCTGAAAAAAGGACTTATTAATAATAATAATGAAATAATAAAGAATGTAATGTTTATTATTATTAATCATATTTATAATTTTCACATATTTAAGTAATAGTTAAATCATGAAACCTATGAATGAATGAACCAAAAATGTTAAACAAATGCAAGCTAAATAAAATGGTTTTATAAAAGCTTGAGATTTTAAAAATGTTTAAATAACTTGAGACTCATTCAAGTGTGTACAAACTTTTGAAAATAAGAAAAATATGCACACATTCTCAAAATATGTTCTCAACTTTTTTCACAAAGAAGGCCACCATATTCCAAATTTCAAAGGCCACTGTCCAATTACAGCAGATATTTCTGCTGTAATATGGACAGCTAATTGGTTTGTTTAATTTTTTTTATTAAATATTAGATTTTTAATACACTTTGTTAATTAATTTGATATATTAAATAAATTAACCACGACTCATTTTGTGATTCCAGAACTGTTCTTCAATAGAAATTATAGTTATTGAGGGGAAATTAAAAGAAAAGTGATTTAGGTCATTGTGATTTTATGTGTATTGTTAATTTAGATTGTTAATATATAGGCATTACAAAGCCAATGATTTTAAGTGCCAAAAAAAAAAAAAAAAAACCCAAACCCAAATCAAAACCCCCTAAATACTTTGATTCCTGTACCATGGTAAGAGTGGCATATGGCATTGAGAAATTAAAGGCAAGCGACGCTGTGCATACAGATGGCCACTAGGTAGCAGGATGTATTCAAGAAGCAGCGTGTATATGAAATAATGGATTTTTTGTCAAGTCAAGATTTATTAAATTCTCTTTTATTTGAACCGAAGGAACATTAACACCTCACAAACTTTGTAGGGCAGCAGGCAGATCAATCAAACCACTTTGCTTTTAACACTCAAATCAATCACTCGTAAATTTGAGCTGGGAATAAGGGGCTTTTGATTTTTACCTGTAGACTACTCGCAGCTACAATATGAGAAAGAGCTAAATGTAAGAGCTGATATCAGTTAAATGAGTGAGTGTGAATTCACTTTACTCACATGAAACTTTCATGTAGATCTGCAGTTGCAGTGATCCGATTAAAAGAGCTGCATGTGGTCGGTCAATCACAGGAGGTCTTCTTTCCTTTTAGCAGCATGTGTTGACACTTAATGCTTCCCTCAGCCTCTGGTAGCCTAGGTTTATTGAATTTAATTAGTCAGTGGATCTGTGCTCATCTATGCAGTGAAGGACTTCCCAAGCTAGTTCCCACACTAGCAACGTCAAGCTTGCTCCAATGCAAATACAATGACACACAGCAAAATAAACCAAAATCAAAAAGGTGTTTATGACGAGTACCACGGACCCTGCTGAAAAAAAACCAGCCTAAGCTGTTTGGCTGGTTTTAGCTGGTCTTCCAGTCTGGTCATAGCTGGTTTAGCAGGCTGGTTTTAGAGGGGTTTGGGCCACTTCTTTAGCTGGTCAGGCTGGGGAGACTAGCTAAAACCAGCTACTTCCAGCTTAGTCAGGCTGGGAGACCAGCTAAAACCAGCTTAAACCAGCTAAGACCAGCCAACCAGCTTAGCGCGTTTAAGCGTGTTTTTTTTGTTCCAGCAGGGGTTCCCAAAGGTACTTTGTATTTTCTCCTGATATAAATCCACACTTGTACATACAATTTATTCTTTTTTTGTGTTTTATATTTATGCATGTGTATTTTATACACATCTCATTTTTATTATCTGTGTTGTTGTTGTCTCCGTGTACTGGAAGCTTGTGACACTATAACAAATTCTTTGTATGTGCAAACATACTTGACAATAAAGCTCTTTCTGACTTCTGATTCTGTGATCACTGCCACTAAGCCACTTATCCGCACCACCTGAAATGGCCTAATCTCCGAGGAAAACATTTGAATGAAGAAAAAGACCCCTTTGGTGGCAATTTTTTTTTATTTAAAAATTTATAGCGGTTCTAGCCTTGAAAAGGCTGGCAAGCATGAATATATACATGATGAACATACAAATTGTTGCAAAGATAAGCGAGACAAACAGCACTATTATTACAAAGAGGGAAAACACGAAGATAAACTTAGTTAAATCCACCTCACACACAGCCACACAATTTCACAAATAAACAGACTTCTCTTTTTACTTATGTTTTTATCTTATTATAATTTAAAATTGACCGCTAGCACAAGGATATGCAAATTAAACAGAATGCTGTCTACAGTAAGCAAAGATGGATCGTTTGGACCATATATTACTGTAGACAAAAATGCTTAGCACGAATACTACTATATATAGTAGATTAAGGCAAAGCCTTATTCATTCACCATGTTAAATGATTCAAAAGTCAGGCTTACTAGGCAGTACATGCTAGATTAGATTTGGCACTTTTCTGCTTAAGGCTGGCGTGACCCCAAGTACAAAGCAGCTGAGATTTCCCAGTAAATCTCATCTTACTGTAGGCTTGATGTCTAAGACTTGTCTTCACAGTGCCTGATCCTTAATTCAGAGACAGCAAGCTTCCAGACTATGCAGTTAATTCACACATGAAGGTCTGCAGTAATAAAGGCCTCATTTTAGTCATGATCATCTGCTATATACTGTACGTAGACATATGTACACAATCAAAAAGTCAAACGGAATCAATGAATTTTAGTGTCTTTGCTCAACAGTGCCATAATTTGCTAATGTCAGAGTTAACACAATTAATACAACTGACATGTTTACTAGAAGACATGATTTAACACAACTGACTTTTTAGTTATACTTGACACATATTGTTTAACCAGTGGTTTAAATGTTTCAATGACAGCGACAACCAAACTGATAAAAAACTCCAGCAATAAACAGCAGTAGTTCCCCTCACACGCCATGAAGAGCAGGAAGGAAGTGGTGAGATATGCAAGATACTGAGCAAACAACTACTATGCAAAACACGTACAGACTGAAAAATGAGATCTGATGGAGGGACACCTGTTGCCAGTCTTCCCAAAAGTGGACTATGATCAGTCTCTGGAGAGGTTCTCAAACATCCACCACCTTCAAATCATCTCCATTCGAGCTCAGACCTGCGTGGTGTGTAATCAGTTGCACAAGGACGTTTCCTGAGCTTCTGAACCACAGTGGCTTTTAAAATGGCAATTTACCGGATATATGACTGAATTATATGTAATCTAGAGATAAATTATTTGCAGGGCTTTGACAATGCAACCCCAAGAACGTGTATGATAAAACAGATCATCTCGTAAGAGCTCTCGCCCAACACGACGTAACTTTTTATGACAATGACAGAGTGCTGATTTAAACTTTGAAAATATACAGTACCTTTATGCAGAGGGCCACTGAACAAATCATATGATTAACTTTAATACTCTAGTGCTCTAAATAAAAATAACTATTATCTTTAGGCACCAAGTCATGGGCAGGGTTCCCACATCTTTTGACCAATGAATTTACATGACCATTCTAGTTGCTTGTGATTACCAGATAAGGATTTTTTAAACAATTTTATAGAGAACACAAAATACAATTTTTCATGAATAATGTTTTAGAGCGGAGAATAACATGAAAAAAAATCCATGACCTTTACATTTTGAAAAAATTCCTGATATTTCCGGCTTACAACTGTGGGAACCTCGCATGGGACTATGGGAGAATGGCTTAAAAACAGCATCTGCTTGCGGAAGTGAAGTTTACCGTTTCGGTGACGTATGTATCCCTTTTGTATGTCTTTTCATTAGCAGAGCTATCAGTGGAACTTATAGCAGGTCACTTTCGGACTCAACACATCCAGCTGCTCATCTTAGCATGGGTCAGTAGTGTGACAGATGGCTTTGGTGTCGGAGCTAAAGCAGTCTCCCCGACTTATCTCTTCAGGGATACAGGAACCTGAGGCATCTGTCCAGCTTTGACGTGCTTACAACACACTGTCTTCGCATTTCTCCTCTTTACATATTGTCAAATTCTAGTCTGAGATATTTATCTCTCCATCCTTAGAAAGGTTTACTGATTGTAGGGTTTCATACTCTGATCTCATCATCCTCATCTTCCATGAAGGAGGAGAATGCTGGTTCATTGTCTGGGTTGCAGGTGTTGTCGGTAACTCCAATATCTTCCTCATAAGGCTCACTGGTTGGTTTCTCCTCCAATGCGGCTGAACTTGAGCTGGAAACTGAGCAGCTGTCGAGGTGATGCAGGTGTTTGTGGTGTGGTTCTGGGCTGCTGGTGCCTTCACTCTGGATCTCCAAGTCAACAGAGCTGGGAGCCCTCATGGGACCCTCGCAGAGTGCAACTAATCCCTCTGGTTCCTCTTCTTTGACAACAACCTCCCTCGTTTCCTCATCCATTTCCACTCCTCCCTGGTTGCAGGGAAGAGGAGATGCACGCCCCTCACTGCTCTTGCCTTCTTCAAACCCCTGGTCGTCGTCTTCCTTCTCCATGACCCCCAGGATGTCCCCCAGCATTGAGGGCCCAAGGTCAACATGGAATGACATCACAGATTCAGCTTTCTTCAATCGTCCCCCGTTGTAAGATGGGGAAGGTCGCAAGTCTGTCAACACCCCAAAGTGCTTCTCATGGAGCTCCAGGTCCAATGCGTCAGCGGAGGCCCCATTGGAGGGGCTGGAGGTCAAGCTCTTGAGCACCCTCTTGTCTCCCTCCTGTCCTTCTTCGTTGTTCAGAAAGGGCAAGGACATGGCATTCTTCACAAAGGTAGGTGACCCACTGGAAGGAAGGAGGGTATTGTCTTGCTGGTCAACTCTGGTGACGGACTGAGAGCGCTTGCTGCCCCGGAAGGTACGAGACAGCAGTCCCGGTTTCGGAGAGCGAGGATAGGTGTGTCCTTCTTGGGATGGCTCTCCAGATCGAGTGCTGAGGAAAGAGGTGTCTCCGAATGCTTCCCCGCTGCGCCCTACATGCATGGTGTGCCGGAAGTCACCCAAGGGAGCGCTGATCATCTCAGTAGTGAGGTCCATACGAGAGCGCCGTTTGGTCTGAGACCCCGACACCAGCTGCTTTAAGATGGGCATCTTCGTTTGCACAACTCACAAACCCAATTCTACAATTCAGTTTGACTGGTCGTGTTTCTGGTTGGTTTCACTAAAAGGTGGTTTTCTTTTAACGAGTCCTAAAAGGTTCAACCAGATTCTGCTCAGCCCGACTCTGTCCAGTCTTGATGGCCGTCACTTCAGTTGCCAAATTGGAGATAATCTATAATTGGGAACAAACAAGATCAAAATCAAATTTCATAGTTAACTGGAGATGACATCTTGACTCAAAGCAAAACCTTAGTGCAAAGCCAAGAAGTTAAGTTAATTATAGTGCTGTTTGAATTTCTGGGTGCAAGATCTATACAGACAGAATAAATTGGCAGTCCAGGCAGAACACAGGCAGTTCCAGGATGTCTTATCAATGCGTCTGGCCAGAAAACCAGCAGAAGCTGCAGCGTCATTCTTTTCCCCGAGCTAAACTGCAGTAGTGTTTTTGGCATTCAGATGAGGTAAGGGTCAGGATTCTTGTGGTCAGGCAGCTGGAGTTTCAATCATTAATAAGATAAGCAGATACTGATGAAAGAACTTAGTGGAAATTTTAACTACTTAGTGAAATACTTATATCCTTACAGGATGAATTTTATGAAACCTGCCACAAACTATATTTTACCCCAAAATGAAAAAGGAAATGATATATTTATACAATGTTATTAGGATCATTAACATTTTTTTTTAATGACTTTTGTGAAATAGACAATTCTCAAACATGTTAATGGTCCTATGTACAATCCGAAGAATACACAAGTACATCGTCACAGATTGTGACCAGCTGCCAATGATACTTAGTCTGCAATATCATCTCATCAAACACCATTCCTCTGCATTGGAGATAAGACTGTCTAGTTAATGACAGCTACTTCCTCTGTAATCATCCATGACTGTATAAATGGCAGAGACAGAGGAACACGGTAAGCCAAGACCCTATTGATGGCTCGGGGTATCATTTCACACTACTCTAAACTTAACCTCTACTCTCTGAACTAAGTAGATTATCAGGGACAACCACAATTAACATCAAATTAAGCATGAACACATTTACACAAAGTCGAACAAGTGCAAACCTCAGACTCAAAACACCACTACAAGGTTTGACGCTCTTAAACAAACCTCACTTTGAAAAAATAAAATGCTTACCATCACCGTAGTGTCTTGTGGCATTATTCCCAGGTTTGTAAATTAACACCAAGTGTGAGAGATGGGCCAAATGCTTGGCAGGCAACAAGTTTTTCCTGTCACCGATCTGCTGTAATATTCATGAAGTCTTTGCTTTGAAAAAGAACAACAGCTAGAGTGAATTTCACCGAGGTGCCCAACCAACTCATGACCTCTTTCTGGCTTAATCTTCCTCTACCAGCTTCGTCTGCACTTCCTCATAATGTCCTTACCTGCCTCTATAGCAACACCCCTTTGCACACAAACAGATGTTAGCGTTTCCTGTCAGCATGAATGCATTTTCCTCCTTTGAGCATTAACCAAGTTGTTTCTCTCAAACTGTACTGTTCACTGATCAAAATTTATATGCATGGTCAATGACTAAATTTAAAACCTAAATTATCCAAATTGATTTTATCAATTATGCACAACTTCAGTGACTAGAATAGTATTATCACTCTCTTTGGCATTAAAGATGAATTATACAGTGCAAATTACATACCATGTCTCAGAACCACTGAATATCAGAAATCACAGGTTAAATAAAAGATAATGACCATCTTCTATTGTGTCTTCTGTTAGAGACTGACTGAACACATGCAGCCAGCACCCTCCCTGAATGCTAGAGAGAGCGCGGATAAGGCTTAGCCAATGAGAGATGAAGTCCTGCGGCTCTCCACTGCACACACCCATTTCCATGACATAATTTCACGGATGCCTTGAGCAGGGGACAACGAGCCCACCTGAAAACAAAGCAAGCCTTTGCACAGCCTCCCAAATTATGCCCAGGAAAGCACAATATATTGGTGACAAATGTCAATATTAGTACCATTTCTGCTGGACATTAATCAAGTTTTGATGCCTTACTATTACATTTAGCCATTTAACACTTTTATTCAAAGTGATATATGAAGCATTTCATCATTCAAAAGCCAGTAATATATCTGCTGTTGCCAGGTTTGTAAACTAATACAGAAGCTATAAATACAATTAAAAGAGAGAACAAACAAATATTTAAATCTAACTCATGTAAATTATAAAATGTCTAATGTAAACAATGTAGAAAAACAAAAAAACAGTATAGACTTATCATACACTACTGTTCAAAAGTTTGGGGTAAGTAAAATATTTTGATGTCTTGTGCAAAATCTCTCATGCAAGGCTGCATTTACTTGATCAAAAATACAGTAAATATAACTGTTTTCTAGTTGAATATATTTTAATATATAATTTATTCCTGTGCTGATCAAAGCTACATTTTCAGAATCATTAATCCAGTCTTCAGTGTCACATAATCCTAGAAATCATTCTAATATACTGATTTGATGCTCAAGAAAATTTAGTATTATTATTATTACAGTTAATAGTTAAATATAACAGTTAATATTAAAATAATATTTTTTGTGGAAATGTGATCGATTTTTTCAGGATTTTTTGATGAATAGAAATAGAAAACAGCATTCATTTGAAATAGGATTTAAAAAAAAGATTCATATTATCGTCATGACATTACCAGCATTGACAGTCACTTTTGAACAATTTAATGCATCATTCATTGCTGATGCAATTATTATTATTAAAAAAAAAAAAAAGCCCCCCAGTAAAGTTTAACTATCCTCTGTTATTTTTTTATTTTTGTATATATCGCTCATAACCAACTACCTAAATAAACATGTATCTACTAGTCCAAACTCATAAGCACAGGTAAAGGGTGCAAGTCATAATAGGTTACCACTTACCACTTGTGCGTTAGTTCAGACCACTGCCGATGCAACTGGTTAGCTTCTGCTTAAAGTTGTTGTTTTATAAAGTCAGCTATGTTTTCCCCCACCACAACCAAGAAAAATGAAACGCTTTAAATATTATTTAAATGATCATTTCCCAAAAGGAGCAGAGGCTGTTTTTGTCCACTACCACTAATTTGAAAATCATCTAAATAAATTTTATAAATAGAAATATGGAAGTCTAATAAGACTAATCAAATTGATTCGCATAAAAAGGGCACAAACAGAAGTCCAAAAAGGGGACAGCGAGTAATCAATATGCAAAATTATTCAGTTAGTGACCAATTACAATGCAGAACAACAGTTCACAGCATTCTGGACAAAGACAGCAGTGTTTATATGAGGTGCTGCTACTGGGTGGCATGAGCTGGAAGAAAAACAAGCAGTAGATGAAAGATGTAAAGCCCCAAATCCACCTAGGAAACACAGTTCCGCTGCATTTCGTCTGTCCCACTACACCAAGCCCCAAAATGAACCAATGGTGAACACACAACAACCAAAACACACACACACACACACACACACACACACGTCTAACTAGGCTAAGCAAGCTTGATTTTGTGTGTATTCATTTAAAGTATTGAATACTGAAAGTCACACATCATAGTCCAAGATCACATAGTCGTAATTTGTGTACTGAGTAAGTATGTTTCTGAACAACACTTCTATACAGGTTCTGTTAGCACAATTTGGGGGGAAGAGGGAGGAAAGGTAACAACCTTCGGACTAATAGGGTCCAATGGTGCATCCTGGACCAGTTATCAAACCCTTATGGTCGGGAGGCGCTTTTTTATCGGGACGGCAATATGAAGTAGAACGGGGAGCATGGAAAAGGCGCATGGGAAACAACAGGCCTTGAAGGGGTGGTGCTTTCCAAACCCTTACATCTGTCTGTGATAGTAACGCAGTGCTAGGGAGCAGCTGGGAATTCCTCGTACAGACCTAAAAAACCGCCCTCTCTCCACTATACGCTCCTCCTTTTACCATCCCTGCGACCCTTATACATACAACACTCTGGACCCCTGTGTGAGTTTAGAAGGTTAGCAAAATCGCATAGAAAAACATAGCTACACAGACACACCACCACACACGGGGTGGTGCGGTTTCAACCAAGCATATCTCCGAGCGAGCACAAATCCGGATTTTGAAAGTCATAATCCAGAGGATTGTTTGAATACCTGCATCTCAAATGTTTTTCATCCACATAAAAAAACTTAAATAATATAATATAATGTAATATAATAATCTGTTTGTCCTATGCAGGGTTGTAGGTATAATAAAAAAAATATATAATATTTTTGTCCAACGTAGGGTCGTGGATATACAGATAATATATTATATTATATTACATAAATTTCAGTCTATTTGGGGGTCAGGTCGCCTTTAGTGGTGCAGAAATTACACACTTCACCTTGAAACGTGAAGTACGAGTAAGTATGGGTCTTATTTAATGACAGCATTAAGACAGTGAAACATGCTGTTTAAGGCTGAAGCACACTGGCGTGTCACATGCACTTCAAGTCGTCTTTGGTCTTTGCAGTAGACAAACAGAAAGCTCAATCTTTGTGAACAAGCATCTCTGTGTGAATCAAACAAAAGTGCTGAGTGCATCCTAGCACTCAGACAGTGAATGATCTACTGTTGATCTGTGGAAGTTTTTCTTTGCCTGCCTGAGCAGAGGCGCCCATAGCCACGTGAGCCGTCTTCTTTTCTTATACGTCTCAACCATAAATAATTGATCACATGCATTCTGCTCAATACCAGAATCTTCAAATCAGCTAATAAAAAGGCTGCAAGCATAAAAAGATGCCTTTTTGCTTTAATTCATTATGCTTTGAAAAGCCTGCAACTTGAAAAAGTTCTTTCTTTGCACCACCTTGCAGTAGCAAACTGAATGAACTACAAGCCACTCAGTTCATCAATTATTGAGTGAATAGATTAATAGAAGCGAGTAGTGATTCCTACTGGACATAAATCTGTCAGTGGGGATGGGATGGGATGTGATGTGATGAGGTGTGTGCATCCAGCTGGGACAGATCCGTCTGACGGGGTCCATTTGGAGCCAATGACCTGGATGGAGGTCCTTATGACCCCAAACCCCAAGCAAACTTACATTACCACAGATCTTTAAACAGAAGGGGACACCAAAATTGGTAAAGAAACTAATGGTTACATTTTTAAGCTGTCCTTGTTGCAGTGTAATTCTACAATTAAGTACTGAGTAACACTAATTAAAAACATATGAGGTTTTGGTTTAGTGTTAGTTTAGTTGTATAGTTTTGTTCGAGCTGCTATACAGCAGAATTTGGATTTGATGAAGTTTGCATCATAAAGTGCTATATAAATAAAGGTGACTCGATTTATTTGCTTGTAATTATGCATAAATTACTGTTATTACTATAGTAAATGCATGTAACGTGTAACAAGGACACTATAAAGTATAGTGTTACCAAACTAATTATATACAAACCCTACAGAAGTTGGTATTAAAGGCCTATTTGTGACCCTGGACCACAAAACCTTAAGTCTTTGGGTATATTTTTAGCAATAGCCAAAAAAAACAGTGTATAGGTCAAAATTATAGATTTTTCTTTTATGCCCAAACAACTCTTACACACCCGAAGGTATGTTCCATGACGATATTTTGTAAATTTATTACCGTAAATATATCAAAACTTAATTTATGATTAGTAATATGCATTGCTAAGAACTTAATTTGAACAAATTTAAATGCGATTTTCTCAATATTTTGATTTTTTTTGCACCCTCAGATTCCAGATATTCAAAAATAAATCTCGGCCAAATATTGTCCTATCCTAACAAACCATACATCAGTGGAAAGCTTATTTATTCAGCTTTCAGATGATGTATACATATCAATTTAAAAAAATTGACCCTTATGACTGGTTTGTGGTCCAGGGGTCACAATTGCATAAAAACAAAATGAAAAGATGATGGTCTAAAATTAACCTAGATTTGGTTACACAAGAGCCTAAATTCCAGAAATTAATTTTACATGCATTCATGCAACATACAATCCAGTGTTGTTATTTTTAACTAAAACAAAAACATAAAAAGTGGGTTTTTTAATCTAAATAAAGTAAAAAAAAACATATATAATAAAAACTTTAACTTAAACTTATTTTCAGTTAGTTTCTAAAGCAACATTTCTCATTTTCATTTAAATACTACAATTACTAATTCTAAAATGGAATTTAGAAATAATATTATAAATAATAATAATAATAATAAAAAAAAAAAAAAGAGGGAAAAAATCACTAAAACAAACTAAATTTACAATTAAAACTAAAAGCTAATTAAAAATATTAAGAAATACTATAATGGTATATTAAATAAATACTAAAAATAAACACAAATACATTCTCCAGCAAAACAGCAAAATGTATACCTTGAATACAATGTAAGTCACTTTGCATAAAAGCATTACCAAATAAATAAATGTAAAAACTCATCTGAAAAAAATACACAAAATACACTCACTTTAAAGCAATAAGACCTAGCATTAACCAAATATTTCATACAGAAGATTAAAAAAAAACAAAAAAAAACAACCACACCAACACACTTATTTTGTGCCCTATTTTCATGCCCTGTGATGTGAACAGCCTTTAAAGAGAGTGTGAAAAACGTCAACATCTGACCGTTTTTTATAGCAGCACGACTACGGATGTTGATATAAATGTCGACCGCTCGTGAAACGTCTTACATCTGCGTAACCAGAAATAGCCTAAATATTTGATCTGGAGAGCAGACATTGACCAGAGCTGATTCAATTACCCATAATGCTCTCTCTCCACAGCAGAGTGACTAAGCACCAACAGCGTCTTCTCAGCCCATTTGTCCACCCAGATGCTGATAACCCTAAAAACCAAATCAGACCAGCTCTGAAAAGCCAGCTAATCAAGTAGTGCTGCACAAACGGGCCTCAGATAATGCTAAGCCTGCCATTATTCGTGGAGATCTGAAGCTGCATGCCGAAAGGATGAGGGGAAGGGCGAGTAAATATTATTCACCTGAGATAAGATAATCTTCACACCATGGTCCCTCGTTAACTTCTCTTCCTCCAGTCACACGTTACGCAACACCCCAGCATGGTGCTTCCTTCCCTGAGGTGTCATCTGCATTTGCTCACAAAAGGCTACTGGGCTGAATGTGGCACACCTCTTAAACGGAGCCAAAAAAGCATGACAAAAGTCAGGATGGGGCTTTCAAACAGACCAGTTAAAAGGTTCAAGCCAACATTATCTTGGGTGTCAATATCTTGATTGCTTTGTGGTGATTTAGATGATGTAAACATCTTGGCTGCAACTAAAAATGGAGCCTCACCTTGCCATCTAGCATTATAAATGTGCTACAGTCAGACTGAAAAATGTCTGCTGTAGTTATACGTCACAGAAGGGACCAGGGGCGATTGTAACTAGAACAGCAAGAGTGATGAGACTTCAGCACATAATCTTTGTCTGCTTGAGACAATGAGTGCAAGGATTTGACCATACAAGATTTCACCTAGGTTGTGAGAATGAAGGCAGTTGCAACTGTATTTACGAAGTGATACTGGTTATAAATAAAGAATGGTTGACTGAACATTTTTGGAATTTAGTTTATGAACAGTTTGTAATGACCCATTTATAATGATGATTCAAATGAATATGCAAAATATGCAACAAACTTTATTAAAGCATATTATCTTTTCAACTGAAAAGAGAATTAAATCATTTCAATTTATTATAATTTAGGCACTTTTTTATATTTAATATATGTTCAGATTTATTTTTTTACTCTCTTAGATATTTTTCCAAATATATATTTTTTTTCTCTTTATAGTATTTACATAGATTTTATATCAATAATTTAATGTTTATATTTACATTTATTCAATTTTATTCTATTGATTTGCCAGGTGTATTTATTCTATATCATTTTTTATTTTTGTTTGATATTTACAGGAATTTATTTTTTAATTTATACATTTTCAGATTTAGTATTACTTTTATTTCTTGTTATTTTACATTTATTTCTTATCTTCTCTTTATATTTATTTGTATATTTTATGTTTGGGTCTTATATTTACGTTCCTTTACAGTCATTTTTTTTATTTAAACATTTTAATATTATATAGTTTTTTTGAGATTTTCTTATTTGACTTATGTTTTCATGCTTATCTATTTATATTTACATTTTATATTTACTTTTTTTGTATTTGAAAGGTATTTTTATATATTTTCAAAATTATTTTTATATTTCTTTCATCCTTTCCTTTCCTTCTTTGTCCCCGGTCTCCCCAAATCCATCATCTTTAATTTTAATGTGTTTTCAAAAAACAAGTGGAGATATGACGGTACAATCCTAAAATAACCATGCAAAGATTTTCACTCTACTAAATGCACTGTATTTTTTCTGGACATTGTTGTTTTTGAGCAAAGAACAATAAAGCCATGTACAGGATTATTCACACTGTAGAAATGTTGGCATTTACACACACAATCCATTGTTATTGGTGGGAACAATCACGTCAGCACATCTATATTCATTCTGCTACGAAGCAAAATATTTTCAAAGCTGCATATTTACTGAGGACAGCCCTCTGATACTGCTCCCAAAACACCGGCAGATAGATCACAAACATCTAGACAAACACACGGCTAAAACGCGGCTGCATCCTCATATATAGCCCTATACTATCTGGCATGAACTACTTACTCAGACAGGAAGTGACCATATGAGAGACTTGTAAAGAGCCAACCACAGTTTGTTTTGTATTTGCTTGTAGTTTGAGGCCGGGTTTATCTAAAATAGATGCCACCACAACGACAGACCAGTGTGAATTCAAATAATGGTGCTTCAGTCTCCATGAAGTGTTTACTTGCTACTAAGTGCCTTTCCAAGTATCTTTCAAAATTTTGATTTGATCAACCTGGCAAACTTTGCTAAGTACAATTGGTTCCTCCTTAAAAGCGGTCATTATATCAATCCTGTAAACACAATCTGCTTTGATATGCATTGCTTAAATATCAAAATTTTGTTTGCAAAATGCATCAGACAGCCAGCGAACAGACTGTGACTAATGATGGAGAAAAATGTAAGTAATTTAAGTAATAACATTAAATTCAGTGTTAATGTATTTATACACCGTAAGAAGTATTTCTATCTATACACACAGGGTGATAACTATAATTATAGTTTCAATAAGCATTCTAATTCTATGAGAATAGGGAGGTCCACAACACAAATATAACGATAAAGACAAAGAGGAACGATTTCACTGGAATCCCTTTCAGAACTATTTTTCCATGTGATGAATGATAAAAACATTGAGAGCCAATCAGAGTCAATCTTGCTTTAAAGTGTTGGCAGACGACAAAACTGTAGCATGCGCTTATAATGAACAGATCATCTGTTGGTATTAACACTAACAGAGTTGTTAAAGTTACCTTTATAGTTATTGTTCTTGGTGTGAACGGGCCCCAAATCATCTTAATTTGGCACTTAAACAATAATTCATTCAACTTTAGGGGCTGTGAGTAAAAGAATGAATGAATATTGACTTAACCCATAAACAGCTCTTTAAAATCAGTACATTAAGTCTGGATTATCAAGTTGATTCCTGGTGCAGTGACAGAGACAGAATGATGTGAAACAGATAGAGATTGCAAACGAGGGTTTTGGACAGGAAGGGCAAAGTGTCTACGCCCTCCCATCCCAACAAAAATCAACTCCCTGCCCTTCCCTAGGAGCATAAACACACCATAAACTCAATTCACCATCACTCTAAACAAACAAACAACACAGCAGGCCTCCATAAACGCGACTGCTATTGGTGCTATAGTGAAGTTTAGGATGAACTTCATGCAACTTCATGCATTTACATTATTTTCAACCGTGTTTATGTACAAATTGCATCCATGCATCCAACTTACTGTAAATCTAGCACAAATCAAAGTGATGCATAAAAAATTTAATTGTGGACAACTTCTAAAACGTCAATTCTTTTATTGCATGTGCACCTTTAGAGGCGTAATTTGATGTAATCCTTTCAGCGTCATAGAATACTGAATTTATGGAATTACACTTGACAGTGTTTCACTTATATTACATTCTTATTCAACTTTGATGATAAATACATTTGGCCATACACAGTGCAAATTAATCTAGATTAGCATATGTACATATATGAAGCTACAAACACAAATGAGATCACCCCCACTGCATAAACTTTCCTTTGCACCGCTCACTTTAATGAGAGTCTATTTCACCTAAAGGCAGGTTTGACACCCAGCTGTGAACATTACAACCATTCTCATCCACACCAGGTGTAATGTTACAGGCCCAACAAGTGTCTTTAAAAACACACGGTCTGCAGTCATAAAACATGCCTGGAATGTTTCCAGTGATGGGATCCATGACAGGCATCATTTTAAATAGCTGAAATGTCGTCTCGACACTCAGAGAGGTGATCTGGAGTTTTTTTTTGCTTTTATGTTGATGCATCGTGGAAAAAAGAAAAGAGAATGAGTGACAAAGCCACACTCAGATATTCAAACAATGGCTTATTATTACTTCCAGGGAACATTTCATTGTATAACAACAAAAAAATGCCTCTACAATTACCTAGTAACCCACACAATGCACCTTTCCCTACCATCAAATATTCTGATATAAAAGATAAAAGACAAAATTAGTATTACAAAAGATTAACAGTTTATTTCACAAAACGGTTGCAAAGCGGTTTCTTAGGCCATTTCTACCTGGTGATCTGCCGAGACACATTAACGTTTCCAGCTGGCTTTAACATGCATTTTAAATGCATCTCCTGTGACCACTTGATGTCTAGACACTCCCCTCTTACTTTGTCACATTCTCCCTTTAACTGAAACTTTTGTCACATCACTTTCACAGGAGTGCAGAGTGCGTTGCACGAATAGGAAAACCAGGATCGTATCTCTATGGAAAACCTTAAAGGGGTCATATGATGTTGCTAAAAAGAACATTATTTGGTGTATTTGGTCTAATGAAATGTGTTTATGCAGTTTAAGGCTCAAAAACACATTATTTTTCACATGCTGTACATTATTGTTTCTCCTCTATGCCCCGCCTTTCTGAAACGCGTCGATTTTACAAAGCTAATTCGGTTCTGAAAGCGAGGTGGCTGGGTGATTGGCAGCTAGATATGTGTGTTGTGATTGGCGAGACCTCAAGTCGTATAGTGACGAAATGTTCTGCCATTACAATATGTGATGCCTGTCCGGCCGGATCAAGCCGCGAGACAAAAAACATGAAAACCCATTATAACCGAGGCATTTGTTGCAGCAGTGGGACATAATTACTGATTATAATGTGTTTTTACGTGTTGCGTTGCATATCGCGCTGCGTAAACATTAAACTATGTCTGCATTTGTGATCGGAGAAACAAAAAAAACAACAAGCCTATTCTACACTGCTCAAAACTCGTGTTTGAATAGTCAGTGGCAAATCCTTTAAATATGAAAACTACTTACAGTCTGTGAGTCAGAACAACAGGCATTGTAGTCTACTCTACCAGGATACGGAAACAGGACTCCATAAATGTGCTGCACACATCTGGATATTTGGGTTAAACTTTTTTGGAACAGTGTTGTAAATACAACTTACACTGATTTCTAGTCGTGTCCTTTTTAGGAAGGCCAAACAAAGTAGTTTCACTTACACAACGAAAAACACAGCGGCCTAGCGTGAGAAGAGGTGGCGGGCTTGAGAATGGTGTGGCTGGCGGATTCGACAAAGGAGCGTCCGGCGAGTTTGTGGCAACCACATGTGATGACCCCGGCTGGACTCCGCTTCGTCCACAGTAAAAGCCGATCCAGCGATCCACAATGCGAAGTTGATGTATTTCCTCAGCGACCAGCACGGATCCAGCTCTAGGCAGGATCTTTTGAAGGCCAAACAAAGTAGTTAGCTGTAACAATTGAACAACAGCGCCTTCACGGACATGCGGCAGCAAACAATACTACAGCGAGATAAAAGTTCGCATCTTCTTTGCCGGGGTGAAACATTAGGCGGCGTTATGCAATTTCCCAATCGTGATGTAGATATGTGGGGGCGTGTTATAACGAGCTGTTTTAGGTAGGCGTGGTGGACTCTTAACTTTTATAAAGAATATCTCTTTGGGATTTGAGGCCTTTAGTCTTTGCAACTTTACAGATCTTCGTTATGCACAATGAGCTTGTAACACTCCAAAAAGAAAGAAAAAAATTAAATTGCATCATATGACCACTGCGTTAATAATGAGTGTCTTAATTTTAAAGTGTAATTTCTAACCCTGAAAGTTGTTTATGAATTAAAACACAAATCGTAAACCCATAAGCATTTATAATGAATATACATTTTTAGTTACACAGCTCTAGAACTATGTATTGGGTAGGAAATTGACTAAAATAAAAACCCTACCTTAAATCTACACCAAAGTAGACTGCTACCAACTGGAGAAGTCAAGCACAATATGGGTTTAAACAACCAGGAAGAAAATAACATACATTGATTTAGGTGAGTCCAGAAATCTAAGTACGTTGGTAGCTTCATCAAAAAGCTCTGATTTGAGGTATCATGTCCATAGCACAACTGGTGCAGGATAAGTAACAAGGCTAAGTTTTATATTTAGACTTCATTATGAGATTCTGACGCTTGTCCTGTCAAATGCCACTAATTACACTGTGCAAGATTCTGATGTTTCAGGGTTTGTTTGGAGAGGTTACACAAAGTTTAACATAGTCAGTGAACTGGCAGTGGTTGTTGGTTTGGATGAGGTTGAATTCACATAGCCCACTGTATCATGTCAAATAAATCTCATGTGATATCTCCATCTGCAATTGGTTTCATCAAGCATGTTATTTCCACCTAATCTCATTTCTCTTAACATCTGTATTTGTATGATGATTCCACACTACATACTAACAGCTCTTTCAGCCATTTTTCAGCTTCCGGTGCTTGGCAGTGCTTTCAATGCCCTGTTCTGGGGAAAAATACAGTTTATGTGGAATTTCCTTGAACGTGAAAACACTGGACACACGCTCAGCCACACACATGCAGAACTGTCGAGGTCAAGACATGCTCTCACACAGCACAGAGATAAATACCACTGTAAAAACATAATGTGGTCTTCTTTTTTACTGTATAGCACTGTGCTCTTTTACAGGGAAGCTAATATCATCATTTTAACACCAGGTGATCTAAATTCAAAACAAACAGAAACAGATTATATACTCAAAAACACTCCCCCGGACATCAATTCATATAAAAACAGGGTGTTATGTACTATAAAATCCTAAATTGAATCGATTTCATTCGTTTTTTTATTTTTAAAAAAAGGGTCGTGGAACAAACTAGCAGTTCTGTCAGGACCACTATCGTCAAAGATGATTGACAATTAGCATACAGTTTGGATTGGCGGTATGGTTCCGTTCTGGGCAAGAACTCCCTGCGCATCCATGCAGCCTAGCATGGATGAGAGCAGGGAGAGCAGCGATAACCCCCCAGGATAAACAGAACAGAACTAACATAAATGTATTGCAGATATCGTTAAAGTTCAATAATGTTATGTACACATTTTAGATTTAGTCTGATTCAAAGGAGAATCAGAAGACCAAATCCTGACTGGATGAGAGGAGGAGCTGGGGATGGAGAAGGATAATTAGCTATTGAGCAATGCGAAAACTGCTGATACTACTGCGGGACCTTATATATGAATACTTAGTTGTCGTATTCCCATAGGTTGATGGGGATCAGCTGAGAGTCAGCTGATGCGAGCTTGACTAACGTGACCTGACAGAACTAACGCTACGCTTGATTGTACATGCATTCAAATCCATTGAGGCTGGCAAAAGATCTCATTATTAAGACTCGTTGTAAAAGGCCCAGGGCTGTTGAGCAGTACAGTAATGAGGTTCATGGCATCCTATTCAAGAGCAAATGAAAAAGCTAAAATACTAAAAGTGCCAACAGCACTGACTTGCAGAGACAAACACACACTTCTGGTAATTCTGACATAAATGCCTGTAAAAATAAAATTTAGATATTGTTCTAAAAGTTTAAGGAACAGATTTTCCCAACAAGTTAGCGGAAGTCATTTCAAGTAGACTAACAGAAAGAAAACATATGTGAGCAATGTGTACATAAACTTGTACATCTGTTCGTGGCCGTCTGTTTACTGAGAAGAGAGTGATGAACAGGAAACACATTAACCTGGGTACCAGGATGACCAGCAGGTGCTGAACTTCTCTAACTAAACAAACACATTTATCAACTGGTACTCGTGCACATGTGTGGACACACGTGTGTAAACACAGACCTTCAGACGCACTTGAGTGTTGCTCCATATGTCATCGCCAAAGTCAGCCATGAATTCATATGGTGATTAGGCCTTTACAATAACTTACCACAGTAACAATAGTTACCATCGACAAACGACAGCTATACGGCTATTGTTACTAATGTGAAAAATTAAGATGGGATCTCATTCAACGGACTAAGATGTTTTATGAATGTTTCATTCTGTGATTCATGAATTTCACTACATAAGAACAAAATATTAAATTATCCAAGTGCCATCTTTAATCAAATGATGTTAGTTTTTCTTAAGACTGACTTTTAACCAACTTCTGACTTCAAAGTGATTTTAGTGGATTTATATGCACTCTTGAAAATTAATTAGTGTCAACATGATCCACTAACATTTAACAAACAGAAAGAATGCAAACACTGTAGTCTTAATTTTGAATAAAATATTTATAGTTTTATAACAATTGTGGGTGTGTGGCTTTGTGTTATTTTTATGTGTGTCTTTTCAACACAAAGTATCAAACAAAGTAACATGTTAATAATATTATAATTTTAAGTGGGCACATAGATTTTTATAGCAACTTAATATCTACATACGTTGCATTATTATTATTTTAAACCTTGCTTATAGACTTGAGTTGAGTTAGGTTGAAACACCAGATTTCCATTAGTCTTCAACCCCATGGTCAAATAAATTACAGTAACTGACTCATGGAAAGCTCATAATCTCTGGAATACAACAGTATTCTCAGGACAGAATCAAATGATATAAAACACATATATATGACCAGCTGCATCACTGTCTGGTATGGGAAATGTAGTGCAGCAGACCGCAAGACCCTCCAGCGGACAGTGAACACAGCTGCAAAGATCATCGGTGCCCCTCTCCCCTCCATCCTGGACATTTTCCTTACACGATGCTCCTGCAAAGCCAACAGTATCGTGAAGGATCCCACCCATCCCTCCCACAGTCTCTTCCAGCTATTACCATCAGGAAGACGGTACCAGGGCATCAGAGCCCGCTCTGCCAGACTGCTCAACAGCTTTTTCCCCCAGGCTGTGAGAGCCCTGAACTAAAATAACCCCGCCCTCCTCTGAAACCCCCACATAACCCCCTACCTCCTGAAACATGGACCATCACATCTTAACACCCCACCCTCACCAACGTAAACACATCCAAAAAAAAAAAAAAAAACTCTGAAACAATTCGAAGTGTGCTACAGGGCCTACCACCTGTAGAAACATACTCTCCTCTATACGCACTAGACATTTTTCACACACACTGCTTTGTGTACATAAATCCCACAAAAGACTCTGTAATATGTGTGTTTACATGCTCATGCACTACAAATCATCTGCACTGTTCCCCAGCCAGCTGCTGACTTGCGATGTTTGTCTTTGCACATGTACAGTATTATGTGAAGCATATGTATAGTCTGTATTCTTTTTTTTTTTTTATGCATACGTAAACATTTATATATAGTATATTCATAGTCAAAATCTCTCGGTAGGTTTGTTGTGTATAGGTACAGTGTTTATGTGAAGCAATCGTATAGTCTGTATTTTATTTTTTTATGTATAGGTAAACATTTATAAATATAGTATATTTATAATCAAAATCAGTCAGTAGGTTAGTTGTGTATAGGCTTTTACTGTATAGGTTTTTACTGTTTTATTTCACTGTTGTATGCCTGTATTTATGTAACACCGTGGTCCTGTGAGTCACGACATTTCGTTCCACTGTATGTCCTCACATGCAGCAGAATGACAATAAAGCTCAACTTTAACTTGAACTTGATATAATATATGTATACATATATGTCATACGTATTATATATAACTATATATATATAAAAAATATATATAAAAACATGCGTGTTACGAAGCTTGTTTTGCAACAGGATTAAAAATAATTTTAAAAAAAGTTAAGTTAGCTCGCATTATACAGGACTTTTTGTTCTTGCAAGTTCTGAGTATATATCACAAATTATGTCTTTTTCTCACAACTGTCTGAAAGTTGCAAAATAGCGAGATATAAAACCGCAATTGGAGAAAAAAAGTCTGAAATGTGAGATAAAAAAGTCGCAATTAAATGTTTTACTTTTTTATTCACTGGCGAAAAAAAAAAAAAAAAAACTGAATTATGGCTGTGAAATCAGAATTCGGAGAAAAATAGTCATATAGCAAGACATTAAATAAAAACTGCATTCTGAGTTTATCTTCACCATTGTCTTATAATGTATATATATATATTATATATATAATATATATATATATATAAAAAAAATATATATATATATATAAAAATATAACTACACATACATACACACACACACATAACACACACACACACACACCACACAAACACCCACCAGAGGGAGTACAGACATATACACATATCCTTTTGCTTATGTTTTAAATCGTTATTTAACCTTTTAGCTCCCTTCATAAAGACATTGGTTTTACAATGTAGGTCAGACTCAGGACATTCAAGTTCATTACATTGCCATGGGCACCATTGCCATTCCCACTGCACTGGATCTTCCTTTGTGATCGACCTCTCAGTTCCGTTTATAAACCTGCATTCAATTCACAACAAAAGAATGATATAGTGCATATGCTGTGCGCCCGGCAATATTTCATAGCAACCATGCACATGGCCATCAGCACAGTGACCGAGAAGCGCCCGTGTCGCAACACAGATGACGCGTGTTGGTGACTGAGCAAATTTGAGCTCTCGATAGGGAACAAGAGGGAGAAAATCAATATTTAAGACCCTTTGACTCGTGAGTGTAGCGTGAAGCGCACGAGCACATAAAGAACAATGATCCAGCTGGCCATGTGGAGCAGATGATGATGATGATGAAGGATCCTCATAGAAATAAACAATGAACACACGGAATGCGCTTCTGTCAGAGGAAAGGAAACGTTTTTATGCAAATGCACGCAAATGTTTAACAGTTGCACTGTTTATTTCTATATTGTAAGAAAAACCATATATTCTCAAAATGATAAACAGCTTTCCAGGGAGAGACTGGGGACCCTCCCTAATGGCTTTGAAGACTGATGGAGGTCTTGTGTAAGCATAGTGCAAACTAATGAGTGGTTTGGCTCAACAAACTAAACAAAAAGCTTTGACCTAACTCAATGCCACCTACTAAATAATAGCTACATTGGATTTTACTTAGTATATGCCAAATTTACGTTCAAAAATGTCACGAGAGTGCTGAAATAATCGCTGGTTCATGCAGGTTTTAATTGTGTAAAATATCAAGTTAAAAACTTACTGTATTTAATGGTGTGATCCATGCACTGTGCAGCTTGTGGTTTTATCCCCTGGGTGTATTAAAAAAAAGCATTTCTGTTTGTTTGAGCCTAATATATCCCAGTGCTCTTTTCTGCTTTTTCTCTATAGGTAAGACATGTATCTCTCAGTTGTGACAATATATATACACACACACACAGAGACAGCCGCCCGCATCCTTCCTGTGTCATGCTCTAAACTCACCGCTCTGTGCAGTAATTCACTCAACTCCGCCCCTTATTTCCACAGACACGCCCATTCTTCATATTATACACACCGCGCTTAAAGGCACAGCACAATTAATACTTCTTGCGCACTATTGACTAGCTGCTTTGTCACTTTAAATTTCAATATTTTGGTGAATTTCACAAAATCTATCAAGAACACGTCCGGCCTATATTTCAGCCCAAAATTAAAGAAAGACATTCGAAATTATATTTGAAAGAAAATGACGCCTATTTTAGGACAATCAAAGTGTGATCTGGGTAAAATGTCATTTAAAATATCATTGAAAAATCATTTATTACATGTATATACATTTATAACTTATTATAATTTTATATTATTTTAATATGTACAATTTGCAAAATAAAAGCAATGTTTCATATATTTTTTTTTTCTTTTGCATGTAATGTGACCTAGACATGTTTACATTTACCCCATAATTAAACTGAAGCATTGCTTTTATTTTGTGAATGATTTTAAGGTTGGTCTGAGCAATAGTAAAGCTATTAAAGATGGACAATCTGTTTGTTCTGATTTTTATTTTATTTTTACAATTAATCCTTAAACAGTCCATATTGTGTGCAAAAAGGGTGTTACTGAGGCTGACCTCCCAGTGGCCCTGTCTTTGGATGTCGCTTTGAAATGCAACTAACTTGATAGGGATCTTGCAGGCAACAATTGTCATTGAGCAATTGAAGGTCTAGTCAGTACCCTGCAGGGTTTAACTGTCGTTTGTATATTCACATAAATCAATTTGCAAACGGCCATTATGTGTATATTTGCACCTCAGATATGTGCCTAAAGAGGAGTATCCTCTTGCAGTTCAAGGCCTTTGGCACTGTGTGTACAGAAGAAAGACATATTTGAACAGTGAGATCACTATCTGCTCTCAACCATCACTGTTTTTCGTTTTTTTTCATCCTGAACCTTCAGTGGTAGTTACATAGTAAAAAAATACAGCCATTCACTTGTTAAATTATATGAACGGAGCAGCACATTATTACTAAAAGTCTTTCATGTTCATAATTGGATAAACTGTGTGACACTGAGAAAGTCTTCTTCACAATCTTGCATCATGCAATTACTTCCTTAACATTATATACAGTATGTGTTGATTTAATTTCATATACAGATACAGCGTACTTGTAATGTTGGTAGGTCTGATTGTTGATGGGTTTTGTCTGTGTATGGCCACACTATAAGCTTGGCCTCTCCTCCCTACATGGCTTATTATTTCTCATCTCTCTTGTGACATCTCTGCTCTTACCCCCTGATGTCCAGATTGATGCTTTCCGGCCTGGAATAAAGAGATTATCTCCAGGCGAACTCTTCCACATCTAAGCTCAGTTTCTTTGGATGTTAAATGATTCAGTGCTCACTTACCCATTCTCATCTGGCCCAAATCTATCTCCACTGTAGCTGCAGGGGAATGAGGCAAGAACTGCTGAAACATCTTTATGGATTTTTTTTTATGTCAAAACAAGAGTCATGCATTAAATGAGACGAAAATATACCCTTGTTGTTGACTAGTGCTATAATGGCCAAATATAATATAATATATTATATTATTATATGCTGAAAACCTGGTCTTTCCATGAACTGTAGCTAATAAACATGTTTAGACCGGGCACATTATTGCCACACAAACATAACACACCATCAGGGCAACACACCTGACACTATTGTGAGGCCCTGTCCACACGAACATGGTTATTTTTAAAACCACAGGTTTTTCTGCGCAGTTAGGCCGTTTCCCCCAGTTCGCCACACGCAATAGAGCAAACAGTTCACTGAAACCGCGAACTATTTTGAAAACGCCCTGCCTCTGCCTGCCATGCCCTGATAACTGGTTCGCGTGTTATCGATGCTAGGACAGCGACTGGGTTCGCCTGCGTGCAGTGTGCCAACTAATTTTCAGGGGAAGTTGCTAAAGGAAGGTTGATTTGTTGCTAAAAGATGTTGTGATGGCATTGCGTGATGACGCCATTACGTAATCACGATGACCCAAAATTTTCAAATCTCAGCAAAAACATATATTTTATATATGTTAATTTAGATTTGTTCGTAGCAATGTAAATGCATAATATAATATTAAAATATAACTAACTTTTTCAAATTCATCGAGATTCCCATCGAAAACGTACCATTTTATGAACGATTACAATTAGTGGTATACTTTAAGCAGTCTTATTAGGTAGTTAGTTAGTATGGATGCCACTCTAAGAAAAGTAAAACAATGAATTGCACAATTCTTACTGTCTGTAATAGGAGATGAGCGAATGTTCTGGCATTGATTTTTCCACAGAGTTTTTGACCTGCATTGTAATTTACGCATGTATTTTGCATGTTTTCGCCCGGTTACACTGATAAGTTGGATAATGAGTGTCCTGGAAAGTTAAGTAAGCACCTGTCCATTTTTCTAGCATAGTTTTCTACAGCTGTACAACTCATCAACATTCACAGTACAAGCTTACTAAACAAAGTGGGTCTCTATAAATGAAAAAAACACGTATCAATTATTTATATTACTATTAAATTCAAACAATTGCAAAATAGCAGCGAACTAAGTTCTGTAACGATGTGTACTCGCTTTTCTTTTTTTTTTTTTTTTTTCTTTTTTTTTTTTTTTTTCCATAGGACTATCTTTGGTTTCCTCTTTTTGTGTAATTTAAATGGTAAATTGTACCTTTTTATCGTTCGAGTCACTTATCAAAATTTGCTAAAAGTAGCCAAATAAAATTTAAAAATAACTAAATTTGTTGCTAGGTGCTTCTGGAAGAAAAATTTGCTAGGGTAGTGTGAAAAGTTGCTAAACTTAGCAACAAAATTGCTAAGTTGGCAACACTGCTGCGCTTTTCTTCTTCTTCTTCTTCTTCTTCGTTTTGGGTTTAAAGGCCCGCGTGGCAACCAGCGTTAAGCGCTGCCCCATTTCCGCAAACACTACTGAACCGGACAATGGAGTGCTGCCAAATGTTAGGCCTCGAGCCTACGGAGCCAACGAAATATTGATATCACTACTAATTAAAAACTCCCCCCCCCCCCCCCCCAAAAAAAACAATATCGTTATAATCAATTCTGTACTCTAGATATTTTAGAAGAAAATCAAAACCCTTAGATGTATCTGCTGCCCCATAATGCAAATATTTTATATTCATAACTGAAATGTCATTGATTTCCATATCTCTTAGTTTTACAACAAGTTGCTTTCTTTGTCTATTATATGCCTCACAATGTAAGAGCACATGTTCAAATGTTTCTGTTATTCCACAGTACTGAAGCTATACTGCAATTCACTATTTACTTTTTTTTACTAGTTATATAAGCCATATGAATAATTAAGGATTAAGCGTGTCCGATTGCCATCCGTGAGGTTAACCAGTACTTCTCTTCTGTTTACCATAGACACTTTCTTTCAATCCCACTTTCTGTGGAATATGCTAAATAACGTGTACTAAACCCATTGATCTCCTTCTATTCCATACGTCTGGCCACATACTTCCTTCAACTGCCTAGTTTTAATAAGACAGTTATTACTTCTTGTTTTTACTTCAAGGAATTCTAGTGTCAATCTCCTTATCTTTTCTCAATGCTGACCTTAGGCAGTTTATCCACCTCCTCATTTCCTCTACACCCTACTGGGCAGTTGGTATCCAATAAAAGACTGCTACTTTCTACTCCTGTTTGCTTTATTCTATAGTAAATATCTGTAAAATTTCCATAAAGTTATATCCTGTCCAGATGCCCCCCTGATCATTTTCCCACCTATGTAAGCATGTTAATACTGAATCAATGAATACTGAAAAAAAAAACTACTACACTTTATAGGATTGATTTCTTCCTACCCACCTGCAAAAGCCATTAGAATTGCCTATCATTTTCTGTTGCTGAATACAGATACATCCGGTAGATAACCTTTATAACTGTGTATATTTAAAACGGAGGGAATATTACTATGTGCCGGCTACGAAAAGGTATTCAGACCCCCTTATATTTTTCACTCTTTTTTATATTTCAGCCATTTTCTAAAATCATTTAAGTTATTTGTTTTTCCTCATTAATGTACACACAGCACCCATATTGACCCCCAGAAAAAAAAAACACAGAATGTTGAACATTCTTGAAGATTTATAATAAGGAAAAACTGAAATTCATCACATGGTACACAACGTATCTCTGACCCCTCTTGCTCGTAGTTAGTAGAAGCCACCCCTTTTGATCTAATACTAGCCGAATGAGTCTTTGTAGGAGAGATGCAACAAGTTATTTCACACCTGGACTTTGAGGCGGATCCTCTGCCATTCCTCCTAATGCACAAGAATCCTCTACAGTTCTGTCAAGGAGTTTGGTTATGGGTATATTAGGATGGCTAAACGTATGGTGCGATCAGCCCATTTTTAGGGTCTCTCAGAGCATAGCTCAATGGCCCGGCTTTAAGTCAGGGCTCTAGTGCTGGCCATTGCAGAGCAGCTCACACGGACGTGTTGTTGAAGCCACTCTCTACGTTATTTTAGCTGAATGTGCTTAGGCGCGTCATTGTCTTGTTGGAAGGTAACCTTCGGCCCAGTCTGACAAAGGCCTGGACACTCTGGAGCAGGTTTTGTCGTCCTTTGTTATTTTTTGGGTTTTTGTTATCGTTTGTCTCAGGAGTATCCCTGTGTAACTTAGCCGACGCCGCCATTCATTTTTCCCTTGATGCCCCAACCAGATTTCCTGTACCCTGCAGTCTGCAACAACACCCCCACAGCTGATGCCTGCACCACAATGCTTCACTGTCTTGAGAGGACTAGGATATAGCACAGGTGATGAAGCCAGGTTGCCTGAAGTTTTACTCCAACACATACCGCTTAGAATAAGGCCAAAAAGTTCTATCTTGGTCTGATCAGACCAGAGAATCTTATTTCTCAACATCTTGGAGTCCTCCATGCGGGCTTTCATGTGTATTGCCCACTGACGGAGATATGTCTCCGTCGGCCCACTATGCATATAAAGCACACCCGATCTGGATCGTGGAGCGGCTGCCCCCAGCCAGTGATGGTTGACTTTCTACAACTTTCTCCCATCTTCCGACTGCATCTCTGGATCTCAGCCACAGTGATCTTTGGGTTCTCCTTTACCTCTCTCACCAAGGCTCTTCAACCCCCAATAGCTCAGTTTGGCCGGACAGCCAGCCCGAAGCGGGGGCCCCTTTTTTTTTTTTTTTTGGGCTTGCTAGCCCCAGTACACCGGGACACGGGCCCAGCTCTAGGAAGCGGTTCTGGTCTTAGTCCACCAACTGTCTATCCATTAATGCGATTATGAGAAGGCCACTCTGATGCTCTAGCGAACTTAGTAGCCTGACAGCAGAAATTTTTTTGCTAAACCTTCCGATCTTGCCTTGCCACAATTCTGTCTCTGAGATCTTCAGGCAGTTCCTTTGACCTCATGATTATCATTTGCACCTCCTAGACCCCATGCAGTCATGCCTGAGCTGCCGTAAGGTCTTATATAGACAGGTGTGTGGCTTTCTTAATCAAGTCCAATCAGTATAATCAAAACACAGCTGGACTCAAATGAAGGTATAGAACCATCTCAAGGATAATCAGAAGAAATGGACAGCACCTGAGTTAAATATATGAGTGTTACAGCAAAGGGTCTGAATACTTAGGATTATGTGATATTTCAGTTTTTCTTTTTAATAAATTTGCAAAAATGTCAAAAATTCTGTGTTATTCTGTCAATATTGGGTGCTGTGTGTAAATTAATGAGGAAAAAAAAAAAAACTTAAATTATTTTAGCAAATGGCTACAATATAACAAATAGTGAAAAATTTAAAGGGGTCTGAATAATTTCCATACCCACTGTAATAGGCTGCTGCTGTATACCAGAATCTGGATGTTTGAACGCCAAGGCGCAGAACGGAGAATCGACAATGAGATACTATTTGAATACTATTAAAGTACGCATCACCGTGGTATGTGCGAGAGTAGGATGATCTACAATACTTTCTTTAGCACATACCTTTACCTTTGCATTTATGTTAAATGATACAAGCTGGGATGCTCATTTAGCATGTGCCGAACGCCCAAGGAGCTCAGAGTTTTTTTTCTCTTTTGCCCGACGGTATAATTGGTATTGCTACCGTTTAACTTATTTTTATGTAATTAATTCCTACCTTCTTAGCATCTGTGTTGGCATTCCATCCAAAACTACAATAATTGATATACTCATGTTCCCAACATTTTTGTAAAACATCTTTGACTGGATGTGTTTCTACATGCCCCCTTACAGAACACCAGTATGCCATCTTTAAAGGGGTCATATGATGCCATTAAAAAATGAACATTAATTTGTGTTTTGGTGTAATGAATGTGCTTTATGTGGTTTAAGCGTAAAAAACACGATTATTTTCCGACATACTGTACATTATTGTTTACTCCTACATTATGCCCCCAGCCTTTTTGCAAACGGAGATTTATACTATTCCTCTAGAGTCGATTTTACAAAAGCCTCATCGACGTCTATGCAAAAAGCGCAAGTGTGCTGCTGATTGGCCAGCTATCCAGATTGGTGATTGTGATTGCACCCATAATACCTCAAGCGTGGATACTGCGAAATGTTACTGCCCCTCTCACCATAATGTATGAGAGCCGTCTCCTGGGCGCCGCCCCAACTAAGACAAAAATCATGAGAAACCATTCACAACGAAGTTGGGAGCATTTGTTGCAGGTACAGTGCGCGGGACATTAATTCATCGGGCATTATAATTACGGATTATAATGTCTTTTTACTTGTTGCGTTGCATCGCGCCGTGTGAACAAAACCACGTCTGCATTTGTGATCAGAAATGACAAACAAGCAACATCCTATAGGTTCTGTACTGGAATTAGTCAAGTAGTTCACCTGGTTCGAGACTTCGGGTTTTTCGAGGGTCGTTCGTTCATCATTGACAGCCCTCCCATTAAGCTTTAACCCAATGCCAGTCATGCCGGCAGGCCAATAGGGATATTGACATTAGTTCATCTCTCGATTATTGTCTTCGGAGTTCTTTGAGTCGGTTAATTCATCACGGACGGCCCCATAAGCCCAAACCCGCAAGATCTTAGGTCAGCCTGGCTTAAACGAAGTAGAATGGAATCTTTTCTGTTTACTATATAGCAGTTTGATTGTTTGTTTCGTCTAGCTGTGATCTAACGTTTGCATAAGCTAGTGTAGATGTTACTAGAGAAGTAACACGTACACATTTTAATTAGGTATTTGCTGAATGAACGAAATGACTCGCAAAAAGTATTCGTTCATACCTTTGCTGATAGAGACTCGAATTGGTCAAGAGTCGGCTAATAAGTTAATATGCCAATAGCATCCGAAACATCTCCCCTATCACACCTGCAGCGCTGAGCTGCGCGATGTTTCTAAAATGCCGCCTGGCTGTTAAATCCTCCGCCCTACTGGAAACTTTTTTCAGGCCTTACTGATTGGCCACATAGAGCTTTATGCGTTGAGCTTATATCGCCACCTGTTGCTTTGGAATGCTCTTGAACAGTGCTTCATAGCATTGCGTTTGTAGTAATTCAGATTCTGTTTTACATTGTGAGATTTTTTTTAAAACGAGGCAGAAGGAACGAAAAGGAAAAAAAAACTCTGTTATAAAAAGTATAAACGTGATATGGTGCTTGTGGCGATGTGGAACATGCTTACGATTTACACGTACAACGCGGGTAATGATCAAAAACGGAAAGTTTTTCCTTACGTTTTTAAATAGTTTCACGCTATAAGGACAACGTTCAAAACGCTCACTCGCGTTTACGACATCTCCGCAAAACGCGCTCAAAAACACTGTATTTCGTTTAGCCAGCCCGCCAGTAGTTGCGCTGTCAACCTTGTTTTTTTTTGTTTTTGTTAGTAAAAAGTACCTGTTGCCGTGTGTATATGATGCGTACGCCTCCGCTGTTGTTTGTAATATTGGTGAAGTGAATCCACACTTTGCTGAAGAAGCGTTGGCAAACTCTTAAACGGCAACAACAGTACCATGTACTCCGCCGTTGTTGTGTATGTTTGTTCGCGCTTGCCTTTAAAATCGACACATACTGCGCATGTCTACATACCTAACACGTACTACGCACGCGTATGACATAACCATTTTCAAAGATTCCCGTATTTGGTGTTTACACGGAAACAATAACTGTGCCGTTTTCAAAAACTTGCACTTTAACCGTGCCCCACCCGTTTAACAAAAATAAATACGCATTTTCTTGATGTCCCCAACGTGTTGTCGTGCTGTAAGAGGCCCCTAAGTTCTACAATGCAACACAAAAACCCAGAACGCGACATAAGTGATAATACATATCAAAAAAGCTAAATAAATAAAAATAAGTAAAATATCTAAATATAAATACATGAGTAAACATTTGACTATTAACCAAAATTAATAATCAGACATGCTCATCCTTAATACGTTTTACTTATAATAAACATATCGTTATAGAATTTTACATTTACAGTGTACATTATTGTCGTTTTATTTATTCTTTATTTATATTCTTTTTATTTGTACAAAATGTAGCCCGGAAGGATCGTATCATGCTCTTTTTTTCTTTGTAATGAGAAACGCACTTACATTGCTTACAAAATATCTTGAGTTTCAAATAGATGCCATTCAGAATCCTGGAAATATAAACGTTTGCACAAAAATTCATTAAGCAGTACAACCATTTTTAACTGTGATAATGATAAGAAATGTTTCTTGAGCCAGCCAAATCAAGTATTATTAGAATAGATACTAATGCCCTAGAGCAATGAATTCTAAATTCAGCTTTACATCACAGGAATAAATTAGTTTTTAAAATATATTAAAATAGAAACAGTTACTTTAAATTGTAAAAATATGTAACAACTATTACTGTTTCTACTGATTTCTGAATCAAATAATGTAGCTTTGGTGAGCAATATAAGGAGACTTAAAAATTCTGCCATGACCCTAGCCTTTCAAAAGTTAGTGTATATGGTAAAATGAAAATTTTACGTACATTTTTTCCCTTTATTTAAAATGGGACAAAAGAATTTCGTTTGCCCTGAACTTTCAGCCAAGCTCAAGCCATGACATCAAACAAACACTGAAAAATAGGATGTCATTATTTAGATATGAACCAGTGAACCTTGGTCCAATATAAATTCATCAAGGTTATTGATACAGTGATAGTCACCTCCCCAGCAGAAACAAGACAGTGAGATATTGTCGAATTCATGAAGCATGTAATTTTCAAGTCCTTTAAAATAAGGTTTCACATAAGCACGGCTGCTGTTCTCTTAATTTAGAGTATACACCCGAATCTGATTATAAATATATTAATGAGCCATATCGAGCGCTGGACATACACTGTAGACATACTTATAGTGTACAATCAATGTCAAACTGTGCAGGCCGTCTAAAATACACATTCTAATTAATATTCAGATGACAAATACATACAAAGTCATTTGTAAGAGCAGACATTTTTATCAGTCTCTGATCAACAGACCCCGAACGTGAGACTGACTTGAAGACATTTGCGACTCATCTGTACAAATCACACAGTCTGTACAAATGTGCACAGACATTTGCAGTGGCTTGCTTCCTTGCAATCCGATGAGTGGGATGGTTAAAGAGACGTCACCCCCACAAAAATTACATTTCTGTCTCATTACTCGAGCCTCATAGCCCTATTCCCAAGACCTGCATGAGTTTCTTTCTTCTGTTGAACATAAAAGAAGATATACTGAAGCATGTTGGTAAACAAATAGTTGCTGGTAGCCATTGACTTCCACAGTATGGAAAAAACAATACTATGGAAATCAATGGCAACCAATGGCAAAAATCACTTTTTTGGTTAAGCTGTCCCTTTAAGATATTCATATTTTTTTTCTATCAAAATTATTTTCTTTTCTTTTTCCAAATGCATTATTATACCCTCAAAGACATTACAGATGAGACATTATTTGCTAACATAAATGCATGTGGCCTTGTATTGAAATAACATTTTGCTATAAAAAAAAAAATGACATTTCCTTTTCTGATCCTTAGCATTCGGTTAGTCTAAGAAGCAGACAAAAACTCTCTCAGAGACTGATATTGGCACAAATTCACAGTTATTACACTTTGCTTAATGCAAATGCATGATTAAAACATCAATATATTTTGCATTATTTTATTATATCTTGGGAATATGGTGTTATTTTCCACAAAGTGACTTAACCCTTTCTTATTTGTCCATGGGTTTGAAAACTGAAGTTTGGTGATGGTGGCACCAACTAATGTGTGGTGATCCTCAACAAACTGTACAAACTTTCTGACCCAATACTGACAATAAACAATGCAGAATAAAATGCATTTAGACACATAATGAGTCAAATTTCCATCCCAAATGTATCAAAATAGGATGAAAATAATGACACAATGTTAGCGCCCAAAGCCTTATCCTTTGCAAAGTCTCCTTGGTTGGACATAAGCAAATAGTAAGCAAAAGTAAATAAAAATGGAACCATATGAATCCTACAGAAATTCCATGCTTTTCCCTCTTCAAAACAGCTTTTCACACTGCACTTCACTCTGGGTTATCATCATTCTAAACACAGCTTTTAACCCCATGCAAAGATACGTTTTACACTTTGTCATTTTGAAGCAGGGTTAGCACTGTTTTTTTTACCCAGGGTTATGAAAGCCTGCTTCTGTGCTGTTAACTCTGCATTACGTTGTCAAACTTGTGCAGTGTGAAATGCAGTATTAGAATGTCACGACTAGATGCTTAGCAACAGAAACCCGACCGCGTGCCTCATATTCATGTGCTTTGGACAGTCACAGAAACACTGTGCGCTGTATAAACAGTTGTTTCAGCGTTTGAGGGGAAACATGTCAATTGGTGACAGAAAACAAGTGAATTGGATTGAAGAAAAGATTGTTTTATTCTTACCTTCATAGTCTGAAAAGGAAAAACTTGATACTGCAGTCGGCAATATATAATTTGAGGATGCTCAATGCTAAAGTCGTCGTGTAAACAGGTCGCATACAGCGTTTGTCCAATCAATGACACAGACAAATAAAAATAAAAAAAAATAAAAGAAACGAAAAAGGATAAAAACATGCCAAATCCAAGAACAAACCGCCGGTATAGGGATGTACAGTGTGAAACTTCAGTTTATGAATACACAGGATTAATTCTAAACACCGGGTAATTTATGAACAGTTAACAATGTGAAACGTGAAACAATATAACCCTTTCACTCAGGGTTTACGATGACCCAGGGTTAACTACTTCAAATGTGAAAGGCCGTAAAGTTTGTCTAAGGAGTTGAATTTTCTCTTTTTTCAGTTTCAAGAGACTGACACTACTACAAACCACAGTTGCGATATTTTTGCTTTCAGAAATATTCTGTCATTGATTTCTGCGTGAATGACATCAGAGCAATATCACAAACAGCAATGATAAAGATGAGCTTTGGAAATCTGCAGCATTATGTGAAATGCAGTTTGCTTAAATATTTACAGTGGGGTCTAACAGTATGAGATCTTGAGCTTTGTCTTTTCTTTGTCTTAAATATTTCAAAATGCTAAAACTCAAAGGGATAGTTCACCCAGAAATGAAAATTTGATGTTTATCTGCTTTCCCCCAGGGCATCCAAGATGTAGGTGACTTTGTTTCTTCAGCAGAACACAAACTGAGATTTTTAACTCAAAACGTTGCAGTCTGTCAGTCATATAATGTCAGTGGACGGGAATCACGGCTTTGAGAGTCATAAAACATACACAACCAAAACCCAATTAAACCCTGCGGCTCATTACGATACATTGATGCTGAAAAGACACAAAACGATCGGTCTGCTTGCTAAGACACTGAACAGTATTTATATAGTTTTTTACTCTCCTGATTTCCACCCGCAACAGTACCTCAGAGACTGTCCTGGAGGCAGCTTCGCGTATTCTTCTTCTTCAGCCGGTGCGTGTTTAGGCGTCTTCTTCTTTTTCTTGCTTACTGCGATGGATCACAGACTTATAAGTGCATTACCGCCACCTATCTCTCAAAATGACGTCCTATTGACACTCATATCTAAATCTCCAATGCGGAAGTGATCAATGGTGGCGGTAATGCACTAGATATAAGATCTGCGCAAGATTCCCTATCCCAACCACATAAAGACAAAGAAGAGGCAAGCAAGACGCGCTAAACACGCGACCGGGTATGAAGAAGAAGACCGCGAACGCGCATCAGGACAGGTCAGACCAGACATTTGCTGTGAAAATCCATTGCCACGGTAAAATCATATAAATACTGTTCAGCTGTCTTGCACTATGACCGACGTCGTTTTGTTGTCTTTTCAACATCCATATGTATTCGTCACGATGCCGCTAGGTATCCCAGGGTTTTAAAAATTATTGCAGTTTGTTTCGTGTATGTTTTATGACTCTTCAAAGACCGTGATTCACATCCAAGCATTATATAGACTTCAGACTTGCAACGCCGTTGGCAATTTAAAAAAGTTAAAAATCTTATTTGTAGTTAACTACTGAAGAAAAGAAACTGCAACAAAAGTCACCTACATCTTGGGATTGGATGCACCTGGGGCGTAAGCCTAGATAAACATCAATTTTAATTTTTGGCATTTAGATGAGTGAACTTATCCCTTTTTAAATGAAACTTGGGAAAAAGAAATAGGAAAAATACAGACTCCAGATAGTCTCTAGACTGTGCCGACTCATTGTAAATGCAGTCAAGCCCATATTTTATATTTAATTTTTTAAGATATTTTGGCACCACAAAATTTATTTTCAGGTCGAATGATTGAGCCGAATTCTATCTTTAAAATGCTATGCTAACAATCCAACACGATTCCCTTTCGAGAATGCATTGTAATGCGTTTCGATGCTCTCTGCACACACATATAAACCACAATACACTTGCACACCTTGCCCCCCAAAGAATCCCAAAAGCAGCTCCTTGATGAGTTTTAATGCTCCAAAAGGAAAAAAAAAATATATATAAAAAATATTGACCAATAAGTACTGCCAGAGAGAGTCACCTCCCAGGCGCTGTTGTCATTGAAATCGAGAGTCTTATTATCAACAATGAGGAGAATCCCGGTGGCCGCGAGAAATCGGGGGAGGGAATGCCCGTAGGTGATAGGGGGCTCTTGGTACAGGGTGTGCCCTGGACAAACTGAATGACGTGTCAGATTTTTGGTGAGGTCACACACAGCATTCGACGGGTGGAGTCCGGCTTTCCATTGAGGCCCCCACCCTGAACAGAGAGTGCCCTGGCCCGTGAGGGTCTGCGAGGGATGATTCGCTGTGCGGGCAGCCAGATCCCGTAGGGGTTTGGGCTAACCCCGGGTGGCAGCATGGGGGGCAGGGTCGAGCGGTAGGACTTACTTGTTCCACCACCGTGTCGAGGACGCGGGCGCATAGCCGTACGCCGAAGAGCGCCGAGAGCACGCCCTTCGGTTGCACTTGGCCGCCCAGGAATAGTTATAGATGGGTGGGGTCACTGATGTACCGTGGTTAGACAAAGGAGTGGTGTCTACTTGCCGGTTGGATCTCCAACTCATATTCACTAATCACTAGCCATGCCATTGAATGAGGAAACATAAATGTCTGTTATCACATTCATCTTTCTGATAAAAGCTTCTATTTTCTAGCCCCATTTTGCGAAAGTGCACCATTGTAGACCATTTTCAATCTGCGTAAAAACCTCTGCTAAAAGATTTGATTTAAATATATTTTATTCAGCAAGGAAGCATTAAATTGATCAAGACTTTTACATTATGAAATTTAAGATATATATTTTTTTCCACTTTCTATTCATCAGAAATTTCTGAAAAATGTATCATGTTTCCACAAAAATATTAAGCAGCAACTTTTCATCATTGATAATAATAAGAAATGTTTCTTCAACAGCAAATCAGCATATTAGAATGATTCTGAAGAATCATGTGACACTAAAGACAGGAGTAATTGCTGCTAAAAATACAGCTTTGCCATCACAGGAATAAATTACATTTTAAAAATATATTCACACAGGAAACTGTTATTTTAAATTGCAATATATTTTCAATACTTTCAGGTTTTACTGTATTTTTGATAAAACAATTGGCATAAGAGATTTTTTTTAAATGTTTAAAAATCTTACAGACATTTGAATGGTATTATGAAGAAAAAACTAATATAATCATTTTTAAAAAATGACAAAATTACTTTTATATTCCTTTTAAATTGAATATTTTAACTCAAAACCTTTACTTACCCTCATTATAAAGTTGTATGCTGTTATTTTTATATGAAACAATAGAATACTTGTTTTTTTTTACTTTTTGAAGGATGTTTTTCATTCTTTTTGGAACTTGATGCTCACTATGGACTGTTGTTATCTATGGAAAAGAGTTGCATGAAGACTTTTCAAATGTTCTCCTTATAAGAGCTACAAAAAATAAGAGCATACAGGTTTGGAATGGCATTTGGTGAGTAAAGAATCATTAAATATCATTTACATCCCCCCCCCCCCCCCCCAATAAACAAAAGGAACGAAATTTTTTTAATTAGAAGGTGAGTGATATAGACAGTGCAATGCCCGTGCAGACTACTCTAAAGTCCCCCCCCCCCATGAATTCCTATAAGCACTGCTCTACTAGACTACTAAACACAAACTACAGCCTCACCCAAAACTCAGAGGAGAGCACTGATCTTATATGAAAACACAAGCACCTCCGGAAAGGGCAAATAAAACCCAAAAACATTATTTACAGAGCCTCATAGATGACAAACCAAAAATCAGGATGTTTAATGATGACAAATGATTCTAAATAGGTCTAAATTAAGACTCATATCGCTTGTTTACTGTGACATTATGCTAAATGTTGTGCCGCCATCGGGGGAGGGTGACTTCTATTGAAAGCCCGAGTATATGTTTATTGTACAAGTATAGGTTTTTTTTTTTTTTTTGTCTTTTTTTTTTTTTTTTGTCTCTGAATTAGATACCGACAAACGGCAAAAAGCTCCCCCACCATTCCCCCCACCCCCCCCCCTCCACAGTAGGGTTTCGTGAGAGGAAATACAAATGCTCAAACAAGAGGAATGCCCCCTACTTTCTCACAGCTTGGGCCAAAAGATTCACAAATTCCCATGATACTAGTTTCACAGTAATTGAGTCAGATAATGCAAAAATGAAGAAAAGAGATTCTAGTATCCTACATCATACTTCCTGTTGCATAAAAAGTAACACTATTTGTTATGACAGGGACATTTCAATCATGAGAATTAATTTAAACCATGTTTCCCTTCCTTTCCGGTGCAATGCATAGAAATGAGACCAGTGGCCTGGAATGAGATAAGCTGCATTGGTTTGTAAAAGAAAGGTCATTCTTATCATCATTAATTTAATGTATCTGCAGAAATAATATTTCAGTGTAAAAGGGCATTTTGGAGGCCCAAAGGAACATTTTCTCCTTTTAATAGCTCTTTTAAGAGACTTAATGGCGTTCTCAGCTTTTAAGTTTCAACTTAGTCTTAAATATTTCTTTTAAAGAAATATTAGTAAGAAATATAAGACAATAGTTTATGTACAGTAACAGGAATGATCTCAAGGGGAGTCAGGTAAGATTAATAGTGTTTTTTTTTCTCAGGAGAAGCTTGAGAGGCAGAAGACTTAAGCAAACATCTCCATTTGCTCTCCATTTAATCTCATTGCTGTCTAAGATAACAATTGATGTTTTTTTTTTTTTTTCAACAAGAGTTCTGTGTGATGTTTTTCTATTCCTGTGGGGGTGCGTCTAATGCAGTGTTTTCGGTAGTTAAACACAATATTCCATTTAAATAATGTTAAATAACATCCACAAACCTACTGACAAAAGAATTGTGAAGCATACATAATATAGGCAGCCAAGCAAATGAAATGGGATATTCACTGAGACACATCCTTTAGCAATTGATTGAATTGAGAATAGTGGGAATTTTATACCAGAATAGAGGCAGGTGGTTGGGGGGAAGGGCTGACAAGTACGAGGGATTTGTGTTGTCAGCCAAAAAACAGAAAATCGTTTCAGAGGCAGAGCAAATTACTAGGTTTTGATTAAAGATTACGAAGATAAATTTTTTTTCATTTGCAATAACATGCACTGATGAATCATGGACAATAAGTTCAAGAACAGTTTAAGTAAATAGGGCCAGATAACATCAGAAAACAAAATAAAATGTAAGAAAATCATTGACCTTGTTGGGGTGAATCACCTGTGAGTCAGACACTTCTGAAGGCTTCTCAGTCAGGCTGCTGCTCTCGGCTTGGACCAAGTCATTGTATTTGATGCTGACATCCTCATCAGAATAGTGCAGGCTGCCGGGACTGGGTCGTGGTGGAGATCTAGAGGAAAACAGACAGAGAAACACTTTACTAATCATTCATAATCAACAAATGCTGTTTTGTGATTTGTAACAATAGACAAAGTCGTCTCTGACGTTAAACATTTAGTTCACCCAAAATTAAAAAAAATTGTCCATCAAATTAGGGCTGTCAAGATATTAGATTTAAATATATTAGATCAAAATAGCCTTTATATCTAGATCAAACTAGTACTATCAGATATACAAAAAATATATAGATATACAGAGGCGGACAAAGTACTCAACTCCATTACTTGAAGTAAAGGCTACAGGATTACTGCTGTCAAGATATGTATCTCCATTACAGTAAAATGTTGCTAAAGGACAGCATCTTTACTTAGTAAAAAGCTACAGACACGTACTAGTGCTTTTAAAAGTAACTTAAGTACCAAAAGTAAAGATTCCTTTTTTATGCAATTGCACATAATACATAATATTCGCCAAATAATACTTTAAATACCTTTGATGCAACTTACAATACATTGCACCTGCTGAATACATTGACTAGCTTGTAGTATCTTTGGAGTAAAGAGCTTTTAGAGTGTTAAAAACCTATGGGGGAAAAACAAACCCATAAATAAATAAATATTTAACACCCATACCCACCCCCACAAAAGCAGGATTGTAGTGATCTCACACAGCTCTACAGTGTGGTAGCCCACACATCTATGTCGGAGCCATTCAATCACATTGAACAGACATCGCGATACAAGTGGACAGTGAAATCCTGTATCAATACAGAGTGAATACGGAAGAAAAAAATCAAATCCTGCTTTAAAAACCCAGCAACACATACTGTACTCTGTATAACTTTACAACCCTCGAAACACGCTTAACAAAAAGACAAGACTGGATATTTGACATACTCAAAACAAAAATGTAAAAAATGCCCTTGTTACTTAATCGCTCTTGCGGTATTTTGATGTCACACACAGAATGGTCTGTGCTGTGCTGCTTCAAGTCCAACACCTATTGTGTGTTATTAGGAGCATTGACACAATAAGCTTCTTCTTTTTTTTTTTTTATGTGGCGCCTTTATAGGTAATTATTTTCACTTACCACAATTAGCCAAAATCAGCAATATTGGCAGGACTCTGAATATATACCACACATATTACTTCTTATTATGCAATTCTGTTGTAAATAAATATCACATATTCGCCAGTGGTAGTGACTTCAAAAAATGCTGCAGAGAATATCATTTCATGAAGCCCCTACAAGAGGCATTACTGAAATAACACTGTCTGAAAACAAAGAAAGTCACATTTTAGAGAAGGAAAAAATCACCTACTGACTTTCAAAGCTGCTACATAGAAATGACTTTCTATTTTGAGGACCTTGATAGAAATGTAGTTGAGTGAAAAGTACAATATTTGTCTTTTCAAATGTAGTGAACGCTTAAAGTTATAAGTTCCCAGAAAAAAATAATACTCAAGTAAAGAACAGATACTCAAAAAGTGTACTTAAGAACAATACTCAAGTAAATGTACTTAGTTACTGTCCACCTCTGACAACATCATATATTTATGAATCACAAAGAATGAATCACACTGAATATTTGATGGTAGGGCAGGCAGAGATGATGAGAGTAGCTAACATCAAAAACCACCCCCCCCACACAAAAAAAAAAAAAAAACAAAAAAACAAAAAAAAACCCCCCCCCACCCAAACTGACTGACAAAAGCATACAAAGCTGTCCATCGGCACTTCCTGCCAATGGCTAATACCCCGATGTCTAACACCGCATGTTTTTTTACTGAATCATCCCTTTTCATCTCCTCCAACACGATTTTGTGTGGCAGTAGTAGCTACAAACTGCGTTGTCGTCTTTTTCTTCTTTTCTCCATTTTATAAGGGATGGCAACCAGCGTCAAGGTGAAATAACACCATACTATGCTGGAAAATGAACCAGATAGTTACTGCTACTGGGACGATTATCGTATGTAGTAGCTACCAATATGATATCAATTCTCCAATTGAGCATATATATATTATATATATATATAATACATTCAAATAAATAACACACACTCACTGGCCACCTTTATTAGGACACCTTAAGCTATTGTATAGGGTTTGAGACCCACCTTTTGCTTTTCAGAACTGCCTTAATTCTTCGTGGCATAGATTCAACAAGGTGTTGGAAACATTCCTCAGAGATTTTGGTCCATATTGACATGATAGCATCACGCAGTTGCTGCAGATTTGTCGGCTGCACATCCATGATGCGAATCTCCCATTCCACTACATCCCAAAGGTGCTCTATTGGATTGAGATCTGGTGACTGTGGAGGCCATTTGAGTAAAGTGAACTCATTGTCATGTTCAAGAAACCAGTCTGAGATGATTTGAGCTTTGCGACATGGTGCATTATCCTGCTGGAAGTAGCCATCAGAAGATGGGTACACTAGTCATAAAGGGATGGACATGGTCAGCAACAATACTCAGGTAGGCTGTGACGTTTAAACGATGCTCAATTGGTATTAAGGGGCCCAAAGTGTGCCAAGAAAATATCCCCCACACCATTACACCACCACCACCAGCCTGAACCGTTGAGACAAGGCAGGATGGATCCATGCTTTCATGTTTTTATGCCAAATTCTGACCCTACCATCTGAATGTCACAGCAGAAATCGAGACTCATCAGACCAGGCAACGTTTTTCCAATCTTCTATTGTCCAATTTTGGTGAGCTTGTGCGAATTGTAGCCTACGTTTCCTGTTCTTAGCTGACAGGAGCGGCACCCAGTGTGGTCTTCTGCTGCTGTAGCCCATCTGCTTCAGGGTTCGACGTGTTGTGCGTTCAGAGATCGTATTCTGCATACCTTGGTTGTAACGAGTGGTTATTCGAGTTACTGTTGCCTTTCTATCATCTCTAACCAGTCTGCCCATTCTCCTCTGACCTCTGACATCAACAATGCATTTTCATCCACTCAACTGCCGCTCACTGGATATTTTTTCTTTTTTGGACCATTCTCTGTAAACCCTAGAGATGATTGTGTGTGAAAATCCCAGTAGATAAGCAGTTTTTGAAATACTCAGACCAGCCCATCTGGCACCAACAACCATTCCACATTCAAAGTCACTTAAATCCCCTTTCTTCCCCATTCTGATGCTCGGTTTGAACTTCAGCAAATCGTCTTCACCACATCTAGATGCCTAAATGCATTGAGTTGCTGCCATGTGATTAGCTGATTTGATATTTGCGTTAACAAGCAGTTAAACAGGTGCAACTAATAAAGTGGCCTGTGAGTGTATATATATATATATATATATATCACAGTTATAGTCAATACCGGTTGCGACACTCCAAAGTCAAGTGATTTCATCCTGTTCCTCACAACAAATAACTGCATGGTTTCAAAAGACTTGGAATTTAATGCACAAATCACATGGACCATTTTAATGATACTTCCATGGAGCTTTTCTTTGATACAGACAGTAAATAATCAGTTTTGTGTGAACTTGACTATACAGGGGTTTAAAAAAAACGTCACAAGGAACTCATAAAGACCCAATGATGCCGCATCCTCATGGATCAATTCTCAAAGCTGATTTTGATTGGATGAATACACTCATAGAGCATTCTGCATAGTCCAGGAGAAACAACGGATGACAAGCCTTCTGAAGGGAAAGGGACAGCGAATCATCCCCCAATTTCAGGGGCTACAGGGGGTTGGACTGTACTTCTTTGAACCAGTTCACTTGTTTGTTAAAAAGGAAGGCAGAAGGATTGCCGTATGGCAGGATGGGTTTACTTGATTTGCCATAATGAGGTCTGATATGCTCAAAGTCAAGGTCACTGGAGATGTTAGCTTTTGAACTGAGGCTGCTAAGCTGCCCTGCTTCAGTTATTACTTCAGTTGGCTTATAAATCAAGCTGAAATAAAACACATGGGGAAGAGGCTTTAAAGAACCATGCGGGAAGCTAATGAGAAAAAGGAATATCTGATATGCAAGAGAGTTAATAAAAAACATGGCATATACCAGCCAACAGAATCAATGGCGAAATGAGGATGCTTTGTTCAACCTGAAAATGAACAAGAGGACCATGTGCTAGCTTTATATTCATGGAAAGCCTTGGTGGTGGAGGGGCTGTCCCAACAAAAATCGGGCCCCTGGGAATAAAGCAAGAGCACTAGGGGGAAGGGAGGGTTATGACATTGTATCTGTTTAAAATTCAGAGGAGGCTGAGGTTTGAGGAAGGTTGAAACAGAGAGGCGGAGCCACATCAAACCGCCCCAACACCCTTCAGCAACCAGAAATGAGCTTCAATTATTCACGAGCGCTGAGATCATCCATTCTTCTTATCCACCCTCATCTCTCACCTCTATCTCTTCCGTCCCATACCAAACCCTTTCCTTTCCTTCATCAAAGATATTTCCCGTGGCTCCATCTTGATGGGAGCTCATTAGCAGGACTGCATCCAAAGTGGAAGTCCTTCACTGCCCAGGCTCTTTGATCTCCGTCCTGGGCCTCTGCATCTGGGCAGAGAACCAGCACAAACCCCCCAGCACATTCCAGTATAATGGGCCCAGAGCGGCTTCTCCAATTACCACCAGAGGAAGCTCGAAGCAGACCCTTCCCTTCATCCAATCGAGTTAAGTTGCCTGCGAAGTCCTTTAGTTCATTAGAATAATGGGAATGCCATAGATTATTATTGCACACCGTTTATGCAAATATGTCCAAATCCAAAAAAGTGTCTATAGAAGTCCTGAAGCAGGGCGTAAACTAAAGTGGGGTTTGGGGGAGGTCTGACCTCCCCAATTAAGGCCTGAACTCCTTCAAAGGAATGAGATAAATGTATTAAACCATGTTATTTTTACATGTTACATTGGAAATGTATTATTTTTTTTTTTGAGTTTTCAAACAATGGTTCACTAAGGATAGTGAAAATATGCAAGACCTGGTCACCTGGTCACATTTGCCCAATGTGGTAACCATAGCTAAAGTAGTCGCTCAAGCATTTTCCAGTGCAATAATCACCTGGTTGGTCATTTCATTTTTGCAGCATCACGCTGGGTAGCTCCACCCACCCAAAAATCTCATTGTCCAAAATCTTGGTCCACAAAGCTGCATACTACAAAATGCTCTGATTGGCTTGCACTGTGCAGTGTGAAAACATTTTGTATCTGGTTAGGACATAAGTATTATGATCCGTATCAGATGATACACTGACAAAATGTACTGTCATGATCAATCAGTCACTTTATTGTAGATATCACAAGAAAATAAGAATTTTAAAGACATTTGGCTAAATGTGCTGACGGTGACAAAAGTAAGTACGTACATAAGTAAGTACTTTATTCCTATAGCACTTTTCTAGAGCACATGTCACTGTCTTGAAGATCTTTCTTTTAGTCCTTAATCAAAAGGGGAGACGGTATGTCTATCATAAATATGGTCTGATCTAAGCTCAAGACAAGAGAATGTGAAGAAAGATGCTTTGTTGAAGCAGCTTACATAGATGGTCAATTTCCACAGAATGCACTTTGAATGTCAATAAGACACAAAGGAGGGGTGTCTGAGTGGTCCAACTTTCACAGTCTGGTGTGTTCTTTCAGTTGACAGATTGCAGTTGGGGATTTGAAAAGAGCGACTGTCATTAAAATCCATGCCAACTCAATCCATTTAAAGGATGCCTGAAGTAGAATTTAAATCAACAGCCGGGCCTAAGCTCTATGTGTGGACAGAATACATTCCTCTCTAGCTCTTTGTTTGAAGCCATTTGGGAATTAAACCCATTGTGCAAACAATGTCCTGAACAGCATACTGACAGTGTTTACCTCAAAGAAAATTCCAGAAAAAAAACATTATATTAGCAGAGCAAACTATTCTGTTATACGCTCTCTGTGAAGTGATATCACTGTATATGTTTCTTATGAATGGAAATTGTGATTCATGCACATATACTAACCGGGTATAGATTCCGTTCTTACGACAGAAGGAATTTTTGACCGAGAGTCGACGGTTGTTGAGCTCCAGGGCAGGGAAGCGTCCTTCATCCAGCTGTACCATCTCTCCATGGGAGAGGGGCAGAGATGTGCAATTTGAATGGGCACCTATGGACAGAGATAAGAGGACAACCTATGAGGATCTACCTATCCATATCTATCCATCCATCCAAATATCCAGTTTCATTCATAAATGCATCAAATTACAAAGTAAACTTTATCCATCCAACCAACCAATGATATATTCATCCAAATAAATAGATGCTTATCTAAGTACATGAAAGTTCACTTCACTTTGCTGTTGACATCAAAATGACAAAAAAGGTTGTGCATCTAATCTAAATCTAACTCTGTGGTATTTTCATGCAAAAATACCACAGGCTCTGGGTTTGGCCTTGTTGTATACATGACCATGGCAGCGAAGCAAGTCAAATCTCACTAGGTCATTCAACACGCATCTTCTAAAGTCAAAAGACCTATGATCTCAAAGAGTCGAACTGACGTGTGATTCCAGGGAGGTGAGGAGCGCAGTGACCTCCTCGCCTAAATGGACAGTGTGATCTCCCACCTTGCAGAACTTCTGGCCTCACTGGACTTCAGTAAAACAAACCGGCACCAATAGATCAGGACCAAACAGGGTCAGGCGGGTGGGGTGTATCTTGAGAGAAGCCCTTTGTGTCCTACACAAACACTTCCTTTGTGCTACTCACACATCCACAACCCTGTTTACTGACCCTGGCCCTGGCACAGCACTAAATGCTGAACAAGCTCAGAAGCAGACATGTGAGAATCCCTCCCACACACACACATTAATAAAAAATGTAAAAGATTGGATGACCAATAATTTTCGGATAAGACAGAGATATTACTTATTGGATCAAAAGACAGTACACAGAATCTCTTGGATTACAATTTGCAACTAGACGGGTGTACTGTTACTTCCTCTACAGTCAAAAATCTGGGTGTTATATTAGATAGCAACTTGTCTTTTGAAAATCATATTTCCCATGTTACAAAAACAGCATTCTTCCATCTTAGAAACATTGTTACCTGTTTCTGATGCAGAAAAGCTAGTTCATGCATTCATGACCTCTAGACTGGACTATTGTAATGCACTGCTAGGTGGTTGTACCGCATCTTCAATAAACAAGCTACAGATAATCCAAAATGCAGCGGCTAGAGTCCTTAACAGGTCAAGAAAATATGATCATATTACCCCAATTTACAGTCTCTGCACTGGCTACCTATTAAGTCCGTATCAGTTACAAAATATTATTACTTGCCTATAAGGCCCTTAACTGGGTTAGATCCTGCGTACCGAACTAAGCTTCTACCAAGCTACAATCCATCATGGCTCCCTAAGTCGCAAAACTCTGACTTTGTAGTACCTAGGATCGGCACAAGTACACTAAAGGAGTAGAGCATTGTTCGCATTGGGCTCCCAAACCTGGAATAGCCTTCCAGTGATATAGGTCGGGTTCAAAACACTGTTTAAATCAGTTGAAGACACATCTATTGGCCAAGCATTCAAATAAGGCTATCATACTCTTGTCATGAGGTTATATCTGATCAAATGCACATTATTATTCGTTTGTTTGGGTTAAACAAATAATTTTTGCTTTGTTGGAACAGCAGCTACGCTAACTATTTCTCTTTTTGTTTCTCTGTTTTTGCCATTACACAAGCTTCAGTCTGGATCCAGAACACCTGAGAAGAGATGATGCCAACCCCTCATAGGACCTCAGATGATTCCACCCCTGAAACAACTTACAGAACTACCACATTTTGCTATAAGTTTGATTGCATCATATAATAATTGCTGTTAATAGTGTTCATCATCTGTTTGATTACGTCTTTAATTTATTTTTCCGTACATTTCTGCCATATGTACATTGACTGACAGTCACCACTGATAAGCTACCACTAAATATTGTAGAAACTTAATTTGCTGTAAAGTTGCTTTGCAGTGATTTGTATCGTGAAAAGCGCTGTACAAATAAACTTGAATGAACACACAGATCAGCCCACAACCTGACCTCCCCAGACCTCTAAGCAGAAAGTTGCAACATGCATGGAGCCCACAGTCCATATTGGACACAAAACTAGAAAGCACTTTCTCAATCTGGCAAGCTCTAATGTAACTGGTTGGCTTTACGCGGCGTTTTGCAATAAATGCATTTTTAACCAATCCAACTGGAAACAAAAGGCTGAGTCAGTCAAATAGCTGGCTATGTGATATTTGCTCTTTTTTAAAGGCTGTGACACACCAAGCTGATGGTCGGTCGCCAGCCAATGTTGGTCCATTCTTTAATGCCTGTCAACTCAGTTTTTGCAGTGTGTTCCACATTGTTGGCACTAGTGGTACCCCATTGGTGGATTTTTTAAGTTGAATAGGTGTCAGTGAGAAAGTTGGTGAGAAAGACAAATCTGATTAGCTGTTCAAACCAGTGCACAAGAAGAAAAGTGATGTGATGAAAGCAGAAGTGACGCACACAGAGAGCTCTTTAATTTTAGGTCTTCATGTTCCTTATGCATTCTAATATGCAAACATTTTCATAATGACATGGCCATCTAGAAAGTGCTAGTCCTAGTTTTGGTTTCCCTTTCTGAATGATAAATACAGACTACTGCCACCTGCTGGTATGGAGAGTTATTGATGCAGGGTTGAATGTACATGCTGGTTGGCTGCAGTCTTTCTCATGTGATCAAGCTCAACTTTCTGGCCCAGATGCACACAATGTGAGCCTACAACACAGCCGACTTTCATCACCCCTAATTCTTTTATGTTGGTTTGGTGTGTTGTGGCCTTAAGGGTTTGTGGTCCATTTCATAAGTGGCAAAAAACCACAGAGTTTTGTGTGAAACTACTCAAGAATAGTGAGAAATTACATGATTGTCACCTTCTTTCCTAAGTTGAGAGAAGACATGAAATGATAAGTGATGTAATTTTACGTGAGGCAGAAAATGCCTCCCTCTGAGGCAGCAAAATGAGTCAGCAATCATGTTGATAGTAATGACTACAACCAACTGAAGCAAACATATGCTGCTATTGATTCTTTGAGCTTCTCTCAAGTGGAAAATCACCTTTTCCCAGAGCACCATGGCAATACCCACTAGTGATGGGAAAATGGAGCTAAATTTGAGTCCATTTCAATTTAATCACGTCAGTCAGCAGAGAAAGATAGGGCAATTCGAGTAATTGAGAGATATTATGGATCTATTTACAGTGTTTTTGGCTCATCAACCCACCTGAGTCTGTTTTCTTGGTGTATTTTTTGCTCTGCCCCCGTATGATGAGGATGAAGATGAGCAGAAGGATGAAAATGAGTCCCACGAGAGCAATGACCACCAGAAACCACCATTCCTCATAAAAGGGGGAGACCTTTTGGGCTGGTAAAAGAGAAAAGAAGCAGAAAAATGGGTTTGCACTGTGTAACACAAAACCATTTAAGCTTTCTGGTGTGCAGGTTTACTGACCTGATATTGAAGGAGAAGGTGCACTTGGAGAACCGTAGCCATAGTCATTCACTGCAATGACACGGAAGTCATAGGTGACCCCTTCTCTGAGGGTATCCAGGTTAAGAGTGTACGATGTCACCTCTTTAGGGATGTCTTTGATTAGAATATCCCACAGTCCTTCATCTGTTGATGGCAAGAATGCCATTATCCCTTCTGTAACAACCTTTAAAGCTGCGTTTCTGAACATTTTCTGCTGTTTTCCTTTTAACTTACCAGATGGCCTTGCTTCTATAACATAGCGTGTGATGGGAGCCCGGCCTGGGTCACCGCTGGACCAGTGGAGAGTGAGGGCTGTGCCGTAACGAGAGATAAACGGCTCACCCGGGGGCCCTGGAGCACCTGTGTCACAAAATAGGGCAATAAGATGCTAGTGGTGCAGAAATTACATACTTCAGCTTTGGATTTATTGATATTACAAAATGGTAAATATGGTGCTAAATGTGAGGCAACAAGACCTTCTCCAGGGCCAGTGGTGATGTTGGTCTCGATCTCCGGTCCATAAGTAAGGGTTTTAGCACGGATGCGGAAGTTGTAGGTCGCTCCATCTGCCAGATCCTTGATTTTCATCCACAAGGGGGTGCTGCCCTTTACATCCACAGTGACAACCTTACTGACACCTGAATTGTGAGGAGAGGAGTCTGTAGAGGAAACACTTAAACTCTAGATACCGTGCTAGAGTGAAACACTAACAATGACATATACAAACACACATTATTACACTGCACTGTAGCACTGTATTGATATAATTGAGTTATATCAACACACACTACTGTTCAAAAGTTTCAGGTCAGTAAGATTTTTTTTAAAAAAGCAATCAATACTTTTATTTTTCAAGGATGCATTAAATTGCTCAAAAGTGTCAGTAAAGACATTTATAATGTTACAATTCTATTTCAAATGAAGTTCTTTTTATAATATATTACAACTGAAATAAATTATTTCATACTGTTGTAATATTTCACAACATTAGTGTTTTTACAGTTTTTTTTTGTATTCAAATAAACTGTAAATGTGCTATTCAAAACCCTGTTGAACATCAAAGGCTTCTTTCAAAACCATGAACAAATTGTACTTAGAGAAGTGCATTTTAATAGAATGGCATTAAAATTCTGGTTATATATTTTTGTACTGTTTACTCTAAAATTAAGGTTTTAATTAAGGCTTACAATGGTAGAATGTTCAGCATTCAACATATCTGATAGTCATAGCAATGTTCATATTTGTATTTCAATACTATTGGTCTTCTTTCTTACGGCTGCTTGCATACTGACTTGTAATTGGTCTATGCAAATTTACATTTACATTACATTACATTTAGTCATTTAGCAGAAACTTTTATCCAAAGCAACTTAAAAATGAGGACAATAGAAGCAATCAAAACCAACAAAAGGGCAATAATATGTAAGCCTAACGCAGTGCACGTAAGCAAGTTTTTTTATATAATAAATAAAAATAAAACAAGAAGATAGAATAGAAAAAGAATAGAGAATGCTAGTGTTAGAGGCTTTTTTTAAAGAAAACAAGTAGTAAGAATAGAAATAGAAAACAGGGTGCAAGGGTTAGAGGTTCGAGTGTTTTTTTTTTTTTTTTGAATTAGAATAGAGAGTGCTAGAGGAAGAGGGTCAAATGAAGATGGAAGAGATGTGTTTTTAGCCGTTTCTTGAAGATGGCTAAGGACTTAGCTGCTCGGATTGGATTTATAAATGTATGCAGTAGTATGCACATTTTCTGTATGCATAAAAAACCTGATTGATCTACATTGCTAAGTTGTCCAGTATGAAACACAGCATACTATGTAGGGGACTGTGCAATGTGATGCACGTGACTTGACCTCCCATTTTCAATGTGATGAATGTGCCAGATATAATTTTAGCAATTAGTTTTTTTGCCCATTATTTGATCAGATTTGAGATGCGTACAACACAATGAGATCACGTGACAACAGTATAACATACAGTTTAAAACATATTTGTACGTGTTCTCTTTCATTTAGTATATACATATACTTCTGACCATGGCCTATAACGATGCATTTAATCCTATCCTTTAATTTGTGCGGAAGCAAAGGCAAACACTAAAACCTAAGCTGAAATTACATTTTCAAACTATTCGTTTGTTACTTTGCAAGCACAGGTATTGCTTTTAGGGTTTTACAGTGAAATTCCCATTCGTGTGAACAGTGCACAAGGTCATGCTCTAGGGATTGAACTAATAGAGAAAGTTGGGCCTTTGCCATTGAGGCGGATCCTCCAAATGATGAGATACGGCCATAGCTAAACAGCCGCCCATCACATCTGTTTTCCCCCAAAGGCTTGACCACTCTGGAGCTATTATGGAACCACAGCAATTCCTCCTCTGATCCCAATTACAGTGGAATTTGGCCAATGCACCACACTTGGTCCTTTCATGAGCTATGTATTCGGTGCCCTTCGCGCTGCGCCGGGCTTCCTAATTCTACCGCTTCCGATGCATACGCCCCCGGCCCCCCCCGGCAGTTCCTGCCAGCTGGTCCGTAGCACTTTACTGTTGATTTCTGATACAGCCTGTCGCATGACTGGTTGACCCCCCCCTTTTTTCCCCCCCCCCCTTCCCCTCCTTTCCCCCTTTTCCTTCCCCCCTTCCTTTTTTCTTTCCCTTTCCCCTTTCCAAAGGCTTTGACCACTCTGGAGCTATATGGAACCCAGCAATTACTCCTCTGATCCCAATTACAGTGGAAATTTGGCCAATGCACACACTTGGCCATTGTTGAACAGGCCCTTGTCAATAACAGGCAAAAGGCTGACCGGGAAAACGTAACAGAGGAAGCCATCATAAATGCAAAAGATCGCTCTCATCCTTGATAACCCTGTTGGAGAAGCAAACTTTCAGAGGTTATATGTTTAAAAGCATGACAGGCACTAAAAGGGGGGGTTAACCATGCTGGCGAACTGAAAGTTATTCAATAATTTGCTCAACCAAGCTTTTAGTGTGGCATGTAGTTCTCACCATCCACAGGCGGGCACCCCGGGTTCCATAGACCAACACCAACGGCTATCTCTTGCCCCGATGCCGTGGGCCGCTTGGCTCACCAGGCAGGTTCGCCGAAGCGTTTTGGTGGTGAGTTAACTTAACAGGCTTGGATAAATACTGGCGAGCGCTGCACTTGAGCGGAGGAGGTAAAAGAAGAGTGCTCATTAAACCCTCAACATGATCATGAAAGTTGCATTTTTGCATTGACTGATTGTTTCAACAGATCGCTAGTCTAGGGCTCACAAGACATGTTGCCAAGTGCCAAAATGCCCAAATCGCAAAGGAAAAAAATAAAAAAAAAAAATGACCTTGTGTGAGGTCAATAAAAACAGTTTACTTACAGTTGGCTGGTAACTTTATTAGGAACTGCAACATAATACATGGTATAAATCAAATTGTAAGATCAATAATATGAATCTTGCTGAAGTAAGTGATGTGAGTCTACTAAAGTCAAAATCTGTTGTGTGCCTTTTGACAGGTTTACTACAGACAAAAAGCTCACAATAGCTTTTACCTCAGGCAATAAAGGTATAAGGATTTTATCTTGGGTGTCTCAGATTTTTTCCCCCCTCAAAAAACATTTGTGGAATTTTCTTGTCATCAACGTTCCAAAACAAAAACATGTGGAAGAAAACAATAGTAGGCCCTGCCGTTCTCCTACATGTTTTTTTAAACAGTTGCAGTTTCACACAGAAATTGAGATTAGCCTGTATATGGTATATGATGCTACAAGTGTCCTGAGTAGTGTCATATTTTTTTTTTCCTCATAGTTGTATTAAGAATCAATAAATAAATAAAATAAAAAATTTCTTTAATACGTTCAAAAAATACCATAACTGTTGTTTCAAAGCTCTTATGTAACCAGTTGCCTGAAGTATATTTGCTCATCAAGGCTGCATTTTTTTGATCAAAAATACAGTAAAAACATGAAATATTGTGAAATATTATTACAAAAAAGAACAGTTTAACTTCAGTGTCACATGATCTCAGACTATAATTCTCATATGCTAATTTGATACTCAAGAAACATATTTTATTATTATCACTGTTGAAAACAGTTAAACCTTGCTTGAAAACAATGATACATTTTTCATCTTTACAGTCACTTTTGATCAATTTAAAGCATCATTGATATAACAATTTTGAACAGTGTTGTATATATATACAGTCAAACCAAAAATTATCAGACACCGATATAATTTTTTGCATTATTTTTGGCCACTATGTGGGTGCAGGACATATAGTTGCAGTTATGTAAGTGAGGCTAGCCAAAATAAAGTAAAATTTTGCCATATGTTCCCAAAATTCTTTCATACAGTGGCCACTACCAGTTAAAACTGACTATATCCACAGTTGTTGAGACACATATATAATTTATGCGGTCATTCCCATCGGGGATTGGCGACCCATGGCTTCTTAAGTGTTATCTGACATTATCAAGTTGAATTTGTTCTGACTCAGTTTAACTCTTGAGTTCTTGTTATATTTTATCACCATTTTCTAAACTATAGCGAATAACTGTGATAATGTGAGAAATGTTGAAGGGGTCTGAATAAATTTTGGTTTGACTGGATAGTTATGTGTGTGTATATATATATATATATTCTATATATATTATTATATAATATTACAGTGGGGCAAAAAAGTATTTCGTCAGCCACCAATTGTGCAAGTTCTCCCACTTAAAAAGATGAGAGAGGCGTGTAATTTTCATCATAGGTATACCTCAACTAAGAGACAAAATGAGAAAAAAAAATTCAGAAAATCACATTGTAGGATTTTTAAAGAAATAATTGGTAAATTCCTCTGTAAAATAAGTATTTGATCACCTACAAACAAGCAAGATTTATGGCCCTCAAAGACCTGTAACTTCTTCTTTAAGAGGCTCCTCTGTCTCCACTCGTTACCTGTATTAATGGCAACTGTTTGAACTCGTTATCAGTATAAAAAAAACACCTGTCCACAACCTCAAACAGTCAAACTCCAAACTCCACCATGGCCAAGACAAAAGAGCTGTAAAAGGACACCAGAAACAAAATTGTAGACCCCGTCGAAACCACCAGGCTGCGAACAGTTGAATCTGACAAATTCTCCCTCTTTCGATTTTGTTTCGGTATTAGCAGCTGGGGGGCTGAAGTTATAAGTCAACTGTGGGAGCAATTATTAGAAATTGGAAGACATACAAGACCACTGATAAGCTCCCTCGATCTGGGGCTCCACGCAAGGTCTCACACCGTGGGGTCAAAATGATCACAAGAACTTTTTTTCGGAGATTCGAACAATCAACTCGCCCAGAACCACACGGGGTGACCCTAGCGTTCTAAATGACCGGCATGGAGAGCTGGGATCCCATTTTACAGTACACCCCCCAAAGGCTACAATCAGTAACACACTGCGCCGCCAGGGAAATCCTGCAGTGCCAGACGTGTCCCACTGCTTAAGCCAGTACATGTCCAGGCCCGTCTGACGTTTGCTAGAGAGCATTTGGATGATCCAGAAGAGGTTTGGGAGAATGTCATATGGTCAGATGAACCCAAAATAGAACTTTTTGGTAAAAACAACTTGTCGTGTTTGGAGGAGAAAGATGCTGAGTTGCATCCAAAGAACACCATCCTACTGTGAAGCATGGGGGTGGAAACATCATGCTTTTGGGGTTTTTTTTTCTGCAAAGGGACCAGGACGACCGTGTAAACGAAAGAATGAATGGGGTCATGTATCATGAGATTTTGAGTGGGGGATTGAAAACCTCACTTCCTTATATCAGTCCTTATAGGGAATGAAGATGAAACGTGCTGGGTCTTTAGTATGACAATGAGCACAACCACACCGCTCCCCCTTCTTTGTTCTTTGGCGCTTTCTCCTTGTCGCCTGCGGCATCTTACCCTGTTATGTTAGTTGACGAAGACCGGCAGCAGTCGCATGGTCCCGCATCAACTTTTCAATCCGGTCCGCGGTTCGTGCCTGATGCCAGTCGTGCCATGATCTTCAACCCACCACATGAACCTCCCTTTGAGGGAGTTGATAACCACCGAGACGTGGTTTTGCTCCTTTTTTCAAGCCGCCATGCCCAAAATAGTTTCTTATGCTCTAGAGGAGATCTGCATGGAGGAAAGGGCCAAAATACCAGCAACAGTGTGTGAAAACCTTGTGAAGACCTACAGAAAACGTTTTTTCCTTTTTTCCCCCCCCCCTTCCTTTTTCTTCCTTTTATTTTCCCCTTTCCTTTGACCTCTGTCATGCCTACAAAGGGTATATAAAAAGTATGAGATGAAATCTGGGTTTTTATTGACACCATAATACTATTTTCCAACCCATAATTTGCAATAAATTCTTTCAAAATATGACGTCTGACATGTGATTTTCTGCCGACCGACGAGTTTTGTTTCAGTTTTTTCTCTCATAGTTGAGGTATACCTATTTTGAAAATTACAGGCCTCTCTCATCTTCTTAAGTGGGAGAACTTGCACAATTGTGGCTGACTAAATACTTTTTTGCCACACTGTACTATATCACTACCTATATACAGCCACCCCCCATCATACTCTCAGCACGTATAATTTAGGCACTATTATTATGTGAGGGTAGGTTTTGCGTCAGCGTAAGGAGTTTGTTTGCCTTCCGGAAGATTGGCACGGGGGCTTGTGTTGGCTCATCTCCCAGTGTCTTAGTGTAAGCTGAGCCAAGATTCAGTCTCGCTTGTACTGTTCTCATTGTTCCTTCCTCTCTATACTGTCACAGTCTTTAAGGGAGCGGAAAAGGCTGAATTAACTTTTCTCAATCGCTTGGAATGCAGTTCTCCTTATGCTGACCTGCCAAAAAACACTTCCTCAATATGTGGCCCATTTTCTCCAACCCAGTTCCCAGCTCCCCATTTTATTTTACTTTCAGTTTTTATCTGCTCCACTAGAAACCTGTGTTCACAGAGCGGTCGTTATAACACCATCACCACATAACATTTTTTTTATACTCAGAGACCCAGCACCTATGATATAGTTCTCCTTCACAATCTAACATCACAGCCCTGATGCAATCCGTATGATGTGATCCGTCCAATTGTAAATTAATAACCTTTTCAGCAGGGAGCTTTGGGAAAACAGTGGATTCAAAGATCTAGAATATTTTCCCAAAGCATTTCAGACTAAACGGTCTTAGTATGAAGGTCACTGCTTGTTGATTGGTGTATTTTGCATGGACTTGTGTCCAGAGAATCACCTGCTTGCTGAGTGCGCCCTCTGGTGGGCAGCGAGCGTGGACCGTCCCCCGCTGCGTTGAAAGCAGCCACGCTGATCATGTAAGTGGTGTAGCCAGTCAAGTTCTTCAGCTTCACGCGCTCAGATCGGACAGAAGAGGGTGCGGAGTCGCTCAGTCCACTTTTTTTTTTTCGACGTTCTGTCTTTTTTTTTTTTTCCCCCTTCCCCCCCCCCCCCCCCCCCCCCCCCTCACCCCCTTCTCGGTGAGGACCTTGTTGTGCTCTTTCTTCTTTCTTTCCCTCCCCCTTCCTCTCTTTCCGCCCTTCTCTCTTCTTCCTTTTTCTTTTTTTCTTACTCTCTTCTTCTCTTCCCTCCTTTCTCCCTTTTTTCCCTTCTCTTTTTCCTTCTCTCTTTCTCCTGTTTCTTGCTTTCTCCCACTGTCTCCTTTCTCCCCCTTTCCCCCCCTCATCTCTTATCTCTTCCCCGTCCCTCCTCGTCCTACTTGTCCCCCCCCCTTCTCCTGCTTGTTTTTTCTTTCTTGTCGTGGTCTTCCACTTTTTCTAAAGTTCGCTTTCGCCGGGAGGGTCACGCCTTTTTCCCCCTTTCCACTTCTCCTTTTTCCCCCCCCCCCTCCTGGTGGTGGCCTCCCCCTTTTTATCTCCCCTTTTTTTTTTTGTTCCTTTCCTTTTCTTTTTTTTCCCCCCCCTCCTTTTTTTTTCCCTCCCTCTTTTCCTTCTTTTTCCCCCTCTCCTCTTTTTTTCACCTTCCCTTTGTCCCCCCTTTCTTTCTGCCCCTCTTTTCCCCCCTTTTTTTTCCTTTTTTTTTTTTCCTCCCTTTTTTTTCTCTTTCTTTCTCCTTCCTTTCTCCTTGCTTTTTTTCTTTTTTTTCTCCCCTCTCCTTGTCTTTTCTTGCCCTACTATTTTCCTTCCCCACTCTCTTTTTCCTTGCTTATTTTTCCCCTTCCCCTTCCCTCCCCTCTCTCTTTTTTCTACGCCCTCGTTGTTTCCTTTTCCTTCTTCTCTGTTACCCTTTTCTCTTCATTCTGTCAGCATTGAATGATTCTTCTTCCCAGACCTCCGATCACGCCACCCCCCCAATTCGAGAAAAGACAGATCACAAATAGCACAAATTAATAATTCAGAAGATGTTAATGTAATCTGACTCATTTGGGCTGGATTTCACTCTACTTGTTCATGTCAGCCCTTCATGTTGTCTTACACATGCCCATTCTTTCCTAGTTCGTTTTCCCGATTCTTCTCTTCTTCCTTATTCCTCCCTTTCTCTTCCGTCGTACGACATTAGTCCAAGCCCTGTTGTTACAGTAAACCCTCAAGGACCTGCCTTATTTTCTGTCCCTTTCTTCTCTTGTAACCCCCCCATCCGCGTCTGATTAAATCAGACTAAGTACCACTTAGACACCTACTCATTATTCTATTCTAATAGAATAGAATAGAAGAATGAGGCATTCTTGTCATATTCACACCAAGAACGATAAGTTTATGACGACGTCTGTCGCTTTAAATCATATAATCATTACCTGTATGGCCGAAAAGCTCTGAATTCAGAAGACACAAAGACTGACATAAACAGATTATTAGTATCAGTGAAATTTACATAAAATGCTAATTTACATAGAATATAATACTGATCCAAGTCCATTGTCCACACACGTACTATTCACCCTTTTGGCATGAACTTCCAATTTCATTGACTCTGGCACTACACACTGTTGCACATCACCCCAGACTACATTTCCCATCATGCATTGCACTCAGCACAGATTGCACACACCTGTTTACACTGATTGCAACCAGCTGTTTCATATCACTCCCTCACTAATTAACACTCACTCTTTTGTTTTTCCTTATTGAACCTATTATCGCCATGTAGTGCATGGCTCAGCAGCTAGCGATTATCACTCTCCTAGCGATAGCTACTCTACAGAGCCCTAGGTCGTGCCCTAGCCCTAGCCCTAGCCTTAGCCTTAGCCTAGTTTTGCCTAGCCCTTGTCTTTGTTTTCCTTTGGTGTACGATCTCGAGTATTGTTTAGCGTTATCGCTCTCTTTACGGGATACGTATATATTATACAGAGACGTCAAGCGTAGTTATAGCTTACGAATTAGCCCACTTTCAGACCTAGCCTTTGCCTTAAGCCTAGTTTTGCCTTAGCCTGGCTACTGTTTTTTCTTTCTTCCGTTTTCCTTCCGCCTTTTGATCTGTTCTTCCGCTCCCCCCTGCCCCCCGAGCACCTGGATTTTATGTCTTTAGTCTTGCCCCTGTGACTCTGTCTGCCTATTGTCGACCCACGCTAGCCCTGTGACTATTCTTGTGTCTTGCCCGCCATATTCCTGGTTGCCACTGATTACCCTGCCTGTCTGATGACCATGTCTCTGTCTTCTCCAAATAAAGCTTTGCATATGGAACCGCACGTCTCACATCTCGTCAGCCACGCCCCCCACCCCCATTGAATACGAGGACCAAATAGGATCCAGCAGCGTTTTCGAGGAGCAGGGCCCCCCAAGTATGGACCCAGTCGACCGGCTATTCGATTTACGACAGGGGAGCTCACCTATTGAGGAATACGTCGCTCAGTTCTGTGAGTTATCTTTTAGGGTACCTTTTGAGGAGGTCACCTTAAAGGATATCTTCCGTTATGGACTAAATTAATCCATAAAATCATGGATGCCAGAAGGTAAATTTAATTGTAGTCTATAGGACTTTATAGACTATGCTTTGCTGACTGCTGGGTCAGCGTTCACTGTGGGTATCGCGGAGGAACGCGACCCCGCACTCACTCTGGTAATGGCGGCCGCACTAGAGCACGCTCACAAAATGGCGGCAACAGCGGAGTCTGATCGCAAAATGGCGGATACAACAGATCTTCCTGAGGCAAGTCAAGCCACAGCTGATCTTCATGAGTCAAGACAAGTCACAACTGATCATCATGAGTCAGGTCTAGTCACAGTTGATCTTCCTGAGTCAAGTAAAGTCACAGCGGATAGTTAGAGTATATTCACGTCACAGTTGCATTGTCAGGAGTCAAGTCAGGTTTTACAAGTCATTATAAGGAGTATCAAGTCAAAGTTGATAGTATGTGTCTAGTCAAGTACACAGTAGACGTCAGAGGCAAGTCAGGTCACAGTTGATCTTCCTGAGTCGAGTTTAGTCACAGTTGATCATAATGAGTCGAGTCAAGTCTCAGCTGATACGCCCGAGCTCATCATGCTAGCTGTAATACAGAAGACTCGTCAGCTCAGGGTTAGTCAGAGTCACGGTACGTCACCAGCTGCCCTCTCTAAGAGCCCGCCATGTCTCAGTCCGTTTGTTCACAGGTTACTTCCTATTCCTTATGTTGATCCTAGTCACCCTTTTATCGGTCAGTCTAGCGTAGCATCCAGATTCACGTGCTCACAGCTGTTCATCCAGAAGACTCCCGCCGTCCAGGACGCAGCTGTTAGTTGTTTCCTTCTCCCTCTTGCTTTGCCCTCCTACCTCAGGGTCACTAACCCGCTTTCCGTCACAGATGTATCTTCATTCCAGAGTATATTTTCGCGACGTCACGTTCCTGTCTGTGCCTATCAACATAAGGAGTGGTGTCACTGGAGCTGCTCCGTCTCGTGCTTCGGTCCGTCGGTATTACAGTATGGTGTCAGTGTGAGGGATGCACGCTGGTGTTCCTGCACGCGCACGAGGTATCCCAAACCCCACTCATTAGCCCTCCTGTTCCTGAATCATCCCCTGTCTTGAAGCGCTCCTGATGGGGATCGCCTTTTGGTGTGTTTGGGCTGCAGACACCACCACAGAACTCCCAGAGGCGGTCGCCATTGTTGTATTTGTTCTCCAGAGGCCCCCCTCTTCCTGAGCTTTTCGGTGTGCGGCTATGAGCTGAGAATATCTGAGTTAGTGGTGCCGCTGCTGGTTCCACGAAGAACAATGCGCGACGGCCCCTGCAGTTCTCCTTAGAGGGTGGTGGCTCGAGGCTGCAAAACACTCCCAAGCAGCGCCCCTCTGGCTGGCGCGGTTAGCTCTTTTAGTGCTTTATTTGTTTGCGCTGGCATCCCGAAATGTTCATTCCATTTCAGGTCAGGTCACGGTCGAAGGAACCCATTGCATGAACTTTTACTGTGTCCTACCCAAGTCCTCCGGAGAACACTAATGAACTTTCCGGTTTTCCAGATGTACGGTGTAGAACCTCCAGAGGTGGCTTGCATCCGCTGCAGAACCTCAGAGGTGTCAGTGGTAATCCCTTAGTATGGAAATTCTGCTCGTTCTGTCCGGACATAGGAGGCGGCCTGTTATGAATATTCTCTGTTCTGTTCTGTCCACGGCATAGGACGGGCCGATATGAAATCTTAGGGTCTCTGCCCTTCTGTTGTTCTCGGCCTACAGGAGGTCCCGTGTATTCGGAAACTATTTTGGCTGTTCCTGTCACGTTTGCTATGGAGGCAGTATTCTCGGGAATCTCATCTGTCCTGTCAAGGTTATGGAGGCCGTTTGTGACTTTTGTTGTTTGTTGTCCCGACCCAGCAGGAGGCCGCCCTGACCATATCAGTCTTGTTTACCACTCCAAGGTTCTGTCTGGTTGTCTGTCTTGCCCCTCTCGCGTGTTACAGTCTCCGCCATGGTCTCATTGATACGGTTGTCCCGTGGTTCACTCAGGGGGGTCTTTGTTCCCTCTAGCTCTGCCACGTGGTGGTCTACTGTCTGGCTTTGGCGGTCCTCTGCTCCGCCGTGGTGGTCTACGGTCTGGCTCTGGTGGTCCTCTGCTCCGCGGTGGTGGTCTACTGTCTGGCTCTGGGTGAACTTCCAATTTCATTGCGTATATGTTACTACCAACTGTTGCACATCAACTTCACGGCCGAGCCCCAACATATCCGCTATTCAATTGCATACCAGCCCATGGATGCAAACACCCACCGCTGGCGCCTACAACTGATTGCACCCAGCCCCCCCCCTGGTTCATATCACTTTCAGGATATTTAATAAACTCACTATGGTTCTTCACTATTGCGAGTATTGTTTTCTAGACGATTACCCGACCATCTTCCCCTAGGATATGATGACCTTACAATACAGAGCCCTCAACGTCGCTCCGATTATGTTTTTAGGCGCTTTACACCTTTAGCCTCTAGCCTTAGGTTTTGCCCTTGCCTTTGTCGGTTTCTCGGTGTGGTATCTCGAGTATGTTTAGAGTTTATAGCTCCAATAGCGATAGCTACCACTACAGAGCCCTCCGTGTTTCCTAGCCTTAGCCTTAGCTTAGTTTTGCCTTGCATTGTCTGTCTCCTTCGGTTTTGATCTTCGCTTGTTTTCCTGGACTTCTCCCTTTAGCCTTGCACCTGTGACTCTGTCTGCCTATCTTTGACCCACGCTAGCCCTAGGATTATTCGTGTCTTGCCCGTCATATTCCTGGTTGCCACTGTTTACCGTGCCTGTCTTATGACCATGTCCCTGTTTTCTCCAAATAAAGCTTTGCATATGGATTCTCACGTCTCGTCAGCCCCGTTACATCCATAGATGGCAGTGCAGCGTTTAACTCCAGTGATGCTAATGCTAGCAACTCAATGCACCTTTAAAACGCATATAGTATTCTTCTGTACAAAAATATGTTATTTGAGCTGTAAAGTTGCTCCTAATCTTTCTTGTTAAGTAGTGGTACCTTTGTTTCATTACTTGGTGTTCTGTTTATGAAGCTGTGGTCGCAAAGGGGTCATAGGATGCGATTTCAAGTTTTCCTTTCTCTTTGGAGTGTGTTACAAGCTGATTGTGCATAGATAGATCCGGAAGGCTTGACAAAGCACTTAAAGTCTCAAAACCAAAAAAGACTCTTCGTTATCAAAGTTAAGACTTCTGCCACGCCCCCCTAAATAAGGCCCCCCCTCATTCTAACACGCTCCCACATATCTACCTCACTATGTGGAAAAATATTGGCCATAATTTGCCTATCCCAAGGAGACGCGACTCGGTCCCCCCCCTGTCGACGGCTCCACCCGCCCCTTGTAATATATTTTGCAAGAGACAGCTGCAATTATGGGTAAGGCCCGCGTGTGGAGTTACGCATTTCCGACAATGGTTCAGTGTTCGTCCAATCACAATGCGCTGGGTCAGCTGGCTAATCAGAGCAGACTGCTCTTGTCGGAAGGATGGACTTTGTAGAAAACTAAGCGTTTGGAGGCGGGGCATAGAGGACCTACAATATGTACAGTATTTGAAAAATAATGTGTTTTAAACATTAAAGCATGTCAACATAATCTGTTACACCAAATAAACAAAATAATTATCTTTAAAGAGATCAGAGAACCTTTAAGGCGTAATTCCTGTGGATGTATTTATGTAAATAGCCTTCCACGTAACATGTGAACGTTAAAGGGTTTACTGGCTTTACGTGGTCATGACAGGAGTTGGATATTACAGTTGTCGCACTAATCTTGTATCAACAAGCTTAAAGTTGCAACATATAATTTATGCACCACTAGTGGCACAAAACGGAACTGCAAAAACAACTTAAAAGGTAAAGTTTGTCAAAACATACTTTGAATATTGGTTTGACAAAGCTTCGCTTGAAAGTTTAAAACTGTTTGAAGATTGGTTTGATGTTTGAAAGTTATATAGCCTAAGCCTTTTGTAGTGAATACTTGGGCAGCCCGAAGAAAAGTTTAAAGCTTGAAGGTTACATAAGGGTTACTAAGGTGGCTGCTAAGGCATTGATAGATGGTTGCTATAGTGTTCTGGTTGCTAGGGCATTTCTAAGCAGTTGTTATAAAATTTCAAATTTTGGTCAGTTATTTTGAAAGAACCATCACTATCCCCAAGATTACACAATAATAGTATATTGGCTTTGTCAGGCTGTCACAAACTCACCTTATTGGTTTAGTCAATGTTGCTGTGTTGACCAGCTCAAATAATAGCCATTACATTGTAAACAATAGTTGTTACATTATTTGTTTGTTTGTTCAAACTGACAGATGATTCAGAATTATTTTCTGAGGTAACTGACAAGAGTTGTGTAGTGCAGCATAGGAGGTGTTCAAAGCAGGGGCGTTTTAGCTTTTCATCAGTACTGGGGCACAGGCCACCCATCAAAAAAGTGTTCCACAAAAAGTGTCATTAAAGGGTTAGTTCACGCAAAAATGAAAATTAGCCCATGAATTACTCACCCTCAAGCCATCCTAGGTGTATATAAAAAATTATCTTTGATCTTCCAAGCTGTTTAATGGCAGTCAGCGGGTGTTGCAGTTCATCAGTCCAAAAGAAGTGAAATAAAATGAGCCCATCCTTAAAAAAAGTGCCTCACACGGCTCCGAGGTGTGAACAAAGGCCTCTTTTAGTGAATTGATGCGTTTTTGTAAGAAAAATAACCATATTTAAAACGGAATAATCACTTTAATGTAGCTTGCGTTCATGTCTGTTGACACCGACAGCAGTCCGCCGGATGATTGGTAGGACGGTGACGTTGCGCATGCGCAGCTCAGAAGTGCGAACGCGGAACAGCGCAGGGGAGGGATCCCAAAACCCAAAACAAGTCACGAATTAGAGTACAACAACCAGGGATTGTGCTTCTAATTCAGAAGACCCAGTCAGAGGTGCGACTATAATTGCCCCCAAGAGGAGACTGGTTTTCCTTTGCTAAATTAAGGAAACTTTGCTTCCTTTGCTCCGGTCTAAACAAAACACCCTCCGGTTCACAGACTCGCGGTCGCATTCCGCATTTATTATGTCTGACTTTACGTAATCCTCCGCTAGCGCTTTCTGTGACAATGTTGGCACAAGGTAGATAAAGTGACATCTTATTATGGTTTGGATATTAGGGTATTTTGCTTTCTTTATGTCCTCCTCTCAAAAAAAAAAAAAAACGAATAGATCGCTAAAGAAGGCCTTTGCGCACCCCCCAGAGCAGTGGAGCTACGGTTTTTTGGCACCATTGGTTTTTTTTTTTTTTCTTCCAATGGATGCGCGTTACTTCTCTCTTTGTCACCTCTTTCACGTTCTTTGGGCTACTGATGCATGCCACACCACCCTTGATTGTGCCGTATTCCTTGCAGTATCGCTAATTAAACAGCTTGATGAGGTATCATATGTGTGTGTATTCGTTTGACATACCGTAACTCCAATTGGATACTTAAAAGCAGGAAAGTTCATATACGCTAGTGTCAGCGAGTCACAGAGTGAGGGTGAGTAAAGTAATGGGGCTAATTTCTTTTTTGGGTGTTGTGCACCAACCCCCACTTATTCACAACCCTGTTATCTTTAACACCGATAACGGCATTGATGGGCCTGGAAAACGAAACTTTTGAAAAACGTTTTCAAAGTGCAAGTTTTTGAAACGACCCACGATACTGTTATACTACCTTGTTGTTTGTAAAAACTACAAAAACTCGGATAATTTTTGAAACACATTTTTTTTTTTTATGAATAATGTGCATGCGAGTACGGTCAGTCAAAGTACCTCGCGCATGTCGCCTATTCTCCCCCCCGACATGCAGTCAGAGTTTCTTTACAAAGTGACATTGCACTTTTTTTTTTTTTCTACTACATTTTTGTGGGTATCTGTCTTGAATGTGTGGATCATTTGACCCAAGTTGTCATCTGGCCAGTAGTACCAAACCTTTTTCTTAATACAGTGATCTTTTTGATACTACCGTCTTGTTTTAGTACCACCTTCTATTTTTGGGTCGCAACAATTATTCACTTGTATCTTAATGGTGGACATTTTTGCCAAACCCATGTGCAGCAATTAGATGTATCCTAAATATCAGTGATCATTGGTATGAACATGGTTTGATTATTTGCAGTGCCCTGCTTATAAAACAACAGAAAACTAGACCCTGCACTTGACTCTTGATCTGCTCTCGTCCTGCTTCCCGAAACTGTACTTTTTTAGAAGAAAAAAAAATGGTCATATGGTTAATTGCAAGCTAGCACGAAAAGGATCCTAATGCGTTCACTGGGGCACAGCAATAATTAGGGTTTTCTAGCGATCAGTCCATTGGTTCAAATGAACACGTTTTAGATTATAGGTTTGTGACTTGACTGAATCACATTGAATAGTTTTTTGTCCCTTCTCGCTTAATATCCCATTCTGTCAGGCTTCCACTGGAGGAGCCCCCCCTCTGTGTTTGTTCCCATGTGACATCAAGCGGCGTAGCTGGAGGATGGATATGCAGACATTCTGAGTTAGTCGTCAGCGGCTGGGCAATGGATGAGTGACAGGATTTTTTGAGATGACGATATATGAACACCCTAGATGTGTGGTGGCAAAATGGACGTTATTAGCCCATGTGGGTACTGTACCTCGATAGAACTCCCTTCTATTGCCCGTTTTATTTGCACCGTGATAATCAATATACCTCCCTGACTTCAGAGCTCTCTAAGGAGGACTATTTGTAATTCCTACCCGCCCAATTCTTCCCTAAGAAAACACTCCTGCCGGCTCGCTGTTGGGCCCCTCCCCTCCCGCGTTATACACGCCGTCGGATATCATAGTGCTTGTGATGATTCGGCTTGCAAATGGAGATTTTACTACGTGCCCCGCCCACACATACACACGTCCTTACTTCTATATCATCAGCTATGAGTTGAAAACCCTTTTAAGTGGTGCTTAACAATAATGATCCAATGAAGCTCCCTAGTGTTTCGATGTTTGAGTACTGGAAACATGTTCCATCTCCCATGACTGTGTGGAAGAGAATGGCCCAGGTTCACGACCATCTTTATGATCGGTGATCTGCGAAGAGAAACAAGTGATTTTGTGGGCTCTCTGTGATCGCAAAATAAATTTATAACCAGTGACATCTTCCTTTCTTTGGTTTTCGAGGAAATGCGCCCTTATAGTTCAGCGCTTGAGTTGGCAGGATGAGGGCATGGATGAGTGGAAAGCGTGATGGGGGACTCACGCACCAAATTATGTGGATTAGCTAATCCCACTTCAAGATTCCGTTATTAAAAGAACCAGTTATGAATAAAGATTCTGCAACAAATACTATTGTGATTTCGGCCTAATAGTACAATAATATAAATGAATTATGTAAATAAGAATTTATCCAGATTAAGCGCGCCTCACACTCAATAAGAACTCCCTTGTAGTTATAAATTGAAACCCCCCATACATGTTGTACTTGTACAAGCACTTTATCACGACAATACATTATTAATTTAAAGTTTTGTGTCCCCAATGTTTTTTTGATTCATCAGGTTATGGTGGTACTTCCTCTCCTTACATGGTGGTAACCTGAAAATGTGAGTGTTAATGTTTGGATTCCTTGACCAGAATGTTTCTTGTCATTTTACCTAATGTTCAGATGTTTGTCTAGTGTTGACTGTAGCTAGTTGAATGTGACAGCTTTCAACAAGCTCCCTTTTCCTCTTCCTATGCACGCCGTTTTTGTAGTAGTCGTTCCTTCTCAACAGCTGGTCCTAAATGCGTGGACAGAAGATAACACTTTCGGATGAGGAACGCCCCTCTCAGTGACTTACCTGTCCCAGCGTAGTTGGGTACCGTTTGGGTGCTTCCGGTCCGAGGGTGTTTTCTGCCCCACCACTGTGGTAGGGGCGGCCCAGTCAAGGTAGGGTGGACGGTTGGTATGGGGCGGCAGAGTGTTTATGGCACCGGCGAGCAAAGGAAGTATCCAGACTTTTTAGGTAAAGAGGCTTCGAGATAGTATAATTCGACCCGACTCCGAAAGTAAGAATGATTTGAGAGAGAAACGGATGGAGCACCAGAGTGCTTTGTCTCACATGCTGACCAGAAAGGATTGGCGCTTTTTTTTTTCTAGACTTGAGAGAGAAACTCCCCAGCAGAGGCACCTGTTCCCACATATTGATTACCTATAAGTTCGATCCTCACATCCCCCCTCTAAAGCTCGCATTACATTCAGTTAATGCGATAACTATACTAAGGCTATTCTGCCAGAACGAAGGGAAACAGAAACCGAAGAGTTAGCACGTTTGTATCTGAATTTAGAACTTTTTATGTTCTTATACAGTATTTGTACATGATGTAGTAAAGCTAACTTGGTTCCAGGGGTAAGGCGTGTGGGCAGTTAGCACCAGTCTAAGCAATAAATTAATAAAATGACAGAAGATTAAGTTATTTAACCAGGCTAAGTGTTACCCTACCACATATAAGCATACTCACTCCCACCTGTGCTCCACGTATTCAGTTTTTTTCCATTTTTTTGTAGGACAAGTCCCTGGTCTGTGTGTATGTTTGGTTTTCATTCTTTCTAGTCTACATGTTTTTGTAGTAATCCAACCGATCCATGAAGCTAATAGTAACCCCTTTAGTCCCATATATATTCTTTGTATTTTCTTTTTGAACCCCCATGATGTTAGTATCTATAATTTCTAGTCTATAAGGTTATAGTAACCCACTGACCCCGTGAATTTGCTTTAACGTTGGCACTTGCCGCTAGAACACTACGTAGAGTATCCACCACACTCGTAGTTGCTCCTCTACTTTGTGCCCTAGCTCTTGTGTAGCACGACTCACCTGTGAGCTCGGCCCAGTTGGCTGAAGGGCTATTAACTGTACGCACTGTGAAGCTGCGTAGGCGGTCGTAACGCAGTTCTCTGTAGCGTACTCGAAAACCAAGCAAAATACCATTGATCTCCTCCTCGGGGGGCGGCTGGATGGGTTTGAACAGATTGTCATTATCTCCCGTTTGTAAACACAACGCTCAACAACAGAGAAACACCCGTGTTCCCTCTCAGAGCAGCGTGATGAATCGGACCTCACCTTCCAGCGGACCAGCACAGATGTGGTGGTGTGCGGTGTCACAGAGAGGATTGTGGGAGCTTTGTCGGGTGCTAATGGAATACAAACAGACAGTTTGTTCAGTTAATGACTGCGGAGCTGCAAAGACCCTGATAAGAGTGGAATAACCAAGAATGGAAACCAGTTAATTGTGGTGTAACTGTTAGCATCGTTCTGATTAGAAGCCCGAAGGTCAAGCATGAGGTAACCCTGCAGTTTTTCCCCTTCACTGACTGTGTCCTATTTTGGCCACATTATGATTCATCTCAGGCCTCAGGAACTTGTTCCCTGACAGCATTAAAGCATTTCGCAGTCGCCCCTACCGTCCTGTAGAGTGGTGATTGCCTCGCTCTCCTCGCTGTACTCGCTGTCCCCAATATCATTAGTGGCTTTCACTCTGAACTGGTAGGAAGTGAAAGGCTTGAGCCTGCGAATAGGAAAAAAAACTCGGTAGGACTACTGTGACGCCACCAGTTTTGTCCTCTATGACCCTCGAAGTTTATAAAGTTCAGCACAGGCTCAATTCAGGCTTACTTGTCTATGACGTATGAAGTGGCCTCATGGTTGACAGAAGCAGAGTGGACGGTCCAGTTGCTGTCTGGCAGCTCTCTGTCCTGGACGGTGTAATATCGGATGGGCGATAGACCATCGCTGCCTGGTTCCCATGACAACAGCACACTACGGGCCTGGACCTCTTCCTGAGGCACAACGGGACGACTTGTGGGCTGAGGGCGTGCTGAGAGGGAGATCAGACAAGCAGCTGTAATCAATGACATGTAGTAAAAAGCACCCGACCTTGTAAAGAGCGATGAAGCAGTACCTCTCTTCTCTGTAGTGACCACCAGTGCCTCGGCCGCTTCTCCCCATCCCTTTCGAGTCTGCGCCGTGAGGCGGAACACATAAACACTCTCTGGTTTCAGTCCAGTTGCTGTATACTGTCGCGCACTTGGGATGAGCACATCAACGATAGCAGAGGTAATACTGGAAGAATTTTTCCGGTAAGCAATCTGATATGCTAGATAAGAGACACACATAAACATTACAATCACAGGATTCTGAATTTAATGATAATGTAACTGGTTTTACATGCGCTGCTCTGAGTGGGATTCGAACTAGCGTCAAATCGGCATGAGAGGTAGACACATTAACTGCAGACTGCAGCCTCTAGTACAAGACTCCAGCTACAGTTCCTAGCCACTGTTGTTAGTGTGCCTCTTGAGGTGTAACAAATTAATTGAAGGCTGATTAACTGTCACACTGTGTTCATATAGTACAGTATGACAAGTGATGATAGTAAAGAACTATAAAATTAGTTTAGTGTGCACCCAACCTACCAAGGATAATGCCATTTGGCTGGGCAGGGGGTTGCCAGATCAGTCTCACTGAGGAAGTCCTGACTTCAGGGAAAAGGATTCCGACTGGAGGCCCAGGTACTGTTTAAAAAAAAAAAGTATATGTAAATGTAGCTAGCACACCATAAGCAAGATTAATAACTTATGGTGATTGATCATTGTGGTTTAGACTCTCACCATCATCAAGTGTGCGCTCAAAGATGGGTGGAGAACTAGGCATGCCATCTCCTATACGGGTGAAGGCTACAACCTGGATCTCATATAGCACGTACTTCCCAAGACCAGTGAGCTGGACACTGTAAGTGGTATTTCCCTCTACTGTCCAGAAACGCAGGGCTGACTCTGCATCCTTCTCTTTGTATACCACCTGAAAGTTATTAGAGGAAAAATAGATGCTTCTCATCGCTACAACAATGGACTCAAGAACAGCAAATCTGGTAGGAAGCCTGTTGTCAATGAACCTTATAGCCGAGAATTAGTCCATTGCGATCAGTCTCCGGCACATCACCCCAGCGGACCAGGACACTGCTGGAGGTGGTAGCAAAAGCTGAAACATTTGCAGGGCCACTTGAGGGGACTAATGTTTGGAGAAAACAAGTAAACATGCAATTAACAACCGTATGAGTGATCAGAGTTTCAAACAGGAACAGCGTGCATTTTGTCATTCATTGTACCTGTCATATGTTTACAAGATAAAGCATATGCCAATGCAGTCTGGTTACAATTCAGTACATGATGGTAAAACGTGTTGCCGACTGCGCTGCCAGCTGTTAATCAAACTGTGAATGACAGAGTATTTGACTGATGAGAAAATAACTTATTTTTTAAAAAACTTGCATGAAATAAATAACTTTTTAATGGATTAAGCAATGGAGAGCAAATGGAGAAAAAGACCCCAGGGAATTTCACAGCTCCTTTAAAGTTTCACATGAGATCTCAATAATCTCACAAACTTAGATCTGCAATCAAAAGTCGATATGAACTCAAAAACGTCTCAACAGTTATCTGAATTATACGATTGACGTTCATTTTATAGCAATATTCTCTTACTGTGTGCCAGCAATTGTCTCATTTACAGTATATCTATTTTTATTTCTCCTAAGCAATTTTAGAACATACACATTCAGTTGAATCATAACTGCAAAATCCATTAAGACTCCTGGGCAATAAAAGAACAACCTTTGAGCAATAAACTGTTCCTGTGGGCAGCCATCATAATTAATTCAAAGGTCAGCAGTGTTGTGAAAGCATTCCAGAAGTTATTTTACAAAGTAAAAGAGAGGGAGGAAAGAAAGCACAGCAGATTTCTCACCTGACTCTCTGGTTCTCCCATGAACTGGTTGGCTCCACAGTCCTGGCCCGATGCCATTGAACGCCTGCACTTTGACCTCGTATTCTGTCCACTCTTCCAGGTCCTCAATGGTAAACTCCCTCTCCTGCCTGTCAGGAATGATGTGGGACAGAACCCCAGCCTTGGAGCCTAGACGTGAGTACTGCACCCTGTAGCCCACCAGCTCGGGATTGCCATTGTATTCCCACTCTGGCAGCGGCTAGAATACAGACACGCTTCAACTTAGATTAGAAAATGTAACGTCTTAGAATATTTATCACCACACAAACGGTACTTTCCCTATTAGGAATATAAAATCACAAAAGAAACCTTTCCAATACCCCAACAGTTTCTCCCAAAACAAAGAGATGCAAATGGAGAGGTTTGTTTAAATCTCAAATTTTTGCGTTTTCTCTCCAGAGATAAAGACCTCAGGAGGGTCATGCACGTCTCTTATAGTTTCAGAAGAGACAATGGGTCTCATTCACTAATAACTGTGTAGATTATTCATATGTACACATACAGGTGATATTTTCTTTAAACACTTCTGCCTAATTCAACATGTGTATGCACAAGAATTTGTTTTTACCTTGTTCGAATGTTAATGAATTTGGAGTATTCAAAATGGGTGATCATGTACCCGAGGTTAATTATTTGCATAAAACATGCCCAAAGCATCTCCTTTCTGCACAACTTTATGGCTTTTCATGATTATCATCAAACATACAATGCTTTCTAAAGACGCAAGAGCACGCGTAGCAGGATCCTCAAGTGATGCCAAGTGTACCATCCTCAAAACCAGTTCAAACACAATAAACACCCATTTAGAATGTAGCAAGCTGTACATATGCATTTTTTTGCATATGTTTGGTTTCAAGTGTTCCTAGATTTTTTTGTGTGCAAATTTAGAATAAATTTTAATACGATAGTTATTGATGAGTCATGATTGTGTTCAAAATTTTCCGCATATACACGGTGAATCAATGAGACCAAATGTCTCAAAACATTATCAAACAGATTTGATAACATACCAAAGTAACTATGACTAAAACAGTATCACTTGTGCCCACTAATTTCACCTAAGGAATTGGGAATAACAAGGAATAAGAAACATCAATATAAGTTGCTGCTTAAATAAAACATGAGACTGGGACATCCATTAAGTCTCCCGAGCTATGAACGAGGAAAACATGAGCAATAAAATTTTCCTCTGGGTGGAAATGCAATCTCAGGACTACTTAACAAAATAAAACAAACACACAATCAATTCCACATTCTTTTCCTTCTTAAGCATATCGATCGCATTCCAGGACACATACGTACCACCCATCTGAGCCACAGGCTGGTCTCGCTGGCTGTGCGGAGAGTGATGTTGGCAGGGGCGATGTCAGGAGGAGCCTGTAGGGTCTGGATCTTCCTAGATGGCTGGCTGGGTGGGCTTGTGCCTACTATATTCACCTGCCTCATTCGAAATCTATAATCGGATGGTAAATTAGGATGCACCCTATGGACAGTGTATACAAGTATATCCCAGAATTCAACAATTCAGTGAGTGGACCTGTAGTACGTGTAGGGGTTCAGGCCTTGGACCTCAAGGGATCGTGCATCAGGCTCATTGTCCAACCGATGGACCACGACCCACTCCTCGTTTTCTCCTATAACACCGATCTGAACATGCAACAAAAGAGTGAGAGAAATCAATGATGGCTAATAAAAAAGGTGACAGCTTGAGGTGAATGCTCAGCGTAAATTCTGTACTACCTGAGCCTCTACCAGCCAGCGTGAGATGGATGTTTTGCCGTCATAGCCTGGTTTGAACTGCAGGGTTACTGAACGTGGGCTGATGTTGGAGATGGCAATGTTGGTAGGAGGTCCAGGCATCTCTATAGGAACAGGAGAGGTGAAACATGCAAGATGAATGGTAGAAATGGCTCAGTGGAAAAAATAAAAGACCTGGGAACAATATCATTGCCATTCACTCACAATACCTCCTGCTGAATAAAAAAAATAAATAAGTCACACTATATTGAACAATATACAAAATACTTTTACTTTCCCCCTCATGCTTATCTACCTCACGTTCTGTGAAAAAAAATGCATTCAGAATCAAAGAGAGATGCACGTTGTCCTTATTTGCATGACACACATTTCCGTTCAGTTCATTTTTGCATGCAAAAGCAGAAGCTTGCAAATTAGCATCACGGGGAACAAAAAGTGAGACAAGATAGGTTTGATTTAAAACAGTGTGATCCATCCAGCATACCGATGGTTCATTACAAGCATCTACAGAGGACAACGCCAAAGCATCTTTCCACGGTGTCTCGTCTCACTGTGTTTTAGTGTCTGCTTCTGTCTAAGAGATGGCTGAAGATTATGAATATTAATACTCAAAGCTGCCATATTCAGCGTGCCTTCATTAACTTCGATATCAAGAGTAAGGTTAATAAGGCCACACAGTAGAAAGTTAACATCCTAAGGGATGTACAACCCAGTTGTCTTTTCAGCTCTTACATTGACATCAGGGCTTAACGGTAAATATTTTTTCCTTCCTGTCCAGATTTAAGATTTTTTAAAATGTTTTTAAAATAAGTCTCTTACACTCAGCTAGGCTGCATTTATTTGATTAAAACACAGTAAAAACTGAAATATTATGAAATATTACTAAAATTTAAAAAAGCTGCTTTCTATTTTTATATATTTTAAAATGTAATTTATTCCTGTGATGCAAAGCTGATTTTTCAGCAGCCATTACTCCAGTTTTCAGTGTCAAATGGTCCTTCAGAAAAAAAAATTAAAAGTTAAAATCGTACTAACCCTAAACTTTTGAACAGTTGTGCAACATCTGCATAGATTTATTAATTGAATGTATTGGAACTCGTTAATTTTTTTATATTTATTTTATTACTTTAATTATTATAATTTACAAAAATAATTGCAATAATAATTAATTATACAATATACAGTCATTACATTATAATTGTTTGATTATTATATTTTCCACATACTCATCTCGTAGTCCACCCCTATATAGTTGGCTATCATTTATATTTTATTGCACCACAAAGAAAACCCACCCGCAACGCCACGTTGCTGGAGAATGATGACATACATGGCGGCATTAGAGCAATCCTGGAGTAAGAGAAATCATGAGAAGAAACTCACCTGGCGGCACACCAGAGGAAATGGTGGAGGACGACAGCTGACCTTGACCTTTGGCGGTCATACCGGCCACCTGAATGGTGTAAGTAGTGAGTGCGGTCAGACCGGTGACCCGGTACTCCTGTGTAATGTTGGGCAGGTAATGCGTGACGCGAGTGTTTGTTCTGTTGAATTCCTCCCAGGAAATGCGATACCCTGCGAGCACAAGACAGGAAGCGGTTCAGCAGACAGTCAGAAGATCAGAATAAATCGCCAAAAGTACCTGTGAGGATGCCGTTCTTCTCTGGCGGGTCTTTCCAGCTGACTTTGAGAGACGTGTCCAGGATTTCTGTGAAGCTCAGGTGACCTACAGGTCCTGGAGCTGAGCATACAGACACCCACATTAAGTATTTTCAAACAGACACCTGCAGGCCTGAACAGAACATCGTCATGGGTCGAGATGGATATAGTACGCAAAAAAGGACACTCACTGTCTTCGTGGGTGCGTATGCACTGTGGAGTGCTGCGAGGGCCATCTCCCGGCGTAGTGAAGCACAGTACACAGGTGAAGTACTCCGTGAACTTCTTCAGTCCGGTGATGTAACCTACATGAACACTGTCTTGAAAATTGGGTCTCACAGTAACCAAGGTAACGTCTTCCTCGTGGCCTGGTTCCCATGCCAACAGCTGAAGTAAAAAAAATGGACAGATGTGACCACTATCGCTTAGCACAAGCCAGTGTGAATTCTGCTGCTGTCTCAGCATGACATATATTGGAAGTAATGAAACTAATATTATAAAAGGAGCACTGCACTCTTGTGCTCAACCTCTAGAGGGCAGTGGATGGATGCTCACCTTGTATCCCTGGTTGATTCCATTGATAAACTGTGGGCTTGGAGCACTCCATGTGAAACGGACTGTGGTGGAGTTGACAGCATCCACCTGGACGTTCCCTGGTGGGACCGTGGGTACTTGAAAAGAGAAGATTTGACGGAGTGAGATGGTGAGGGAAATCAAAAAGCGGACAATGATTTCTTTTTGTGAGATCTATTAGACATGATATATAAACTGTTATCTTACATAAAAAAATGGACCTAGAATGAAAAGTAGTTAGTTTAAATTGGTGATTTTGGTCTGTCACACCTCACAGGTCTGTATCTAACCTAATATTATAATACAACATCATAATTGTGACATAATCTGTCAAAATACTGTAGCAAATATTACATTTGATATTAAATGTTTAATAATTTTCATATGAAATTATTAACTACATTTAATGACCAAAAATGTATATTCAGCTGTGAACCACATATTGTGCACAACCCTGTAGCTGCATGATTTTTCCGCGTTACAAAAAAATGTAATATTCCTTATTAAAATTGTGATACACAGGAAGTGACATCATTTGGGCCCTTTCTTCAGCATGGCGAGAAGTAAATAATCTCTCTTTTTTTCAGTTTTTACACAAACTGTAAACACATGTCAATGGCATTTGTCAAGCTTAACTATTCAATCCGGTTACCCAAGTTATTGTAAAAAAAATATAATAATAATAAACAATAATGCTTTATTTAAAAAAACGTATTAAACAGTATAAAACTAACTGATATTCAATTTGATATTCAATCTGTTGAAATTATATTTATATTAATTATTAACTTATTTTAATGACCAATAACAATTATTTTGCTTTGACCTGCGTGTTGTGCGCAACCCTGTAACTATGTGATTTTTCCCTATTACAAAAAATGTAAACCCATTCTTCAATGTAACGACAAGTAAAGTAAGTCTTCTCATTCAATTTTCTCACTTTTTACACAAATTGTAGTGTTGATGGCATTTGTTAAGCTTAAATATTCAATCTTGTTACTGTAAGAAAAAAAATATTGAATTATAAAAACATTAAATTAAGCTTTAAATCTGTTAATGTAAAATACTCTCAAGATCCTCACCGCCTTGCAGAGTCCATTCTGTGACTTTGGGGCTGTAGACGCCCTGGCCCGCCCCGTTATAAGCAGCCACCTCAATCTCATAGTTGGTCCAAATGATAAGGTCCTCCAGGAGAAGATTTGTTTGGTCTGGGTTAGTGATGTTCTTCATCTGACAGTCCACCGGTAATCCAGACAGACAGTACCTGAGCGGCATGGCAGGAACAGTATGAGACATGGGAAAAGCATCAGCCCCGTAACATTTGAGACTCAAAAATAGGAGTTTTCACTGAGAGGACAGTATTGGCTCTAGTGGGATGTGAAGCAGGCGAGGGCCGGTCTACTCTAAAAGATGAAGTGCTGCTGAGAGCAGCTTGATTGTGTAAAGGACAGTCCCAGAGATCTCTCACCTGATGATATAGCCTTGAAGCGGCCCGTTTTGGTGGCTCTCAGGGGGAGGCTGCCACTGGATCATGATGGACTGGTTGGTTCTGCCACTGGCTATCACTGTCTGAGGAGGGGCGCTGGGGGGCTCCTCGGGTAATGATACTCTAAAAACAGGGAATTGGGAGAAAGAGCAAAAGAGATTAAAAGAGAAAATGGAATGGCCATGTGACGCAGGTTTGAGTCTATTCACTTTCTCTCTATCCAATAATTTCCCTGTTTAGTGTACCATCTAATACAGAGGCAAAAATCCAAAATGTGTCATTTAAAAGAAAGACAGAGAGAGGACTTTCTGAAAGATTAATATTACATAAGTTGATGTCTAGATGTCTCAAAACACACTTAAAAAAAACAAAAAAAAAACAAAAATCTGGAAATTAAAACTTTTTTTTTTCCAATTTTAACCTGGAAACCTTGGACTTTCTTCTTTCAGACGAATCCAATCGGAGTTATATTAAAAATGTCCTGCCTCTTCAAGCTTTATAATGGCAGTGGATGGGTGTTATTTTTCAATAGTCCAAAAGACCTCAAATAAAGCACATCCATCCATAATAAAAAGTGTCCCACATGGTTCCGGGGGGTGAATAAAGGCCTTCTGAAGCGAATCGATGCGTTTGTGTAAGAAAAATATCCATAATTAAAACTTTATAAACAGTAATCTCTAGCTTCTGCTAACAATACAATAGAACGCCGTTCCGGCGGATGACGTAGGACGTAGGTGTAGCGTTTAAGGTTGGGAGAATTGATAGTTCGCAATATTGTTTTGTATTCTAAATTAGGACAGTGTTTGGTTTGCCTCTACATCTGCGCTTCCACATTCGTCACTTCTCACCAGCCCTTATGCTACGTCCTATGTCATCCGCCATAACAGTGTTATTGTGAATGTGCGTACGACAGTTAGTGGAAGCTAGAGATTACTGTTTATAAAATTTTTAATATAAATTTTTTTCTTACAAAAACGCATCGATTTTGCTGCAGGAGGCCTTTATTCACCCCGTGTGGGACACTTTTAATGATGGATGGATGCACTTTATTGGACTTCTTTTGGACTATTGAAAAATAACACCCATTCACTGCCATTATAAAGCTTGGAAGAGCTAGGACATTTTTAATATAACTCCGATTGGATTCGTCTGAAAGAAGAAAGTCATATACACCTAGGATGGCTTAAGGGTGAGTAAACTATGGGGTAATTTTCATTTTTGGGTGAACTATCCCTTTAAGAACCTTGATGCACGTATCTCGAGCAGGGGCCCTCGAGATACGTGCCTCCTCTCAGCGTGGAGATGATCAAAGACGCCACAGCCAAAACTGGCTAATGCCACAGAGTCAAAAAAATCCAGCAAGATTCTTCTTAAATCTATTTATCTTGACATCTTGATATCTCCTGCGTGAGAGCTGCAGTTCTGTGGCTGAGATAAAGCGCAGTGTTTTAGGATCAAAGAAATAGGCGCTGATCCTTGAGCGGCACAGTGCTGTTATGTCACCCTCACCTCTGCGGGTTCCTCGTCTGAACGCGCTGAGAGAAGAATGTCTTCTGATCTGCGCGCATGCAAGTTGCAAAATGAGTGGACGTTGTTAGCTGAGAGAATAGATCTGGTTTGAGATGAGCTCAGAGTCTGTGGGAATAAACTGTTTAGCATCAATGCCTAAGTTTAGGGTGTGTTTGTCAGAATCAAGGAGCTTTATAATACCTGTTAGCACTCCCATTCATCACAATGGCAGCTGTTCGCTCAGAAAGTACATGATTTTTAAATCTGTCATCTTGGTTCAAGGGAAATCGGTTTAAATCAACGCAATAACTTACCCATAATAGATAAAAGATGCTCATTTGTTGCCAACTACTGGTTTAATTTGTTCAGATTTGTTCACTGAAAACTTTTGTTGAACTGATTCAAACGACTTAACTTTCTGAAGGATCATGTGACACTGAAGACTGGAGTAATGATGCTGAAAATTCACAAGAATAAATGACCTTTTAAAACAGAAAACACTTACTTGAAATTGTAATAATATTTCACAGTTTTTACTGTATTTTTGATCAAATAAATGCAGTTTTGTTGAGCATAAGAGGCTGCCTGCAGAGTGAGTAGTTGCTAAGCAGTTAAACCTTGCACTGGTTTTGCATATGCTAATTGACATGATAAATTAGGTGTCGAATGATGAAACCTCCACGAAGAGTTCACTTCCACACCACTTCGACCACTATTAAGTGTGTTGGAGAACAATGTGGCACTCTTATAATAGTGTTTTGTTCATTTTCGCCCTCAGGGATGTTAGCTCTTGACGGGGCATTGCATCAGCAACACATTTTTTTCCCTAATATTTTCCCGGTCTGTTTCTTTTAAGTCCATCGAGGACTTCGGTATCCTGGACGGCAGATTATTGATTTGCCACAGCCGTGCATGCGCAAAGAATGTTTATTTTCCACATGCTTTCAGATCTCATCCTCGATCATTGATTCGAGCTTGACTTTTCAAGCACGCAACACTCTCCGGCTGATCCGAAGAAACTCCAAATGTGACTGTTCTATCAGATTACAAGAATCAAATATCTGTGAACGGCTGCTTCCTTCATAGCAGGATCCCTTAAGACACAAGCAGATATGAATATTAATGAGAAAACATATTCATGCAGAAATGTTGTTTGGCATTTTCTCGGTTTTTGGGGCATCTTTGAGTCAGGATGTCTCAGACGTCACAGGTGTTCTCCTGGGATCTGAGCACATTTGAAGGCGGGAGTAACTTGGTGCTCTTTGTAATGCTGTAGTAGACAGTGGAAAGCAGTTGTACAAAAGCTGCTAAAAATCTATCAGTGCACAGTTCCATTCCTAACAACACTGCGGGCTGCAGGCTCCGATTCAGCTGAATAATACACTACCTCCCTCCTCACGGGGGCTACAGGTCTGCGAGAAGAATGTCTTCCCACATTTGCCGGGCTTTCATGGCTATTCTTCCATGCCTAGGTGCGATTCTCACAGACACGTCTGAGCTAGTCCTCGGGACCCCCCAGGAAACCCTGTTCACTGAGTGTCTGATGGAAAGCATGGACTGAAATCACTAGCTCCAATCTGATTGGCTGGGATTATTCACTTATGGAAGTACAAGCACAGCGGTTTTCTTAGCAGTCTGTCTGTGCAATGAGAAAAAACACTAGATTCGCCAAAGTTTGCCAGTTGGTAGTCTCAGCCTCAGACGTCACGCCCACGGACTGTTGGCTGAACGTCTGATGCATATGGTATAAAAAATTGAAGAACTTCAGGAGTTTCAAAGTCATTATCTGATTGGTTGAATTCTACAGGATTTCCGGGAGACGTGTGTGGCACGTTCTTTAACGTTCCGCCTGGATAAAAAGGGGTCACCGTGACGCCAAACCCCCTCATGTTAGAAGAAAGCTGTCGTGTTTACAGCTGTGACAATGAACGCTTATCAGGATCAAACGAACGCTGGATTTTCAAAAGTATGTGAAATATTTCCATGTCCCTAAACATGACACGGCACACAACAAAACGTATGGCCTTTTGGGCAGTTCTTTAAAGTTGCCATGGTTCCCAGAATTTCTGCCATCAGTCTGAAGGTCTGGCAACGCAAGACTAGCCCGTTGGTGGTATCAAAATAATTTCGTGAAGACTGAATGAGTGCCATGAGCATCTTTCGCACAGACTACAGCCCAAAGAATAAAGTTTAGAATAAAATAAACGTTAATTGAAATAAAATAAAATAAAAACTTAAACCTAAATATTTTTTTTTTTCAACTACGGGACACATTTATCATTTTCATTTAGTTTAATCTGATGTACTAAAATAACTAAAACTAAATAAAAAAACTAATAAAGAATAGACATGTAAAAAAAAAAAAAATAAATAAAAAAAATGACACAAAAACACAAAATTACTAAAACTTTAACTAAAATTACAATGAAAATGGAAAATATAAAAATAAAAACCAATTCAAAAAATGTATTAAAACTACAATAGTATCTCACTGATACTAAAATAACACTGGTTTGCACATGGCCTTGCATTTTTTTTTTGCGCTACTTCGTAGATGTCCACAGTGGCGGCACTTTTGCCATACTTTGTCAGAACAGTAACAAAAACAACACAACGAACTCATGGGAGGCACGACAAAAAAAAGACGCACACAAGACTTGTGTGAAGGGGTTAAGAGGATACACGATTAAGTAATATAGTTAACAAATAATTAACTATAGTTATTAACTAAAGAGTACAGACATTTTTATCGGTCATAACATCTGGAGAAAAATTTTGCAGTAACTGGACAAACATGAAACTTGAAAGTTTGCATGTGTTGAAAATTTCTATGTTTAGCACAACTTATCAACTGAGTTTAAACTTAAAGCACTAAGGGGGTTCGTCTGTACGCCTACGCCACCATTATTTACATTATAGACATTGCACACACTTACACACAACACACACACACACACCACACACACTAAATATATATATATCTATATATTTCGTGCTGTCAAAGGATAATCGCATCCAAAATAAATGTTTTTGTTTACATAATATATGTATGCTGTTTATATTTATTATGTATATATAAATACACACAAATGCATGTATATATTTCCAAAAAATATTTTGTTTATATTTTAAATATATTTATTTATAATATAAATTTTATGAATATAAACATAAACATGTAAATACATGTAAATATTTTCAAAATATATACATGTATGTGTGTGTATTTATTATATATATTATGCAAACAAAAACTTTTATTTTGTATGTGATTAATCGTTTGATAGCACTAATAGAATTTATATATATATATATAGACAGTGGGTACGGAAAAGATTCAGACCCCCTTAAATTTTTCACCTTTGTTATATTGCAGCCATTTGCTAAAAACATTTAAGTTAATTTTTTTCCTCATTAATGTAAACACAGCACACCATATTGACAGAAAAAACACAGAATTGTTGACATTTTGCAGATTTATTAAAAAAGAAAAACTGAAATATCACATATGGTCCGAATATTCAGACCCTTTGCTCAGTATTTAGTAGAAGCAGCCTTTTGATCTAATACAGCCATGCGTCTTTTTGGGAAAGATGAAACAAGTTTTTAACACCTGGATTTGGGGATACTCTGCCATTCCTCCTTGCAGACCCTCTCCAGTTCTGTCAGGTTAGATGGTAAACGTTGGTGGCCAGCCATTTTTAGGTCTCTCCAGAGATGATCAATTGGGTTTAAGTCAGGGGACTTATGGGGGCCATCAAGAACCCCCCCCCCAGACAGAGTTGTTGTGAGGCCACTCCTTCGTTATTTTCGCTGTGTGCTTAGGGTAATTGTTTTTATCTTGTTGGAAGGTAAACTTCGGCCCAGTCTGAGGTCTGAGCACTCTGGAGAAGGTTTTCGTCAGGATATCCCTGTACTTGGCCGCATTCATCTTTGCCTCGATTTGCAACCAGTCGTCCTGTCCCTGCAGCTGAAAAAAAACCCCACAGCATGATGCTGCCACCACCAAGCTTCACTGTTGGGACTGTATTGGACAGGTGATGAGCAAGTGCCTGGTTTTCTCCACACATACCAAAAAAGTCCAAAAAGTTCTCATCAGACCAGAGAATCTTATTTCTCACCATCTTGGAGTCCTTCAGATGTTTTTTAGCAAACTTGCACTGAGGAGAGGCTTCCGTCAGGCCACTCTGCCATAAAGCTCCAACTGGTGGAGGGCTGCAGTGATGGTTGACTTTCTACAACTTTCTCCATCTCCCGACTGCATCTCTGGAGCACAGCCACAGTGATCTTTGGATTCTTCTTTACCTCTCTCACCAAAGCTCTTCTCCCCCGATAGCTCAGTTTGCCGGACGGCCAGCTCTAGGAAGGGTTCTGGTGATCCCAAACGTCTTCCATTTAAGGATTATGGAGGGCACTGTGCTCTTAGGAACCTTAAGTGCAGCAGAAATTTTTTTGTAACCTTGGCCAGATCTGTGCCTTGCCACAATTCTGTCTCTGAGCTCTTCAGGCAGTTCCTTTGACCTCATGATTCTCATTTGCTCTGACATGCACTGTGAGCTGTAAGGTCTTATATAGACAGGTGTGTGGCTTTACTAATCAAGTCAAATCAGTATAATCAAACACAACTGGACTCAAATGAAGGAGTAGAACCATCTCAAGGATTATCAGAAGAAATAGACAGCACCTGAGTTAAATATAGGAGTGTCACAGCAAAGGGTCTGAATACTTGGGACCATGTGATATTTCAGTTTTTCTTTTTAATAAATCTGCAAAAAATGTCACAATTCTGTGTTTTTCTGTCAATATAGGGTGCTGTGTGTACATTAATGAGGAAAAAAAATTACCTAAATGATTTTAGCAAATGGTTGCAATTTAACAAAGAGTGAAAAATGTAAGGGGTTCTGAATACTTTCCGTACCCACTGTATATGTCAGGGTTCTGTCACTTCGGTCTAGTGTAATTCATGGTTTTGTGACAGAGCCCTGACACTCGCGTCATGTCATCGTTTTCATGTGAGCGTGCGGCTTCGAATGTGCTCGAGCCGTGCGCTCTCGTCTACATGTACTGTTTCATGTTGGAGCGTGATTTTCGGATCCCGGCACTCAGATCTTGAGTTTTGGTTTCGTTTCGGGGTCCGAACACTCGCGCTCCATGTTCTGTCTGTTGTGGAGCGTGCGGTCTCGAGTTCGCTCGGCCGTGCGCGCTTCTGTCCACGTGTGTTGTGTTTTGTGAAGCACGCGGTTTGTGTTCAGCCGCGTGCTTTTCTTGTTGTCTTGTGTGAACACGCGGCTTATGAGTTTTCTCATTAGCTGCGTGTTCGTGTCTCTTGTTCTAGCACATGGCTTGTGATTGTTTTGCTGGCCATGTGCTTGTGTTTGTTTTGTGTGAGCACATGGCTTTTGTCTTTGATTTCGGTGTGCCATGTGCTCATGACAATTGTCTTGACCCCACCCATCTTGTTACATGATTATTGTTAATTTGCCCCACCTTTCTTCCCTTGTTACCTTCCTCATTTGCTCCATATTTATTCTCCTTGTGTTTGCAGTCGTGCGTCAGTTCGTCATCGTCTATCCCTGGATGTGTCCAGATCCTTGCCTTGCCTTGCCTTGCCAGCCTGTTTTTCCCCCACGGGGTAGTTTGTGTTACCGTTTGTTTATTTTTATTACCAATAAAACCCATTCTTCTGCAATACTGAGTCCTCACTCCATCCTCTACCCAAACCCTGAAAGTACGAACTGACCAAGATGAGGACTCAGCGGAAGAAGGGTTTGCGCCATCCACCAGCCTCCACTCTCTCCAGCCCCCACTACCAGCGCATGCTCCAATTTAGGACCTTGAGCTCCCTCCGTCAACAGGGGGCTGACGTGAGGAGGTTTGCCCTGGGGTTCAGCGGGGCGGCAGAGGGGTTGGGGTTTAATGATGCGGCCCTCAAGGACCTCTTCTGCTACGCCCTGGATGAGCCCCTCAACTGGTGGATGATGAGAGGGTTGGACCACCTGTCGTTTGAGCGGTTCATCGAATTCCTAGCCCGACAGGGGAATCCTCTGGCTGAAGAGGCTGTAGCGCCCCCAGAGACGGCTGAGGAGGCTGCAGCGCCCCCAGTGTCTGCTGAGGAATCTGCAGCGCCCCAAGAGGTGGCCGATGAGGTGGCAGTGCCCCGCTCTCGGAGACGGAGGAGGAGGAGGAATGGGTACGCCTCACCACCCCTAGAGGCAGCTGGAGAGGCTGCTGTGCCCCTAGAGGTGGCTGATGAGGCTGCAGCTCCCCGTGTGGCGGCCGAGGAGGCCGCAATGCCCCCGAGGGTGGCTGATGAGGCTGCAGCGGCCCCGGAAGCGGCCGAAGAAGCTGCAGCGCCCCAGTGATGGCCGGAGAGGCTGCAGCGGTCCCAGTGACGGCCGAGGAGGTGGCTGCGCCCCAAGAGGTGGCCGACAAAGTGGCGGGGCCCCGCTCTCGGAGACGGAGGAGGAGGAGGAGAAAGGCTTCCTCCATCCCACATGGCCTGGAAGCCATCCAGAAGCCCGCTGCTGCTGGCCTGGAGGCCGTCCCAGACCCACCCAGGCTCCTTGCCCTGATGCCGGCCCCGCCCAAGCACCTTGCCCTGATGCCGGCCCCGCCCAAGCACCTTGCCCTGATGCCGGCCCCGCCCAAGCTCCTTGCCCTGCCGGCCCCGCCCAAGCTCCTGGCCCTGCCGGCCCGGCCCGGGCTCCTTGCCCTGCCGGCCCCTCCCAAGCTCCTTGCCCTGCCGGCCCCACCCAAGCTCCTTGCCCTGCCGGCCCCACCCAGGCTCCTTGCCCTGCCGGCCCCGACCAGGCTCCTTGCCCTGCCGGCCCCGCCCAAGCTCCTTGCCCTGCCAGCCCCTCCCGGGCTCCTTGCCCTGCCGGCCCCCGCCCGGGCTCCTTGCCCTGCCGCCCCCGCCCAGGCTCCTTGCCCTGCCGCCCCCGCCCAGGCTCCTTGCCCTGCCGCCCCCGCCCAGGCTCCTTGCCCTGCCGCCCCCGCCCAGGCTCCTTGCCCTGCCGCCCCCGCCCAGGCTCCTTGCCCTGCCGCCCCCGCCCAGGCTCCTTGCCCTGCCGCCCCCGCCCAGGCTCCTTGCCCTGCCGCCCCCGCCCAGGCTCCTTGCCCTGCCGGCACCGCCCAAGCTCCTTGCCCTGCCGGCCCCGCCCAGGCTCCTTGCCCTGCCGGCCCCGCCCAGGCTCCCTCCGGCTCCGCCCTGGTGGCCTACTGGTGTTCTTGTTAGGCCGGAGCCTCCCTGGTCTGTTCCCATGGTCCCGCCCTGGCTCCCCGGGATTCCTGGTCTGCCTGAGCCTTCCTGGCTCAACCCTCCCGCCCCTCCCTGGTTCCTGGTTCTTGTTAGGCCGGAGCTTCCCTGGTCTGTTCCTCCGGTCCCGCCCTGGCTCCCCCAGATTCCTGGTCTGCCTGAGCCTCCCTGACTCAACCCTCCCGCCCCTCCCTGGTTCCTGTAATGACTTTCTGGGTTGTACTGCTGGCACTGGCTTGGTTAACCTCCCTCCCTCCCTCCCCTCTTTGTCCCAATGTTTAGATTTTTCCTGTCTTGTGTTGCCTATTATGTAGTGGTCTTGTGTTGTCATGTTTGTTCTGTCATGTTCCTGTCTTGTTTTTGTTGTCTCGTTAGGGACGCCAGGTGGCGTCCCTTTTGAGGGGGGCTAGTGTCAGGGTTCTGTCACTTCGGTCTAGTGTAATTCATGGTTTTGTGACAGAGCCCTGACACTCGCGTCATGTCATTGTTTTCATGTGAGCGTGCGGCTTCGAGTGTGCTCGAGCCGTGCGCTCTCGTCTGCGTGTACTGTTTCATGTTGGAGTGTGGTGTTCAGATCCCGGCACTCATGTCTTGAGTTTCGGTTTCGTGTCGGGGTCCGGACACTCGCTCTCCATGTTCTGTCTGTTGTGGGAGCGTGCGGTCTCGAGTTCGCTCGGCCGTGCGCTCTTCTGTCCACGTGTGTTGTGTTTTGTGAAGCACGCGGTTTGTGTTCAGCCGCGTGCTTTTCTTGTTGTCTTGTGTGAACACGCGGCTTATGAGTTTTCTCATTAGCTGCGTGTTCGTGTCTCTTGTTCTAGCACATGGCTTGTGATTTGTTTTGCTGGCCATGTGCTTGTGTTTTGTTTTGTGTGAGCACATGGCTTTTTGTCTTTGATTCGGTGTGCCATGTGCTCATGTCAATTGTCTTGACCCCTCCCATCTTGTTACCTGATTATTAGTTAATTTGCCCCACATGTGCTCCCTCGTTACCCTCCTCATTTGCTCTCCATTTATTCTCCTTGTGTTTGCAGTCGTGCGTCAGTTCGTCATCGTCTCTCCTTGGATGTGTCATGTCCAGATCCTGCCTTGCCTTGCCAGCCTGTTTTTCCCCCACGGGGTAGTTTGTGTTACCGTTTTGTTTATTTTTCTTACCAATAAAACCCTTTCTTCTGCAATACTGAGTCCTCGCTCCATCCTCTACCCAAAACCCGTGACAGTATATATGATTGGTAGCTTTCCATGTCAGTCAGATGGTCTCTTTCTGTCAAAGTGGGCAGTACTTGACCTGAAAAAGCTGTGATGAAGACCAGACTTCATGCTATAGTCAAAAAATTGGCTACGTGAACATTTTCTTCCTTGAAAGTATTTAGGCCTTTAAGAAACTGATCATTTTGTTAACAGTGAATCTCACAGTTTGACGTCCTTCAGGCTTAGCTGTGAGGATAGAAAAGGGAGCCCGGTCTCATGAAAAAGCGTATCAATAGCATGATTTTCTGTTTCTATTTTGCGTGCTATTTTATGCAGAAATTTACTTTTGGCATGCATGTGATCCACACGTGTTTGACGTGCATATAATACGCAATTTTCGCGTGAATATGATACGCAGTTTTGGCGTACATAAATGCTAATAAGCACATACCCCTAAACATAACCACTGTGTATCATATGCACGCCAAAGCCAATTTCTGCATATAAATTGTACGCCAAATAGAAACAGAAAAACATGATATTGAAACACACATTCATGAGATCGGGTTAAAAAGGTGATCCAAAGTTTTTCGCTTTTTGAGTCCCACACTCACCGCACCGTCTCCCTGCTGAACTGGCCCTTCCCCACGTCGTTGACGGCACACAGGTGGAACTGGTAAGAACGTGCCGGGATGAGGCCCCCTACGATCACGCTGGAGGCTTCTGGCTCGATGTTGGCCAAGAGCACAGTCCAAGGTGCGTCTGTCACGAACAAAGACATTGAGAATGGACTCCAGAGCTGAATGATGAGTAAAGAGTGACAGAAAATACAGCAGGCCAGAAAACTCACTGTTCTCTGACACCTCCAGGATGTAACGGATGAGCGGGCTGTTCCCGTCAAAGGCCTGGGCCCAGGTCAGGTTGATGGTTCGTCTCTCTGAGCTGCTGAGGGTGGCGATGAGGTTCTCTGGAGCATGAGGCAACTGCCTACAGTGAGAGAAGGAGCCAGAGGAAAGGCATAAAAAGTGAGAATTAATAATTCACACATTTTACAACAGTTTACACTGCATAAGTCGGTAAGATTTTTAATGTCTTTGAAAGAAGTCTATTATGCTCACTAAGACTGCATTCATTTGAACAAAAATACAGTAAAAACAACAATAATACTGTGAAATATTATTACAAATAAAAATCACTGTTTACTTTTAAATATATAATATTAAAATTAAGTTTATTCCTGTGACGCAAGCGAATTTTCAGCATCATTACTCCCGTCTTAAGTGTCACATGATCCTTCAGCAATCAATCTAATATGCTGATTTAGTGCTCAAGAAACATTTATTATTATCAGTGTTGAAAACAGCCGTGCTGCTTAGTATTTTTTTTTCAGGATTCTTTGATGAACAGAAAGTTCAAAAGATCATAATTTGTTTGAAAAAGAACCATTTGTAACATTACAAATGTCTACTTTGACCATGGAATGATCTTAATAAAGTATAATTCTTTAAAAAAAAAAAACTTACTGACCCAAAACTTTTGAATGGTAGGGTCATATTTATACAATACAACTACATATAGTTATAAAATAAACTGTTATTCTGGCTATTTATTTTATTGCTATTGCTAAGTGACAAAACAATTGGCAATCAAAGATTGTACAATGGTTTGTCATGTCAAGACCCAGCAAACAAACGATGCGAGAGAGAGATAAACAGAGTTTTAGAAGAAATATGACTCTCGTGTTTATTCAAATGTTGCCCTCAACTGCTTTGCCAACTCACCATTATTTATGACGCAGATAAAATACAATGCACTTCTCTACTTGAAGAAACATTGATAAAGAGAGAGAGAGAGAGAGAGAGTGAGAAAAGGGAAAGCAGTGTTTGGATGTTTGTTTACTATTCATTGTGCATTCTCAACAACCTATTGTCTCAATTCTTTAAATCCCAATAGAAAAACAAAGCTTATAGATACAATCCAAAACACCAAAACGATGTCCAAGAGGAAGAGAAAACCAGTGGCAGAATGTAAATCTAAAAGGCGAAAGGACACAGTGGGTAATTAGCTGGGCAATAGCATCTCTGACATGTACCTGACTCTCAGGTGAGCGCTGTGAGAATCATTGCCTCCCACAGAGGTAACTCTACAGGTGTAGGTCCCAATGTCCCCTGACCAGGTCTGAGATATATGTAGGGTGCCATTGGAGTCGAGACGCAAGCGAGGGCTCGATTTCATGTCAATAACCACTCCTCCTTTCTCCCAGATGTGCCTGTGAATAACAGGGGCCTATTTACATATTCTTCTTCACAGCAACAATACATGGCAAAGCTGTTTAATTACTGAATAAACACACACACATATACACAACAGAAAATTGTCCTGCACACATATATGCACTCATACATACACATCAACACTTCTTAATTGCAGCCACATCGTTTCCCCATTTAATCTCGTCTGTCTTGCGTTTAATTAAAGTCTCCATCTAAGTTATTGCTTTGTTTACATATTCATCCGTTTTCCCTGATCAAATGAATAACAGCAACCCAGCAGGTGACAGTTAAATCGAGTCTTATGAGACTGAATGTAATAAACACACAGGACATGAATGGATGGAACACGCTAGCATTGATCAAAGATGGAGCGAGATAAAGCAGGGTGTGACAGAAAGAGAGAGAGAGAGAGAGAGAGAAAGACAATAGACATTTAGACAGAGTTGACAACAAAGACATGGAGAGGAGGGTGGAGGTTGTACCTGACTGTGACACTCGGGTCATAGGACACCCCGCAGGTCATGGCTGCTTTTGTGCCCTTGATCACGCTCTGGTCCTGAGGTGGATTAGTGATCCGCGTTCGAGCTGCACACACAAATCACAGTGTAGTATCGTAATCGATGGCATTGATTTACCCTTCCAGTTTCTGTTAGACATGTAACAGCCTTCCCTTGTGAAAAAGAAGCACACTGTTTTTAAAAAGAGTACTTATTATGGGAATAATATATTCTAAAAGAACATAATTAAGTGTGAACTGAATATAATGCTTTTGGACAATTAATTGCATGTTATTTGCAATTAAATGAAAATGTACTATGGTTTGAATTTATATGAAATGCAATTAGCTGAACTTTAGAGTGCTTTTTGACCCACTTAAGTAAGCCATAAAATACATCTTCATATAAAACGTAATTATTACTTCTATTGTCTTTGAAATATGTTTAAACTGTACCACCGAATGCACTGATAACCTTTTATGCTAGACTAAACTTGTGTGTCATACATTTACATATATTTGTAATTATACTTTTGTAACAATGAAGCTGAATTTTTGTACATTCAAAATACATTAAATGTAGTATTGAATAACACTCTAAGGTTAAAATTATAATCGAGTAATTTATATGTGCTTTAGTATTTTAGTATATAACACATCAAAATAAATGAAGATTGTTAAAACAAAACTGTTTTAAATGAACTTTGAAGTAAAACATTTAATTTGACATTATTACACTTTAAAGGAAACACATTAATGAAAGTGTTCTCTCTTATGTATTTTGATACTATTTTGGGGCATAAAGTAAAAAAAAATGCCTCATTAAATGCCTCGATTAAATATGTAAAAATAAAACCTTTTTAAGAAATTCTGCATAATCTTTTCAAACATTTTCCTAGACAACAAAAATACAAAATATCTATATTGCGTATAAATATTTGAAAACAAAAATGTCTGCCAAATTAAAGTCAAGCAGTGCAACCAAAATTATGTGGTGGAACAAAACAAAACAAATCAAATCAAAACAAAACAAAAGACAAACCAAAACATAAAATGTGACATTGTTTGTAGAGTGACCCTCCTGACTGTGTGTCAAAGTCTCTTTAAATATCAGATAATTTGACAAATGTTTTATAACAAATCAGGGTTAGTTCAAGTTGTAAAATGTCATTCGGTGTTACTCCCCTTTTTATGATTAGGATGTGTACTGTATATATTCACATGTATTTAAGATGCATGAAAAATATGTTATTACTTTTTACTTAATGGTTAACGCATATTTTTAGACATTATTAAAGATAAATGTTGCTTTCAGATTATTTTATACAATTTCAAAAAAAGTCCTACACTCCTTGTGTATTAAACTAGATTTTTCCTTTCCTTTTCTTTTCTTTTCCTCTCATTGTGGATACTCTTATACTGTTTATCACTGACTTCTGCTAGCAGCAACCAACTGGGCCATGTTAACCAGACAAACCTTGACTCCTTGATTAGGACACAGTGTAGATGTAAGAAAGCGAAAAGTGGGTCACTTCTCATGGCGGCCAGACAGACAGACCCTTATTAAATGGGTGGTCAGAAACTGCGATAGAAATCACACGTTATATGACCACACTATATGAGACTCGCCATGCACTCACCCCACACCACCAGATCGGCCGAGGCTTCATCAATGCCACGGGAGTTACTGGCCATGCAGGTGTAGGATCCAGCGTCAGACAGGTGAGAGGGGCTGATCAGAAGACTGCCAGACTCCAGCAAAGTGAAACGCGGCAACTGTACGGAGCCGCTTGCCAGAACTCGATCAGCTGTGCAAAGATGGAGAGATGGCAAAGCACAAGGGAGAGAGAGCGAGAAATGAAAAAGAAGATCAAACAGACAAGACGGTCCCCAGCTCATCAGAAGACTGTTGATTGGACACTTAATTTAGCTGACATCCCTAAGCTTGCAAAGATACATTAATGTTCGTAAGTCCACGAGACACTGATGAATATCTTTCTTTGAGAGAGATGACTGATTGGAGACTGACCTTTCTGCCATGTGATTGCGGGCCGCGGGGCCCCTGAGGTCTCACAGTGTAAAATGATGGACATGCCATCAATCACAGCGCTGTCAGAAGGGCCGGCCGTGATGTTTGGGGCGATACCTGTGGCAGAGAGAGAGGCTGCTGAGACACATATGCACATACTCAACACGCATGCAACCCACCCTCACACACACACACACACACACAACACAGTATAGACTTTCCATTGACTTCTATCGTTGTTATACTGAGCTAATTATATTTTCTAAACCCGCTTCTATCTCTAAACGTCACAGAAACTCTTTTGTATTTTTAGAGTTTCCTGAAGACATTTAGTATGCTTATTAAGCCATTTTCATTGAGGGAACTGTTGGATGATCCATTAATGATGGGGATTTCTGGATTTATTATCCTTGTAGACAGATATTAAATTAGTACGGAATGATCTGGAATCACATTCTGGCACCGATTCAATCCAATTCACCATATATGCTCCAGTCCAGTTTTAGCTTCACCCTGGACAAAAAAAAAATGTCTCTATTTAAAAAGTGTAATCACTCAAAAAAAACTTTTAAAGTACATTACATTAAGCATTACGCTTCCCTCTAGTCAGGGGTGCTGTGTTTTTCTCTCACCATGCCACTCTGAGGGCCGCTCTCTGTTCCAGTGAAACAACAAAATATAAAACATACAGTGGGGAAAAAAAGTATTTATTCAGCCACCAATTGTGCAAGTTCTCCCACTTAAAAAGATTTGAGAGGCCTGTAATTTTCATCATAGTATACCTCAACTATGAGAGACAAAATGAGAAAAAAAATCCAGAAAAATCACATTGTAGGATTTTAAAAGAATTTATTTGCAAATTATGGTGGAAAATAAGTTTTTGGTCAATAACAAAATTTCATCTCAATACTTTGTTATATACCCTTTGTTGGCAATGACAGAGGTCAAACGTTTTCTGTAAGTCTTCACAAGCTTTTCACACACTGTTGCTGGTATTTTCCTCCATGCAGATCTCCTCTAGAGCATTAATGTTTTGGGGCTGTTGCTGGGCAACATGGATTTTCAACTCCTTCCAAAGATTTTCTATGTGGTTGAGATCTGGAGACTGGCTAGGCAACTCCAGGACCTTGAAATGCTTCTTAACGAAGCCACTCCTTTGCCGTGCCACTTTCGTTTATTGTGTTTTGATTCATTGTCATGCTGAAAGACCCATCCACGTTTCATCTTCAATGCCCTTGCTGATTGAAGGAGTTTTTCACTCAAAATCTCACGATACATGGCTTCATTCATTCTTTCGTTTACACGGATCGTCGTCCTGGTCCCTTTGCAGAAAAACAGCCCCAAAGCCTGATGTTTCCACCCCCATGCTTCACAGTAGGTATGTGTTCTTTGGATGCAACTCAGCATTCTTTCTCCTCCAAACACGACAAGTTGAGTTTTTACCAAAAAGTTATATTTTGGTTTCATCTGACCATATGACATTCTCCCAATCCTCTTCTGGATCATCCAAATGCTCTCTAGCAAACTTCTGATGTGCCTGGACATGTACTGGCTTAAGCAGTGGGACACGTCTGGCACTGCAGGATTTTGAGTCCCTGGCGGCGCAGTGTGTTACTGATGGTAGCCTTTGTACTTTGGTCCCAGCTCTCTGCAGGTCATTCACTAGGTCCCCCGTGTGGTTCTGGGATTTTTTGTGATCATTTTGACCCCACGGGGTAAGATCTTGCGTGGAGCCCCAGATCGCGGGAGATTATCAATGGTCTTGTATGTCTTCCATTTTCTAATAATTGCTCCCACAGTTGATTTCTTCACACCAAGCTGCTTACCTATTGCAGATTCAGTCTTCCCAGCCTGGTGCTGGTCTACAATTTTGTTTCTGGTGTTCTTTGACAGTTCTTTGGTCTTGGCCATGGTGGAGTTTTGAGTGTGACTGTTTGAGGTTGTGGACATGTGTCTTTTATACTGATAACGAGTTCAAACAGATGCCATTTAATACAGGTAACGAGTGGAGGACAGCGGAGCCTCTTAAAGAAGAAGTTACAGCTCTGTGAGAGCCAGAAATCTTGCTTGTTTGTAGGTGACAAAATACTTATTTTACAGAGGAATTTACCAATTAATTCTTTAAAAATCCTACAATGTGATTTTCTGGATTTTTTTTCTAATTTTGTCTCTCATAGTTGAGGTATACCTATGATGAAAATTACAGGCCTCTCTCATCTTTTTAAGTGGAGAACTTGCACAATTGGTGGCTACTCATACTTTTTTTTGCCCCACTGTAAAATATGCCCCATTTCTGAGAAACACCCACTGATATGCAGCACATTTTGCTTGGTTTATTAAGCTTTAAACACGATGTATATATGTGTGTGTATTTTTCTGTTGGAATTTATTATTGTTTTTTCCCAGCAATATACGTGCACTACGTTCAAAAGTTTGGAGTCAGTAAAAATTTGTTCTTTCTTTTTTTGAAATAAATTAATACTTTTATTAATCAAGGACACATTAAATTGATAAAAGTGTCAGTAAAGACATTTATGATGTTACAGAAATTTCTACTACATATAAATGCTGTTCTTTTTGAACTTTCTATTCATCAAGAATTCTGGAAAAAAAAAGTATCACGGTTTCCACAAAATATTAAGAAGCACAACTATTCTCACCACTATCAATAAGCAAATTTTAAGACAATGGAGTCATGAGAATGCTAAAATTCAAAAATTTCAATCACAGGAATTAATGACATTTAAAAATTCTTCACTAGACTATTTATTTTTAAGTTATTTGTAATAATCTTTCTCATATTCCATTTTTATTCTGTATTTTTGACAAATATGGCAAGCGTTATGTGAGCATAAAAGACTCCTTCAAAAAAAAATATTTGTTAATAATTAAAAATCTTACAGACTGACAACAGTTTTGACAGCATTATATATCACACACCACACACACCACACACACACACACCACCCAAACACATATCACAACACACAACACACACACACACACACACACACCTTTGGCTATCTAACAAGGACAGCCCCCTAACTTCTATTTGTTTTATATCATGGGAATAAGCAATATTTGTCTATTACTTTATTCATAAATATCGTTGTCAGGTTTTGTCAGACTTTCTCCACATCTAGAGGAAAATTGTAATACACACACACACACACACACACACACACACACACTCCCCAGAGGATCTAAATGTGAAAATATAAGAGCCATTGGTCCCTAACTTGACTAAATCATCAAAGATGTCTTTATCAAGCTGTCTAATATGCATTAAATAAATGGTGGACATAATAAAGACCTGTCCAGTGCAGACAAAACAACCATTATTCTTTCTATCTCTCACTCTTAAACTTGGAATAATCACTCTTCTTAATCTTTCCTTCTTTCTTAAAGTAAAAGCAGCTGATAAGTCACAGGCTTTATAAAATGACACATCTGACAGGAGATAAGGAAGAAGATGAATGTAGGAGAGAAGTGTAATAAATTAAGACAGCGTTATTGACAGGCCCAGATGGTGCTTTGACGTACTGGTGACAGCAAGGTACGTGTTCGTCTGGATCTCTCCTGCTAAGTTGCGAGCGAAGCATTGGAACATTCCAGTGTCGTCCGGGAGCAGCCCATTTATCTGCAGGCTGCCGCCCGCCAGGACTCTGTAACGAGGTGTCTTCACGGGGCTTATGGGTACAGCATCCTTATACCACACTATATCTGGCTGAGGAACACCTGCAGGGGCATAGCAAGAGGTGTGTTATCTAACACATCCACACACACTGCCTCTCTCTCTCTCTTTCTCTCTCACTCACACACACACATGGCAGAGGCGCACAAACTCACCGCGAGCTTGGCATGCGATGTCTACCACCTTCTCCATCTCAGCAGTAATGTGTCTGTCGGGCTCCTTCACAAACTGGGGATGTTCTGGGGAAGTTCAGTTGAGTCAGTCGTGAGAGTAGTCTTGACCAGACTGAACTAAAACACTCAATATCACTGAGATATTGAGAATGCACAGGGCCTTCAGAAAGTATTCACCTTCTCTGTTGCACTTCATTATTGTTGCAGAATAAAAAAAAGTCATGCAGGGTTTTTCATATTTTAACATGGCTGTCAAAAAATCATTATAACATTAACTTCTTTTTTTAACAACGTACTGTATGTACAGTGGAGTGTTTAATTATCTGATATATGACAGATCACACTAGATGCATTAATAATGTGCTGAAGCGTCATGCCCATTCAAACTGAGAAGGCACTTGTGCACATTTGCACCTTTAATAATTAAGCTTTAAATGAATATTGTGGATAAAATATTTTCAGAGCTGAAAAAAACGCAAAGCAAATGTTTTATAAAACATGAATAAAAGCAATAAATCAATAAAACAATAAAAAATCAATAAAATGTACATTTTAAAATATATTTAAACAGAGCAAAGTTTTTACAAATTAATTTGTCATCCCAGGCCCCAATTGTTTTACATATTACAATTCATTTTAATATCAGCCGTATGTGAAAATGTCTTTTGCTTGGGAGATTTTGCTCAACTGGTAAACATTTTTGGGTCAGTAAGTTATTGATTTGTTTGTTTGTTTTATTAAGTTTCACTCAGAAAGGATTCAGTAAAAAAAAAAAGTGTCAGTAGAGACATTTATAATGTTACAAAAATTATATATTTCAAATAAAATCTATAAAAAGTATCATGGACTCTACAAAAATATTAAGCAGCACAACTGTTTTTAACATTGATAATAATAAGAAATGTTTCTCGAGAAGCAAATCGCCATAGAATGATTTCTGAAGGATCACGTGACACCGAAATGTGTAATGAGTAATGATGCTGAAAATTCAGCTTTGCATCACAAAGAATAAAATATATTCCAATAGAAAGCAATTATTACAATTTCACAATATTTTTTTGTTTTTACTGTATTTTTGATTAAATACATTCAGCCTTGGTAAGCATAAGAGACTTCTTTCAAAAACATGAACACATCTTACCAACCCCAAACTGCTGAATGGTTGTGAATGGTACTTTAGGATTTGAACACAGGTTCCCATTTGATATTAAACAAAAACCTTTCTTAAAAACAGTGCAACAAACAGCAATAGAGATCAGCCCTGCCCAGAGGAAAAAAATATTGCTCAGTGGTTGCTTTTCCTAAGCTCAGGAGACTTAGATGAGATTCTCATATATCATATTTCATTTTAGTATCAACAGCATTTCAGATGTTTCTCCTAAAATTCCTTAGGAGAAATAGAAGTAGACACAAATGAGACTTGAGAAATATTTGAGAAAAAAAAAAGAGTCAAAACTGAGAATGTGGTGGAAGAAACACAGAATATCTCTTTATTGTCTTGCTGCAATCTCTATCAAGACTCCACTATAGGAATATTTTATTTCTCAGAGTTTGCTCTGTATAAACTCAGGAGACTTAGTTGTTATTCTCATGTATTTCTATTTTTAGTATTATCAGTGTCTCAGATGTTGCTCCTAAACTTCCTTTGGAGAATTGATGTTACTGAGATCTTGTTTGAAACACTGGAAGAGACAAATATGAGACCACCACAGACTTTAGTTTAGGAGAAAAATCTCAGCACAATGTGTGATGTTCTTGAGATGTTTTCTAAAGCTTTGAAGGAGACAAATGTGAGAGATCCAGTGTCTCTAAGGAGAATAATCTGAGCGCTGTGTGTGATGATGATGAGGTCTTTTTTAAAACTTTAAAGGAGACAACTGTTAGAGTGTTAAGAGTTTTTGTCTCAGGAGACAAGTTTGAGAAGCAGGTGACTCAAGCAAAAAATATCCATTCGATCTTAAAGTAAACTAATATCTGTATAGGAGAAATATTTGAGATATTGATTTCTCTTTCCTCTGGGTGCTCTTCTTGTGACCCAGGAGAACTTCAAGATGAAGTTACTGTTACTGAAGTTACTGTGTGGAAAATACCTAGACAAGATTATTAAAAAAAAACTGGCAAGCTTAGAATCTTCTTTAGGCACCATGAAGCTCATCATAAAAAATGGAATAAACCCAGAAAGCCCTAGGATTAAGCTATCTCAACAAACTGAGCACCTGGACCAGGATATCTATCAGAGAACGAATGTAGAGTAGTAACCAAAAAAAAAACAGCAGCAGTGTGAGGATCTAAAACTGTTCAGACATCAATAATCTTCAGTTCTTCCCAGAATCATCTTCCTAGAAAAAGGCCATTTCTGTAGAAGACCGATGCCCAGATTCACCCAGAGTTTGCTAAAAATCCAGATGAGAAAACGTGAAACCTTTTGGAGGAACATCTTGTGCCTAAACTTGAGCTATGTGAAGCTTGAAAGGAATCTTTCAACACCCAAGTAATACCCTCCTTACCATCACTCATAATAATAGTCTTCTTTCAGCTGTTGGCGTCAAAAGCAACATGGATACAGGAAAATCCTTGAGAGAACCTCTTTCAGTCCACCAGATATCTAGGTTTTGCTCAAAGGCATATTTTCTATCAGAGCAATGACCAAAAGCACACAGCAGTAAAGTATTTTAAAAAGAAGGTTAATGCTTCACAATGACCCAGCAAAAACGTTGACTTGAATCCAATTGAAATCTGGTATAAGACCCTCTCCATTCATTTGGTAGAGTTGGAACATATTTGCGTGATAAATGGGCGGAAATTAAACAAAGTAAATGTTCAAGGCTCGAAGAAACATACTCAAGGCTGTGACTGCTGCAAGAGGGCTAGTATTTACCCTAAGAGATGAATACTTTCATAGATGAGTCTTTCATCTTGGAGAAATGAAGGTTCTTGAATGATTTCTTTTTTTTTGCATGCCTTTGTGTTGACATTTTTGAAGATTAAAAGGGAAAAAAATATGCACAGTGATGAATACTTTCTGTACAATGCACATTTTAAACACAATTTTGACAAGGAGGAGGAAAGTGAGGTTACCCAGGACGTGCAGATATGCTCCGGCGCTGACAGAGGGGGCGCTGCTGCTCCGGAGGGAGGCTTCACATTCATAGTAGCCGCTGTCACTGACCAAGGGACCGCTGATGGTCAGACGACGACCAAAGTCCCGGAGGCCTCGGTTTACCAGCACTCCATTTTTCCGCCATGTAATGCTGAGCTTAATGAGAGGCCTGGAGGTAGAGAGAGAGAGAGAAATACGGATAAACACAAGCGGGGAATGAGAGATAGGAGTGGCCCGAAGGAAACAAATAAACAGAATTGAGTTTTAATAGTTTGTTAGAGGTCATTTTGCGTGCTTGTGTACACACACACACACACACACACAACACACACACCTTGCATTGGCCACACACTCCAGTGTGACTTCAAACGTGCCCACCACCACACTGGTGTTCTTCGGCGGGATTATAATAGAGGGAGCGATGGGGTCTGCTGGGCCGCCAATGTCTAAAGAGAAGCAGAAGCACATAGGCAAGAAAATTACAAATGAGATCTCAATAGTTTCTCCTAAATTGGTTCGACTTGCTGTCTGTAGTGGCACAAGATGCGACTCAAGCTGTAAATTGGCTTCCTGGGCTACTCAAATACTGAATATTTAATAGAAATTAATCGAAATAGCTGTTTGTATACAGTACTGTTTAGAGTCAGTAAGTTTTTGTTTGTTTGTTTGTTTTGTTTTTAGGAACATAATAAAGTGCCCCTATTATAGGTTATGAAAGGTTCATATTTTGGTTTTGGGAGTCCCCAACAACAGGTTGACATGCATGCAAGGTAGGGATGTGCATCTCATGACTGAGTCCGATACGATACGCATCTCGATGCATAGCCAACGATATGATACATTAAAGATACATATGAAGCAGCTACCGATGCGATGCGATATGATTCACCCCCGTTACGATGCAGTGCGATCCGATTTCGATTTGATTCGATTCAACACAATGCGATTCGATGCAATATGATGCAATGGAGAAAATATGATCACTTTTAATGCCTCAAGGCCTGTTTCATAAAACAAGTTAACCAAATAAGCCAGGCTTATTTCAGTTAGTCTCATTGTCAAATGATTTGGTTACATAAAGCAAATTTAACATAGATCAACTTCAGTCACTGTGGCAACTTATGCTGGGAAACTAACCTGGTCTAAAGCAGGTTAACTATCAGACTAAGCTGAGTTCCTCTAACACTGATCAATCGGAACGCTATTATTTTACTTTTTTTTTTACAGTAGCCAAGCAGAAAGGCTCTCTCTGGTTTTATGACAGCTGTAGGCTACCTTTGCAGAACAGAACATTACAATCAAAAATTGCTCTTTAAAGCATTACAATAACTAAATTAAAAGCTAAAATCACTGAATTAAAATGAAAATAAATAATAAAGAAAATGACTTAGTTTTAACTGCTATAAGAAGCACACATTAACTCATTTGAGCTTAGTAATTAGTATACTAGCTTATATTTGATTTACCCATAACAATAGTCCCTTTACAGTTACTGCTATCATAAAAATACACTATTATGAAGGTTTCAAATTCTACAAAAGGCACATTTAATGTCTAACAACAAATATTTTTGCAAAATGTATATTTTACTCAGAATTATTGTGCGGCGTCTGTTTAGCATGCATGCGCGCAGCAGTGCTCGTTCACTCGCGTGCCTCGCCCACTCCTCCTGACAGCAAAATGGATATATTTGCATGACTTTCTAACATTTACAGATTAAAAATATACTTGTGACATGTCAGTTATGCAGTGAGGAAAACACAACGTCTCAAAATGCATTAAATAGCACAGATATATTCGCTGTTTGTCAAGGTGGATCGATTTGATCCATGATCCACATTAAGATCTGCTTAAGAATAAGCGTGCACAAATTAGTGAGATTGTGTGAACTTAATTTGTCGTTTATGGAACCGCTTTAGCCCCGATTGATTTGTTAGATCGATTGATTTCAAGTCAGGTTTTGGACTTTAATCCGTTTTTTCTCATGTCTCCGTGGTGTTGTGATCCATCATATTCACGCAGCAGCAGCGGTGATGAGAGAACGCACTTGACAAACAAATACATAGATCACAGATTATTGGTCCCTTTCTAAATAATAAAACTATAGCACATCTACTAATAATTATATAAAAATAAATCCGCTTTTACCGATGCAAATATGTTAGAAAAAATGCATTGCGATACAAATGCCAACTTGTATCCGAAGCACACTTTTTTAAATCGATGCATCGCATCGTTAACTTTTATGCAGATGCACCGAGCGAATCGGGGAATCTTCCCTTCCCTAATGCAAGGTCAAAAAACACTTTCATTGTCTTATAATATGCATGTATTTTAACCTTACTTGCTCAACGACTCCCAAACGATTTGCTCAACGATAAATTTTTCCAAACCCCTCCTTTGCATGAAGCTAATCTGCTGTGATTGGTCCGCATCATGCCTGTAATGCCTGATAAAGAGGCGTTTGTGAGCGCAGTGCTACTTTGTGTACAGTGTTACCGGGAAACCGCTATTTTTACTGCTTCAAAAGCAGCATCTAGTGGCAAAGAATGGATTTGCATTTTCATTCAGACCAACCCAAAAAAAAGACCAACAAGTGGGTGGTTAATATGCTAATGTTTCATGTTGACGTTAACATGAAACGGCTTGGGATTCGTTTTAAAAAAACGACTCATTTCAATGATTCAGAGTCGACTCTTTCTTTTGAGAGACAATAACTATACACGGTGCACTTTTAGATTTAAAACTTTGCAGGATGTTTTCATTCACTTAGAGCTGTGTTACAAACTGCATGAAAGGTAATTTTCAAAAATCCATAATAGGGGCATTTTAAAACTTTTATTCAGCAAGGATGCATTAGACCAATCAAAAGTGATAGTAAATACATTTATAACGCTAAAAAAGATTTCCAGTTCAAATAATAAATTATGTTTTTTGAACTTTCTATTCATTAAAGAAGACTTAATTCACCAAATCAGCATATTCAGATTTCTGAAGGATCATGTGACATACTGGAGTATAGATGCTGAAAATGGAGCTTTGCATCACAGGAATAAATTACAAAATATATTAAAATATGAAATAGTAATATAATATTTGTAATCAAAGTTAAATGCAGCTTGGTGAACATAAGAGCTTCTCCAAAAACCTAAAAAAATCCAACTTCACACTTTTGATCTTTTGATAGAGTAAAACGGAATTGTGACTGACAGCATCAGAATTTGTTTACAGCTGCAAATAAGCTTGTTTACAATCTTTATCATGATTACCGGCATATATTATTCCATAGAAAATCTTTTCCTCATAAAATGTCAATGAATAAAATCAAGCCTCAACCTGCATTTCTTCCTGTTTTAATCCTGTTTGTGAAAATGTGAAAATATTGAAGTAAATGGATTATCAAAAGCGTTTCACAGTGAATTTAAATGAAGAGCAAAGAGTGACTTTTGCTGTATTCTCTTGCTTATGAGCTTTTTCTTCTGAGGAAAAACACCTTAATAATCTCCCATGTGTCTTTCAAAACAATACCACAAAAAATTTACAAAGAAAGAGTTTTCAGTATATGATCTCATGACCATTTCTCATCCAAATTCTTCCAAGCCTAAATCATGTGATCTTACTACTAACATGAATTCTACAGCGCTACACTTTTACAGTATGTATGCATTTTGAGATCTTCTCAGTGGTCATCCAGCAGATGGCCGCTCCATGACCCCACTTGAGCCATTTGAGAGTCTGTGAAACCTAGAACCAGAGAAACCATTTGAACGAGCAAACTCTGAGCAATAAAATCTCCTTCTGGGAAGAGAGAGAGAGAGAGAAAGAAAGCCAGAGTAAAGGTGGAGGCAGTGAAAGAAGGCAGACATAAAGATAATCTTGAAGCCCAGAGCACTTTTTCGTCTCTTTCTCATAGCCCTTTCTATTATGTGCTTAGATTATATATGTAATTGTATGCACCCTCTCATCCTGTAAGAGCACTGTAATACCTCTGCTAATGTGCCACACTGCAGAATGGGGCCTGATTGAGAGACACCGTCGACACGATTAAATGCCATGCAATCATTTGCCGGTTTCTGGAAACCTTCAGCTGTCCATTGATTCTCTGCCCTCAATCAGTGATCTCTCTTTTCTTCCGTCTTGATCTTATTCCCCTTTATTTGTTTCCTTTTCCATACTTGGACCCCTGGATAAGAGTTACAGTAGGCCATGGTCTCACAGAGGGACTTTATGGTCTGCCTCTCTTTTTCATAAATCTGTTTTTGTGGGGTCTATTAAAGAGAGGGGCTGTTTTTATGAGGGTGATTAATCACAATGTCATTGTTGCACCGCAGGACCACAGCTATCATACAAAGCTCCATGAAGCTTCACCACACGCCACATACTCGCAATCTACTGCGCAGTGAGTTGGGGAATATTGATTCTTGAAAATCTGTCAAGATCTGTGTGCACAACATTAGGTGTCATGTACAGCCACTAGGGGGCGATGGAGTTGTTTAATGTGAACGTGCCAATTCACCTGTTGGATAGTGTGAAAAACCAATATGCAAATAAATAATATTTCCTAGAAGTTAGTGTAAATGTTTCCGCACATTGAGAAGTGGTGCTTATATAGCAAATGAGTCCAGCTTGAATTGCTTCAATGCTATTCAATAAAATATGAAAAAGACTAACAAATAAAGTTATTTATGAACCAGCGGTCAACATTTTTGCTTTGAAATAATAATTTATTTATTTATTTATTTAATAATATTTCACAATATTACTGTTTTAACTGTATTTTTGGTGAGCCTTGGTGAGAAGCTTGTTTCAGAAACATTAAAACATCTTAATTATTACAAACATTAGACCAGTATAGTGTATTAATATATTGTTATGATGGTCATATATAAATATACAGTGCTGGGAAGTAACTGATAACATGTATTCTGGATTATGTAATCAGATTCCAAAAATTAAGTACTTGAAACTAAGGTATATAAAAAATTTTACACATGGTTTAAAAAGCCTAACACGTTACATTCGAAAGTCTTCTAGCTTTCCTTAAACACTCATAAACCCCTTGCAGTTCCTTCACGAACCCCAGTTTGAGAAACCTTGACGATGTAATGTTTAATGTACCTCATGTTGTTAATTACAACGAATGGAATATATTTTCTTTCCCTTTGTGCTTTTATATCAGTATGGTACAAGATTCTCTTATTTAAATCAATGTGATTAACGAGTTAGGTCAAACATAATCTAAAAGTAATCAAAAAGCAGTGTGATTATATGACCTAAAATGTGCAACGTAACGGATGACGTTGCTAACTACAATTTTTGCCATGTAATTTGGAATCAGTAATGGACTACAAATTGAAAGTAATCAGCACTGTAAATATATATAAGTAACAATATTTCACTTGTAGTAATGCATTTTAATGTGACAGGGGCAAGTCTATAAATATTGTATTTGTGTGTTAACATATATTTAAATATTATATGTTTGAGATCAAACAATAATTGATGGACCACCTGCAGTACTGCCATAGACCCCCTAGGGCAGGGTATCCTAAACTGGGGTGATGGAAAAAGCTAATAAACAATTAATGAATAAATTAATAATTTTTAAATAAAAACAATAAAAATACGTAAATATGTTATTTGTTGACCTGCATATTATGTGACCATAACTGACATGAGAACTGTGAATGTACCAATGTGTTGATACATTTTTGACTTAACAATCTTAAAATTTAAGGAGGTACAAGAAAATATTCTAGGTAAGGAGTTCGGCTGACAAATAAGTTTGGGAATCCTTGCCCGAGGAGGTTGCAGACAATCTTTTGAAGTGTGGACATCACAAAACGTGTGTTGATTCTCTATTCAGAACTCACTTTCTACATTCAGGAGGATGGACTGACTGGTCTTGTTCTCTCCGTTCTTGTCGTTGACAGCCTGGGCGTAGTACCGGCCCGCATCAGGGGCCACGGTGGACAGGATGACAAGGGTGTTGTCCAAAGTGAGGGCTCTAAGACGTTAGAGAGAGAACATTAGTCACAGAACTCGAAAACACAACTTGCAAGCGGCAAACACATCAGTAAACAACTCAAACACACAGCAGATCTGAGGAAAACTGTTTAATAGGCTGGGATGGTAATGTTATTTGCATTGAAGACTCGAGTGGATAAGTGTTTTAGGATTGCTGGAGCTAAAATGCAGGTCATGCGTGAGTGCGTGTGGTTAAATGAGAGTCGACACTTGGAGTGCAGCGAGATTAGAGCCTGTGTATCTGTCAGCACAGGCCTGATCAGCCCAGATTAAACCGACTCCAGCACAATTAGAGCGAGGGCTCTCACTGCGTCCAAACCAAATACACTGTGGAATATCAATGCATTGAAGGAGCAACAAGCAAGCGGCAAACAAATCGTATGCTGTCAGGCCCTCTCACCATCATATAGGACCATTACTGCCGCTCGACAGACACAGAGAGAGCGAGACAGAATTAAACTCAGAGCAGCGCCGCTGGAACCTCAGATGTTTATATAACCCCTGCCTCAATGCTCAGCGTCTCATTGGGGATTCCTCATATACTTCAGCTGAAAACAGTGTCTGAATGTTCTCCAGTCTGTGCTTTGGGGTGGGGGAACACAATCCTCCAGTGGTGGACAGTAACGGAGTAGTTTTACTTCGTTACTGTACTTAAGTAAATTTTTCAAGTATCTGTACTTTACTGGAGTTTTATTTTGAGTAACTTTTACTTTTACTTTTTACTTCACTACATTTTACATTTTCAACAATTCACTGATTCAAATTAACCGTTTAGTGCGAGTCTCCAGTGAACTGAATTCACAAGAAACACGCGCGCGACTGATGCTGCTAAAAGTAAGTTACTAATGTCGAATTTTAGGATTAATTATTGTAACTGAAAATCATATTTAGGCCAAAATTGTCGTTTGTGAACTAAATCTGCTGTAAAGGGTGATCTATTTAAGCCCACTGAAATGCTTGAATGCAGACACATCAACATCAGTGTCTCTATGTTTTAGGTAAAAGAAGCGAAACATTAAAATAACACAGACTAAATAAAATAACTCATGCACGTTCATATTCCCCGCTGCCGTGACATTAACAGTTTTATTAAAATGCTATGCATTTAGCCCTATGTGACATCTGTTTTATATTGTTTATCAACAGCATACATTTTTATATTGTTTGGATTAACTAGCCGAGTAGACAGATATGAATGTTTATTCATAACCCTACTGAAAATAAGTAAATATTGTTAGCTGATGTTAACTGTCTAGCTAACAAGCTTGCCCTAAATTGAGGTAATTTTTAGATATAAAGTCCAAATATTTTTATTCAACCACCTAGATAGATTGCATCTGGGGAAAAAGAAAGGATGTGATGTTCAGAATATGGTAACTACAGTAATTATCAAAGTGGGAAGTGATGCCCTCTGGGGCATTTGGCCAGGGGTGTTTTTACACCACAAACGAGGTTTGAGAAGAAAAAAATAATTATGAAAATATAATTATATTTTCCTTAAAATGTTCTTCCTAACTTCAGGCCTTATTCTCATGTCATATATAACTGTGATGTTCTGCAAAACAACAAGCTTTAAAACACTTTTTTCTTACTGGTGAAAATCAGATGGTCAAATCTGTTTTCTCTCAGGTACATCGCAGTGTAAGCTTCATAGTGAACATTACTACATCACTCTCGTCAACGTAGTCCATATCAACAACAAAAATATATCTTGACTCCATATAGTGGTTATTTTGGGAAAATCCCAGGTATTTTGAGCAGTAGGATTATAAAAAATATGTGCTAATATAAAATTTAATTAAGTAGCCTATATAAAATTGCAAAATAAATCTATATATCAGTACTTTTTTACTTAAATACATAAAAAATCGAGTACTTTTGTACTTTCACTCAAGTAAAATTGAAAAAGAAGTACTTTTACTTTTTCTGGAGTAATATTTTATTATACGTATCTGTACTTTTACTCAACTACTTGATTTGTGTACTTCGTCCACCACTGCAATCCTCAGTGTCTAAAGCCCTCACGTCAGATGTGACATGCCGGACAATCAGCATGAATTATAGATCATCAAACACGCCGGCTGTTTTCGGCGAGCCTTCTGCTGGCGGATGAGGTAAATTGATCTCAGGTGATTACTAAGACCTTTCTAATATGGACTGCGCACACATACGCACACACTAGGCAGTGCGCACTCAGGCACAAAGCCTGTCAATCATCCAAGGTCATCAATAAAGGCCTTTTGTCCACTTTGTCTAATTGGCTCCCGTGTTGCCGGCTTCCTCTCTAGCCTTCAATCACATTTAGTCTAAAGTCAACAGGGGTTCTTATTACACCAGACTTTATCAATGTGAGCTTCTGCAGTAAACACTCTTGGAGTGTTTCTGGAATTTCCAGAGTAATTATACAACAGCATTGTACTCTATTTCTGTAAGGTATAATAGCCTATCTGTGAGAATGAGGGCCATTAAGTTGACTCTGATCCACAAATGAAGAGAAGATTACATGCGGCTGCTGGGGGGAATCTTGCGTCCGTCTCTGAACCATGTGATCCCGGGCCGCGGAAAGCTGTGGATTTGTGGGGGGAAGATCAACGCCGCCTCTCCTTGCGACACCACCTGAGACCGTTCTCCCTGCACAAAGCCTTCCATGTCTGAGAAACAGAGAGAGAGAGAGAAGGAGCACAAATCAGGACAAAACAAGAACAGGGACATTGTGACTCATTGTGAAAGAAAACACAAGGTTCCAATCTTGTGATATGACTCTTTTGGCAAATAACACTTAAGGCTTTATTTTCTGTGTTCTTGTTTTCTGTCTTGCACTCAGTTGAGTGTGCAAGTCTTTCAAAGTATTCTCCTTTGACGGTGAGTGTGGATAGACATGATAGACATCAGTGGACTTTACGATGAAAACTATGAAAACACTCTAAAAAATGCTGGGTTGTTTCAACCCAATGTTGGGTCAAATATGGACTAACCCAACTGTTGGGTTAAATTTTGGTTACATTTTTAAATTAGCTTTTTAACCCAAAAGTTGGGTTAGTCCATATTTGTCCCAATATTGGGTTGAAACAACCCAGCATTTTTTAGAGTGTAGTGTGGAAAATAGCAATAGTGCTATGAATTACTGAATGTATGTTCTCTAAACTTTCAAAAACATCAATCATCTTATGTTTTTTATTGGTTAAATATGAACGTTAAGGGAGCATTCCATTTTATCGTTTTGCTAACATTATGAGAATGTTACTGTTGAATGTTCTCTGAACGATCTAAAATGAGTAACTATTAAAAAACGTTAGATGAACATCCAGCTAAAATGTAATAAAAAAACATTCCATGAATGATGTATGCATAACATTGTTGTGCTAAAGTTTTTAGAACATTATTAAAGACTAGATAACTTTCTATTAATGCTACAGGAAGAACGTTTGTTCTTAAATTGCCAGAAAGTTAGCCAAAGTATGCTCTCTGTTAGCTGGGAACTTGGTTTGACGTGACAAGTTTCTAGCATCAGCTTTTCTATATGCTAAATTGTCTGTGCTAAATTAACAAAGCAACAAAACTGCCAATCAAAATGTTTCAGAATCCATAAACCTAGGTATTCAATTTTGGTACATTAATCATATCACACTGTTTGCACTAAAGCTGCCTCATATCATCATCCCTTATCTAAAGCTCTGATCACATTTACAATTATTGGACAAAATCCAATCATTAAATAGAATTATGTGGATTTCACAACTTGTTCAAGTTGGTCACACGGATTTGCTGACTTCTCTGAACCGTGCTTCATGTATTATTACACTATCGACAACAGACAATGACCTTTTTGCTCTATTAGCAAAAGTGTGATATCTTAAGCGACCACACTTAAAGCTTTAGGATTTCCTGTTTGTATTGTGTTAGGATATGATGTGACACTTACAGGCGACCTGGACTTGTGAACTCCTCTGCATCAGAGCTCCCACCCTGTTCCTGACGATGCATCTGTAGAAGCCTGCATGGGAGCGATCCAGTGACGGAATGACGTACCTGGTGAAAGAAAATCGGAATCCCATCAACCATTGTTTGCTACTTTTCATACTCACAGCATGGAAGCTTGCAGCTAGCCCGGGTTATAATAAATGGCCTTTGATCCAAAAAAGCTATTTATTGGTCCATAATTAATCAAACAGTCCAAGCTTCTACTCGAGTGCAGATCAGGCCACAACACTCAGCCAGCTCAGGGTGTTCAAGGGTAACCTGTTGAAGAAAAAACCCTTCCCCTTCAGGAACTCGAGTTGCGTCAAGATTCGCTTTGGGAACGCCCTTGCGTGACCGCGCTCTGAAGCACGTGTCAAATCAGTCCAATGGAGCAGCGAGACGTCACGAGCGGGGTGACGTAAGCACCAGAAAGCATAAAAGCGCATCCGGCAGAGCGCAAACCAGCTTCTGCTCTTCAGTAGAGCTCTGTGTATGTGTCTGTCTATTTACTGTTGTCTGTCCGCACAAGCACTCATATATATAAAACAATGAGAAAGTCCTCCCTGCCAACGATATCTGACGGCAGGGGACACACACGATTTGTGTGTCGTTTGTTTGGGAGCGGAGCATGCACGGTCAGCTCTCGAGGGGGCTGATTGTCATGACTGCAAGCTGCTCTCGCTGCGCACGCTCTGCTCTTGCCTGGCCGTGTTTGATGAGAGCGGCCAGGCTCACGATCCCGCGGGCAGCGGTCCCGCTGTTGCCGAGGCACAGCGCAGACTGTTGTTGTGGGGATCGCAAGTGGATTTAGAGGAGGGATCCGAGACAGGCTCGTCCTTTTCTCTGTCCTCACCCGCTAGATCCACATCTCCCTCTCAGGGTTCGGAAGCCCACGCTGCGGTTTCTTCCCCCCGGAGAGAGAGCCAGGCACTTCATCTATCTTCTTCCGAGGAGGTAGAGGTGATGAGTGTCGAGACAGAGGAGACTGTGGACTCGCCACCGCAGTCCCTCGCATATGAGGAGCTCGTGGAGGTTGTGACTCGTGCTGTAGCCAAGTTAAATATCGATTGGCCAGCCGAGAAACAGGACGCTTGTCCTAAGAGCAAATTAGACGAGCGTTTCCTGAAAGCGAGGTCACAGCCTTCACGACAGGGCCTTCCATTTTTCCCCGATCTCCACACTGAGGTGTCGAGATCGTGGTGAAAAACGTCTTATTCCCGTATATATAGCCCACAGTTCTCTAATTATTCTAATATGTGGGGCTGAATGAGGAGGGATATGGGCGATGCCAATGGTGGACCAGGAAGTCAGGGAGCTATCTTACCCATCCTCAGCATCGTCTTAAGGCCCCGAAGATTCCACCAGGCCTGTTAAGTGACATCTAGTCTGGTTGGAGCTTTACGGCAGCGGGTCAGGCAAGGATAAGGACAGATCCTTCCTCCCTGACGCCCGATTTCACCCTCTGGCATTTTCGGCGACGCAGTTAACACTGTCGTCGAGAGGTTCCAGGAGACGAGAAAGCAAGCCGCGGAGTTTCAACGGTTCCTTCCTCGTCGCTCCCAGGCCCATGGGGCTGCTGAGCGGGAGCAGCCCCAGCCCCCAAAGTCAGGCTCCGTATATCGCAAGTCACAAACAAACACAGCGTTGCCCACCGCACGCAAAAGAACGGGGGGTCGGGGCGACGCTCTCATCGGGGCCCTCTAGAACGAGACGGATCTGAGGACGTTATTTTGCGAAGAGGAACTGACTAAGCGGTCCTGACGCCACATTGTCAGGTCCCTGAAGGCAGCCCAACCTGGGGAGGAAAGGATAACACCTCAGTATCCGGTGCCCAATCCTCCTCAGTGCCCTCACGGAGTGTCACCGATAACCCTGCCACCCTCAGTGCTTCAGGGCTCAGTGAGCTCCGACAAGCAAAATTCCCAGCTGCCGCCCAGCAACGGTACGGCACAGGAGAGCTTGCCCCCTCAAGTGAGGGTTCTACAGCATTCAGGTCGGTCGTTCCCTTTGGGGCCGGGTTTCATTTTTTTTTTTTTTCCCCCCCTTTCAGGGCACGAACTGGCTCCTCTAATAACACCAGAGGCCAGCTTCGAGAGGCTGGTTCCCTTAGTAGATTGTCTGGTAGTGTGGAAACTTCTACCAAATATCTAAAAATGGGTCCTGCAGATTGTAGAGAGAGGTTACAGAATCCAGTTTGGTTCTCCTCCGCCTCGGTTCAATGGGATTACCCCCACTCTAGTGTGTCCCGAGCAGGCTCTGGTAATGGAACCAGAAGTAGATACTCTCTTGAGGAAGGGGCCATAGAACGTGTTCCTCCTCTAGAGAGAGCGTCCAGGTTCTACAGCCGTTACTTCATCGTTCCGAGAACCCCCCCCCCCAAAAAACAAAAAAAAAAAAAAACAAAAAAAACCCCCCCCCCCCCCCCCCCCCCAAAAAAAATGGATGGGGGGTTGGGGGTCCGATCTTAGATCTCCGTTTTCTGAACCGCGCTTTCAAACGGCTTCGGTTCAAGATGCTCACTATCAAGCAGATAGTATCTCAGATCCAGTCCGAGGACTGGTTTGTTACGATAGATCTCAAAGACGCTTATTTCCATGTTTCCATCCTCCCTCAACACTGGAAGTTCCTAAGGTTTGCTTTCGGGGGCGAAGCATACCAATATCGAGTTCTTCCCTTCGGCTTGTCACTCTCACCCTGCACCTTCACCAAGTGTGTGGATGCGATGCTTGGTACTCTGCGGGTGGGGGGGCAACTCCAGGGCATCCGCAAACTCAATTACATCGACGATTGGTTAATACTAGCTCAATCGGAGCAGATGGCGGCTCGGCATCGAGATGTCGTCCTCGCCCATATGAGAGAGCTGGGGTTAAGACTAAACGCCAAGAAGAGTGCTCTTTCTCCACTACAGAGAACCACTTATTTAGGCGTGGTGTGGGACTCAACCTCGATGCAGGCACGTCTGTCTCCTGCTCGAATCGAGTCAATCCTCATGACAGTCACGAGAGTAAGAGAAGGCCAGTCACTTACTGTCAAACATTTTCAAAGGCTGTTGGGCCTGATGGCAACAGTGTCCAACGTGATACCTTTTGGCCTGCAGACCCTTGCAGTGGTGGCTCAGAACCAAAGGATTTTCCCCGAGGGGGAATCCGCTTCGCATGATCAAGGTCACGCGGTGATGCTTACGTGCCTTAGACATGTGGAAGAAACGTTGGTTCCTGGTTCAAGGCCCGATGTTAGGGGCTCCTTGTCGTCGCGTAACGCTAACGACGGATGCCTCTCTCACGGGCTGGGGAGCGGTCATGAGTGGCCCAGGGTCTGTGGGAAGACCATCATCTCTTTTGGCACATCAACTGCCTGGAGATGCTGGCCGTGTTTCGAACTCTGACACACTTCCTTCCAGACCTAAGGGGGCATCATGTGCTTGTCCGCACAGACAACACATCGGTGGTCTCCTACATCAATCGGCAGGGGGGTCTGCATTCGCGCCCCTTGTACAAGCTGGCGCGCCAGATCCTTCTGTGGGCTCAGGGGAAGCTCCTCTCTCTAAGAGCAGTTTATATCCCTGGGTATCTAAATCAGGGGGCAGATATCCTGTCGAGACAGGGGCTGAGGCCCGGGGGATGGAGGCTTCACCCCGAGGCGGTGGAGCTCATTTGGAGGGAATTTTTTTTTTTTTTTTTTTTTATACCAGGCAGGAAGGGATCCTATTTGGTTGCAGGAAATACACACGGTACGCTCTCGGTTCTGGGCTGGATGCCATGGTGCAGACGTGGCCGAGGCTTCGTCTGTACGCTTTTCCCCCGATCGCTCTGCTCCCGGGAGTTCTGGAGAGGGTCCGGGATGGGGTCCGTCTGTTGCTAGTAGCCCCGTTCTGGCCAGCCCGAGTATGGTTCTCGGACCTGGTGTCCCTCCCTCGACAGGGCTCTTTGGGGAGATTCCGATCAGGAGGGACCTCCTCTATCAGGCGGGGGGCACCATTCTTCACCCCCGCCCGGAGTTATGGAAGCTGTGGGCATGGCCCCTGAGGGGGCACAGCTCCTAGCATCTGGTCTCTCAACTGAGGTTGTTGAGACTATACTCCAGTCCAGAGTTCCCGCCACTAGAAAACAGTACGCCTTAAGGTGGAAGCTTTTCACTTCATGGTGCGGACAGCGACTGCAAGACCCAGTCAACTGCCCAATTGGTACAGTTCTGGAGTTTCTGCAGGAACGATTCTCCGCAGGGTTATCCCCCTCCACTCTGAAGGTATACGTGGCGGCCTTAGCTGCTTATCACACCCTTCTGGGTGGTCAATCATTTGGAAAACACCCACTTATCACTTGTTTCCTCTGTGGCACCCTGAGGCTGAGGCCGGTACAGCGCACTAAGGTGCCCTCATGGGACCTGGCTGTGGTTCTGGAGGGCTTATGCAATGCCCCATTTGAACCCTTAGAAGAAGTGTCGGTCAAGTTTCTCACACTCAAGACTATCTTTCTCCTCGCTATTTCCTCACTGAAAAGGAAACTCTCTGTTTCGAGCCTGGAATTTTCTCCAGGCATGGTTAGGGCATTCCTTTACCCGTGGGCCGGGTATGTCCCTAAGGTGCCAACTTCTTCACCAGGGCCCATAGTACTAAAGGCATTCTGTCCTCCTCCGTACCAAGAAAGGCTTAATCTGCTCTGTCCAGTTCGAGCACTGGACGTTTACGCACACAGAGCTGCCCTGTGGCATAAGGCAGATCAGCTTTTTGTTTGTTTTGGTCCACCAAAGAAAGGATCTCCGGCGACCAAGCAGACTATGAGTAGGTGGGTGGTCGAGGCCATCTCACTAGCTTACGAGTCCTCTGGCCTCCCATCGCCTATGGGGGTCAGAGCGCACTCGACCAGGAGTTTGGCGGCCTCCAAGGCTTTCAGCTTGGTTGTGGCCTTGCAGGACATTTGTGCTGTTGCGGGCTGGTCCTCTCCACACACTTTTGTCCGCTTTTACAACCTAGACCTGGCATCTACTCCAGGTTCCCAAGTTCTCTCTTCGTGAGGTGCTCATAAGATACAACACAGTAGGGACTTGGTCGTCTGGCGCGGGTGTCTCCTTCACAAAGCGAATCTCGAAGCAACCGAGTTCCTGAAGGGGAACGTCTCTAGGTTACGTATGTAACCATGGTTCCCCGAGGGAACGAGATGCTGCGTCTCTTTGCCATACTCCCTGCATCCCTGCAGGCGCTACTGAAGAGCAGAAGCTGGTTTGCGCACTGTTGGATGCGCTTTTATACTTTCTGGTGTTTACGTCACCCCGCTTGTGACGTCTCGTTGCTCCATTGGACTGATTTGATAGGTGTTTCAGAACGCGGTCACGCAAGGGCGTCCCAAAGCGAATCTCGACGCAGCGTCTCGTTCCCTCGGGGAACCATGGTTACATACGTAACCTAGAGACGTTATCAACAATAGATAGGAGTCCTCAGGCAGCTTTGGAGCTGCGGTCACAACAAAACATAGGAGTGGCCGTTAACACAACAAAGGAGAGAAATATTTATGTGGATGTGGGCAGGGTTGGATTATGGATAGGGCCCTGGGGCCTCAGACTAACAGGGGCCTACAAAACATCAGGTTGGATGACCCGAGACCATCAAAGGAAGCTGAACACTAGAGCCGTATACAATGAAAGCCAACCACTTGCTGACCACTGGGAGACCTGGCCCTCGTGTACAGTACAAATTGACTTCTAGGGGCCCCTCATGGCATTAAGTGTGAGCTGAACCTGATCTAGTTTTGCATGTTGCATTAAACTGCATGTTATTGATCTTAATGTTGAACTCCGCCCCTTTTCTTACAATGGACACAACAAAGTCTCCATTCTACATTTATGTACTTCATATATATTCAATGCAAAATGACCACTAGGGGCACATTTTATAACCTTTCAAAACCAAAGTTCCCAAATAGAGTTGGGAGATTTTTGCAAAATTGTTATACGTTGTTATTAGACTACTATTAATATATATATAGAATATATAGAATAGTTCAACCAAAAGTGAATATTCCTTTCATCTTTTACTCAACGTCATACCGGTCCAAAACTGTATGTCTTTCTTTCTCCATTGAAATGCAAAAGAAGATATTTTGAACAAAAATCATACAGGTTTGGAATGACATGAGGGTGTTTAAATGATGAAAGAAATATTCCATTAAGACGACTGTAGGTTTTGAAGATATCTTAGTCAGTTAATGCAAAATGAGGGGTCTTGGATATGGGTTAATCATGTGCTTTGAACGTCTGTGATGTATGCTATTGAAATAAAAACTAAAACTAGGCCGCCAACATGAAAACATGAAGTACACAAGTGTGTTTTTACACCTACGCACACTGCTTCAGTCACGAGCCTGTGGCAAGACCTATTAGTTAAATGGAGTGATAAAGAGAGAGCTGAGCATGTGGGCAGTGGCACTTTTACTCAACCAGACAATGCTGCCTCATTTTTACACCGCCAGCTCTTTTTCCGATACTAGTTTTCCTGCATTACCAGTCGCAGGTTTAATATGACCTGCTGAAGAGGATTCAAGCTTTTTCTTTGATCAGTGGATGTGAGGAATATAAAGAAGAGAGCAGGTCCCCACTCGTAGAAAAAGAAAACTATGTAAACACACACACACACACATACACATCAGTGTCTGAAACATAGGAGACTGCTGGGAAGTTTCAGTCGTTAGGGATCTTTTGGAGATGCTCTGTGGACTGCGTCAGAAGCACTGCTATTGTCTTGACTGACAGGCAGAAAAGCCGTAGCGAGCAGGAACCTCTTCAAGAGGCCAGAACACTTCTGACTCGACCCCTACTTAGAGTGAACACTGTGGGTAGCTTAGACTTTTAGCTATTAGGACGTCTTATAATGCAAAGGCAAATATGAAAGAGTCCATCTGGAGTCCTGTGGTCAGCAGGTACAAAGAGTGCAGGAATAGAAAACAGCCAAGCCACCTCACTGCAATCAGAGAGAGAGAAAGAAAAAAAAACACTTTGCCTTTTCAAATATAAATATTACATAGCTCTTGAAGCTATTGAAAAATCTATTCACATAGGTTAATCGGCTACGCCGATATTATTGATGGATAATTATTGCGGACGCTTCAGGGAATAGACAACATTCATGCAGTAGAGTAAGTAAAGACAAAGTCATGTGACGACAGTCTGCAAATTCCTTTTGCCTTCAGCGGGTTTAACAACAATAATTGATGCAGTTAGTACATGTGAGCTGTATGACGGCTAATTCATTCGACTGTGAGATACAGGTGGGTAACAACTTCCTATTTTCCCACTGCGGTCTTTATTTTTTTCTTTTCCTCTTATGCTCACTTTTGGGGGTCCTTTCGACCTTTTTAAACCCTTCCCACCTTTTTCCCCCCTTCTCCCTCATTGCATTTCCCTTTTTCCCTTCCCCTTCTTTTCAAACCCCCTTTTCCCCCTCCTCTTTCTTTTTTTTTTTTTTTTTTTTTTTTTTCTTCTTCATTTCCCTTACCCCTTCCCTTCCCCCCCCACCCTTTACATTTCCCCCCATCCCTGTACTTTCCTTCCATCCCAACCCCTTTTTTTTGTTTCCCCTTCCGTTTTTTTTTTTCCTTTTTTTTTTTTTTTTTCCCCCCCCCCCCCCTTTTTTTTTCCCCCTTTTCTTTCCAACCCCCCCTTTTCCCCTTTTTTCTTTTCATTTTCCCCTCCCCCACCACTTTCTTCACTTTTTTTTTCTCCCTTTTCCTTTTTTCCACCCCCCCCCTCATGGCTGCAAAGGGAATGGGCATCTACTCATTATACTCACCAAATCGTATGGCTTACATCCACCAACGTCCTGATATCACCTAATGAAGAAAGAGCACATATTTACACTAAAAGCGTACAAAAAACGTGTATGACATTTTCGTGTGACAACTTGAAAGCGTGGAATGTGCTATTTGTGAGAATGATTAAGCTGTCTCGACGAATAACAATGCGTGTTTCTTCAACTACAACCCCCCACCATGTCTTGCACGCTTCGTGACCCTAGGGTGTGATTTTTAGATTAAATTAATTATCACGATTTACATTTGTTTCTATTAGTAGTTCAGTATGAAGTCTGTAAGGTGTTAACAAGTGTTTTGAAATCTTTTAGCGCTAGGCAGTTGTTACCACGTTATTTTGCTTTATACTTTTATAAATGCGTGTTATGAAGTAGAGTTTATTGTTTATTCGCGCCCTTCCCTCAGTAATCCACTTGTCTTTCACAATCTTGCATTTAACTATGAAAATTTCTCACTACTACACCGGACGATGTTCGTTTGTTAGTCATATCTGACTCGCCATCTAGGAGATGGAACTTGTTGTGGCGCCATCTAACCCCCTCCACTGCCAATGCCTTTGTCAACACTGTTGCCACTCACTACTACTTTTATAGTGTGTGTTTAGGAAACATGAAATGGTAGCCACACAAAAGAGTTAAGATTTATTCTTAAAATGTCATTTTTTTAATAATATGGGGAAAAAACTTTTGTGTAAATGTCAAAATTAAAATGTCATTTCCATCGCCATCACTTATTGCACCAGAAAATGTTATTAAATGCAATACATTATTTGAAATGTGACATTGTGCTGAAAATGTTCATGACTTACAAAAAAAATTAAAACAACAACAACAACAACAACAAAAAGTCATGCATGTTCACTGTTAAACATTATTAGTGCACAAATGAAATTAACTAGTTAGAGTGTGAAAAGTGCATTTTCAAAATGTCTACTGGGCCAAAAGTGCTCATAGCTGCAGAAACACTCATACAGCAGTGGGAAGATAGGAAGTGTCACCTGTACTCCAGGGAGAAACGCGTCAACTCTGTACCATTGTAAAGCCATTTAAACTCCAGAGGCCAGCTCCCCTCAGCCATGCAGGTGAGAACCAAACGGTTTCCTTCCAGGTGGATTTGGGTTGCCACCGGCTCCATCTTGAAGTAGGGTGGGACATCATCTGGAGGGAGAGAGAGCGAGAGAGAAAGAAAGAAAGAGGCTTAGCATGTTTCACTCAAGTAGGACATGTTCCTGGATCAACATACTTGTAAGTCCAGAGACAACATTTCTATCAACCAATCCAATTTAAGGGTGAGATTTAGAGTTAAGCTTAGGGCTGAGGTTACATTTACATGTATTCATTTTAGCAGACATCTTTATCCAAAGCAACTTACAAACCAGAATAATACAAGCAGATTAAGTATAAAATAGTGGAGAACAATGCTAGCTACTGTGGTGCTGGCATCTTCTGTAAATGAAAATAAGTCTTTTTTTATTATTATTATTTTTCTTTTAGGTGAAAAGCATAAGAAAGACTATTTACTTTAAACCATTGTTCTCAACTAGAGGACCGGGGCCCACTTGAGGGCCTAAGCCAACTTCCAGGTGGGCCCCAAATAAGTTTTAAAATTTAATTTAGTTACATTTACATAATCTTAATTAAAATGCTCACAAATACAAAATGTACATTAAACATGAAACTGAGATTTTACATTCAACCAACATATTTTATTCATTTTTATTAAGGCAGAAGTATTAGCAGGTATATATACCTCTTAAATAGGAGGGCCTTCAAATATGGTCTTGAGGGCCTTAGAGTCAAAAAGGTTGAGAACCACTGCTTTACACTTAGGACTACCAGCAAGCCAAACAATAGTATAAACTGTTTGTTTGTTACATATATTAACATCCTAATATGAAGCTAACATTTTTGCTTCAAAAATAATAAATACACTAATATAGTAATCAGCCCAGCAAATGTGTATTTAAATTATTTGTTAGTACTAAATGTTGTTTGGCTATTATTATATCAACGTTCATTATTTTTTTTCTTCTTATTTTCTTTTCTTAGCTTATTTATCCTTTTGAACATTAATCCAACGCCTGGGTAAAGTCATTCCAAGTTCATTTCAATTCATGTGGCGAAGTTTCAAGTGAGGACTTGTTCTTTAAAGTTTAATTTTTGTAGGCCTTATATATATAATATATATATATATATATATAGATATATATATATATATATATATTATATATATATATATATATAGATATATATATAGATATATATATAGTGGCAACACATCAGAGCTTGTGCACTACCCATCAGGCCACATATTCAACAGGCTATAATTGTTTGAAAGAGATGTTGTTTACTACCAACAAAGAAAGATGAAATATGTCTCACGGCTGAATCACGTCATGCTGAGAGTGAGAGAGACAGAAACATAAGCAAAAGAAGGCATTAAGAACGATAAGGTAAACACGATTTGACAAACTGAATTTGGCCTCTTAAAATATAAAAGGCAATTTAAGTAACGATTTGTCTGTTGTGACGCTGAGACGCTCTGGAGACGTCTGAAGTCTTGATAGAGGCGGGTTGAGTGAGAATTTAGAGGCCTGGATCTGGATCTGATCACTTGGATCTGATTGTCATTGTGTTTGTGAAAAGCCAATTAAAGCTTGTATTAATTGAGGCAATAACCTAGCAAGCCCTGGAGCTCTGTTGCAGGGATGTTAAACATTGTGCTAATTTCTCTGTGCTGTGAGGTGCACTGAGAGGCATTTTACGGAGTCTCTCCTCTAGGTGTCATCACCAAGTATATACAGATCTCAGTTTGGACTGAAAATAATACACAAGTATATGATACATATTAACAACTTTCACAGTGTGGTTGGGTGAAGGCAACTGAAAATGTTGTCTGGGGCCCGTAGACAAGGAGGGCCTTAATAATGATGAAAGCATATTCATTCCCAGATTCTTATACCTATATTTTTATATTTTCGCTGTGGTTATGCAAGTACGTATAAGTACAATCATAATAACAATCATAAAACACACCTACACGTTCCCCTGCAAGAAGAATGGGTAATTTTTTTCATTTTTGGGGCTGTTATCGGCCTAATCAAGCCTGGTACAACCTTCTAAATCATTGCCTTTGGGTAACAGGCTCTTGAAAACAATTCCTCTGTGAGCAGATATAGACTGCCAGTCATTTCAAATCCACTCCCCACCCAGTCCTCACTATCCCCCCACCCTGAGTGCACAGCGCTTGCCAACCATACCACCACAGTCATTTTATCCTCCAGTAAATTCAGCCATTCAGCACAGCCAGTGGAGAGACATATCCACTTAGCAAACCCGCACTATAAACATACCACCATTAGAGACCTCAGGTGCAAAATCAGGCTCCACATCAATTGGCTGAAAGCAGCATCCCCCCTACAATGATATGATGGACGGTTGTGCATATGTGTGTGTGGTTTGGCTGTATGATTGTTTGTGCCATCTTATGAAGTCTCAACTAGACTGCCCGCAGGAAAGAAAAAATGACACTTTCTTTGATATCTCATTCGTTTCTCCTAGACAAAAATCACATTAAATGAAGAGAAAATGGAGGCTTTTAATTTTTTCCTGAGAAAAATACTACCCAATAATAGCCCATATTTGCCAAGGTGCCAAAGATTTCAATATAAACTCAATTTAAATATTTCTCATCAAACTCTTCATTTAATCTACTAAATTATAGCAATCTTTTATAATATGCACATTAGTCTCTTTATAGATACAGTATACTATACATAGGCATAATACTGATTTACAAAGTGGGTGTGTGCGGGTGGGGGTGCATATACTTATATACATAAGAAGTCCTTGCTGAAAGGCAGGTAAATGGTCGCTAACAATAACAGATTACAACTCATTGCTTATTCACTTATCCACTGTAAAAGCATTTGGTTGGCAGAGGCCAGCTGCCATTTTGTTTTCGTAGGTGGCTGAAACTTTAAACGATTATTTCCTAAACAGCCTGGGGCAAGGACTACATTAGTGGTGGTTAATAGTGGCTAATACCTCTGCTCTATAGTCTTACTGTAGGTTACCAACTGCCCCATGTGTGTGTGTTGTTGTTTTTTTTCTAAGGAATATTAGGAGAAACAGAGATATTTTAAACAAAATTGAGAACTCCATAATGTCCCCTATGAAAGACAAACCTCTACTCAGTTTTCCTTTGAAAGAGGCATAACTGAGGCCTTAGATTTTAAACTGCTTCTAAAGAAAGTTATGCTGTTTGTCTAAACTGTTAATGTTTGTGGTTGAGAGATCTCAAAATGGTTGGAGCAGCTGTGTTGTTTTAGGTAAAAAAAAATGAACAGGGTCTTTGTGGCCAAGTACACAATGCGGTAAAAATTTCACTCCCATGGGTTCCTATTATGTCAGATGAAAGGTTATGTTAGCATGAAATGGAGGCAGAGCACAGACTAGTCTGCAGAGGTCTGACATTGTCCTCACATAGGAAGCTTCTTGGTGCTGAGAGCGATCTCCATATTGTAATGAGAATGTCAGTCAGTGCCTGTGGCCTCTTCACTGTTTGAGCACCAGGCTTTGATCTGCTGGGGCTCAGGCAGGGTTAAGCAGCTCTGTTTCTCACTCTCTAAAATCCTGCTCTGAGTGGGCGGGCTAGGTCTGCAGGGGAGCGTGCCCACAGAGAGAAAAAAAACCCAGGTCAGGATGATTCTAAACTCAGCCTTAATGAGCCATAACGCAGGTGCCATTGCTCATCAGAATCCCTGTGGTTTGGAAGTGGAAGAAAAAGATAAAACTAAAGGAAGGTGCCTTTTTGTGTTGATCTTCATGGGGGGGCAGCAGGAGATAAGAAGCATTTCAACGTGCACTAGGTGAATGAAGTGTGGTATATTGAGGTTCCTTCCACACATTGTATGTTTGTGTGTGGGGGTGTTGGGTGGCGTGGATTGTTGGTCCAGATGGAGAACCTATAGGGGAGGTTCCTCTGTGGTGGAGGAGCCCTGCAGCAGGCAAGCTGAGCTGGCCAGAGTCAGGGGGCGTTTAATGTTCTCTTCATGCTTGGTTGGGCTGAGATCATCATTCTGCTGTGCCCTTATCCACCTTGCCACCACTGGCCACCTTAGAAATGACAAAGAAGCATTTCCACTAACCTGACAGCCAATCTCGAATGGCAACGCTCCACTCAGGCTGCTGTTGCTCTAGCACACACAGAATTGTAATAGCTCCGAGACAAAGGCCACAAGTGCCAGCTGGGATCCATAAAGCATGCCCCTCAGAGCTTTCACTGCACCTTGCTGGCACGCAATCATACTCTTGGGGCTTGGACTGAACACTTGTTCTGCAATTCCATCCCTTATTCCAACACGATAGGGGCCATGTCCCCTTACGCTTAATCCTCTGGCACCTGTGCATAAGCACGTTAGCCAATACTGCTCTTCTCATCACAAAGGTTTAGAATAAGTGGAGGCAAGTTCTAGGCAACCTCTGGCTTAAAGCTGTTTTTTAAGAGGTACCTGTTTCTAAATCATTGTAGAACCCTGGGGTAATGGTCACCTCTGCTTTGTCTTGCCAAATAAAGGTCACAATACTTCCTGTAGTGCCTGTGGCCTGTGGCCATGTCCCTAGCCTTTTGGTGCAATACTGGAGAAGTCCGTGTATTTGCGTGTTTGTCTATCTGCTGGTCCAGGTGAGTGTATGAGACTGGCACAGGAACTATCCTGCTCTGCGCTCCTGGTCCCTGCTGAAGGTCAGCCTGATCTGTCACTCTCTTTCAGCAGCGGTTGTCACGGTGACAACCGGCACCCTGCCGATTTACACTTCATCAACTCTCCAAGTGTGCAAAGTGCCCTCCACCCTGGCAGCAAGGTGAAGAGCCCCATTACCCTTCAGGCCAAACAAGCATGTCGGCGCATTAAGACAAACACAGATGCAACAGCAGTGTGGGCACAACACTATCGTCACCGTCACATTCTGCATTCCAGCCCACGTTACTGCGTACAGTATCTGTTGGTGTATTTATGGCTGGTAAAATCACATTTGTGAGGCACAAGCGCCAAGGGTTCTTTTGTCTAGGCAGATTGTGATAGCACCAAGAAAGACAGAAAAAGCATTTATTTTACTGTTGTTGACTTTCTTTGAAAAGCACCACAGGTCTGTTGGATGAGGCGTAGAATAATAAAGGAACTCGGAATTACTTTGTTTGACTTCTGTTGCAATTCAGTCGGTGGGGTAATTTGCAGTCTCTCATAGCTCTGAATTTCATTAGCTTCTCAGGTTTTCTCGGCACATCTGTCTATGACTGCAGTATGAGTAGGTTGCCGCAGGTTAATGGATGTGTAATTGATGCGATTAATTGAGGTGTAATGTAGCACGGCATTGCGATTTTGATCCAGGGGGCTGCGGGCAGCCAGTGACGTAACTCAAACACAATTAGAGGCAGCATTGAGCTATCAAATAGAGATTTAATTAGGAGTGAAGACAGAATGGGGGGCAGTCAATGGTCGGCAGATTGAATTATCCGAGCACAGCCTCCTGAAGGCAGCATCGACACAATGCCAGCACACATTCTTCCCCCGCCCTCTCTTTCTTTCAACACCTATCTATTTTCTTACCTTTTGTCACTTCTTCTTTCTCTGCCACTTCGTCACAGTCTCTGGCGCTGTGCATATGCTGTCTCCTTGCATTTCCCTCTATAACTTCTCTTTCTTCTCACCTCTGCATCTTTCCCCACCTCTCTCTACTCTCCCTCCCTCTTGTTTCCTCTCACTTTCTCCTTCTCTGGTTCTCAATCTCTCTCTGACTCAACACCAGGGGATGCATGTGCCCTGGGACGTGTCTCTGATATCCATGAGATTAATTAGGCACTAGAGCGCTTGGCACAACACGGAGAAGCAACTGTGCATGCCAACCATCAATTAATGAGATGCCGTGCACCCTCATACTTCATCCACATCTATTTTTCACCCCTCTGTCAATGCCTCTGAGAATCCCAATCAGTTGCCCAGACTGCATGTTTCTCTCTTCATCCAGTGGACTCTGTGAAGTCAGATATTGTTTTGATGGACTTGAGTAGGGAGTTTTGGAGTGAAGCAGAGGGAGCACTGAACTTTTAATGGTATGTGCACTGTAATTATGTGCCTGCTTATAGAGAACTACATCTTAGTGCTGGTCTTCCCATCTAATTTTATGCAAGTTGGTAGATGGCAAACAAAAACCAAAAATGAGAGCGCAAGCTACAAATTCACTTGATCGTAGTGCGAAGATAAATTACATCATGTAAGCTGAAGGCATGCAAACACCTCACCGAAGTGGTAAGAAGAAAGATCGGAGGCAGGAAAGCACTCTAGCCTGGCACGAAGAGGCAGCTACGAACTGTATTTAGAAAGTAGGGCAAAGAATAATGGAGGAAAATAACAAACAAAGGCATCAAAATGAGAATTCCACTGAGCCCCGGGTCATTAGAGTTAATTCTGCGCATTCTGCCATCTGCTGCGATTGTTTACACTTGCCTGGATAATTAGATCCTAATTAGTTGATGGGGTGGTAGGAAAGCATTCCATCCACACATTATTATTTCACTGGCTCCATTATGGTAGAGCACCTGGACGTATGACATGGCACTGTCCAAAACCTCACTCACTTAATGCCGGGCTCGCAAAAGAACGAGTCAAAAAACAAACAAACACAAAAATGACAAATATGCATTGTAATTATGGGCTGATACGCCCTTTTAGGCTCCCCTACAGGAAATCACACATTGCATTCTTCCCGATTAAATGGCATACGATGCAATCATTTCAAATGGAAAGGATGGCCTAGGCCCCATCTGTTCGAGCAGTCGTTTCACTGGGCCTTAGAGATACTGACACTCCAACAGCACAGAACCAGCTGTCGGATTTCTCCCGCTTTCTTCCAACCCCTCCCCTACACCTGAAACCCCTGTGTTGGAGAGATAGCACACTTGTTAATAGTCAGGAGCTCGGCATTGTATCTGGAGGCTGGCATTGTAATATATGTGTGCGGAAAGGCCGCTGATTGTGATTCTTATCGTTGCGCGTGTGCTGGCTAGAGTGCCGCGAGGTGACTGAGTGAATGGCAGGGCTGGATGTAAATGCTAATGGCTGCATGGCTTTGACAGAGAGAAGAATTACCATCCGCCTTCATTACATTTACAGCGGTCCGCGTGCCAAAGCAGACAGGGCTCGGCTTGGACACTGGTTTATTTATTTGTTATGAGGGTGCAGAACACGGTTCGCATTAGGAACATCAGTCACATGCATTTCATATGGGAGGAACAGCAAAGGATGCAGCTCTGCTCCATCAAGGATACGTCAGCCATATTTTACATCAGAGTGACTTGAAACAGAGAAGCATCAACACTCTGTGTTTTCCATCTGACTTTAGAAAAGAGAGACAGAATGTGTCCTCACAGAGGACAAAACAATATTGAGGCTAAAAACTGCAATGGCCTTACATCTGGGAGCACAAGCTGGTAACAAAAGTAGAAAAAATAAACAATGTTGTGACTGGAACAAGCAAGACACATGGGGAGTTGAAACGGGGTGACCAAAAAAGAACTTTTATGTTTGAGAACATACACAAAACGATTTGAGCAGACAAACAGCAGTTTCTCATCTCAGCCTGCTGATAGTCTACAGTGTTTAATGGCACTCCATTACACACACTTCCTACGGACCTTTTTGACCACTATTTTCCCCCATCATTCTTCTTAATTGGGCTGTTGGTGTTCTCAGAGATGGTGTAATTATACCTCCCCTGTGACACCCATGACCCCACTTCCAGCTGCAGTCCCCATTCACTGAGAGTAAGCACTACACATCTCTAAACACCTCATCGCTGACCCCTGACCTCTGTCATTCCGAGAGTTCTATTCCAGCCGGAACCCTGTAGCTGTGTTTAGACTACCACGGCCAGCTCCGTCTAGAAGCATTTGGGCATTTGGGCACAGATGTACACGCCGACCATGCTGGATGGTAGAGAAGACCGCAGATAAGGATCCGAACACTCAGACATTATGCTAATGACATTGTTCTCACACATCTTTCATGTCTCCTCGCTGAATATCATCTCGCTTCTCAATTACCCAGATATTGTGCATCAGTAGCTGAGAGGCACTGCTCAGAAACAGTAGAGAGGAGTTCTTTTCAAAACACTAATTATTGTGTTTGCCGGGACACAATAGTCTTGCATGTGAGTGCGGTTGCAATTAACCTCTGTAGTCAGCAAAGAGCAGCAGCGCCTGGAATCTGCTCCGTGCTTGTGGTTAACATGGCACCCATATAGATAAACTTCCTGGAATTCTGGAGTTTGAGTAATACTGACCACACCTTTAAAAATAGACTAAATAAGCATCTGGTTATACAAACATGGGAGAGGGCAAGAACTATGGTGCAGGCTGCTTGGGATCAGCATTTTGCTGTAAAAACTGCAAACGAATGTGGTTTAAATTCATGTGCCCTAGTCACAGAGATAGATTTCTACAGCACAGTTTAGGGTCTGGCCAAGTGAAATATGAGGTGATGGGTACATTAACATATTTATTTAATAAATGAGTGAGTACTTTCATTCTCTGCCACGCATAAGGGTGAAGAATTTGTGGACAGCTGCTGGGCTCATTGACTACTTTCAGATATCAAATGAATGAACGTCACATTAATGCCATCCAGGAGGAACGAGAAACCCACACAGTTTTTCTGATTGAGTTCACACCAGTATCAGGCCCAAATGGAATCTGCTGATTTTTATGTGTGGAATTCTTTGGAATGGAATTAAATGAAACGTGTTACCTGAGAGAACTTTGGTAGTTTAGGGATAGTTCACCCAAAAATCTAAATTCTGTCTTTTTTCCCGTACAATGGAAGTGAATGATCACCAGCATTGTTCATACGTATATTGTTCTGTGTTCTGCAGAAAAAAAAGAAGAAAAAAAAGTCATGAAGATTTGAACAACATAAACTTTATGACTTTCCATTTACATTTTTGGGTGAACTATCCCTTTAAATCAGCTTACTGGTTTGACTTCAGGAACCAGATTTTACATTCAGGCACTGATTCTGCTTTATGCTAGTGGTTTAAAGCAGACAATGTCAATAAATCAAACATTCAAATTTATTGACATACCAATTAATAGAATAGGCTCAACAATATGCAAAACTATGTAAACTGACAATTTTGTGCATGCATAAACAAAAGCATGTAAAGCAGTGTGATTTACCAGCATGGAACAAACAAATGGAACAAATGCTTGTTTAAATATTGTCTTAGCATTAATCATGTTAGCATGGAGAGGTGAATTTGATGTTATCAAAATTGATATGGGACTGCCTTTTTATGCTAATACGCATATTTATTTTGCTACATACATGATTAGATTTTATTATTAGCATTGTTTTTCATCGAACTGACCAGTAAACCAATCAAATGAGAACCACTGGCTTAAAGCAGAATCAAATTAGCCAAACTAAATTTTCCGCCCCACCCAGATGTCACACTGGCAATCTCCTACTAACAAATCCAATTTATATGCAAGAGTATTGGAAACTGCAGCCTGAGAGGTTCAATGCAGGGTTGAAGTTGTGAAAGTAAAATCAAGGTTAGCTCTATTTTTGACATCCTCTTATAAATATTCAGGAGCTCTTAAAAGACAAGAGAAAAAGGTAGAGTGAGACAAAGAAAGATAAAGAGAGAGCAAGCAATAGCGAGATAAATAGAAAGTGAGTGTGAGAGAGAATTATAGAGACAGCAATTTTACTTCTCACACAATGTCAGCTTTAAGCCTGAGGGATGGAAATAACAATATTAAAATTAACAACAACCATTTCATTCTTCCCTTTCTACCCTTCATTACATAATTTAAATGTTTTAGTGAGGACTCAGAAGGTTGAGTTAATGATAATAATTTCCCATATTCAAATGCTCTCATCCAAATGACAGATCAAGGCCAGTAGGGGCCCGTGCCCCGGGGCCTCTGATTATCAGGGGCCTCTAGCTGAGCGGAGATCCTTGAACACCTGGAAATAAACCACTGTAGACTTAAAAGTGTGCCACTAACCACTGCCACAACGTAAATTAAATGAAGAAATGAAAACTACATAGAGTATACTGTTGTCTCTTTTGCAATATATGTGCTCAACTGCTACATCGAAATTTTGTTTCATGCAACTGCAACTTTATTTCTCACTTTTGCAATGCTTTTTTCCGTTTTTTGGGACATTAAAGGAGCAGGTGCTCTGGGGGCTTGCAGGACCATAATCTGCCCTTTATGGGGGCCCTAGGCGAGATCATTAAAATTGGCCCCAGCAGTGCAAAAATAGTCTTAAAATAAAACATCCCTAGAACCACTGCAACGTGACTAGTGGTCTCTTTGGTTTCCAGAGAAAGTGCTAAAAATATTCACCCTCTGCACAACATGCATAAATGTTGTTGTTCATCAGATTCAATGCAATTTTAGATTCAACGAGCAGAGCAGCACGACAAAACAAAACTAGATTTCTTCAGTTCATTGATTAAAGTTGGACTGGCAGTTTTGTCAAAGTGCACCTCTCACCTCCACTGTACATTTGCTAGTAAGCATTTCCTTTAGTTATCTACTCATTTATCATGAACCATCTCAGCAGGCCCCAAGGTGACCATCTATAATGCACATAGGATAGACCAGTGTCGCAGAAAATTAGTTCTCAATTTCTTAATGCCTGATGACAGCCATAGAGATCATAATATCTTGCACTAGCTAATCAAAAGTGCATTTCTTAATCAGATACAGTAGGTGGCTACAGTAAGGCGAATGCTTAATTTGATTATTGGTGATACAATGTGATATGTGATATGCATAAATTAACATATTTTTTTGATTAAAGGGTTAGTTCACCCAAAAATGAAAATTCTGTCATTAATTACTCACCCTCATGTCGTTCTAAACCCGTAAACCCTGGTGCCATTTTGGAGAATATCCACTGAATGTAAACAGCGTATGCTATTCTGTGTCAGCTGCGCCACGTCAAAATGGCACCAGGGTGACATGGAGGAGACAAATTATTGAATAAAGTCATTATTTTTTTTCTTTGCGTACAAAAAGTATTCTCGTAGCTTCGTAAAATTATGGTTGAACCCCTGATGTCACATGGATTACTTTACCGATCTCTTTGCTACATTTCTGGACCTTGATCATGGTAATTACAGTGCTGTCTATGGGAGGGACAGAGAGCTGTCAGAATTAATCAAAAATATCTTAATTTGTGGTCCGAAGATGAACGGAGGTCTTACGGGTTTAGAATGACATGAGGGTGAGTAATTAATGACAGCATTTTCATTTTTGGGTGAACTAACCCTTTAAGTCCAAATATACAGTACCACTAAAGGATTTTCTTTCATTTCTAATCCAGCACCAAACAGAGTAACCATAAAAAAACACTGGCCCCGCTCGTACCCGGTGGCCTTTACCAAGCTGATGCAGACTGACATCACAAAGTGCAGTGGATTCCCACCATCAGAGTTGGTGGCTCTGATGTTCCTGGCACCAGCCGGGATGAGTGATTTGGCGGATTAATGCCGCTTGCCACGCTGACAAGAGTTATGGCCCGCGATTTGCATCGCAAACGTCTGTTAGCTCTCCACATTTGGAAATGAATATTAGCAAATGACAAACCGACAGGAGGCCAGATGGGCGACGCTGGGCTGATATTGTCAAGGTTTAATTTTACATATGCGAGACCCATTTGCGTGTAAATACACATTGAGTGTTTTATTTACCCCGCCTCACCCCCCTCAACATTGTAATCCCAAGGATAATCTCCGTCTACAATATCTGAGATAGAAATGAATTGGTGGAGAAAATCGTAAATGAACATATTTAAATGAAACCCATTAGGGAATATTGGCGTCACAGTGGTGAGTAGCGCATTGGTATTTTAAAATGCTTCAGAATTTTATTAGAATCACTTAAACACAGTCATGCATACTTCAACGCGCTGGATTATATTAATACATTCAGATTTATTTATAAGCATTTTCTCAGATAGACTAAATTACATTTTGATTTCAGATAAGAGCTGCCACATGGCAGAAAGCATGCTTTATTGAGTACAGATCTAAAGCTTTGCTTTCATCAGACCTCAAAACAAAATTTAAATTATTACTGCTATGACAGTCCATACATATATGGCTCAAAAAGAGCACTAGCCATTGTAAAAAGCACATGGAAATACATTTTTCAAACTGCTATTCATAGGCTCTCAGAATCAGTGGCCTATTACCTTTTCACCCCTGACACTGTATGCACACTACTTCGAATACTAACACCATTTTGCACTTCTCATAGGGCGAGTTCAACGTCAGGCATACATAATTCATCAGGCCTTCTCTGACAATCACTTTTGAATGCGGCTTTTCAAACTCAATAAATCTTTCTTGAATTGAAACGCCATAACTGAAACAGACAGGGCGAGAATGCTATAAACATATTTATTTGTTTTGTATTATTGCGGCAGCAAGAATGCATATGGTGGAAACAGGTGCCAGAGATGAATCAGACACAGAGATGGGTTAATACCGAATGACGCCCATGAGACTGTCTGCCTGCGTGCTCTTTTTGGAAGAGATATCATTTTGTTTTCTCTGGAGATGGCTGGCTCGTCCTCATCTTGTCCTCTGCGTCTCTCTCTCTCTCTCTCTGTTCACTAGGCAGATGATGCAAAGTATCTCTGTCTGTCAGTCCCCTGTCCTTTGTCCTCCTTTGTGGGCCGTTTCTCAGTCTCCTTATCAGCCTTCGCCCATTGCGAGTAACTTCTGAAATATACTAATCTAACACTTTCGCTCCTTCATGCAACTCCAACCACCCTCGCTTCCCCGGCGTCTTCCCCTTTTTTCCTCACCTCTCCAGCCCTCTCTCGCTCTCCGACAGAGCAGACGCAACGGGCGAGGGTTTGATCCTTCTATTTCGCCCCATCATTTGGGTCCGCTCTGCGACCGCCGGACGAAAGCCCCTCAGCCACAGATTAAAAAGTCATGAGTGCTTTTAGGTGAGCAGCTTGGCCAGCCCACTCGCCCCACTGTGCATTGGCTCTCCGAAAATAGCCTTTGTGTTTCTGCGACAACGTAGTCAGAGAAGTAGGGAAGAGGGGGGTGCAGTGGCGCATGGCTTCCCTCCATGCTTTTAACCACAGTTCTCTGCTTTGCTTTTAATTGAAATATCCGAACCTTGCCGGCTCTAGCTCATGAGCGGCGTGATAAACATGAGAGGCAGGCGCCAGGCTCTTTAAAGATTCAGAACCACTCTTCGCCTACATTCGCCCACACATGCATGCCAGTTACCTACCGAATGGATGGCATGGAACAAAGAATTACTGAGGTCAGGACCCCGGCACGTTGATGCAACCTGGGCACCGGCTGGGAATGCACCTTGCATTCTGAAAAGAATCCAGTAACTTCTACGAGACATGAGTCTGAATAGAGTCCATGCACCTGAGGCTAATTAGAGTAGAGATGCTGCTGCCGTGTGCATGGCACATTGTAATTACAGGCCAGACAGGTTGTGCCTGTTACGCATGCCTTTATATTTACCGGCGGCTTCTGAGTTAGAGTGGTTAGTTGTACCGAACCCAGCAAACCCCAAGGGTCATAATGAACAAGTCGAATGTGAATGTCTAAAAAAATGCTTCCATTTTTGGTTTGGAAACATAATATCTGTTGTAGTGCTGAGCATAAATATGTACTTAAGTTGCAGAACATCAGAGAAAGTATAAGGAGGAGGAGACGGACCACTTGTTGAAAAATGAATAGCAATTCATTCATTCAGCTTATGCTGCATTCAAGTCCTCCTGAAAAGTTCCCACTTAAGAGTTTGAAAGCCGTAATCACGGTGTGATGTGCATTCAATAGATTTTGGTTAGAAATAAAATGCACTCGCTGAGAAATTTCATATTATTTTCTCTTTTTCGCACTTGCTGAACAATGGGTCAATGATGTGACACTCATTATCTTGTTCTAACTATTTATTTATTCTTAAATATATTTAAAATGCAATTCACACATATAATGACTTGAATACACCTTGTCTATGATGTGAATAAATTATTATTTTTTTCATTAAAATTCATTTTGAGTTGGAGCCATAGCCTTGTGGGGCAGCACTCAGGCATATGGTGCAACAGCGCTTCGGGCAAACTGATTGTGGTCTTGTGGTCCTTCATCATCCCATTCTCCTTCATCCAAATATCTCCTCTAATAACAGAATGAATGAATTCGGAATAGCATACCACCATAGTGCTCTTATTATTTCTGTACTGTATCTGTATATGGCAGGAATAGTAAGAAAACTATGCTAAAATGCAACAGACACCTGAGGCATAAATGCCATAATCACTCTAAAAACAGAAAAGGAAATATCACAATGATGAAAATGCCAGCTTCGGCCACAATTAATTTCCATACTGGTTAGTGCTGGCGATCTAGGTTGGCCAACGTAATGTCTGACATCAGCACAGCACTTCCATTGTGAAAAAGGAATGTGCTTAATTGTTATTGAATTTGTCTTGTATTGTACTTCTGATCTTAAAAGTATATTTAAAAAAACCTGTCCTTGCAGATAAAATATTAATGAAAAACTACCACTTAATACTTAAAGAGACACTTTCATGACTGTCTATACTCCACTGAAAGAGCACTTTAAAATTGATTTGAAGTCATTATGTTTTAATAATTTTTTGGACTCTAAAGAAGTTCCGGCATCATTTTTGATGTTTGACAACTCTGGGTCCCTTCCGGTATTGTCGGTTGGGGGAGTGAATGACCAGCGCTCTCTTCCACCCTCAATACCACGACTGAGGTGAGACCCTTGAGCAAGGCACTGAACCCCCAACTGCCCCCCTGGCGCCGCAACAAAAATGGCTGCCCACTGCTCCGTGTGTGTGTTCACAGTGTGTGTGTGTGTGTGTTGTGGGGTGTGTGTGTGTTTGGTTCCTACTCACTCCTGCTTTCGGGGGGTGCACGGTGAATGGACACTTGGCCACACTTTACCTTCACTTTTCACTATTCCAACTTACACAATACTATAATAAGATTACTAATAAACACCAACAAAAGACTATTCCGGTGAACTGTTTTTGAAAACTATGCCTAGGACATTTTCCTGACTAAATCTTGCCTAGTATCAATTAAAGCCATAACATCCACAAAATATGCTTTCTATGGAGTATTAACGCAATTACATATTATAAATTAAAATGGTACGTCTTGGATGACATTCGACCTCTGTGTAACGTCTGTTCTGTCTACACTCAATACAGAAAACTTGCAAAAAACCTTTCATTTATGACTAGTTCGACTTCATATAGCTTATTCCTTTGACAATTAAAGTAATTATGAAATTACATATAAAGATGTACTTAAGTCCTACATACTTAAGAGGGTCAAAAACACTCAGCTAATTCCATGTAATATAAATGTAAACTATAATAGATTTTATTATAGTTTCTAAAAACATTACATTTAGTTCACAGTTAAGAATATTCTTTAAAGAATATTATTTCCCGAATATGCATGCTAAGGTGTTCTTCTTCTTTGTCAGAAGGCCTAACACACGTCACACACTGGTGTCCAGCAGTGCTGGTCTTCTCAGCAGAGAGAGCTGGCCACAGTACTGGTCCACATACTGTAAACACAAAGTAAAGATTTCTTCTTATCCAGGTAGGATAGACTCTTGCCTTTCCACCCCACTTTTTCATTAGCACTTTGACAAGGCACAGAAGGACACAGACACACCTCTTCACTCAGAGCTTCTGTGGAGGACGGCCTGTCAGCTGAAAGATGACAGCTTGTCTTTGGGCCATCTCACGACGGAAGAACTGAAACCAGATCATTCCAAGGGAAAGAAAAGAGTGCCAAGCAGCGCCGACACACTGAGCTCTATCTCACAGCCAACTGAGGAGTCTGATCACGCAAGGCCGACTTCTGTGTGCACTGTATGCTTGGCACTCCTGTAAAGAACATAGCTGTTTTAGCCCGAAGCTGTTGAAGGTTTATGAACTGTTCTGCCTTCAGCAACCCCACCCACTCGGCTCCCATGGTTCCCGTTGTACACTACTACTTCACAAAGGTGTTTTTTTCAACATGAGATATTCAGATACATCGTATGGTTCCTTAATCAGGCCTGCGAGACTATCTGCCGCTCTTGCACCCCCTTACAGGCTGTTGTGGCGTAGATCACATGCCATGAGTCATTTGCACGAGCGCCGTGAGGAACATAAACCTGACGCTCTGCTTCATCACTTTAAGTGCCTATCTCACAGCGTACGACATGATGAAAGTAAATCAGATTGTGGCTAAATCCGCGGTTCCTTTCCCCGTCTACCATCTACAGCTTTTCTGCATGGGATCAGTGCACTTCATAAAATAATATGCCGTGGGATATTCTCAGAGTCAAAGGGCAGGGATAACCTTTTGCATTTGCATTTAAAGGCGACCACATTATCGTGAATAATGATTGTTTGATCCTTTATTTTCTAAATGTTTTTTTTTTCATCAAATAGATTTGGAAAAGAGCTCAGAGCTGTGATTATAGATCTTCGTAGAGCCCACAGAGCCTCAAAGACGTGCATATCAAAAGAAGAGAGCACGGTGCCGAGATCTGACTGACAAGTTTGAGAATGAAAAGTGTATGAATGTTTTATGAATCAGCGGGATAGTATCAAAGCACCCGCTCTTACCCGTTCTTTCCGAGATGTTTTCTTTCCCAAATCTTAATTATTGAAAGGCTAGCCTGAACTTTTTTTTTTTAAACACTGTTTCGCACCAACTTCCCTCAGACTCACTGTTGTGAATATCAAGCTGAGCTTATTGATCAGAATTACTTTATTCCTGCCTTTTCAAAATAACTGTCATAAACATAACACACACGATTAAAAGTGAAGCGTGTAGTTTCTGCACCACAAGTTGCACTGAACAGAGTCACAAAATAATGACTGTTTCAAAAGAGAAAAGTTTTATAAACTCTTTCCGTCTACCTTGGCTAGGACAAACAGGTAGTTCTGCCCCTGTCATTCACGAAGTTCTACACATCCTCAGACATTTGTGTTTGTTTATTATAAATTACTTTCTGTTTTATCATCCTCTTTTGATTCAGGTTCATTAACAGTTTCATTAATTATTCCTTAAATACTTTTGGAATAATAATTTAATTACAAAGTTATTTAGTATTTTTATACTATCATAGTATTTATTCATTATATACAGTGGGTACGGAAAGTATTCAGATCCCCTTAAATTTTTCACTCTTTGTTATATTGCAGCCATTTGCTAAAATCATTGAAGTTATTTTTTTTTCCTCATTAATCTACACACAGCACCCCATATTGGGACCGAAAAACACAGAATTGTTGACATTTTTGTTTTTATTAAAAAAGAAAAACTGAAATATCATGTGATCCTAAGTATTCAGACCCTTTGCTGTGACACTCATATATTTAACTCAGGTGCTGTCCATTTCTTCTGATCATCCTTGAGATGGTTCTACACCTTCATTTGAGTCCAGCTGTGTACTGATTGGACTTGATTAGGAAAGCAAAACACCTGTCTATATAAGACCTTACAGATCACAGTGCATGTCAGAGAAAATGAGAATCATGAGGTCAAAGGAACTGCCTTGAAGAGCTCAGAGACAGAATTGTGGTAAGGCACAGATCTGGCCAACGTTACAAAATAATTTCTGCTGCAGTTAAGGTTCCTAAGAGCACAGTGGTCTTTATAATCCTTAAATGGAAGACGTTTGGTATGACCAGAACCCTTCCTAGAGCTGGGCGTCCGGCCAAACTGAGCTATCGGGGGAGAAGAGCCTTGGGGAGAGAGGAAAAGAAGAACCCAAAGAACACTGTGGCTGAGCTCCAGAGATGCAGTCTGGAGATGGGAGAAAGTTGTAGAAAGTCAAACGCATCACTAATATTCTCTGGTCTGATGAGACCAAGATTTAACTTTTTGGCCTTAATTCTAAGCGTATGTGTGGCGAAAACCAGGCACTGCTCATCACCAGACCAAAACAGTCCCAACAGTGAAGCATGGTGGTAGCAGCATCATGCTGTGGGGGTGGGTTTTCAGCTGCAGGGACAGACGATGGTTGCAATCGAGGGAAAGATGAATGCGGCCTAGTACAGGGATATCCTGGACGAAAACTTTTCCAGAGTGCTCAGGACCTCAGACTGTGCTGAAGGTTTACCTTCCAACAAGACAGTGACCCCAAGCACACAGCTAAAATAACGAAGGAGTGGCTTCACAAACAACTCTGTGACTGTTCTTGAATGCCCCAGCCAGAGCCCTGACTTAAACCCAAATTGAGCATCTCTGGAGAGACCTAAAAAAATGGCTGTCCACCAACGTTTACATCCACCTGACAGAACTGGAGAGGATCTTGCAAGGAGGAAGGGCAGAGTATCCCACCCAGTGTGAAAAACTTGTTTTGCATCTTTCCCAAAAAACTTCATGCTGTGTGTACATTAATGAGGAAACAAATTAACTTAAACGATTTTAGCAAATGGCTGCAATATACAAAGAGTGACAACTTAAGGGGTCTGAATACTTTCCGTACCCAAGGTATATACGTATATATAAATATAATAGAAGAAGAGAGTTTGGTTTTCATTTCAAATTTTCGTAAGCTTTATCTAAGCTTTATTAATAGATACTACGATTTTTGCATTTTATTATTATATATTTTTATATGATTAAAAAAAACATTATATTTCTATTTTATTTTTTAAGTGTTAGACATTTTGGTACTTTAATCTAAACTTTTGAGTTAGTTGCCAAAGCAACATTTCTGTTTTTGGCTAAAGTTTTTTGAGTTACATTTTTGCATCTAATATTTAACTTTTACTTTAGTTCAACTTTATTTCAATAAAAAAAAACCGTCTCAGGTTCTTCGAGGGAACGAGACGCTGCGTCGGAAAATGCTAGGGGAACGCCTTCTGCGACCCACGCTCTTAATCACATGTGAAATCAGTCCAATAGCTGAGCGGGACGTCCTGGCGGATGACGTCATGACCGGGAAGCTATAAAAGCCCGTGCGGCGGAGCCAGCGTCAGCTTCTAGGAATGAAGCAAGTGCTGGCAGGTGTAATAATTTTACTTAGTTGTAAGGGAATTAATCATTATTAATTCATTCAGGTTTATTTCTAGCTCAGGTTTTAAAAGAACTCGATCTGAGAATTCGCGGTCCACCTGATCAAAACTGTCCTTTGACTTTCAATAGTTTTATAGTTTTATCAGCTACTCAGTCCATCGAGAAAGTGATGTCAGTGTAATTAACCACTTGAAATACAAATTTTGTATTCTCCCTGCCACGTGAAATACAGTTATGATATTTATCATCTCTTGAAAGAGAGGTAATTATTATTCTAAGCACGAGCTCAGGTAAGCAAGCAAGGAGTCATTTTTATGCATAGAATTTGACACACACATTATAGGACACCAGACAGTGAGTAGTAGTAAATGAACCATGAAATTTATTGGCTTTTCTAATCACATAAACTTAATCTAAAACACCAAACACACATTTCAGAGGGAGGAAAGTCTGTTAACGGAGTTCTGAGTTTCATAGCTCTACCTCGTTTTCACAAGTGATGTAAATTCACCTTAAGAATTCACAGAGCAACGAATCTAAATTCACCAGTTCAGATTAGAGAGTTGTTGTTTACTTGCGTTCTGCTGGTTGATAGCTGAGGTGACTCTGTGGCTGATGCGGGCTTCCTGGAGGTTTTTGAGGGAAACCCCGTCACTGACTGGTCGGTGACGTCAGGATGACGTCCTTTGGGAAACCCCTCGTTGGTCTGTGATGAAGCAGAGGCGCCAGCAATCTGCTGAGAGTCTTAGTGTGCAAGACTTTAAGTTATTTGACGATTTCAACGAAGTATCACTGAAGTGTTGAGTTTTAGATGGCTGGTCGCTTTGATGGTAAATGTGTGAGCACAAGTTGGAGTGCTCTTAACACAGCTACAGGCCATGAAGCAGTAGAGCAGCAAGCAAGCTGACTAACAGGCTATGATTCGGTTTTGCATTCGGGTTTTGGCTCTGTGGCAAAGTCCGTCCCCTGACGCTGCTTCAATCGCTTCTTGCGGGTCGTAGTGTGCTATAATTAACAGGCGTTTAATCCTCACATGAGACACCTCTATAAAGTTATACGCTATAAAGTCGGCGCTTTAAATGCCAATATGTACACTTTAAAGTATACTAATCATTTCACCTTCTGCATCTGCATTGTTCTCTTTGCCATCTCTTATCAAGAAAACTTCACATATTACACATTTTAATATCCTTATTTCCTCAAAAAGGGGTAATTAAACCTGGTTAAAGTTGCACCGATTACATGAAACACGTCAAGCATATATATATACAGTATACAACATACCACCTACTATTTGTGATTCTATGCTCTGATCATTTTATACTTTCAATGATTAGCAACGATTGTCAAACGAAATCTTGTCTCTTTCCTTTGGAATGCGGGGGAAAAGGGAAGGGTCCTTCGGTCACTCTCAGGTCAGCTCTGAGCGTCTGCTGGAGAATCTCCTGCGGGACAGGGAGCTATAAAATTGTCTCTTTTGTTGATCGGAGTTTAGCAATTTATGCGTCCACTGGTCATGAGGGTATTTCTATCTGCTCTTTGCAAGCCCGTAAAACGCTTTTAAGCACCGTGAAAGTACTGTCCTTTCTAGCGTATCTTGAGATATATCCAAACAGTCCAGGAAATGCTTCACCTTCATTGATCCTGCATGAGTTTTACGACTGCAGATGGCTGGGGAGACGAACCTCAAAAACCCCCCATGGAATGTGCGGGTTTGATGTGTGTCTCCATCATGTATGGTTGGTTGTTGGGCTACATAGATCCTTACACCGGGGATGCCGGAAGTCTGGCACCTGATACTCAGCGTCTCGTTCCCCTATCGAGGACCAGTGGTTACTACTTATCACTGATACGTCCTCTTTAGAACTCGGCTTGCGTCGGAAAACGCTAGGAACCAGATCCCACCCGCCAGACTTCCAAGTCTCTGCTAGTGTGGAGACTGCCCAGCTAGGGCGAAGACAGAATAGCCTAGTGGCTCGCATGCTAGACCCTAAACCTAACAGGTAAGGTGCGTGGACCACCCCAGCGTTGCAGATATGTTCCCATGCTATGTAACCCGCTAAAAAAAGCCTTAGATGCTTCCCCACTTCGATTAGAGTGAGCCTTGACCCTCAATTGTGAGGGGAGATCAGAGGACTCATAACAGATGGAAATGGCATCCACTATCCACCGACTGAGGTTCTGCTTAGTTGCTGGCAGACCTCTCATAGGGGGACCATAACAGACAAGCAACTAGTCCGCCCTCCTCCACAGGGCAGCTCTGTGGACGTATACTAGTTGTGCCCCCTCAGGGGCCACACCAATAACTTCCACAGCTCCGAGGGGGGGTGATAAATCGTGCCCTCCGCCTGTGAGAGGAGGTCCTTCCTGACGGGAATCTCCCATGGAGAGCTGTTGAGGAGTGAGATCAGATCCGAGAACCAATGTCGGCCTGGCCAGAACGGGGCTACTAAAAGTAGACGGACTCCGTCCCGGTGCACTCTCTACAGAACTCCTGGGAGCAGAGCGATCGAGGAAAAAGCGTACAGACAAAGCCTCTGCCAAGTCTGTACCATGGCATCCAGCCCCAGCGGAGCTGGATGAATCAGAGAGAACCAGAGGGGACAGTGCGATGTCATCTGAGTCGCAAACATGTCCACCTGAGCCTGGCCAAAAATACTCCATATCTGCTCCACCACCTCGGGGTGAAGCATCCATTCCCTGGGCCTCAGCCCCTGCCTCGACAGGATGTCTGCTCACATAATGAGAAGCCCAGGAATGTGAACTTCTCTCAGTGAGAGGATGTCCTGCCTGGACCACACAAGGACTGGTGGTGCCAATTGTACCCGCAGCGCGAAACGCAACCCTCCCTGTTGTGTGTAAGCGACCCACCGCTGTGTTTTCGGTGGCGCACACACATGTGCCTCCTCTCAGGTGTCTGGGAGAAAGTGTTTTCATTAGCTTGAAACACGGCCATCATCTCTAGAAAAGTGATATGCCACTTTAGATGGCGACCACTCCACAGAACCCGCGGGCAGGGTGAGCCACTCATGACCGCACCCCACCGTAAATGGACGCATCTGTCCGCTAGCGTCACGCGCGCACCAAGACCCCGCACTGGGCCCTGACCAAAACCAAGGTTTTCCTCCACATGTCTTAGGGCACGTAGGCACTCCGCATGACCTTGAACGGCGAAGCCGGAGTCCCGCTCGGAGAACCCCCTGTCTTGGCCACACTGGAGGGCCCATGTGACAGCATCCAAGAGTAATTACCGGGGCGTGCACGCATCAGACCCAGCAGTCTTTGAAACTGCCTGACAGTGAGTGACTGGCCTTCTTTCACTCTCTTGACTGCAGTGAGGATCGACTTGATCCGAGCAGGGGACAAACGTGCCTGTATTGTGGTTGAATCCCACACCATGCCCAGATAGGTGGTCTTCTGTAATGGAGAAAGCACATTTTTCTTGGCGTTTAGTCTTAACCCCATCTCTCATGTGACGAGAATGCCATTCTATGTCATACCGCTACCTGCCTCTGACCACGCTAAATCAATCAATCGGCGATGTGTGAGTATGTGATGCCCTGTAGTCCACAAACGGCCAGGGCAGCCCTCCACACACTTCGGAAGTACAGGGTTAAGTGCAATGCCGAAGGGAAGAACCCTATTGGTACCTTTGTCCCCCACAAACGACCTCAGACTTCCTGTGATGAAGGAAGGATGGGAATAGAAAAATATGCATCTTTCTGATCGATATGCCAAGCCAGTCCTCTACCTGATCTGAACGCGACTTCTTGGTGTATCATCGAACTGAACGTTACCGACAGACATATGCTCTCGCTGGATACTGTTTGCTGCCCTGGACCAACACACGGCAGGTTGGCAGAACGATCTCACCGAGGGGAATACTGGACCGTGTAATGCTCTGAACCTCTCTGCCCCAAAATAAGGGCTGCCCGTCGCGAATCCTAGCCCTCAAATAGGGTCCCCCCAGACCTTTTGGGTCGAGGACCTCTTAGCTAAGGAGTCCGCATATCTGGCTTAGGCTTTCGAGGCCCCCAACCCATGCGCTGCTTCTCCTCCGGGACCCAATGCGTGGGACCGGCGGCAACGCTGTTTTTGTTTTTTGCGACTCCTATGTGAGGACGGATGCGTGGGGACGGCTGCCATGCCCATCAGCCCCCATAGCTGACATTACGCGGGTATGAACCGCTGAAATGCCGCCCGCTTGTTTACGAGCCTCATGGTCCCTGACGACGACCTTTTTGGGAACAAAAAAAATTTTTGACAGCGTCATCCGCAACAGGCCGAAGTAGCCAAAGCTGGGCGTACGAGGATGAGACCTGTCTTTCTCTTCATATCAGACAGGGTTCATCCACAAATCATCTTTGCTTTGCCACCATAGCTGCCCCTGGACCGCCCAATGTCGCGGCGTTTCTCTTGGTGAGCACGAGAGCGAGTTCAACGTTCTTCCTTAACCTCTGACAATTATCAAGCGTAAGCTCCTCGCCCTCCATCCATCTCTTTAAGCAGGTCGGCCTTGTACCCTGTACACAGACTTCGTGATGCAACACGCACCGGCAACTGAACCTGCTGGCGCGGACCCCTTGCCCCATCAGCGCTAGATGTAGTATGCAGCGGTTTGGAGGGCAGTGCCGGAGCCTTTATGGATGATGCCGTGCCTGGGGACAGATAGCTACTGTAGCTAGCATCTGTTCAACCCGGGGCATCGCTTTATAGCCACGCTCAGTTAGCCCTGCCACATTTCCATAATAATCTGATGCAGGGATGAATAGGTGGGCTGAAAACGGCTTGGCCCACGACCTCAACACCTCGGTGTGAAGGTCAGGGAAAAATGTCAGGCTCCGGCATGGAGGTGGCGGCCTCACGCAGGAAGCATTCATCCAACTTGCTTCGCTGCGGCTCTGTCTGCTTCTCGGCGGTCCAATCGATCTTTAATTTGGCCACGGCACGAGTAAGCACCTCCAATAGCTCCTCATATTGGGGAGATTGAGGGGGCTAAACCTCTTCGACGTCCTCCACGTCAACCTCCTCAGAGGAAGACAGGAGGAGCGTCGAGCCCTCACCCTGGGAGGAAGTAGCCGCAGAACAGGCTTCCGAACCCAGAGATCGGGCACTGGATCTGGTGAGTGAGGAAGGAGATAGGGACTCGCCCATCTCCATTAACTCCGCCAAATCCAACTGCGAACCCCACGAATGCAGCCGCCTCTCCGACTTGACTGAAGCGGGGCCACACCGCGAGGATGTGTGGCTGAAGGCCCGCATCCTCAAGAGAGCCTCCGGGAGCGAGCTTACATGCATGGGAGGTGCTCGCAATTACGGTCAGACCTTCCCCCTCGAGAGCCGACTCTGCGTGCCTCGCTCCCAAGCAAACCACACAGCTGGGTTATCCCCACCACTCTTGATGTAAATTGGGCATGAGTAACACCAACCTATAACGTGGCTTTGCACTCACCCTTGTCATGCTTTGATCTACGTCGCTTTAGACATAGCTGCTTATGACTTCTCTCCCATCGACAGACAACAGAAATACGGAAACACACAGAGTTGCGTTTCGCTGATGACAGAAGCTTACGCTGCTCCGCCGCACTTTCATTTTATAGCTCCTGGTCTGACTCACCGGCGTGGCCGCCCGTTTTTGCTTCCGTTCATCTATTGGACTGATTTCACATGTGATTGAGAGCATGGTCACAGAAGGCGTTCCTAACTAAAAAGAACTGGCCATGCTATATGTTTTTGATTCACAAAAAAGAAGTAATTCATAAAAGTCTTTCTTCCAACAATCTGAATGCACTGGTTTTTCTATATGTTCTGGATTGGACTCATTGGTTCATAAATTAAACTACGCAGTTTGTGCTGTATGTTTTTGATTCACTGAAAAGAACAGACTCATAACCGTTCTTTTGAGTGTTGTATTTTTCAGATCCATTTCACATTTTTCCCTCAAGATCTGCAGATTCTGCTTGGGTCTAGATATGACTAATCTATGTTACATATAGAGTTGGCAATAACAGTATTGTTGAAGAGTCACTGTTGCTGGGCCACAAACAAACATGAGAGGACGAGATCTTTTCCTGCACACTGCAGCAGGATTTTAATCAGCCATTGAAGTAGCTGAGAACACAGACCGATTCCACCAGCGAGAGAGAGAGCGAGCGAGCTCTCATCAGGGTGTAGTTGATGCCCATGATGATGTCCATGCTCAGAATATAGAACAATCCAGGAGTGTTTATACAGCACATGGGTCAGATCCTCCAGCTGTCTCTTCAAAAGAGTAATTAATCTTGAAATAAGGTAGAGGAAGTCACACGGCTGCCTGCTCTACCTCACGAAAGCACCGCAACATGCTTATCTGCATCTGGATGATGGGCTGAAACCACTTCACACGTGTTCACAAACACACGGATAAACTGGCGCCACACTCATTCCGCTCACGTCTGCTGGACGAGCTGACTGATGGACAAGCATCTTCCTGCTTTCGTGCACAGCAATCTCCTCTAATCCTCGGTGGATCAAAAGAGCCAGGCTAGACTGGGCTCCTCTCCATTAAGCTGTGGGGCACACAGAACCATCCCTTTTGCTTTTAGCCCCGGCACATGTTCTGATCAATACCGAGCCAATCAATCTGAACTGCTCCACTGTGAGGATCTGTCCAGGAGGAGAGGATAGTAGAGAGATGGCACAACGATTCGTATTGGCCTTAGTGAGTGCATGTGTTATGTGGGTTGTTGAAGGTAGAGACATTGTCCAGAGACACTGCAGCAAATAAAATAAAAGTTCCAGAGATGTATGATGTGTAATAGAAGAAGAAATCTTGGTGATCTGGGGTTGTAACATGTTGTAGGGTTGTGTACTGCGTTAGACTATCTTGGACTTGTCACAGCACTTAAAGACAAACCTTTTTGATTTTGATTTTTACTTTGTGTTTTAATGTTTTCATTCAAGCAGTTTTTTCACATTCATTTACACTTAGATAGACAGACAGACAGACAGACAGACAGATAGATAGATAGATAGATATAGATAGATAGATAGATAGATAGATAGATAGATAGATAGATAGATAGATACTTTTCAGACAGTGCAGTGTTAATATGTGAATGTTTTAATAAAGATTGAATGTTTAAATTATGGTTTATTTGTGCTCTCTGTTAAGCCAGGATAATTAAGCTAAAAAATAAGCTTTTGTCATGTTAACTGTGCTGAAGTTTATTTAACTCTTAAGGCAACCATGTAAACTTTTTAGGTAATTGTTATAACAAACTATATGTAGTTTAGTGAACTTAAATGTGAAAGTTTACTTAATCCTCTTGATTGCTTGAATAGGTTGATACAATACTTAATCCAAAGTTATGACAACAAAACAACATGAAGTTAAAAAGTTATTTTTAATTCTTAGAACAAAATTTTAGTTGAAACAACAAAATCACTATCTTTGTGAGAACTGCAATTCTTAGTTTCAATGAACTCAAAATTATAAGGCAACCAGGTTACTTACTTTTTAAAGTTAAACCAACAAATCATTTTTTAAGTGTAAGGAAGAGGACTTTGGGATGGAGTGGAGGGATGATTTGGGGGATCAGACTCAGATCAAAGAGATCCATAACACCAAAAGCTATCCGTTAGCATTCCCAATGGCAATTGCTCAGCTGCAGTACATTCCTATTGTAATGTGATGTGACATAATACATACAATATAAATTATTTTTAAAATAATCTAAAAAATAATATACATTGTAAATTAATAATTATAAAAAGATTTTGGCCCTCAGCCTGGAAAAGACTTGGAAAAGATTTTATTAGCATTCCAATTGTGTAAAAAGCAGTTCTTAGCTAGTGCACAAACTATCCCTTTATTCCCTTTACCTCATGGAAATTGCGCAGTTGGTGCAGTAATTTGTATTAAATGTATAAATATGCACAAATGAATCTTACTGATCAATATATTTAAATATAAAACGGCAAATATATTATAGTTTTAAAATATAGAAACTAACAATAAAAAATAATATAACTGAAAAAATAAATAAATACATTTTACAAAATCCATGGTTGTCTGGAAAAGTTATTGATTAGCATTCCCATTATCCTAAGCAAACTGCTCAATCTAGCGCAGTACATTTGTATGTAAGTATAGGTACATAATTATTTATAATAGATCAAAGTTAGAAAAACCATAACTAATAATATAATATACTATAGCAAAAAATAAAATAATGAACAAATGTCCCACCTCAGTCTAGATAAGTAACTGCAGAAAAATATCCATTATCTTATACAGTACTGTATATCAATGGCAGTATGTAATAATTAAAATAATGTCTATTATAATGTATATGTAGCACGTTGCTGTTGTTGTTTAGCATATTGATAGCACAGATTAGTTGCTAGGCTTTGCTAGTGATGATAGATCAAAACAGAGAACAGAAAAACAGAAATCCTGACCACTTGAATAAGACACACAGGATACCACAGAGAGCTGATAACCACAGACGGCTGAAGTTTCTCCCTACACAGCAACAGATCCACGGCAATTTCCTACTTTGCTCATCTGTGACAGCGTCTAAGCGTCCTGCTGAAAAGCTCACCATATTTAGCCTAAACTCCTCAAAGTCACTCCTCTTCCACTTGTCAGTCACAGGAAGCCCAGGAGAACAGAGAAAGACTGCCATTCCTAAGAGTGTTAAAGTGTATGTGTAGGATTTAGAGAGTGCACCAGACTTTGAGCTCTTGACAGCAGAAGGGTGTCACTGAAGGATTACTGATGGGTCCAAGCTTGTGTCAAGCCCTGAAGTAATCAATCTCTCTCGGCCTGTCTCTCTCTCTCTCCCCTATTTCATTCTTTCGCTGTCTGTATCCTCTTCTGTCCTTTTTTCTCTCCGTCCTTCCTGCACCTGCGTTGTGAGTGTGAGCTGTCCATCCCTTCTGTCTGAGAGCTCAGGTTGTCATCCAAGCGTAGGACCGAGTGACTGGAACTTCTGCAGATTTGTTGAGGGGAAATACAGCATGGCACCCGACAGACCTAATGCTCGGCCTTTATCATCATGCTATCGCGGTCCGCGCGAGGCGAGCGCACTGAGTCAAATAAATAAATCCCAGTGAATCAAAGCACATCAAAGCAGAGCTCGTTCAAAGGTCCATATGAAATTAATCTGACATAATCAGCTGACAGCAGACTCAGTGAGCCAGCGTCTGAGTGCTGTGTCTCTGACCTATATCACAGTGCCAATGATAAAGTCAACAAGAGAACTTCCCGTTGGTCTGGCTCAATGGATAAGCTTGTAACCAACACCGTCCTGCTGAGCGGACCAGCAAATGCTTTGTTTTGGATGCTGATCAGAAGATAGTCAGTGACTAAACAGGCAGCGCTCTCGCATGAAAGCACTATAATGTCATATTTAATGATCTATAACAAATTCAAATGAGCTTTAGAGATATCAAAGTGGATATATAATGACTGTGATGCTTGCTTGCAAATGGAATCGCCCGTTGAAAAAAAAAAACTAAACTAAATTAATTTACTTCTTTCAACAGTTCCATCAGGCAACATTTTTATTCTTCTCACCAGTGCTGAATCGCACACACAGGCTTGTGTGATTCAGACATTTCGGTAGCAGATTTTCCAGCATTATTTCCGGTTTCAGACACAGTCTGTGGCTCTGTAATGCTATCAAAACATTGTTCTGTTTGTTTGGGTATCTCACACACAGCAACGTTTGCTCCATCAATTCATTTAAGAAAAAACCTACTGTCAAACACATACTGAAACTCGAAGATCTTCACAAAAAGCCACCAAAATAAAAGTTTGGTTTAACTTGTAGAAATTATGACAGAAATATGTTAATGTTGAACACTAAAATGTAATTCTTAAAGTAATGATAATATAATTATTATGTTTAAGCAATATCATATTGCTAAGATATTTTCATCCAGATTTTAATTTATACAGTTGAAATTTTGGTAAGCAAAACAAAATAAAACAAAAGAAATTACTTACATTTACTGTAAAAAACATTTTGCATTAAATTATATAATGTTAATATGCCAAAGTAATCAAATCTGTTTTGTATATTTATAATATACTGATTACTGAGGTAAATCCTAATAGACAGAAGGTGCACAGTTTCGTACACACAAACACAAAACACCATGACACTAAAATAATGCAATAAACATTCATACAACAAAATACGATGCAACGTAAAATCATAATGTGACATTTTTTTTTAAAGATCTATTGCATTTTCCCCTGTACAGAGTAAGATAACTTATTGTTCACCAAGGTTTTTGATGTAGCATTTTTTACAGTATTTTACCATTAAAATTACAATCATTATTTATTATCAGTAAGTTCTGCTGATGAAAAGCATAGCTATGCAAATCCACCAGTTAGACCAGCACCAAACCAGCATAAACCAGTCTGAATCAGTGTGTTAATTCATGCTAGTCTAAGCTGGTCTTTTCCGTAGGATTGGTCCAGGACAGCTTGCAGAGGCTTTGTGTGGGAAATTGAGCTTTCACACCGTTTAGCTCTGTCACAGCGAATGACCAAGAGCAGGCTAAGCAATGTGCCAGTTAATTATGTTGTGGTTGCTCATATACTTCTTGTTTTCCATTAAAGGCAACAATGAGCTGCAGATTTCTGCGCTGTGGGCAGGTGTGTGATAGGATTTGGCTGGTGTACCATCAGCTGTGCTGACAGAACCATCACAGCACGGAAAAATGCAACTCCTGTTGACTGCTGTTGAACCTCAAAAGATATGTACTTCCCCTCTGAGTCAAGTGCATTCATATTGGCTCTGCCACACACCATGCCCGAGATTGAGACTGAAAACTCAGAAAAGTTTACATAAAAGATTGTAGATTTATAAAATATAAACGACCTTGGATTATTTGACATCAGTATGTCCATTTAGCATCTGTGGGCTATGCTATTCCTAGACAACATCACACCAGCACTTCACGTTTATTCAAACCAGACCTCTCCTGTTTCTTTCTACTTTGTCATTATCTAATTATAGCTTTGATAGCTTGACATATATGAACTTGGGGTTAAGTGTCTTGCTCAAGGAAACAACAGTAATAGTTCACCACCCAGCATTTATGGGGTTTCAATTCACAACCTTCCGGTTAATAGCCCAGTTCTTTAACCACTAGGTTACACCACACCCAAGAGTAGCCAATAAGTGCTGTTCTCCTAACCTTAGCTGAGCCAACGACATGCCACTCGTCTATTCATCTATTCATTTATTCACAGATTAGGGCTGGGGGGGAAAACAGTGTTAATATTTGCTGTTTAATGTGTTAAAAAGAATTAACACAGCATCGTTTTTTTTTTTTTTTTCTGAAGTAGAAATGGTAACACTTTAGTATAGGAACCAATTCTCACTATATTAACAAGTTGTTTATTAGCATACCTATTATTAACATAGTACATAGTACTTATAAACATATTCTGCATGACCAAATTCTACATCCATAATCCTACCCAATACCTAAACTTAAAAACGACCTTACTAACTATTAAAAAGCAGCAAATGTTAAAAAGTAGAAATGTTAATGTCTTCACATCTTTTGTCTAATGTTATAGTATATGAACATGCTGTCTGTGCACTTATTTATGTTCTGTAATTGTTAATAAATAATTTCAAATGAATAATTTGCAGTTTGCATAGCAATGTTGAATGATTATAATTAATCATTTTATTGCCATAAAAAAAAATAATAATAAAAAGCTAAAATATATATATCTATATATATATAAGTATACTTCTATATATATATAGATTATATATAGAGCATGTAGCAGTAGTGGTACACAGTGATGCCTAACTGTTAATAAAGAATTAATAAAAAATATGCCAATTTTAACAATAATTTAAATATTCTCTTTATGTTTTTTTCCAACATTTAATTGGATTCATGCGAAAATTTTATATTTCTTTATTTTATGTCTGCTAATAATCAAATTATTACAGAAACAACATTTCTATCAAAAATACATAAAAAATGCAATTCATTCATACTTACATATGACATATCTGGATGGGGGGGGGGGGGGGGGGTGGATTTCCTTTAATTATTTTCGTGATAGTTTATTTTAGGCAACAATCCAAACACCTCAAGGTGACACTGCCTGATAGCAACAAGATTCCGGTCCTAAATCATTATTAGTATTATTTATTTATTTATTGCTAAAAAAAAAATCCTAATGTTATTTATAGGCTATTAAGAAAACTAGTAGAACGTTTGTCTACAAAATGGCCTCCTGCCAAGCTTCATGACTGTCTAGCTCAGTAAATCTAGCAAAATATCAAATTATTTGACAGTTTTAGACAAAGCAAGGCTAGTACAGGTAGCAAAATGTCATATGGTATGGCTTCCCAAAAACTCAATCCTATTAATGAATGAATAATTAAATAGTAGTTCCCAGAAAAACACTCAAAAATCGTTTTGTTTAAATATTGATTCGGATGTGCACTAGTATTCAAGGTGTAAGAAATATGCAATCCGTATTGCATCAAGGAACTGGACCATGGGCAGTCTATGGGCGTAACACCCGAGGCTGAGACTAAGCCTACTGCAGGAGATACTTCTTCAAAGCGCTCGAGCATCATGCTTAAATTGTTCTGGATCAATTGGATGGACTGTGGGTTGGGACTCGAGCCTTTGTAAAGATCTAAAGAAGCCAGGAAAAAAAGTAGAAGGTGAAGAGCGGCGTGAAAGGATCCGACTGATAGAAACAGCAGTGAGGCTTGTGCGGCAGGGGAGGGAGCGGGAAGAGTGCTATTCGAAGTCCCACGAGGTCTGAACTCAATCAGCAGCCAAGTGCGGTGGCCATTGTGCTGGGGTATAATTGGATCTATGAGATTTTATTAAGAGAGAGTAATTGCATGTGCTCCTCATCAGGGTCTCAATTGTGCTATCTCTGGTCAGAATAAAGTCTCCTAGGACAGAATGGGTGTTTACTGTCATCATTGTGGCGACTGAGGAGAGAGAGTCTCACCTTGCTGTTCCACTTCAGTCTTTCTCTCTACGGTAACATTTGCTGTTCTATTATCTTCCACATCTTTTCACTGGAGAGAATTTTTCCCTCTTCTTTCAGGTTGGTGTCTTTTGTTTCTGACCCAAGTCAGGCTTACTGAATAGTGCGCTAGCTTAAAAAAAATACTGACAAGAGACCAAAACTGCTCGGAGTGGTCGCTCCCTGAGGACTTTGAGAAGGACAAGGAAAGCCATTTTCTTTAGACTCTCAACTCAGGGTTCATTTGAAGGCAAATGGCTGATAATTTACTAGCGGCATAAAATTGAAGTGTCGCTACTTAACATTCCAGCCTCGTTTGCTTTCTTCTAACCTAATATTTCTTTATGGACTTAAATCCATTTTGAAGCACCTAGCTCATACACTTCCTCATCGAGATTTCCAGACATCGGCTTTTTACGAAAACATGTGGTCACTGAATTTGGCCTCCGAACCTCGTCCACTTCGGTGTGATAAATGAATAAGGAGGAATATCCGGAGCTTCTCACACAAATCCGGTATGTAATCCTCAGATTGTTGTGCTACCACTTCCTATTTGAGCCTCTTGGGAGACTGATTTTTACAATACTTAGCCATTTTTTTATCCTTATTCTTTTGCTCTTCTCAAAGACAACTATAGATTTGGTATGCAAAGATATGTAAGTCACAATGAACAACTTCCTGTTGGAATCGAGCGTACAGACATTATCAAAGGCCTGCATGTCTGCTAGCATGTTGTTCAGTTGCTTTGTCACAATCTGTATTGTTAAAAGCGCTATAAAATAAAGGTGACTTGACTTGACTTGCTAGCACAATCACACCTCCAGTATTGAAGAGTTAGTCAGCTAAAAGAAGTGACATTGCTAACAAAATCAAATTTTTCGGTAGAGTGACAGTACCTCTTTTTTCAAAATACTGTAGCATTTATAGTGACAAGCTGTTTCTTTTTCCAACATGCAGTGCTGTATAACAAAATGCTTCTTTGCTGATGTTATATTATGCCGCACACAGCCTCCAGCTCAGGAAATAATCAAACTCAGGGTCTTTGAATGCCCCATTTCACTCTTAAGAAGAACCAGGTAGTCTGAGTTATTGTAGTGAAATAGTTTGCCTGGACAGTTCTTTTCAACAAACTTGTACAATAGAGTTCCCAGTAGTCTTTGCTTAGTCCTATTTTACATGTTTTATATAAGACTGGAGAGAGAGAGCGAGATAATTATTGGTCCTTGTTTTTTTTTTTTTAAAAAATGGTAATTGTAAAATGGTAATTATTTAATTAAAAAAAGGTCATAAAAAAGTCATATTTTACTGTAGTTTTTTTATTTTAAGTAGCTTCTTCAACAACACACAAATCAAAGAGCCAACCACAATGCGCTCAAGCCATATGCACACTACGCTTTATAATCTGGTTTAAATAAAAGAAGATTACGATTTAAAAAGACTTAATAAAAGCATCAAGCCACCTAGCAACCATGAGCGTCACAGTGTATTAATAGTGGTGTTAATCCAGACATCTGTTTACCCAACCAGACTTCACCTACTTAAAAATATATAGCCTAATATAAAAATAATAACTTATGTATATAGAAATTACTACTATATTCAGTAAGGACGCATTCAATTGATCAAAAGTGACAGTAAAGACATTTATAATGTTAAAAATGATTAACACAGATTAAAGGTTTACATCATTGACAATAATATAAATGTTTGTAGCAAATCAGCATATTAGAATGATTTCTGAAGGATCATGTGACACTGAAGACTGGAGTAATGAACTGAAAATGCAGAAAACAGAATTCAAAAAATATTCAAACAGAAAACAGTTATTTCAAATTGTAACAATATTTCAGAATATTACTGTTTTTACTGTATTTTAATGAAATAAATACATCACTAAATAGGTGACCTCATCTTTGGGGGTGTGGTTTAGTGAGAGGGTGTGGTCTAATTGAGTGTCTACATGGCAGAAGTAAGCGTAACGTTAAAATGGCTTGCAGCACTGCTGAATCACGGCCCACCAACTGCTCAGTGCAGTCCGTCAGATTTCGACTGGTTTCTGCAGTGCTCCATCACCAGCACTGCGTGCTCCAGCTGGCCTGCTGGGTGAATATAAAGTGATTGTTGTCTTGTATCATTTCTCTTTTGATCTTGGAAGCTTAATCTCAGCTCCTTGCAGGACAGCTCCGCCACATACATCCACACACACTCGAAGAAATCCAGCAAAAAAACTCTAGTGTGTGTATGCAAACACGCAACTGGGAGACTTCCAATATTATTAGCATCTAAAATGGCACAGCCTGATTGATCAATTCATGAGGAGAATATGGCACACTTCCATAATTGCTGCAGCAATGCTTGCAGACAAGTAGGACAGAGAGCACAAGGCCGCAGAGACAATAGGGCGAGAGGATGAGATGCTGGGCTGTGAATCACTAAGGCTCTTAATGTACAATTAGAGAGCAGTGGGCGAGTGTTAAGGTGAAAGAGCGTCGGGAGTTTATGAATCACGCCATTTTCCTGCTTCTCTCCCTCTATAGAAGGTAACAGCAGGCACTACAGACCCACTAGACCAACTTTAGTAGGTGAACATAATTGCAAAATTGCAAGAAACAATATTTCTTTGTATCAGTGATTCTGGCCATTAGTGCTTAGTAAAAAGTTGGCATCAAACATATATTTAAAATACTGTCTTTATGTTCTTTCCTCTTCATGTTAAAAATGTTATGTTATGTAATTAATCAGGATTAACTACAGAAACTGGTGTGATTTCATTTATTTTAAATCGATCAAGTCCAATGAAAAATACATTAAAATGCAATTCATTCATTCATACAGTAACTTAATTACATTCATACACAGACTTGTTTAATAATTCTAATTTAATGGAAAAAAAATTAAATTCAATAATTCTCTATGATGAACGTGTAATTAAAAAATTGTAATTTAATAATTCTCTATGATGAACGTGTTCAATTTTCATTTTTTATTAAGCAGTTTGGTATAATCTTTTATTTTATATGTGAAATTTTATGATTTAAAAAATATTTAAAAATAGCAACTTAACTTTGGCATATTCCTTGATTATATTTTGATATACTGTATATGCAAATTAAGAAAAAAATCATTAAAATAAATTCTAGACTGGAAGAAAACTGGATGTAATTTAGCATTTTCTTTACAAATGATATTTGTATTTATGCATAAAGTTTATTATAAATTCTATTTATATTAATATTTGGGGAAACAAACTCAGTTTTTCAAACTAATTAGAGAGCAGTGGCTGAGTGCTAAGGTGAAAGAGCTCTGGAGTGTATGAATCACATCGTTTTTCAAGGTACATCAGGCACTACAGACGCACTAGACTGCCTTTAGTGGGTCAAAGCAATCGCAAAACGCAAGAAACAATTGCTTTTTTTGTCTTCAACGCTGTACAACAAGCATTTTGTGGTGTGCAGAAATTGCGTACATGCTCGATTGCATGCATCAGGCAGATAACTTGGAAGCTGGCCACTGAGGCGCTGATCGGGAGTCAGTTGTCTGGTCATGGGGGTCATGATGTTATTGCAGCTGAGGTGGACGCTGAGGTTGATAATGATGTTGACCTTGTGGATTGTGTGAAGAAACAACAAGAACGAGTTTCTGGGGCACTGAAAGAAAACAGCTAGTCAATAGTAGAATAGGGGGAAGTGAAGCTCACCCATGCTGTGTAACTGTGATTTTCTGCGCTTCTTTCTCATCTTGCTGCAAAGTTCTCAGTTGCTGCACCACACGCCTGGTGCACCTGATGACCTCAGAGTCAGCACTGTTAGCACCTCGCACTGTGTTACAAAATTGTGGACACAAACCAAAACAAGTTTGTAAAAGGTTAAAAATAAATAAATAATGAAAAAATCCCTGCTGAAACTGCTAGCATTTTAGGGTGAATTGGTGCTGGTCAAACTCGTGGATGTGGATGGTCATGTAAAACTGCTGGTCAATCAGCAGGACGTTCCTGGTTAGTTTGGTTGACCATCCTTCTTAATCGGATAGTGATAATGAAAGTAATTTTGGACCCCATTTACTTTCAATGCATGGACAAAAACAGCTGAAACATTCTTCAAGATATCTTCTTTCATGTTTCACATAAGAAATAAAATGTCATGTTTGGAATGAAAAGTTTAAAGACATAATTTACATTTTTCTCATACTTTTCCAGCAAGTGTTTATCAAGGCATATTTTCTTTGTAACGGAAAAATGTGAAAGTTGATGAAAAAACATTTTGTACATTTAAAAAACAACAAATTATTAAAAGGAAGTATTAACATTGTAAGAAAATTATGAAAAAACTATTTGTCATTTTTTCTTTGGGGTCAGTGAATATTTTTATTGTTATTGTTGTTATTGTTATTAGTATTGTTATTTTATTTAGATTATATATATTTAACGCCAGCAGCAATGCTATATTTCATGGCAAGAAATATATTATATATATAAAGGATATATATAATATTATATTGTAATTGTAAAAGTGATTGTTTCAAGAAGATTAGGTCAAGCTTTCTATTATAAATTAATGTCTAATCAATGTGTTACGTCTTTGTAATTATCTGTGAAATTGAATATCAATTTATGAGTTAAAATTGTTTCAAAGTAATTCCTACACCAGTTTTTTTCAGGGGGAATAAAAAAAACCAAACAAACAATATAATAAAACATTTAAGACTAAAATACAATACAAACAATTGTTTTTAAAAATACATCAGTTACACATATGTCTGAGAAAAATTGTTGTCTATTTGCTGTTTAAAAATATCCCTGTGTAAATCTTGAACGTGGGTGAGTGAAAATGTTGTTAGTGCAAGGAAAAATCGGAATACGGCCACAGGACAAGGGGGGGGGGGGAATCATTGTTGCACCTTATAAACACAAGCTAGCTTGTCATTGGGCATTTATGATATTCGACAACTTGATTCTTGTCATACATATGAAAGTACATTGATGTTGCCTGGCAATGTAAGAGTCCAGCCATAAAATCAACGTGACATCTGCAGAACGCTGACCATAGTGCACATACACATAATTACAGCAAGCTTGTCCACTGACACAACAGAGAATTTCAAGAAAGAAGGATTATTCATTCCATTACCATGGCACTACATCGGAGTGAGCATGCCGTGGCAATGACTCTGTCACCCAGGAGTCAATAAGAGGTGAGCACCAGGAGATAACAGTGCAATTAATCTGCGACTAATGTACCAACCTGCTCCGCCATACTGTCCACGGCATGATCCCATTGTATTATTAACACTAAGTGTAGAGAATAAAACAACTAGGCAACAGGACATTAATCTGCTGAGACGTGAGCCCTCTGTGCCACTGCATGACAGGTCCCGTGTCCTCTAAGGTCAGTGAAAACCCCTGGAGAGGCCTCAACACATGCGACCACGTACTAGCTGTCTGATCCCTTTCCGCAAAGCCTGGCATAATCTCATACTCCTCATCGTCCAATGAGAGCGGGACAGTCATTCCTACAGTTTGGCAGATTTTATGTCTCCATAAAACAATACTGCATAGTTTAGATAAAATAGTAAATGACTTTAATGCCACATGGTTTTTCATGCATAGGTACCTCATTAACACAAATGAATAATGATTATTACCATTATGAAGCACTTGACAAATTTTGACATATTTCAGAAAATATGTTCATCGCTGTTAGAATATTTGTATAACGAATGGTTCCTATACTATTACAGGAAAACGTTTGTGATTACAGTACTGAGCCGCTGCAGTGGATCAGCTCTAATATGCGCTGTGCTATTAAAGGTCACATATTTTACACCTTTCTGGAGTTTTATTTTAAGTCTTGATGTCCTTAAGAATATATATTTGCGGTATAAGTACCAACACAATCTCAATATATTTTTACAGATACTCTCTCAGGCTCTGCTGAAAAGGTCGATTTTGCCTGTCTAATTAATATTCATGAGCCTCTCTTCTGATTGGCCTGTTGTTTTCTGAGTGACGCGCTAGCTGGAGGCAGCAAAACAAAGGGCAAACTGGAGGCGGCCCATTCAAACCAGCGCAGATTCGGCTACATAAGGAGCTTAAAATATCATCTTGTTGTGATGTTGGGTGCCAGAATCACGTAATACAGCCTCAAATTAGAAATTGAGACAAAAAACCGACGACAGCTCTGGTTAAACGCGGTTGTGGTTAAAACGAGCAGACTAGACAGAAACTATCATTAAAAATGCTGTCGTTTGCAGCGCACACTTCTTATCAGAAAAGGTTCAATAAAGTATTGTCTTTTGTTGTTATGGGCGCGTCCACAGATTTCTTGCCATATGTCTATGTTTCTTTCATCTCACGACTATGTCGTGTATGAAATAATGTCTGTGTGCATGTGTATAAAACAACAAACTGACGATTTATATATAATCATTTGTAATTGTATATACATTGTTGTGATTAATTGTGTCTGGAACAATAATGTAGCTGTAAAAAATAGTTGCCTGCTGAAATTGAAATGTGTATACATCTTCATCATGACTAGATAGAAACGGTGAGTTTGTCTTTACTATACACGTTAGATGTGATCCACCTCATAGTAACAATCCTGTCAGATCGTCCATCCTTTGAGTGAGAGTGTAACGTTACAGGTCGGCCGATCTGGTTTCGTGGTTAAAGTTAACCTTTTCGACATGTTTCCGTGTTGTCGTTGTTCAGCAATAGCATGGACGCGATTTTGTCTGAGGGTTTGGCAAAAGGACAGTGGGACTGTGGGCGGTGCTCGGGGTGGTGACTGAAGGCGGTGACTGTGTAGTTCTGATGTCAACTTTTTACGGAAGTCACAACGGTTCGTGAAAAATCACAGCTACTTTATGCTGGCTGTGTGCATTTGACTGTGGATTTACTGTTTTGAAACTTATATGGTAGTTAAATAGCCCCTAGACCTCAGTTATCGTGAAAAAAGCCAGGAAATTTCAGTTTTGACAGTATGGGACCTTTAAAGATGAAATACTATAGAGCAATAAAATGAACAGTGAAAGTACAGTAACAAAAGCTTGAATAATACATTTTAATGGGCATACTCAAGTGTGAAAATTACTGAAGGAAATATCTGTTTGCTAAATAAACTAAGCCAACTAACATTATTCATATTCTTTTGGTTTATTTACCCAGTATTTGTAAAAATTACAAATGCAATGAAAATACAGGTATCGGTATCAGCAAGTACCAAAAATAAAAATATCAGTATAGGCCTCGTTCTGGAATAAGTGGTATCGGCGCATCCCTAACCTCTATATTAACTGGTAAAGTCAAGAATATGATTTAATATCAATGAATTAACTTAAATATATTTATTTATACAAAAAACAATTATGGCTTAAATCAGGTAGAAATAACTCTTTAAGGTTACAGGTTATCACTTTTTACAGTGTAAATTGTGTTTATGTCTCTCAAACTCCACTCAACCCTGTTGCATTGGTGCTGCTTGCCCTTTAAAATCTTTAGCGTGTGCCCTAAATCACAAGACTTGCTAGAAGTGACATCATTTCCTTCGAGGGAAAGGGACTTTTAGGCCGTTTCTTAATATGCGTTCTTCAGCAATCTTGCGTCCTTGTGTTCTCGCTCTATGGCATCATTAACCGTCGAAGTTCAATTCCAATACTCAAGAACGCAAGTACAGAGGATGCATGAAAGTGCCCAGATATGTTCTTGATATCGAGGATGCATTGAGTGCAGACTTGAGAGAATCGAGCCGTTAGAAATCCCAGAAGACGCTGCGGGCGCCGGTGTACGGAAGCCTGCAAGCTTTAAACTCGCTCTGGCAAATACTTGACAGCTATTGAAAGTAAACGTACAGGTACATCTCCAAAAATTAGAATATCATGAAAAAGGTTAATATTTTTTGTCACTCATTTCAGAAAGTAAAACCCATATATTATATAGATTCATTACACACAGAGTGAAATATTTCAAGCCTTTATTTCTTGAAATTTGTATGATTATGGCTTACAGATAATGAAAACCCAAAATTCAGTGTCTCAGAAAATTTGAATATTGTGAAAAAGTTCAATATTGGAAAGTCATGGTGTCACACCCTAATCAGCTGCAAAGGTTTCCTGAGCCTTAAAATGGTCTCTCAGTCTGGGTCAGTAGGCTACACAATCATGGGGAAGACTGCTGACTTGACAGATGTCCAGAAGATAGTCATTGACACCCTCCACAAGGAGGGTAAGCCACAAAAGTTCATTGCTAAAGAAGCTGGTTGTTCACAGAGTGCTGTATCCAAGCATATTCATAGAAAGTTGAGTGGAAGGAAAAAGTGTGGTAGGAAAAGGTGCACCAGCAAAAGGGATAACCGCAGGCTTGAGAGGATCATCAGGCAAAATCCATTCAAGAATTTGGGGGAGCTTCACAAGGAGTGGACTGAGGCTGGCGTCAGCGCATCAAGAGCCACTACGCACAGACGAATCCTAGACATGGGCTACAAATGTCGCATTCCTTGTGTCAAGCCACTCCTGAACCAGAGACAACGTCAGAAGCGTCTTACCTGGGCTGTGGAGAAAAAGAACTGGACTGTTGCTCAGTGGTCCAAAGTCCTCTTTTCAGAAATGGAAATCAAGGTCCCAGAGTCTGGGGGAAGAGTGGAGAGGCACAGAAACCAGGTTGCTTGAAGTCCAGTGTGAAGTTTACAAAGTCAGTGAAGATTTGGGGTGCCGTGAAGTCTGCTGGTGTTGGTCCACTGTGTTTTCTGAAGTCCACAGTCAACGCAGCCATCTACCAGGAAATTTTAGAGCACTTCATGCTTCCTTCTGCTGACAAGCTTTATGAAGATGCTGATTTCATTTTCCAGCAGGACTTGGCACCTGCCCACACTGCCAAAGGTACCAAAAGCTGGTTCAATGACCATGGTGTGACTGTGCTTGATTGGCCTGCAAACTCACCTGACCTGAACCCCATGGTCACGAGGAAGATGAGAGACACCAGACCCAACAATGCAGATGACCTGAAGGCCGCTATCAAAGCAACCTGGGCTTCCATTACACCTGAGCAGTGCCACAGGCTGATTGCCTCCATGCCACGCCGCATTGATGCAGTAATTCATGCAAAAGGAGGCCCAACCAAGTATTGAGTGCATAGAAATGAACATACTTTTCAGAAGCCTGACATTTCTGTTTAAAATATCCTTTTTTTTTAAATTGATCTTATGTAATATTCAAATTTTCTGATACACTGAATTTTGGGTTTTCATTATCTGTATGCCATAATCATCAAAATTTCAAGAAATTAAGGCTTGAAATATTTCACTCTGTGTAGTGAATCTATATAATATATGGGTTTCATTTTCTGAAATGAGTGACAAAAAATATTGAATTTTTTCATGATATTCAATTTTTTTTAGATATACCTGTATATATAAATAGATATAAGAAATATAAATAGATATAAACAGCCTTGGCTGTTTCTCAATTCCAAGAAAGCAAAGAACGGACTTGCATTCTCATGGAGACCAGTCTTGCCAAGCTTCCTTGGAAGAACGAACTCGAAAGGACACGAGAACACAGAACGCACCCTTATGAGAATTGAGATGTGCTGCGTTCTTTGCTTAACTGACCGCATAGTCACAGCATAAGCAGCGGCCAAAGAACCATAAATATAAAATAACATTACAAACAAATGTCATAACTTATTAAAACATTTCATACTATTATAGATATTATTTACATATAATTGTATATCGTTTTATTTTACAGCGTTATGTTTTTAACTATGACTATGTTAAGATTCATTTTAATATGCCAATAAAAATACTGCAGACTTTCTCCGGGTCGTATAACTTTATTAAAATTAAGCAAAACAAAACGATAAATGTTTACTTTCAAGAGCCATCAAGTATTTGCGAGAGCGAGTTTAAAGCTTGCAGGCTTCCATACACCGGCCGCCCGCAGCGTCTTCTGGGATTTCTAAAGGCTCGATTCTCTCAAGTCTGCACTCGATGCATCCTCGATATCAAGAACACATCCGGGAACTTTCATGTGTCCTCTGTACTTGCGTTCTTGAGAATTGGAAATGAACTTCGACGGTTAATGATGACGTTGGGCGAGAACACAAGGACGCAAGATCACTGAAGAACGCATATTGAGAAACGGCCTTAAAGGCCCTGTCCCAAATGGCACCCTAAACCCTTGCGGTCTTCCTCTGAGTCCACACTTTCGTGAAGTAATGCCGTTTTGGCTGTCGGGTAGAAGTCTGCTGCAGAGCTCACCCCAGTGCAAATGCGTCATAGAGGTGTTGCCAAAGGGGAGTCCGGTCCATAGACTCCCATGTTAAAAAGAAACCAACTTTACAGCAGAAAAAAATATGTTTACAACCTGGTTCAAAAAAGTATTTTGGTCTGTATAGCTAATTTTGCCCTTCATGACAACTGTGAGGGGGGTGAATTTTTTTTGTAACTCATCCGTTTAAATTATATTAAGCCTTAAATTTCTGCATAATTAAGGGTGTGGCCACTTGACTGACAGGTGGATTGCCGCTGCTCACACTGCCATCGAGTTAGGTGGGCCTGGCTTCAGCAACTAGCTCCCGCCTTTTTGCCCATTTTCGATTATCCAGGAGTGAAGCGCTGCCAAGATGGCGACGGCCCGCTCCGCCCACTTTGAACTTCAAAAACGCTCTTCAGAAAACTACGGGTGACGTCACGGACACTACGTCCATGTTTTTATACAGTATATGAGTAAAACGTGGAAGCAATGGGCTTCATTAGATTAAACCATCCATCCTGTTAACCAGACCAAAAGACTAACATCATTTAATCACTCAATTTAAATGAATGAAAGCTTGTTTCCACCATGGGATAAAAAGTAATTGTGTCTTTTTATCTCACAATTCAGACTTTTTTCTCACAATTGCAAGATATGAAGAATTATAAGATATAAACTCTTTTTTTCCCCTCAGAACTGTGAGAGGAAAAAAAAGTCTGTATTATGAGATAAAAAAAAAGTTGCAATGACCTTTTTATTTGTATTTTTTATGCCATGACAGAAACGGGTTTCCATATAAATAAATAAATGTATACCCACAAAACTCATTTTTATGGTTTAAATTGGGCAGAAATAGCTCTTTATGGTAAAAATTGTGGGTTACTACTTTTTACAGTGTACTAGCCTGAGCTTGACCAGAGTGTTTTTCTAATAGACAGACATTTCCTTAAAATTTGTAACGTTTTTTCCCCCCCCAAAAACCTACTCAGTTCAAAATCCACCAAACTGTAGGAATGACCCGGTACAAACAAAACACAAACAGACACAAAATGGAGGCCAAAGGAAGAGGATACGGATGGAGAGAAATTAGAGAGGACAAAACAATCGTGTCGTAACTGTAAAAGTCAAGGAGACACTTCGAGGTTGCCGCTCTTTTTCGTTCGGTTGACAAATTATATTTGAGTGCCTTTAGCTGTTGACATTTCCAAAGGCGAGACTTTGAGATGCCACAGTTAAAAGCCTGATGGTTAAAGAGTAATTTACTCCTCTTACATCAGAATAGGAGGCTATCAGGTAAAAGTATGATTGCTACTGACCCTTGGAATTGAGGTGAGGCCCAATGCTAACACTGCCTCTTCATAGTATATTGAAATGTGCAGCTCTGCGAGAAAACGAAAAGACTTCGGTCAAGGAAAATTTCCAATACAACGAGCCATTTGATCCGATTACCGTAAGATTACCGCTTTTAATTCAAGTAACACAAACTGTACTGCTATTGTAATAAGTGTACAAATGACAGTTTGAGAGAGCGCTATTAGCGCAAATAGACCCAGATCGGCATCAAAAACACACAGCGACATCCATGTGGCAGAATGGGTCTGTCACGAGTGAAATGCAGTCCTCGTTTCAGACAGAAATGCATAAACAAGCATGACACTTGGGGTATGGGAATCCGAAAACTCTGACTGACAGTGCTCTGTCGTTCGGATTAGAGACATTCATTTCTTCCTGAACTCAATTACATTTTACAAAGGCTGACATCCCCAGTTAATTGCAGCCTTTCCACATGAGGGAATTATTTGCACTTCTATATTCTCTGCCCATGTGTGCTCTGTTCCGGCTGTGGAGTCCCCATCTCCTATTTGAAAAATATTACAAATGACTTTGATTTAAAAAGACTTCTGGAGCCTGAGAGGAGGAGCTCCGTTTAAATAGTTTCGAGAGCATCTTTGAGAGCACAGTGCAAATCATTCTGATGACATTTAGCAGCTGGACTAGATGATCCCGTTTCTCTCTGCAGTCCTCCAGTCGGATCCCTAGTGACAGGATGGTAAAAATAAAACAGCCAGGATGGAGTGAGAGGGAAAGGTGTGCTGAGAGTTTTGAATACAAAGAGGAGGGAGCTGGGAGGATCACCTCTGGCAGTTTAGTAATGTGGAGAAGTGCACAAAACTGTCTGAGAGGAGTATGGTGGGGTTCTTCATGTTGGTTCTGATTAATGCTGGTTGACTAAGGGAGTCTTGATGGTTAAGCTAGTTATGGAGGTCTGGTGACTAGGACTGTGCAAAAGACCTAAGATACATCTTGTATAATTTACTGAATAAAATTAAAGTTGAATTAAAAGGTTTAGAATAATAAGATTTTAAATATACAAACTATAAATACAAAATATATTAAACAATATATAAAATGTGTATTGTAGCTAAATGCATTCAAAATGTAGAAATGAAAACAAATAAAAATACACACATACAACAAAGATGGGGAGATGGCACAGATTCCTGTAAGCAATTGTGAGTGACTGGGCAACTAAATGAATACGTATTATAGTTTGATTTAATTTAATATAATGCAATTAGCCTAACTTTAAAGTGCTTTTTTTTTTCTTTTTGACCTACTTTAGTACATCTGTATATGTAATTTCATAATTACTTCTGTTGTCTTTGAAATATGGTTAAAGTGTGCTGCTGAATGTACTGACAAGCATTTAATAAACTTCAATGTAATTTCTACAGTATTTAATTATATTTGTACATATACATTTGTAATGAAGTTGCAATTTAGTAAAATATATTCATTTTAAAAGTAACATCAAATATCACACTACAGTTAAAATGATACTTAAGTACTTTACATGTGCTTTATAGTAGGTTAGTCAACACATCAAAATAAGTGTATTTCATTAAAGCATGACAAATAATTATTAAAACATAATGATTTAAAATTTACTTCAAATTTGGCATTATTACGAAATGCACTTTAAAAAAATACTTAATTTTCTTTTCTTTTTTTTTTTAGTAAATTACTATTTATTTTAAATGTAATATTTCAAATTGTTATTTTTTATTCAAGTGCACTTTTAAATACTTTTAAGATTTGAAGTACACTAATAATATATTTTTTGAAGTTTAAATCAGTGATGCTGTTAAAAACATTTTTAGAGCACTCGCAAGACAATGAGGGATTGTGAAATTAGTACACTGAAACACAAAGGACATTGATACTTACTATTATTTAATTTTATATTGCCAAAAAATTGGTAACCTGCAATTGTTACCTTTTACTACTTGATTTATCCCATGCAAATGCTTTTGTTGGTATAGATCGATGTATATTGGCTGGTTCAGTGATGTTAAATAATATTTTTGACATGAATAAAAACAATTAAATTAGATGTTACCATTTTTTTCAGGTTGTGTTCATTCTGAAGGGAGGTGAGACTCCCTGTTCCCTTCTAAAGGGGAGTATAATCTGACATTGCCGCCCTTACTGTTATTGTGATATGCATCAAGTGGCTAAAACCGAGGGATTAGGATGATCTCACAGGATAACAATAATGTGGCATAAATCGACGAACAGATGAACGAATATCCATGGCACGGATCCATCACAACATCATGTCACCTTTTGCCACATCTGGACCGCGCTCTAATTCGTCTGCTTGTTTCTCACCTCTATTTCCTCCAGCGCCTATCAGCGACATCACCGAGGCATTATCCACACACTTCCCATTAATGCTATTGTTTGTCTTATCTTATTCCAAGCAGACACACAAAACAACATGCCCAGATGGCTTACATGTTTACCACTCGTGCAAACCCTGTTTTTACAGTTTTCACCTCCTGTTTTGAACATTTACCGAGCACTAGTGCACATAAGGGAACTATGTCATATATATAATGCCCACAGCAAATCACTTAACCTAAATAGGTTCAAGAACTGCTCCTATGATTAGATCCAGACTGGAGAATTGTATTGCTGGCCAATATGGCGCAGCTTTGCTCTACATGGTGGCTGAATGGCAAGTTGAATTGGATATGGGCACATCTGCCAAGCCCCAATAAACTCATTGTGCCCCTTTAACAATTCACTGCCATAGTTAGCAGATGTGTTTCATATGCTGTAAGCCGGCCGTATTCTGCTTTATCAGCAGCTGGGGTGAGCAATTCAGCGTCGGCGCTGTGTCATACTAATAAAGGGACGGTATGTCACAGCTTTTCAGTTCCTGTAGGGCTCAGATTAAATGGACTTCCTACCAGTCTATGGCACTCTTTGTTATTAAACACGGCAATCTTTCAGACTGACAGGTCCTGTGGGGACTTATGCTTCTACTGTATGCTGAAGGGCCACAAGCTGTTCTGTGTGCCAGGCCAGCACATATGCATGCGTATTTACTGCTTTTATGCTAGTCTAATTAGGCATTTTTAGGTATTACAATTTAATTTGTGGAAATATATTTTTAGATTTAATTAAGACGCATAGGTACAGTAATACATGGTTTGAGTTTTGTTTTGTTTTTAAACGTGGGAACTAAATATAACCAAGATACTGTGGCAAAACCAGCTATGGAGACTTTCAAAACTATTGTTCTTAAAGGTGACATATCATGAAAATCTGACTGTTCCCGGTTTTAAGTGCTATAATCAGGTCCCTGGTGCATCTACTAACCAAGGAAACGTGAAAAAGATTAACCCAGTAACTTTGTTTTGGTAAGCCTTTTTCTGCAAGCATCTGAGAAAACAAGCGCGTCTGATTTCGCTCCCTTGGTGACGTGGCAAGGGGCTCTCATTATAATATTACCGCACCTTTATCTGTAAGTTTCCACCCACGGCGCCGTTATTGTGTTTTCACAAGCAACAACGGTGTAACTAGTTCTAATGCCATGACGAAAGTTAGAGAAAAACATGCTAACTGTTTTGTCTTTGGCTGCACAGACAAGCACAGAACACTATTTAGAGTCCCAGCCTCAGAGGAGAAAAGAGAGCAGTGGATTTATTGATTTATTTAATGTATATTGCTGCTGCCACACAGATCTAAAATAAACATGCAATTTATTTCCCAGCTGTTTACCTTCACAGACATAACCGACTGTTTTTGTAACTCATGTGTGTTTTTAACGTAAACGTGTGTGTGAATGAGAACTTAGTTTAGTACTCTAAACATGCTGTGACAGCCGCTTTCTGTCCGTGTGCTTCAGATGTGTGCTCTCAGAAAACCATATATCAGAAGTTTAAACTCATATGGTTTAAAAACGCATGATTTCAGCACGATAAACATGATAATCAGAACCAAAACAGATTTTTTTAGCAGATAGGAGCTGTAATGGCGCAGCTCTATTCTGGAAAAAGGGGCGGGGAGCAGCAGCTCATTTGCATTTAAAGATACAAGCACAAAAACAGCGTGTTTCTGCTTCCACTCAAAATAGGCATTTCCAAAATGATATAATAAATGATCTGTGGAGTATTTTGAGCTGAAATTTCACAGACACATTCTGGGGACACCACAGACTTATATTACATATTGTAAAAAGGGGCATAATATGTCTCCTTTAAATTAAACTATACTTATATTTTCTAACCCTAGCTGGCAAGCTAAATCCTAGGCTAAGCCAACTATCAAGTGGGTCTTTTGAAAAAGTGGGTAAAGTAGCCATAAGCCTACAGCTTCTAAAAATTGAATAAAAAAAAATAAATAAATAAGTATGGTATTAAATGCACACATGTAGTGTACTTCAAATCTTTAAAGTATATTTTTAAAAGACAGTACTTTCAGATAATATAATATTAATAAAATAAAAGCCCACTTAAGTGTACTTAAGAGATGCACTTTCAGACTGTTTCTAACCTCACTAAAGGCTGGAATACACTACACAACTTTTAAAATCTGAACAGATTTAACAACAAAGTTGTTCCAATCACAGCAAACTCACACAGAAACATGCACCTTGCATAAAACAATATGCTTTCAAAACGGCTCAAAATATCAAACGTGTATGATATCCTCCAACTGGATGGAATAATAGTCTGAAGATAAAATTGGAGTCTGTGACCATTATACACTATGCGATTTTCTATCAGATCTGTTAACTCAAATCTGCAGACTGGCTCTGACTTTCAGCAACTAGCGTCAACTTCTCCAGACTGTAAATCTGTGGAAAATCAGGGCAAAAACCATGTAGTGTATTCCAGCCTTTAAGGCACTTTTAAAAAGTACGCTTCGTATTAACGTCAAAATTTAAGGTGTTACGTAAAGTGTTTTGTATCGTTATGCTTTACAAATATTTTGTCATGTTTTAAAGAAGTACATTTATTTTTGATCTGCTGACTAACATTCTAAAGCACGAATAAAGAACTCGATTATAATTTTAACTGTAGTGTGTAATTTGACATTACATTTAAAGTTAATATATTTTAAATGTAATAAATTGCATCTTCAGCATTACAAATATGAATTAAAAAATATAGGTATTTCAAATTCATGACATCCGAATTTTAAAAGAAATTACATTAAAGTATATTTTAGTCTATCATAAATGCACTCGGCAGTACACTTTAACCATATTTCAAAGACAATAAAAGTAATAATGAAGTTACCTATAAAGATGTACTGAAGTGTGTCAAAAAGCACTCGAAAGTTCAGCTAACTGCATTTAATGTGCATTTAAACTACAGTATATTTTCATGTAATAGCAATAGCATGAGATAACAGTAAGTGTTTGAAAACATTACATTTAGTTCACACTTAACTATATTCTTTTAAAGTATATAATTTTCATCATAAGTACTCTTTTTGATAGAACGCTAGAGTGTAGCACGCTGCTATTTTAGGGAGCCATATCTTTTGAAACAGGCAAGTAACAGATTATATAATTATAACTCAATCAGAGCAGTATTTCTCTGGCTCAAAAAATAGGTTTTTGAATGAATAAATCTTGATTATGGTGACATAATCAGATCAATTTATCTTAAACAGACACAGTCCATTTACACTAAATACAACTAAACTAGACTATGACTCAGAAATGTAGTGATGAACTACAGCGATTAACTAAATATATGGCTATAAAAAGATGCATATTGCCGCACTGGGACTTCTGAACACAGACATGAATCAGAGCTCGCAGCGCAACATATCAGAAAGAGAGAGGAGTGTTTTAATTAGTTTAATTGATTATTTTTCATTTTTTCTCAGGCATGCATGTGCAACACTGTGATATTAAAAACAGTGATATATTGCTAATGCATAAATACCACTAATTATTGGGGAAAAAATAGCTTGACTGCTAAAGTAGCTTCAATGAAAAAAAACCCTGCTCTGTTATAGAAACATATGAACTACTGGAATGCTACTGAAAAATGTAGTTGAGTTAGCAGCATTGCTACTGCATTTCACATATAAAAGAAGTCAAAGCAGTTGTTTTCCTCATGTAAGCAACAAGGTGTGTTTTTTCAGGCTTTGCTATCATCGTAGGGACATTTGGTCCATGTAAATATAATAAAACATTACAAGATATGTACAATGTATTTCAGCCTTAAAGGAATAGTTTACCCAAAAATTTGCTGAAAATGTACATACCTTCAGGTCATCTACGAGTGAGATGAATTTGTTTCTTCATAGGAACAGATTTGGAGAAATTTAGCATTACATCACTTGCTCACCAATGGATCCTCGGCAGTGAATGGGTGCCGTCAGAATGAGAGTCCAAACAGCTGATAAAAACATCACAATAATCCACAAGTAAACCACAGTACCCCAATCCATCAACTAATGTGCATTTATATGAGTTCTCTATACATAATATTGCTTTCTCCAGTGAAAAAGTCCATCCCCTGTTGTCCGGTTTCATTTTTTCTCCTGATTTAGAAACTTTTTCACTGGATGGAAGAGAAAGATATTCGGATCATAGGAACTCCATAATTTTGGCCAGAAGCGATGGTTTGAAGTTAAAAGCACCTTAATGATGGATTTATTTCTTACAAACATGCAGCTTTTCACTTCACAGGATCATAACTGATTGTCTGGAGTCATGTGGATTACTTGTGATTACTGTGACTGACGGCACCCATTCACTGCAGAGGATCCATTGGTGAGCAAGTGATGTAATGCTAAATTTCTCCAAATCTGTTCTGAAGAAACAAACTGATCTAGATCTTGGATGGCCTGAGGGCGAGTGACTTTTCAGCAAATTTTCATTTTTGAGTGAACCATTCCTTTAAACAAGAACAGGATAGCAACCACACTTTTTAGATGACACTTTTTACAGTGTGTGTGTGTAAGAGTAATTCTGAAGGGTAATAAGAGCATTCATTGCTAAGGTTAATGCTCGCCATCAAACTTTAATTAGCGAAATTACAGGAAATGATAAACAAATTAAAAACGGCAAACTCTTACACACATTACTTCAAGATGTGAAGGAGGGTCTAATGAGACCACACCAAATAAAACCCACAAAACAACAGCTTAGAGCTTGGATTTGTGCCACCTGAGCTGCCCATGGCCTGTCATTAAATCATGAGGTTATAGAACTCCGCCAGCAAAGAGTGAACTTGAATAGGATGCTAGGTCTGATTGACTGTGATAAATGTTGCACATACTGTTGACTTTTGCCTCAAAGCCTGAAAAAATTGTCCATCTATTCACCCATTTTGCCCTCAGCACTGAGGCTAAGTAGATCTGTGGCATGTGGCGGGAGCGGTTGTCTTAAATGAGTACCAGATGACTGAACGACAGATTTACTGTTGCAACAGAAATACTTCCCTATGTTTCATGTGGACTGGATAATGTTCCACGTAATGTTCCACAATGAGCCGTGATGACTAAAGACACATGTACAGGCCTAAGAGGTCTCCTAGTAGAACAAAGTAACCTCTAAATTGACCAAATCAAATGTCAAATGCCTTGTTATTATCACAGGAGGGCAACAGGACACAAGGCAGAGGCGCCACATGTCCCCTGGAAACCATGGCAACATTTTCGTCTGACTAATTTGTGCATTCAGTCACCGGGACCAAGCACCAAATCTGGGACTTTCTTGTCTTTGTCCTCACATCCATTTACATACCTGCGGCAACCATTATAACTTGGAACTAGACAACACTTGCCACTTTTAAAAATATCTCAGTTTGACCAGTTTGGCAGCAAGCATTTTATTTGCTTGGCCACAGTGTGAAGAAAATAAATGGTTGCCAGTCGCAAAAAACAACAACAACAACATTTAAAGTATAGTTTACCAAAAAAAAAAAAAAATGAAAAATGTCAATGGGGTTCAGTGTTGTTGACTTAAAAGCAAAACTTTTTTCAAAACGCCTTCTATTACTGCATGTTTCACAGAAACAATGTTATTATAGTTTACAAAGACCATAAAAAATTGTTACTTGAAATGAAATAAAATATAAAAAATTTATAATTTTCATTTAGTTTATAAACGTATTAAACTGTATACTGAAATAACTAATAACTAATACATTTGACCTAAAATTAAAATGAAACAGACAATGCAAAAAAATAAAAAGATTCATTCACACCAAGAATGATAATTTTAACGATAACTAAAAATTGTAATTATTGTTATTATTAATTTTAATATATAATAATAATAATATAATAATAATAATAATAATAATAATAAAATAATAATAAATGATTGAGAATAACGAAGTCCCACCACAACTAAAATCACTTTCTGAACTATATTTTAATTCTGATGAATGATAAAATCAGTATCAGACACCCAATCAGAATCCATCCTGCTCTAAAGAGCAACATAAGTGTGCTTATAAAATTCAAAACTCTATCTTATATATGCTGGTGTGAACACCAATATAGTTACTGTTATAGTTATTGTTTTTGGTGTAAACGGGCCTCAAACAATGACAAAATTGTCATTTTTGCATTGACTATCCCTATTAGGCAGTGGCATGACAGCTGGTCACATCGGCAGTTAAACCAACAAATGCACAAATTTTAACAAGTTAATAACTTTCAACTACTGTCCAAATGTTACCTAATTCACCTAATTGATATTCACAGATCAGGTTGACAAAGTTCATAATGTGCCCCTTCTCACCATTTTTCAGATCGCTCCTGCTTGCAGTAAACGTTTCGAGAGAAATGTGCAGACAGTGGAGTCCACTGAATACATCTGCAATGAGGTGGCTGGCAAAATGCCATCTTAAACAAACCACAATGGCTGCGTTTGTCCTGACCTGGCATATTCCAAAACCCCCCATGAAAAACCCTGCCGTTGAGCCCTGAAGGCCTACAGCCACTTCCTTTCAGACCACACAAAACGTGGATCTGAGGACCACCCCTGCCGCCCGTGGACCTGAATAGACTCAGTGAGCCGGCACTGACGGCGGGGCGAACGAAGTGGCCGCCCGCAGGGAGGGGTTGCACACCATGCCGGGGTGCTGTCACATCAGCACATAAAGACAAAATAATAAAACCAACCAAACCTAGATGTATTATACATGAGAAAAAGCTGTAAAGAATGACTAATTCATTCCTTTTTTCATCTCACCAGACCTCAATAAGGGGGCTTTCACACTAGCACTTTTGGTGCGCACCCGGGTTTGTTTGACGTCAGAGTTCGGTTCGTTTGGATAATGTGAACACTGTTTTCTGAACTCAGGTGCGCACCAGTGAACCATACCCGAGTCCGCCTATAATGGGTGGTCTGGGGTACGGTTCATGCAACTCTGGTACGGTTCACTTCTGATGTGAATGCAGTCGTACTAAATAACGGAAGTGAACCGCTATTAAAGACATATGAATTGGGCAAACTGTGTATTTATGCGTAACTCACTTGCTTTCCTGAAAAGCATGACTGACACGCTGCAGCAGAGAGAATGTATATCTCATTTCTGCTAAATTGACTACGGCGTTCTTTTGAACCTTTGCATTACAGTCGTGACAAATAGACACACATGAGCCATTCTGTGTTGGCGCTTTGGAAATGAATCACAATTTTCAAAATCTTAAGTACAAAAATGAAGAGAGCAAGCATCCATTAATTTTGCCGTCTTGTGCATACTTGTTACCTAGTAATAGGGGTAAACAGCTGCCACTCTTATGACGCAAACGTACCGTGGTTCGGAACCCAAAAAAACACAGTATGGACACAAATCAGCGGGGGCAGAGGGCAGGGGGGAGCAATCGAACCAAGTGTGAAAGCACCCTATAAGAGACTAAAATCATAGTGGATGAATGAGATATTGAATATACAAGTTTCTCTTTGTTACAACAGCCATTTTCCAGGCGGAGGCTGTAATATGGTGTTTATGGAAACAAGGGGCTATCGTAAGACACTGTGCTCTGCATATTACAACATCACACACACACTCCCAACACTGGTGAAATACCAAAACTCATGAGATAGCATCTCTTCCCTTAACCAGCTTTTCACATGGGTATACTATCATCTCAAGCTTTCTACCTAATTACAGAATGAATGGCAGGCATCCTGTAGCTAATTTACCACGTCGCTACCTCGCTCCTTAAAACAAGATAGATTTTATTATGCTGCATTCCATTCAGAGACGGATGTGTGATACTCATGCTTAACATCTGCAAACTTCAAACATAATGGAGTTGCATTGCCTAATGCTCTGTGTATCAGCAAACAAAATGGCAGTGCTACTGTTAGGTTTGCAGTTGTTTGCTAGCAACTAAATTGCTATGCTGTGCTAACTTGTTATGGTAACGGGATTATTTACCATTTATGCTAGACTAGTTGTAGTATCATATATTTTAGGAAATTTGACTCATCTATGCATTTATTTGCTTTAAAGGGACGCCTTTAAAAAGAAGCATGCTTAATTGTATTGAATGCCCACTTTTAATGTACTTTAAAAGTAAACTTTAAAAAACCTGAACTTGCAAATATAATAATATTAATTAAATAAAGGCCACTTACTTTAAGAGAGTACATTTTCGTGACTATGCTTCTGACTAACACACTTAAGTATATTTACTAAAAATTATCTTTGTAATAATGTCAAATTACAGTAAAAGTTTTACACAATAGAAGTAATCACTAAAGTGCATACAAAGATGTACTAAGTCCTCCGTAAGTGGCTTAAAAAGGACTCTTATCGCATTTAATATAAATATAAGTTTAAGACATTTTATTTAATTGTAAATAACACGCAATTAAGTGTCTGAGCACATTCCATTCAGTTTGCACTTATGTATGTTCTTTTAATGTACTGTATAGTATTTCCATAACAAGTAGGCTACTCTTTTTAAGTATGTAAGTATGCTAAAGGTATTCTTTTTTTCTTTTTTTTACAAAGGATAGTTCACCCAAAAAATTTAACTTTTGTCATAATTTACTCACCCTCAATTCAAAACCTGTACTGTTTTCTTCTCTGAATCACAAGAGATTATATTTAGAAAAATATCTAGCTTTTTTTTATTGCCCATATAAAGAAAGTCAATAGTTTCTGGTGTTATTTTGGACCCCAGTGACATTCATTGTGGACATAACAGTTAAAACATTCTCAAAATATTTTGTTGTATACAGGTTTGGAACAACATGAGGACGATAACATTTAAAGTTGAATTTTTGGTTATCTGTTTACTGTGTACATCTCCCTCAGCACCACCATGTGACAACATTCATCCGCATTTCTGCAAAATCTGAGTTTTAGATTTCTAGACCCGAATGAGTTTCCAATTTGGAAGTCCAACTTCAAATAGAGTTCTAATGCCACCGTTCCTTCAGTTGAATGGAACACAGCATTAGCAGGTCTTTTAAATGCAATACCGTGCCATACATTTACATAATAATATGCAAAGGAGTTTGAAAATTAAACCACATATATTAACACCAGGTGTGAGGAGAATTAAATGAGTTGGATTGTTAGTTTTTGACAGTTTCCAAAGAAGCTTTAAGCACAAACACTCTGGTAAAGAGGGTAAAATACAAGTGTGCAGGAGTGTTACACTCAAGAGACGACTTCAGACATCGAGTCCAAAGATTTTTGAATGCCTTGTGATCACAGAACGGCGGCTCTCCCCTGACATTTTTTCAAAGACAAGATCGAAGTGACTGCAGGAGATTTTAACTTCCAGTTTTCCTCATATGCCACAGAAAGGAAACTCTGTGGGCCAATATTTGTATGTAAAAAGATGAATAAAACGCTCCAACAACTAAACGCCATGATGCTTTTTCTTTTGTATGCCTGTTCACAGTAGATTTACTGAGATGAAAATGACAAATTACTACAAAAAATGTGAATAACAAAGGTGTTAAATAACATTTCAGCAGATGCAGTGATATTCAATGAGGTGGCAGTGATTGTTCAGTGTCATAAAGCTGCGGCGCATTAGGTATGCATCATTAGGTGGACTCCTCACCTGTGTCCGCTCAGAGCGTCTGACTTCAGGTTGGTCTGGATTCACCTTGGGCTACAATCTCAGGCCCACAGCACGCAGAAAACAGTCTCCACAATAATACAGCCAGCCTGATTTCTTCTCCCCCACCTCCTACTGACTCAAATGTGTTTCCTCATGCAGACATGATAACCACTTTCCAATTTCAACTCCATCTTCAACCACCAATTTCAGCCAGTGTGGCTGTGACTGCAATATGAATCCCTGCATATATACAGGACATTACAGGCTCATACAGGGCTGGCCGCAAATGAGAGCGAGTGAGAGACGGAGGGGTAGACAGAGATCAAGACATTGCTTGCACCCAGCTGCCTGTTATTTCTTTCCATTTATTATTCAATAAGCTTTAATTGACCCTTGACCCCGAACAGGAGTATGAGTCTCCTAGGCGCCGTCCTGTTCCCGAATCCTTGTGACAAAGTCAAGGAGGGCTAAATCTGGAGGGACCCGGGGAGCATGTTGCATGGGTTTAGAGAATACACTACAGGCAGAATTAGGGCTGATTGGGACTGAATGGAGCTTGATGACTCTTGACATTTCCATGGAGTTCTTCAATCACACGCTGCTGTTGTTCAGGTTTGCGCCAGTGAATTTACACTCATGCATGCACTTCAAAAAGGCATATATTATGCAAACGCGCACACACACACTCATAAACGAACAGGAGGAAGTGATGACGAATATGCTAACTCAAAAAAGCAAGCATCTCCTTCATGGGTCTTCATGTTGAAAATGACATTTTTTTGTGGCTGCACACATTTGATTTGGCTCTGGCACAGACTGAAAAATGTCTGAAGAAAAAGCTAGAGATTAATAAATGAACTAGTATTTTACACTGATTGTAATTTGGTGTAGAAATTTTCACTCGGAAATTGTACATTTCACAATTTTTTACAAAGAAAGGGCAAGTGACACTGAATTAAACACGACATTTTGGAGTAGAGAGACTAAAATAGTATTTTTTTGGTAAAATGTACTCCAATAAACTTAAAAATGCAAAATAAAAGATGCACACATGCACACAAAACAGTGTATAATAAATTTAGATCAATAAATAAAAGATGCACATAATTCCATATTAATAATTGTTTATTAATCTAACTTTATTATACACTGTAAAAATAAGTTGTAAATAAAAAAAAACTTTGTAAATACAATTCTAATAGTAGTTAGTTGACTAGTTAAACTAGTTTTTAATTAAGCTAGATAGATTTGTTAAGATAATCAATAGTTTAACTAGTTAATTAACTAAAAAAAAACGTTTTTTTATTTACAATATGTATTATCTGAGTAACAAATTTCACCATTATTGCACAGGAAAAAAATGATTTTCAAGACCTTTTGCTAAACATGTTGTCACAATGTAACCTGCCATTAAACAGAATATTATAGGTTTTTTAGAACAACTGTACACTTTTTAGTAGGTAAATTTGTAGTATGTAACATATAACATAACATATAACATCAAACCAACAAATATTGTAATTAATCAAGGTCTGATCCATAATATATATGTATAATATATATATACCTTATATACTTCCCCTGTTTACTTTAAGAGCCTATTGGACTTCAATGTCAACGGGCAGAGGAAATAATATCAGAATCAGAATCAGAATGAATCAGAATCAGAATGAGTTTTTATTGCCAGGTATGTTTACACATACGAGGAATTTGTTTTAGTGACAGAAGCTCCACAGTGTAACAGAAGCACAGTGACAGAACAAAAACATAGATAATAAAAAATAGAAAAATAGAAAAAGTAACTAAGGAATAAAAATATACAAATCGACAATTGTATGTACAGGTATATAACAATAGACAGTTGTATGTACAGGTATATTATGTGCAAATTGAAATGTAGAATGAGTGTGTGTGTTAGATAAATAAGTATATAAATGTATAATAGTGTTGTGTGTTCAACGTTTATTGTCAAGTGTTCATGAGATGAATTGCCTGAGGAAAGAAACTGTTCCTGTGTCTGGTCGTTCTAGTGCTCAGAGCTCGTAGCGTAAATCGAACTCAGGGATATGGAACAAGTTCAAAGAGGGAGTGTGAGTGGATTATGTGAGGGGGTCCAGAGTGATTCTGCCAGCCCTTTTGCTCACTCTGGATTAGTACAGTTCTTGGAGAGTAGGGAGGTTTGTACCAATGATTCGCTCAGCAGTCCGGACTACCCTCTGAAGTCTTCTGAGGTCAGATTTGGTAGCTGAGCTGAACCAGACAGTTATTGAAGTGCAGAGGACAGATTAAATAATGGCGGAGTAGAACTGTTTCAGCAGAGCCAGCTCCGGTGGCACAGGGTTTGGGAACTTCCTCAGCTGGCGAGGGAAGTACAACCTCTGCTGGGCCTTTTTCATAATGGAGTCAATGTGAGTGTCCCACTTCAGTGTCCTGAGAGATTGTGGTGCCCAGGAACCTGAATGACTCCACTGCAGTAACAGTGCTGTCCATGATGGTGAGTGGGGGGAGTGCAGAGGGGTTCTTCCTGAAGTCCACGGTCTCCACGGGTTCATCTCCACCGTTTTTAGCGTGTTGGGCTCCAGGTTGTTGAGACTGCACCAGAAAGCCAGCTGCTCGACCTCCTGTCTGTAATCAGACTCGTCACCGTCCTGAATGAGGTTGATGAGTGTGGTGTCGTCTGCAAACGTCAGGAGCTTGACAGAGAGGTCTTTATAGGTGCAGTCGTTGGTGTACAGGGAGAAAAGCAGTGGAGAGAGGGCGAAAGGGAACACAACCCTGAGGAGCTCCAGTGCTGATCGTATGGGTGCTGGATGAGAATTTTCCCAGCCTCACAAACTGCTGCCTGTCTGTCAGGAAGCTGTTGATCCAATGACAGACGGAGGTGGGCACGGAGAGATGAGATAGTTTGGGCAGGAGGAGGTTAGGGATGATAGTGTTAAAGGCCGAGCTAAAGTCCACGAACAGGATCCTCACATAAGACCCTGGTATGTCTAGATGTTGCAGAACATAATGCAATCCCATATTGACTGCATCGTCCACAGACCAGTTTGCTCTGTAGGCAAACTGAAGAGGATCCAGCAAGGGTCCAGTGATGTCCTTCAGGGGGGCCAGCACCAGTCTTTCAAAAGACTTAATGACCACAGACGTTAGAGCCACAGGGCTGTAGTCATTAAGTCCAGTAATTTTGGGTTTCTTTGGGAAGGGGATGATGGTGGAGCATTTGAAGCATAAAGGGACTTCGCACAGCTCCAGTGATATGTTGAAGATCTGTGTGAAGATATGTGTGAGATGAGATGAAATGTAAATGTTAATTAATGCGTTTATGACCTCAAGGTTAGATTATTGTAATGGTTTATTGGGTGGTTGTTCTGCACGATTAATAAACAAACTCCAGCTGGTCCAAAAATGCAGCAGCTAATGCAGAGTTCTTACTAGAACCAGGAAGTAAGACCATATTAGCCCGGTTCTGTCAACAAAGCACTGGCTCCCTATTAAACATCATATAGATTTTAAAATCTTGCTTATTACTTATAAAGCCCTGACTGGTTTAGCCACATCGTAATTGAAATGAGTCTTATTGCAATATATTCATCCAAGGTCCGCTGCGTTATCAACATTGCTGAAATTTCATAACTAAACATCAAAATCAACTGGCGGGCGGCAGATCCTTCTCCTATTTAGCGCCCAAACTCTGGAATAATTTACCTAACATTGTTCGGGAGGCAGACAGACTCTTGTCAGTTTAAATTTAGATTAAAGACCCATCTCTTTAATCTGTTTTACACATAACACACTAACACATTTCTAAGATTCAAATCCGTTAAAGGATTTTTAGACTGCATTAATAAGGTCAACCGGAACCGGGAACACTTCCCGCTGTACTTGCTACATTGTTAGAAGAATGGCATCTATGCTAATATTAGTCCGTTTCTTTCTTATTCCGAGGTCACCGTAGCCACAGATCCAGTCTGTATCCAGATCAGATGGTCACTGCATCACCCGGATCCAGTCCGTATCCAGACCAGATGGTGGATCAGCACCTAGAAACGATCTCTACAGCCCTGAAAGTCAGCGGAGACCAGGACAACTAGATGAGCCCCAGATACAGATCCCCTGTAAAGATCTTGTCTCAGACGACCACTGGGACAAGACCACAGGAACCAGATGAGTCCTCTGCACAATGTGACTTTGCTGCAGCCTGGAATTGAACTGCTGGTCTCGTCTGGCCAGAGGAGAACTGGTTCCCCAACTGAGCCTGGTTTCTCCCAAGGTTTTTTCTCCATTCTGTCACCGATGGAGTTTTGGTTCCTTGCCGCTGTCGCCTCTGGCTTGCTTAGTTGGGGACGCTTAATTTCCAGCGATATCATCGACTTGATTGCACAGATACTATTTAAACTGAACTGAGCTGGGTGATGACATCACTGAATTCAATGATGAACTGCCTTTAACTGAAAATTAGTGTTTACTATTATCATTTTGCATTAATGACATGCTATTTTCCTAATTAATGCTGTAAAGTTGCTTTGACACAATCTGTATTGTTAAAAGCACTATATAAATAAAGGTGACTTGACTTGACTGTGTCCTCCAATGTGCACAGTACAACCACCAGGCTGGATCGGTCCTGGTAAGATCTGTCAACATTAGCCTCAGAGAACAAAACATCTCAGCAGTGGCTGCTTTTGTCTCTCCGATTGCAGGAGCTATTACAGCAGTTTCATTCAAAAGCTTTTAAATCTCACAATGCACTGTATTACAGTTTTATATGCAGTGTGTTGCTCTGAGCCTGTTATTTCCACACTGGATGTATTGAAAGCATTGAAATACTGCCTCATTAAATGGTAGACAGGCACACAGGGAAGAGAACGGCCTGGGCGAAACAGCCAGACTGACTTAAACAGAGGAGCTGCAATGTTGACAGATGTGTCCACCGACAGCAGTTCACACTGCACTTCTCTACCTACTAACTCTTTCTCCATCACTGGACTGTGATTCTACACTAGTGTTAAGGCAGATAAATGATTACTGTGGTTCGGTGGTGAATGCTAATGCTTTACTAAAGCTTCAAAGGGACCATTTTCTGCACTTTTGTAGCGTTTTATTCTTTCCTTGAATCAGCGGAGTAACCACAATAGACACAGAGGGAGACTTTTCTCTCTAATATTCAGATTAGCAGCCAAATAATATGGGTTTTTCAATGGTCAATTACAATCAAGACTTATTGTGTGGCTAGTTTCCCTCAAGTTGACTTATGATGGTGTGTTAAATCAAAAACTGTTATAATTTATTGTAACATTACTTTTTCTTAAAAGATAATGATCTCGAATCAAACACCCATGTGATTTTATTCCTAAATGATGATAATTTGGCTATGTCTATTAAATGTTTAACGAGTACGATCACAGCAAAACATTCAAATCTACATTCACGCTGCTTCTGATCCAAAAAGAGCAAAAGACATGAAACAGCTTCACAAACACTCTTTTCAACCACACAGTATCAATATTTCAGTCTTACAAAAATTCAATAAATCACAGAAGTACAGGGATAAATGTTTATAGTTCAGATACAGACAGTAATATCTACAGTAGGATCAAAATGGTGTAAATTGCCTTTTGAAGGTAACTTGACGCTTCATATAGATTCATAAAGATTGATGTATTTCATTGTAAAGATTGTATCACGCCAGTAGGTGGCGACAAGTGACTGTTAATCATTCCAGAGATTCCTTAAAAAAATGCTGATTTATCCAGTAACACAGCTGAAGTCTTTGGGTCTATTGAAATCATTATTTTCCAATGTAAAAAAAAAAAAAATCTAGAATAATTAAATATTTTAGAATTTTATTTTACTTGTCTATTGAAAAGTGGTGTAAGAATCAGGATATTTTGTGTTTAAATTTGTGATTTCAATTTATACAAAAAACTAATAATAATAAAAAAATTCTTCTGTAGAAAGCAAAAATAGAATTTAGTGAAGCATTCAGTGGGTATAACACCGTGTTACTTCATTAAAACTAAAGCTATAAACATATTAGTCGGTTTTTAAAAAATGCATGTCTTATTTATTATTATTATTATTTTTATTAGTGGTGTTTGGTGTGTTTTAAAAATTGGAAATAAGCTGACAATAACATTTTAATTAGATACCTAACCTTAAAAAAATTTAAATGTTGCCATGGCAAACAACTGAAATAAATAAGTTGAAGTACTAAAATTACTATTAAAAAAAAAATCTAAATATCTTCTTTTGTGTTTCATAGAAAGCAAGTTCTACAGATTTGAAACAACAAAATGATGACAGATTTTCATTTTTGGGTGAACTATGCCTTTAAGAGTTCTGTATCTAAATGACCTCTCTTATGATTGGCTAATCCTCACATACCAGCATAATTCACACCTTCAAAATTGCTAAATAACAAAAAAGTCGGTTTCAAATTTCTAAGAAGGATAAATTTTTTTCTGTGTTGACAATCCAGTTTGATAGGGTTATGGAGAGTTGATGATGTTATAAAAAATTAAACAAACAATCAAAGCTAAAAGCAAAACAATTTCTAACACACACACACACGCACAAAAAACTGTTTACAATAGCTTGACAAATAACTTCATGGTTTTAGTAAGCTGCAGCCAATCAAATAAACATCTATGATTAATCAGTTAAAATAGGCTATAGCTGCCTACTGAGAGCCAGATGAGCACATTTGCTTTTTATGTATTATAATCTCTCTCCTCAGTTCTTCCAAGAACATCCAGTCCAACTTAATCTTCCTTAAAGAGAACAAAAACATCTTAATGTTTATCACCAGGGGCTCTCGAAAGAGCTAGACGAGGGCTAACTGCGCGTGCCTGTGTAAATGTATGTGTCTGTGAGCGATCCAGTTTTTAACGACGCTTGCAATATAGCTACAAAACAGACTCATACTAACTGCGATTTGCAGGATATCTCATTTATGAAAGTCTTTTTAAAACTAGAGCGAGGATACGGGGAGGAAAACAGGATCAAAATCAATTCGATTCATTAAAGCCATGTCGTGGCGTCTGTCTCTCGTTCACTAACTGATATCAATGACTGCCCTGTCATCTTGTAAGCATATGAATGAATAAACTGTCACACAGAGAGCTATATGAGATAATGGTTATGAGCGTAAATGTCAGAGAGAAAACAAACCCCATGATGCATTGCGGTGCTTCGAGGCAAAAGATGCTCAAAACATTCGAAGAGGGCTGACTGATACACCTGCGGTTCAGCCAGGCGTCAATCGTCTGCTTAACAGTGTTGGAGAAGCTACTCCCAAAAATGAACTACTGTACCGTAGATCGTAATGGGATTATGTTATTAAATGATGCTATGTTTTGACATTTCATTTGTGTAGAGATTTTACTGTGCTTCAAATTCAGAAAAAAGGCACGTTGCCTGTCATCGTTTATTGTCATGACAACACTGATTGGCGGCAAGAACTTGGGGATCTTGTGACTGCATTAACACACACACACACACACAAACTCTGCACAAAATATGAGCTGTAACGTGAGAGGCAGCAGACAGGGAAAAAAATATCCATTTCATGCTTTTAAGAGCCTTTCAAAAAAGAATCTGTATAAACATTAACTAGTGTTATATATGACATATATGTGATTTATATAATATATTATATATATGATAGATATCATATATATATATATATATATATATAATATGTATATATAGCAGGAAACAACGACCTCTTGCATTTCAAAGGGGCAAAAAAATACAAATAAATAAGCAAAACATTTTTCATTTTTATTTTTTCATTTTTAGGTACAGCTGGAATCTGAGAAGCTGTTCTTTTTGAATTTTTAAAAATGCTTTACATGAATTTCAGTCCTTTTTCAGTGCTGTTTTCCCACTGCGGTGTTGCACTGCTGAATAGAACAGCACTATGGCAAAATAAATTATGTATTAGTTGCGTTAGCTCGCAGCCCGAATTGAATGTGGGCGAAAGAGAGCTGGGAACTGCAAAGAAAGCAAAAACAATAAATTGATAAAGCATCTTTCTACTGTGTTGTCTTTGCTGGCTGCACACAACACAAAGTGTACTGTGCAAGCAGTGCTGCAACTCACAAATGAATGACTCTTATGATCCGGTTCTTGAAATGAACCAGTCACATATTCACAGATCAAACCAATCAAAAGTTTTGAATCACTTATGGTGTGTCATATGACAATGTGTAGTTCAAAATAAAAAGTTGGATAAAGGGTTTTGCTAAAGGAATAGTTTAGCCAAAAATGAATATTTGCTGAAAATTTTATGTACGAAAGCCGTCTCTTGTCTGTGTGTAGTTTGGTCTGAACAGATTTGGGAAAATTTAGCATTACATCACTTGCTCATCAATTGTGAGAAAGCAATATTATGGTTAGAGGAGTCGTATTTTAGTTGGAAGCAACAATTTGAAGTTAAAAACCTCTTGATGGGTTTGTCTGATGTAATGATAAATTCCTCTAAATCTGTTCTGATGAAGAAATAAACACAAGCCACATTAAACTATATGCTTATTAGTTTGAAGCACTTAATATAAACATGTACTTTTCCCACAGCAGCTCACCTATATGCATTTTGTCTAAAGAAATGTGTTATTCATAATGTAAAGTTTATTACGATTAATCCATAGTTTCAGGTGCATTTTAAATCCAACTCAATCATAGTCGATTACGGTTCAGATTATTTTGATAATGTGTGTGTGTGTGTGTGTGTGTGTGTGCGTTAGCTTTTGTCAGTTAAGCTCAGCCAATGTGGCTGTCACCCAATATCTTGCTCCAAGGAGCTTCATGCCTATTTTTATAAATGTTTTCATATTCATTAGTCTCTTGAGTGTCATTTAATTCCTGCAGATCTTTAATACGACCTCACCATAAGATGTCGTGTTCATCTCACAAAGAATAACTCACACAAACACAACAAAAGCCTTTTATTTCCTGTCCTGTCACATGTTTCGACTTCTCAAAATAGGGATGAATACACTCTAAGTGCAAAAACCATTTGTGTGCAAGCGATATCGTTAATTTAAGTGAGAATTAATTAGATTAACTTTATCTCCTTGACCCACCACATTATTCTACCTCATATCATCTCTACTGCAAAGTCTTAATTGCAGGGAACGGTGCAGGGTGTGAGTGTTGGCTGTTAATGAGGGCAATTAGCAACGAGGCTTGTGAGGCCTCTGACAAACAGCTCGAGATTGGAGGTGCTGAATCATATGAAAGCATGAAACCAATTGCAGGCTTGGCAACCAAACTGCAATCAATCTGCCTCCCAAGTTGCATTCTTTGAAAAGTATGAACTGTACTTTTAAAGAATATAATAAACCAGTGAACTAGTATTGAAGCATATGAGCACTTTACAAAGAAACATTATATACAATAGAAAGATTTTTTTTAAAGAAATACACTTAATACTTTTATTCAGCAAGGACACATTAAATTGGTCAAAAGTGACGTAAAGGTAAAGACATTTATAATGTTACAAAAGATTCCACTTTCAAATAAATGAATGAAATAAATAAATGTTCTTATGGACTTTGTATTCATCAAAGAATCTTAAAAAAAGTATCATGGTTTCCAAAAAAATATGAAGCAGCACAACCATTTTCAACATTAATAATAATAGAAATGTTTCTTGAGGAGTAAATTAGCCTATTAGAATGCTGGAAATTCATCTTTACATCACAGAAATAAATTACATTTTAAAACATTAAAATAGAAAACATTTATTTAAAAATGTAATAATAATTCACAGTATTAGTGTTTTACTGTATCAAATAAGTGAGCATAAGTGAGCACAATGGACTCCTTTTAAATTAATTAAATATATAAATAAATACATGCATACATATGTAATCTTACTAACCCCAAACTTTTGGTAGCAAATCAATCATTTAAAACATCAGTATCAATATAGTAACAAACTGCAGATTCAGTTCTATACTGACAGGTGGCAGCTTCAAAATTCCTATGCATATCTGCATGTATTATTTATGAATGTACTGATTCATTAAATTATATTTATACTGTATAATACGTTTTTTATACAAGAATTTGTCTATATTTATTTTTATAATAATTAAAAGCAATATTCATATATTAATTCATATGACTGTTTAAATTACATATTGTGCTCAGAAGCAAATTTTGCTGTGGTTATCGAAACTAGTATTGGTGTTTGATACCACCAACCACTTTGCTACAAATTCACATACATCAACATACAGTCTGCATCAGAGAACTGTTGCAAAGCTCAGAAAGCATAAATAGAAGTCTACTTCAGAAGTCCCCTAGACCAAATATGTCATCCAGGTAGCTTTGAAATTATATTTCTATCATGGGACACGATAATCCCGCCATGCTAAATAGTATGTAAATTGGTATTCCACCTCAGATTGGATCCTGAGATGACATGTTCATATCAAGGTGTCAGCCAAAGGCTTTATGAACTCTGCATCACACCGTTCATCAAAGTGAAGAAAGTCAGACTATTCCCAAAGTTGCTGCTGCAATCACAACAGCTTTGATTCATCAGCATTAACAATCTCAATGCCAAACACTTCAGGTCACCTTCTAAACGTATGACAATTGTGACCCTGGACCACAAAACCAGTCATAAGGGCCGAGATACAACTATTTGAAAATCTGGAATCTGAGGGTGCAAAAAAAATCTAAATACTGAGAAAATCGCCTTTAAAGTTGTCCAAATGAAGTTCTCAGCAATGCATATTACTAATCAAAAATTAAGTTTTTATATATTTACAGTAGGAAATGTACAAAATATGTTCATGGAACATGATCTTTACTTAATATCCTAATGATTTTTGGCATAAAAGAAAAATCTATAATTTTGACCCATACAATGTTTTTTTTTGGCTATTGCTACAAATATACCCCAGCGACTTTTTGTGGTCCAGGGTCACAATTCAATTTGAGCCGCAAATTAAAAAAAAAAAGTTGCAGTGAGGAGTTAAACTAGGTCTCATCTCCTCCATTAACAGTGAGAAGTTTTAATGAAGTCTTTTACGATGCACTCTCTGGACTTCATCCTTATCTTTTGTTCCAGCTCTACATGACATTCTCCACGAACACCTTTAATAAAACACGCTTTCGGAGGGGGGAGGGCATGCTCCACTCGCTGTTGTGCCATGATTAAAGCTTTTAAAAAAACACAGTCTTGTATGTTTGCTTGCGGAGACTGGCAACGCGTGTGTATGAGTGTGTGTGTGTGCGTTCTGACTGTTGCTCGGGCCCTGACAGCTTTGAGAGCGATGACAGGCTCGGGTGTGTGAAAACCACTGGATAAGAGGTTTAATGAGGCTGTAGGATCAATAGACAGGTTAGAGGGGAGCTGTCAGATCACCTTCCTGTCTGCCTGTATGCTGATAGCTCCTCATTGGCTAATGAAATGCTAACATAAAAACACAATTCATCAGGTGAATATCAGTGCAACACTACTGACTCTACAAATTATCATATACAAGCATGTATGTTACTGTTTTGGGTTTTTTTGGAGATGAGCAGCACAGGAGTGATCAAACGATAGAATAAAACAATTCACCAGGAATCCTTCCAAAATTACAGGGATTGAGGCACTTGACAAAATATCACAGAAGATCTATTTGTGAACTCAGCTGGGAAAAAACTAAAGTACTAAAGTATACTTTAAGGCAGCACACTTCATGACTGTTTCTTAACACACTTAAGTACACATAAAAAGTGCACTTTGTAATAATGCCAAATTAAAAGCACAGTTTAAATAATTTTGTTTGAATATTTTAATGAAGTGCGCTTATTTTGATGTGTTGACTGACATACTAAAGCACATGTAAAGTACTTGATTAATTGTAGCGGGGAGATTTGATATTACATTTTAAATATACTAAATTGCAACTTCAATTTACAAAACTGTAATTACGAATATACTTAAATACATGACATTCATATACAGTATCAGTAGAAATGACTTTAAAGTATATTTTAGTTTACTATAAATGCTTGTCTGAACATTCAGTAGTATACTTTAACCATTTTTCAAAGACATGCCGGCAGAGAACTGCATATAAAGATGTACTTAAGTCCTACTTAAGTGTGTCAAAAAACACTCTAAAGTTCAGCTAACTGCATTCATATACATTTAAACTAAAGTTATTTAATTAATTCAATAACATGAAATTAAGTGCCAAAAATCCCATACATTCAAGTCTTGCAGTTAACTATATTTTCATAAGTACTCTTTTTTTTTTTTAAAGTGTGCTTATTTTCCAAAAGAGATGACTTGAATACACCTCTTATATTATGAGCATGTTTTCAATTTCTTAATTAATATCCTTTTGATCCCCCCCTTATTGACTTGAATGAGCATATCAGATAATTTGAACTTATGACAAGCAAGGTCGGTCAGGCTGTAAAATGCCATGGTGCTGATGAGGCTAGCAAATGAAATAATAGTTATAAGGATTCATTGATTTATGACAAGCTTGAAGATATATATCATTATATATATTATATAATATATATATATATATTTATTTTTTTTTATAAGGGGTAAACAATTTTTAAAATAAAGATTAATAAATGCTTTAGAAGTATTTTCATTGTTAGTTTATGTTAACTAATTAGTTAAATAATGAACTAAATGGAACCATATTGTAAAGTGTTTCCAAATAATGACTAAGATGTGAACACTCACATGTGTTCAAATTATGATTTTTACTTGATGGTTACACCACATGTGTCATAAAGCAAGGCCAGACACAACGGGTAAGTGACAGACAGGATGGTTTATTGGTACAGGATGTGGAGGAGTGGAACGGGTGAGGTTAAGGCAGGTGAGTGTCAACACAGTGAATGATTCTAGGGTTCTTATCTGAGTTCTGATGGTGAGTATCTTATGCCGGGTTCATTGGAGATAGTGGAACAGCTTGCAAGGAGTCGTTGGAGGATCGTGGGAGAACCAGAAGGTAAGTCTTTCTAGGAGAATATCGTATAGAGAGTCCAGGGAAGTCCATAGGAGTGAACGGTAGACCGGACTGTGAGTAACTGTGATGTGTGTGTATTTGTTGTGTGGCTTGATTGGTGACAGCAGGTGTGGGTGATCAGAACTCAGGTGACTGTGATCGGGTGATTATCCTGGCTGGTGACTGCAGTGACTGTGATGAATCCCTGACATTACCCCCTCCCCCCCTCCAGGGGCGGAAACGCGGGCGGCCACGGCTTCTGGGTGCGGGGCGACCAGGATGGGTGCGATGGAAGTCCTCCAGTAGCAAAGGGTCCAGAATGTTGTCCCTGGCTACCCAAGAACGTTCCTCCAGTCCATAACCATCCCGGTCTACTAAATATTCCAACAGACCACCCCGTCGCCACGAGTCCAGGATGTCTCGGACCAGGTAGATGGACTGTTGGTCAAGGATTTCTGGAGGAGGAGGTTCGTAGGGTTCGGTGGGTCCTGGAGCAGAGGGAGAGTGAGGTTTAAGGAGTGAAACATGGAAAGTGGGGTGAATTCGGTACCTGGGTGGTAGTCGGAGTTCGTAAGTGACTTCGTTGATCTGCCTCTGTATCGGGAACGGACCAATGTAGAGCACAATTGTAGCCCACACTCTCTCGCTCCACTCGGAACCAGTGGTATACAGCTGGAACCTCCGACGGTTCTCCTGTCCACGGGAAGAGCGGGGGCTGGTACCCGAGTATGCACTGAAACGGCTCCAGCTGTGTTGGTCGTCGTGACAGTATGCCTGGAGGTAACGTCCGAGTTCCTGGATCTTCCTCTCAGTTTGGCCATTTGTCTGGGGATGGTAGCCTTGAGGATAAGTTGACCGTGACACTTAGTAGTCGGAAGAATGCCCTCCAAACGCGGGAGATAAACTGAGGTCCCCTGTCAGAGACTACATCCTCGGGGACTCCGAAATTTCTGAAGACGTGACTGAATAAACTTTCTGCAGTGTCGAGAGCAGTTGGAAGTCCTTTGAGGAGGATTAGTTTACAGGCTTTGGAAAAACGATCTACGACTACGAAGATGCAGGTATAACTGTCTGAGTTGGGTAAGTCAGTCACAAAATCAATTATCAGGTGAGACCAGGGTCGATGGGGGATCGGCAGGGGCACTAGCTTGCCTACGGGGAGGTGACGATGTGTCTTGGACATGGCCCGACTGAGCAACCTCGGACGTACCTGATGACATCCTGGGTCGTACTGGGCCACCAGTACCGAGCTTGGAGGAGCGAGAGGGTCCGTTTGCTGCCTGGGTGTCCAGAGCCTGGTACATTGTGCACTGAGCCCAGAAGGGATTGTCGCTGGGAAGTGGGTACATACGTTTTCCCTTCTGGGCCTCCCAGCAGAGTAGGTTTGGTAAGAGTGGCGGCTCGAATGTCCTCGTTGATGTTCCATTGAATGGGGCTTACAATCAAGGCTGGAGGGAGAATGGGCTCCGGATTGGAAGGTGTGTCTGGGGAGTGCATGCGTGAGAGGGCATCGGCTTTACTGTTACGATTCCCGGGACGATAGGTGATGGTGAACTGAAACCGGGTGAAGAACAATGCCCAGCGAGCTTGGCGTGGGTTAAGTCTCTTGGCTTCTCTGAGGTATTGGAGATTTTTGTGGTCGGTAATGACTGTGAAACGCAGGGTGTAGTCGTGAATGGATGACGTGCCTTGGCTCAGCCGCAGTAACTGGTCAGACACCGATAGCACTCCTGCAGTGTGGCCAAAGACTTCTTTGAAATGGTTAGTGAAAGCATCATATGAATTAATTATGGCACTATTAGCGTTCCATATGGCCTTAGCCCACAACAGCGCTCTGCCATTAAGAAGTGATATCAGGAATGCAACCTTAGTGCGTTCGGTGGAAAATTTCTGCGGCTGCATCTCGATGAACAAGGCCACTTGCAGGAGGAGGCAGCCACACTCAGCTGCATCACCCGTGTATGAAGCAGGCATGGCCATGGGACTGGCAGAGGCATATTGGGGGGTTGTCGGAGGAAGCAGGGAAGCCCGGAGGGCGTTTACCAGCTCCTCCAGGACTTCTGCGGGAGTAGGAGGTCGAGGATCCATGGAGGTATTTGTATTGGTCCGGTCTTCTGTCATAAAGCAAGGCCAGACACAACGGGTAAGTGACAGACAGGATGGTTTATTGAGACAAGATGTGGAGGAGTGGAACGGGTTAGGTTAAGGCAGGTGAGTGTCAACAGAGTGAATGATTCCAGGGTTCTTATCTGAGTTCAGATGATGTGTGTCTTATGCCGGTTTCGTGGAGATCGTGGAACAGCTTCCAAGGAGTCGTTGGAGGATCGCGGGAGAACCAGAAGGTAAGTCTTTCTAGGAGAATATCTTCAAATTATCAACTGTGAGCAATATTTCTATAATGAAACATATTCCGTTCAGGATTCAGGTCGGCATCTGGTTGACTCATAATTATAAAGAACTTATTTAAAACAGACTTCACAACTAGTCATTCCTGTAGCCCAAACAGTAAAGCATGGCGCTAACAATGCTAAGGTCAAAGGTTTGATTCCCAGGAAATGCATGAACAGATGTAACTTACAGTACACCTTTAAAGGGGTCATATGATGTGATTTCAAGTTTTTCTTTCTCTTTGGAGTGTTACAAGCTGATTGTGCATAGATAAGATCCCTGAAGTTGCAAAGACTAAAGTCTCAAAACCAAAGAGATATTCTTTATCAAAGTTAAAACTCTGCCACGCCCCCCTAAAACGGCTCGTTCTAACACGCCCCCACATATCTACCTCACTATGTGGAAATATTTGCATAATGCAGCCCAAATGTGCACGCAAAGAAAGAAAGAAAGCGTGGTTTCAGTAACGCAGTTAGTGTAGATGCAGCCATGTCAGGGAGACTCTGTGTGTTTCTAGGCGAAAGCAAAAGCACTTTATTTGGCCTTCCGAAAGTAGATACATTTAGGAATCTTTAAGATCACTTACAACAGAACAGCAATGCATTTTATGAATGACCGTTTCGTGAACCTAGGAGAGGAGGTAATTCTGACTTTGCTATGACAATCTGGCGCTTCCGAATCAGCTACTGTTTTGTTATTAATTTAAGTATTTGCTATGACTGTTCAAATGCGGAGGTTTGCGCATCGGGTGTGTTTCTTTGTGTGTGTGTGTGCACACGCGCGCGCGTTTGCATGTGTGTGAGGAGAGAGAGAGCGACAGAGAGAGAGAAGAGAGGGGGGGGGGGGTAGGTAAACATCCACAGTGAGTCAGCTGTCGTAACCGTGGCTTGTGTACTGCAAACAAATACCAGCTTCATCACTCTGTCTGTCACGCGACTCTGTTCCCCTTTCGGGCTCTGTCTTTACATTTATTTTGAAAGATGAAGCTCGCGATTATGGTAAGGGGCGTTACATTTCCGACGAGTGCTTGCGGTGTACGGCCAATCACAAGCACGGGGTGGGGCATAGATGACTTACAATAATGTACAGTATTTGAAAAAAAAATAGTAAGAATAAGTATATTTTTACATTAAAGGGGTCATATGATGCTTTTTTAAAGATCATTATTTGGTGTGTATTTGGTGTAAGAATATTTGACATGCTTTAATGTTCAAAAAAACCATTATTTTTCAAATACTGTACAGTATTGTAGGTCATCTATGCCCCGCCTCTCTCAAACGCTTCGTTTCTAACAAAGTCCCTCCTTCCGACAAGCTAGTCTGCTCTGATTGGCCAGATGACCCAGTGATTTGATTGTTCCCCCCCCCCCCCCCCCCCCTACGAACAATGCAAGCAATGGTCGGAAATGTAACGCCCCGTACCATAATCACGAGCTTCATCTTTCAAAATAAATGTGAAGACAGAGCGCGAAAGGGGAACAGAGTCTCGTGACAGACACAGTGAGGAATCTGTGTTTGCAGCACACAAGCCACGGTTAAGACAACTGACTCCACTTTGATGTGACCCCCTCTCCCTCTCTCTCCCTCTCTCCCCCCCCCACACACACACACATCTCGCTCTCCTTCTCTCTCTCTATCTCTCGCTCGCTCGCTCAGCCTCGCCACGCCGTGCGTGCACCACACACACACGATGCACAAAAACTCTGCATTGACACGCTCACACAATAGCAAAATTAAACTATAAAAAACAGTCGCTGATTCAGAAGCGCCCAGATTGTACTAGCAACCTCCAGAATTACCTCCTCTCCTAGGTTACGAAACGGTCGTCCATAAATGCCATTGCTGCTTCTGTTGTAAGTAATCTTTAAAGAGATATACTTTGGAAGGCCAAATAAAGTGATTTGCTTTCGCCTAGAAACACACAGCGTCTCCCTGACATGGCTGCTTCAACATTAACTGCGGTTACTGAAACCACGCCTTTTTTCTTTGCGTGCACATTTGGGCGGCATTATGCAAATATTCCCACATAGTGAGCTAGATATGTGGGGGCATGTTAGAACGAGCCGTTTTAGGGGGCGTGGCAGAGTCTTAACTTTGATAAAGAATATTTCTTTGGATTTGAGTCTTTGCAACTTTACAGATCTTATCTATGCACAATCAGCTTGTAACACTCCAAAGAGAAAGGAAAACTTGAAATCGCATCATATGACCCCTTTAAAGCATGTCAACATATTCTGTTACACCAAATACACAAAATAATGATCATTAAAGAAAGCATCATATGACCCCTTTAAAGCAATTCAGCTTGAAGCTGCTAGCGATGCAGAAATTACACATTTGAGTGAACACTAAGCCTGTTGCAGTTGTTGGTAAAACGCTACTTTTGTTGCATTTGATGAATCTCTCAAGTCCACAACACGAAGGCAAGGCAGGAAACAAACACTGTAGAGTGAGCGTGTGATTCTCTATGTACAGTAATGTGCATGTATCCCATAGGTCCTCACAGGGCTCACAACGCGCTCAAAGAGACAAGAAGATGCTTCTCAGACACAAGCCCCCATGATGCCGCTATATCCAGAGCCCCCACAGACCAGTGCGGAGATCTGATGACAGTTATACCCGGATCACCGGCACTGCACTGATTCACTGAGACGTGAGTAGCCTCTCCCTTAGCTAGCGACTCTGTGTTTCTTCTGGAGAACTTGCTTCAGTTTCTTTCCTTAGTGACCCTTCATGTGCCCTCTATGTATTTGTCAAAGCGCATCACAGCGAGTGGGAGTCCTACAGGTTCATTCACAAGAAAACAATCTAACTGTATAGAGTTGAGCTTAAGTAGCTAAGCGGTAAGGACAACATAACTAAGCCAGTGTCCTTAAAAGACTGTACCGAAAGGTATGATTGTGAGAAAGGTAGAGGAATAACAGATTTTGTCCCCATCAATTTATGAAATAGCTTGCAGCAGGGATGAATCTAATACTGAGGGATTGTCGAGCAGGAGGTTTCGTTTCATTTGTTTGTGTGTGTGTGTGTGTGTGCGTGCGCGTTTTTGTGACAAATGAGGACATACATTTGTATAATGACAAAGGTATGACATAGGTATTACAAGGAGAAGGTGACTTTTCAGGACATTACCCCATGTCCCCACTTTTCAAAACGCTTATAAATCACACAGAATGGAGTGTATTGAAAATCTGAAATAGCACAAAGTTTCCTGTAAGGGGTAGGTTTAAGGGTAGGGTTGGTGTAGGGCAATAGAATATACGGTCTGTACAGTATAAAAACCATTACACCTATGGGATGTCCCCACTTTTCACAAAAACAAACCTGTGTGTGCGTGTGTGTGTGTGTGTGTGTGTGGGTGTGTGAAAATAAAGTGGTGTGGCACACTGAAATTTTCTGCTTTTAATAGGGATGTCAGTCGATAAAAACGGTACCCACTTAATTAAAAGACCATGTTAATCACAATGATTTGTTTTTTAATTGCGCAGGCTGCACTGACTTCAGACAAAAACATGCTTACCAAAGGCTGCATGATGTTAAAAATACAGTGAAATTGTAATATTGTGAAATATTACTACAATATAAAGTGCCCCTATTATGTACAATAGGTTTACACGCATGCATTCTCAAAATCTGCATTTAATATCATGTAATTTTCCAACGATTCGTTCAAAGCAGTTCTAAGATTCAGTCTCTCTAAACCCCTCCTTTCCTTGAGCCTATTCTGCTCTGATTGGTCAGATGGCCCAACCTGTTGTGATTGGTCTACCGCGTACAGCGCATGTCAGAAACGATACGCCCATTGCCATGGCAGAGTACCATATTTTGAATGCTCAATAGAAAATATAATCATCTATTATTTATCATACTTACAGGCTGTAATTCAGTGGAACCAGCTGGTCCAAATAAACTGTGTACTAAGCCATCTTTCAAGAGCAAGCATTTAGTGAATCCCGCGTTGAACTCCCCGAGATTAGAGAAGCAGTCGTCAGTAAAATGACAAGAAAACAAAAAAGATGTTCTATGGGTTGTACTGCTGTGTTACAGTGGGAAAAAAAACACTGATTCTTTGCAGCCTCATCTTTAGGAAGTGAAAATAAAACAAATTTACTCTCACAGCGTAGGGTACAGCGTCTTCTCGACATGAATTCAACCACCACACACAAGATAAAAGTGTTTGATGGCGGGGCAGTTGTTTGAGCTTGACAATGTAGAACTTAGGTGGGGCATTATGTGTTACCCCATGACTGTAGCCATCCGAAAGTGGATTCAATTAAATGATGCCTCGTTTAGGCTGTTCAGTATGTATTATCATTAAATATATATATATATAATATTTTTAAATTCCTGGGATGCAAAGCGGAAGTGTCAGCATCATTCTCCAGTCTTAAGTGTTCCGTGATCCTTCAGAAATCATTCTAATAGCTGATTTGCTGCTCAAGAAACATCTAATTATTATCAGTGTTGAAAACAGTGCTGCTAAATACTCATGGAAACATTATCAGATATTTTTTCAAAAGAAAAGTATTTATTGAAACAGGAAATCTTCTGTACCTTATAAATACTTTATTTCACTTTTGTTTGCTCCCCAAAAACATTATTTTGTGTTTTTGGTGTAATGAAATTTGTTTATGCAGTTTAAAGTTAAAAAATGCATTATTTTCCACATAATTTACATTATTGTTTCTTCTCTATGCCCGCCTTTCTTTTTTACAAAGCTCATCGGTCTGAAAAGCCGAGGTGTGCTCTGATTGGCCAGCTATCAAGTGCATTGTGATTTGCCGAATACCTAAAGCGTGTGACAGAAATGTTACGCCCATACCATACTGTGATGCCGTGTCCCGGAACGACGAGACAAAACCAATAAAACCCCTTATAAAACGAGGAATTTGTTGCATCCAGTGGGGACATATTTACTGATTATAATGACTTGTACTGTTTTTTTACGTGTTGTGTTGCATCGCGCCGTGTAAACATTAAAACCATGTCTGCATTTGTGATCAAAAATGACAAACAACAAGTGCTACTGTACACTGCTCAAAACTCACGTTTGAATCAACAGTGGCAAATCCTTTAAATATGAAAACATACTTGTGAGTCAGAACAGCCGGCATTGTAAACTACTCTACCAGGACCAGGAAACAGTCCTCCGTAAAATGCGGTGCACACATCTGAATATTTGAGTGGAACTGTTCTGGAACAGTGTTGTAAAATACAACTTAACCACTGATTTCTAAATGTGTCCTCTTTTGGAAGGCCAAACAAAAGTAGTTTCGCTTTCACAACGAAATACACAGCGTTTCCACAACATGGCGGCGGCAGCAGCAACAATACTACAGCGAGAATAAAAGTTACAAACATTTGGGCGGGTTATGCAAATCTTCCCACACAGTGACGTAGACATGTGGGGCGTGTTTAAGCGAGGCGTTTTAGGAGGGCGTGGACGAGTCTTAACTTTTAAATAGAATATCTCTTTGGATTTGAGACTTAAGTCTTTGCAACTTTAGGGATCTTATCTATTCACAAACAGTTTGTAACACTCCAAAGAGAAAGGAAAAAAAAAACCAAACCCCCCTTGAAATAGCATCATATGACCCCTTCTTTAAAAGAATCTTTTGAACAGGACTATATATTAAAAAATGTTCTGTGAAGGGAAACTGTGGTCACTAATGTTTGAGCCTACTGCGCATCATCATCCTCTCCTTTTAAACTATCTTGACAAGCAAGACTCAAAACATCAACTGCCCTCTGAAAAGACAATTCTGGTCTACCATCTTTACCCACTAAGTGAACAGGATGGTTATCCTTGTCCACAAAACAGCACTTAACAGCACGGACATCCATGCTGGTCTAAGCCTGAGTTTTGAGGAAGGAAACAAACACTGAAACATCAAATAGATTTGTTTTCCAAGATCACACTCAAATATAGAAATTCAAGATGGAGGATGGATGGAGGATAGACAGACAGACAGACAGACAGACAGATAGATAGATAGATAGATAGATAGATAGATAGATAGATAGATAGATCCGGGTGACCTGAAGAGTTGACTGACAGGTCAACTGTTTTTGATAATCATGCAGTAGTAAAGACTATACTAATAATTCTAATGAAAACGTTTGTACTTTTTTTATATTTCTGAATATGTAATTGAATACATGAAATGTTTAACTGAATAACTGAGAAACTTCAAGCACTGTTTATTCTTTAATTGATTTTGTTCTATTGCGGTTATTTCTTTTATTGCATCAAATGTGATTCTTTGTTCTTTATTTTAAAACGACTTGTTTTCTTATCTGAGAAAAACCTGAAGGCTAAATGTCAGTGTTTTCATTTGTTATTACTAACATTAATAATGAAAAAGAATGTGTTCATAATTGTTCTGTTGTTGGTGTGGTACTGAAATGAGTATGCAGAACTGTGAAATTTCACTGGGATTGGTACCAACTGAAATTTTGGTACGGCGACAACCCTCGTCAAATGAACACAGAGCCAAACACAAACAGGCTTTCTGAGCTACATGGGATCAAGGTTGAATTTGAGATGTGCACTACTGTATACCGCATCAATATCTGTTCTCCAGTGCACTCACTTGGTATCGCTTTCTCATTTCATCTCTCACTGTCTTTCAGATGTGTTTTCTTTTCCTTTGAATGACCTCATAATAAACAGATACCAACATGACAGGGATTTATTGTACAAAGAGCATCTTTCTTTCAAACATACTTCTCCATTGACCAGAATTGATTCTTAATGGTGGACATGGTAAATACAGTCCGCTTGATACTGGAAACACTAACACTTCTGGAAACATTTCAAAACTGAGCTCAGAAGCGATGCTTTATGCAAAAAATCTGAGAGGCAATTTAGCATCGGCATTACTGCAAGAGGAGCAAATAGCAATGCGCTGCAGTTTTTCCATTTAACCTCACTAGCTTCACTAACCCTCACTGAATCATTCAGGGCACAGGCGGTGAAAGAATTGACTTTTCTTGGGTCTTGTACCTCATTGTAATAACAACAGTCCAAATTAAATGCTGCTAATCCATTAACACATTAGATTGGTCAGTTTGTAAGACACTCACAATTATAGCCTAGCAGAGGAAAACAAAACCAAATGTCATTTCCCAGGGCAACTCATTGGCAGCTTGAGAAGATCAATCATTGTATATTACAAAATAAATAGACTATTTTATAAAAGCATATAAAATAATCATAAAATTGGTATTCCACTCTGTCGTTATTTTTTTACCCAGATATTTTGGATAATCTTTACACAGCTCTGTTTTAATTAAACTTCACAGTGACTATAAACCCCCCTTAAAACAATGTAAGAACCATTAAAGTAGCCCACGTAGCAAATTATTTCTATATTTTAAATCAGTGACATCAAAAGTACCAAAAAAACGTCTTGTATATGCAGCCTAACAGACGTGCTGCTGTTTATTCTGCCATCAATATTAATTAAGCAACAATACTGTTAAGAAAAGGATGGATATCTTTAGTAGCTTTAATCAGTCCTCTAATTTAAAGAATCATTATTAATGATTGTTTTAATTAATGATCATGCAGTGAAGACTATACTGACTTGAATAATAATTTTTTAGGTTTAATGTTCAATGTTTATTTAATTAGAAATACTTAAAGGCTAAAAGTCACTGTTCTAAATTTAAATGGATAATATTTATATTAATACTAAACATTTTCAATTAAAGGAGTGTGTTCAACAGCATATTATTGTGCATTGAAATAGGTATTGAAACATTCACTAGTATTAGTATCAACTTTGTGAAGTGAACTTTGTGGACAAGAAAGGAAAATTATGGGTGAAATTCGGTCTGTTCAGATCGGTCTGACTGAATTTTAGTGTCATATGGGCTACTTTTTAAATATTTTTTGTTGATTTTTGGAGCTTGCCACATATAGTATGTAATCTTGTTGTATGCAAATGAACTGCTTGAAAATTCAAAATTTCTCCTTTTGAGTTCCACCGAACAGCATGTGGGTTTAGAACAACATGTGAATGAGTAAATAGTGACAGAATTTTCTTTTTTGGGTGAACTTTCTCCTTTTAATGCCATGACTAAATATACGTGATAAATACAGAATCTGTGAGGGGAAGATATTGTGTAGTGATTGTGAACAGCGAATCAACATTTATATATTTTTTGCATGCCTTGTACAAGTACACTCACGCATATACGTGAACACACACGTACCAGTTTCAGAAACACACCAGGGGCTTGTGAGCTTCCACCTCAAAGCAGCAGTCAATTTGTTTTGCAAGGAAGGTGTGATGCAAAGAAACATCAAGTGCACGAGACGGCTGCAGGGTCGCTCGCTACGTCGCTAGCATTTGAAGAAGCGCAAACGAGATGGAAGACAGCGAAATAAGAAGGAAAGGAAGAGAGAGAAACACAAGTGACATCAAACAGCCACACATTCACGCACGCGCTGAGTCTGTGCTGGTGGGGAGAGCTCAGCGTTTGTCCTAATCAATACCCAGCACAAGGCATTGAGATGCAGCCAGGGGCTCCCAGCCAGGCAAACGTCCAGGCCGACTGCCAAAGGATGGAGGGAAGAGTGCTGGGGAGGAGGGGGGTGATGGGACAGGAGACAACTTCACAATCTGAAACATTTCCATCCACAGTCACGATGGGTGTGCCGCGCTTTCAGAAATATCTTCCTGTCACTTATGGTGAGGGCTCAGAGGAAGGTCTTCAGGAGATTGTGGATCTGCACTCAGGATCCAAAATAGGTCATTTTATAGTGACCCTTATCCGATTAAAGTCCAAATTGTGGTTAAGGACATATCAAAGGGCTCCATCAAATTACACCTTTGCTAAGGGCAAAAAGAATCATTTGCTGACAGACATTCAGATTTATAATAGCATTCTGACAAAAAATTTGAAGCAATTAAAAAAAAAAATCACTGAATTCCAGTTGTTTATGGTTCTACATTAAAAACATTTCAGAAACCATACTGGATGGATGGATGGATGGATGGATGGATGGACGGATGGATGGATAGATAGATAGATAGATAGATAGGATAGATAGATGAGCTAGATAGATAGATAGATAGATGATAGAGAGATAGATAGATAGATATAGTAGATCGAGAGATAGATAGATAGACTGTAGTTTACATATTTAGATTTTCCAAAAATGATTAGTAACTGCAACTGGAAAAATTACATTTTAAAGTAACATTGTAATTGCAAATACAGAATAATTTTATACAAACAAAAATAAAATGTTGTAAAAAAAAAAAAATACTAGGGGACATAACACACAGTTTCTGCCAATCTCATGTTAGTCTTGAGTACCTATAGAGTAGTACTGCTTCCTTCATATCTCAGAAGAGTCTTTAGTTTTTTCAGATTTATAAAAGAAAGATACAGCGGTACCGCTTCTCTCAGAAAACAGTCGAGCTCCTGCCAACTGCAATGTTTGTGTATAATACTTAATATGTATCTTAACTGTATATATGGAATTACATTTGGTCAACACATTTCAAAATTATAATTGTAACATTTTGAGGCAAGATTATAAATTTAAAGTCATAAAATTTTGAAAATAAAATTAAAATGTCAGAACATTTTAGAATGTCCCTTTGATGTTACTTCCGTTACAACTTCATTTTCATAATCCTTCGACTTTATTCTTGTAATGCTACAACTTTAGGGAAGTTGTGGCTTAATGGTTAGAGAGTCGGACTCGTAAGCTAAGGTTGTGGGTTCAAGTCTCGTACCAGCAGGGATTGTAGGTGGGGGGAGTCAATGTACAGTGCTCTCTCCCTCCTTCAATACCACGACTGAGGTGCCCTTGAGCAAGGGACCAAACCAAACTAATATACAAAGGTTTGTTTTGTAAACTAAGAGTACATTAACATTTACAGTGTAGACGCCTTCAAAGCTGACAGACTCCTAAACTCCAATTACACAGGATCTTTAAGGCGAAATCCCTGAAATCTGTAAAAGACTACTCAAAATGGTTTGCAGCACCGCTCTGTGTTGACAGCTTTTTGTGTTACCAAGAGAAAGAGCTCTGACGAACAGAAAGCAGAAGATTGTTTTATGTGTTTTATGGGTAAAATTATCCATGTTATGATTGGCCGGGCTTGGTTTGAGCACCTTTTTTGAGCACAGAACAACAAAGCTCAGTCTTTTGTGCACATAAATGGGTTCATAGCGCTGGAGCTTTTCAGAATAAAATGAGGCTTGCATCTCCTTTGCTTTCCTCTCCCCCTCCGCCTCCCCCCTTTTCAATCTTTCTATCAATGTCTCTATCATACGGTCGTGTTGCCACTTTGCTATTTTATTCACAACACAAGAATGCACTCCCAGTTTCCCAGGAGGATGACGCTGAATAAGGGAAAAGATGTAGAGGGCTTTGTTTCTAGCTGCTGTTTCCGTTCAGTCAAGCTTTCTGTTGTTTAAATGTTTACACTGAACAGCCCAGAGGCTTGAAACAAGCTTGTATGCAGCAGAAAAATGACACTTTGTCAGAATTTCATCACATTTTCTCCTTTCCAAAGCAATTCTGCCATGACGAGATCACTTTGAAAGACCTGCTAATTTCATTTCAATGCTGAGCATGTCAGTGGCCAAGGTCTCTTCAGAAGACGATCACTGTGCATTGCGCCTATTCAGAAACAACCTTCTCTACATAAAGACTTTATAAGGACACACATGCCAACCTTTTCCACTTTGACTTGTGCAAAATTTTCCCTGAATTTCTTAACAAATTATCTCGAAGGAAATGCACATGCAGAACGTTTATTAAGCCTATTATACCACCGGCATTTTCCGCTCTCTGTTGCAGTAAACAACCAGAAATTGAAAACCAAATTCACTCAAGCTGATGATCTTTTATTTAAACTAGCCCTGAAGTAATACGTTTCCTCCAAAAGCAGGAATTTCATTATTGACATCCCTCTCATCAAGCATTCAATCTTACAGCATTCAGCTTCTGTTTCCACCCACCTTAAATATCAAATGATCTGCCTGTGAAATAGAATTGTAAATATTCTATTACAGCTTGTTTTGGTTTGTAGATTGATTTGAGCTCAGGTGCAAAACAAAGCCTTATCCAGAAAAGAGAAAATTTATTGGTTCATTGGTTCTTTTAATCCCACACGGTTTTGATTACGTCAACAGAACGGAAACGCATTTCAAAGGCGTCGTTAGATTTTGTATAAAGAATATGCAAACAAATGTTACAATGTTAGCGCATTGGACTAAAACCTACTGATTTTGTTCACACAGGGTATAACAACCTCTCAAAAATATTGGTTTTGGGATTTTTTTTTTTTTTGTTTGGCATCTTGATAACTTATTAAAAATACCAAGCTACAAAAAAGGCTCATACAGTTCTGTTTGCTATATTATTAGTAAATATTGGATTCAGTCTTTTTATCAACTTGTTTTCTTTAAATTATCACAGATTTTGTATTTCTTTTTGGAACTGATTGATCACTTGAGCTTATGCACATCTGTTTTTGACTAAATATTGTTTTTTTTTTCACTCAAAAACAGGATAAAAGGCTGGTCGTTTTTCACCGGGAACACCAAATTAGATGAAGGATTTTTAGCACAACACAAGGGTTAAGAGAGTAAACAGGGTCAGTATTGTATGTTATCATTCAATATTACATCAAATTGAATGATATTGTGGCTGGCATCCCAGCAAGGACAAAACGTTTCAACAACATTTCACAATGTTGTATTTTGGTTGCCTTTAGGTCATGTTGTTGCAGTACAACGTTTAAAAAAAATTGTCTAAGAGAGAAAAATCCTGCATGCTGCTGTAAATTGCAAGAAATATGAAATGTTTATTGAAACAGCCTGTCATGTTTGTGACCTTCATCAGCCATATTTTCTTCGCTCTTTGTAATATTCTCTATGTCCAATGCACTTGCCATACAAACACACACTAAGTGTGTGTGTGTGTGCGTGTGTATCCATATATGGTATAAATATGTGGGGACCAGTTCTCACGATTAACTAACTATTAACTATGATTTTTGCCTCAAAAAACTCCTAATTTGCTGTTTATTAATAGTCAGTAAGGTAGTTGTTAAGTTTAGGTATGGGGTAGGATTAAGGGATTTAAAATAAGGTCATGCAGAATAAGGCATTAATGTGTGCATATGCTAGTAATATGCTAGTACCGTCATATGCATGTTAATAAGTAAGTGATTGGTCCCGAAACTAAAGTGTTACCCCAACCCCATACCTAAACTTCAGAACTACCTTCCTAACTATTAATAGGCAGAACATTAGGAGTTTATTGAGGCAAAAGACGTAGTTAGTGAGAATTGGTCCCTAAACTAAAGTGTGGCCATTTTATACACCCAAAATAACAGTGGTTTAAAATTTTCTTTAAGTTACTGTACTGTCACACATCTGTACTACAAAAAAACAAATTGTGATGTTCATGGAAAGTTTTGTATTTAGCTTCACAAATAATGTAGCTGTACATTTAAAAAAAATTGCGAAAACACTTTTAATGTATGTTTATGATCAAAATGAAACCAGATCAAATTATAATAATTTTTATTTTAAATAACTTTAAATTTTAAGTTCAAAGGCAATTTTGTGCCAAAAGCAAACAATTTATCAGCCTGCCAAACACAGCACTTAAGTAAATTGTGATTATTCATATTCATTTGACTAGGAAGAGAACAGTGGAAAATATGTTTTGAATGGGTACACTAGAAACCAAGCTTTTTGAACAATGACGTCTTGACATCAACATCCCACAATGGAGTCAAGCATTCAAAGCACAACATATGAAGTGATAGTCTTGTCAATAGCCTGAAATATCCCTCAACAACACAAACTGTAACTCATCTTCAGCTCCAGTAGATCAAACCTCATACACAGCATCAACTTTCAACCTACACAACCAGCATCTACCATCAAGTGCCGTGCTATGAATGGATGTGATACATACTGAAGCCATGAGTTAATCACTTTGCCATAGTGATAGTGAGCAAACACTTATATGTTCTCGACATAAATAAAGTTGTTGTAAAACTGAACACTGTAGCAATATTAAGAGAGCAGCCGATTACAAAACTGAAGGGTTCTCATTATCATCATCAGGCGAGCAGCTTCCAGCAGCTGGTCGTCGACAGAAACGGCTTCCTTACTGATTGGAGCCAGCCTGAGATTCCGGAGCCAAATGATGTTTGCAGAAATTCACAGGATTCGGTTTAACACAGAATTTTAAAAAGCTTCATGCATTAATCCTTGTCTGCGCCAACAGACTATTGTGACAGAATCAAACCCGATAACAATGCCGTTCCAGTGGCGTAATATAAAAAGACTTTCATTTGCGGCAGAATAATGAAATGGGTTCTTTCGAGTGCTCGTAGCGAATGGATCGCAAGCAGTCGGATCTCCTCGGGGACTGCATTAGGAGCCGGCATTTCATGGTTGCATTGCTAGATCTGACTCTCGTTGGCCTCACACAAACACTGACAGTCATACCCCCTCAGGCTCACTGCAATTACTAGGCAGGGGCCCTAAAGTCTAAACTTATCTGATTATATTTCCATTCTGCACTATCCAAACAGTTTTACCGCTCGAACGAGTCCGTTTAAAAGCCTCCTGGAGCGAGATACAGGCTCCGTACAGTCAGTCTACAGGTTCTCTAATATTAGGCTACAATCGCATTTGGTCTCGAGGCAGATTAACGTGAGCCACCAGGCTCTGATAAGAGGAAAAGTTTGACATCCAGTAATGAAAAAACAGACGGAGCCTTTCAGAGGTCGACATGCCTCATTTTGAGCCTTTTATTCATTCCTCAGTCTACTGGCTGTATGAATAAACATCAGCAGACTGCAATGGCGAGGAACGAGGACGAGCTACTGCGTTAGACGGTGTGGGATTGCAGGAACTGGGCTGTCAGTCTGTTTCACCGAAGGGCCTTACGCTGGGGCTGTTGCAGCTAGGGCTCGCAGAAAACGCTGAGTGTTTTGTCAAAAATTCACGAGACATCTGTTGCCATGCCGGGACCTTGCTTCGAAGACGTTTAATTAAATAAGTGTCACAGCGCGTACAGATAAATATGCCGCAACTGGTGCACGGGCGCATAATTATGACAGGGCATCTAGGGAGCTGCGGTCTTCCATGCTCATTATGGCCCATCTGGGACATCAAAAAACAGCGCACGAGTCCCATGTGTTCATATGGGAACAAGCTTTTACTGGTGCCCCCAAAGGAGGGAAACATCCACATGGCGGCATATTTAAACTACCACAACTGTGGCTCAAATTTCCTGGAGCTTTTAAGGCAAATGGGTCAGATTCCCTTCATTTGTGTGAATGAAATGCGGTTGACGTCTTGACATATGCCTGCACGCACACGCTATCCCGCTTAAATGACAGAGCAGGCAGTTTTAATCGCATAAAGATGTGGATTCCACCCGAATTCATTTTTGTACGCATGGAGGATTATCAAATATAATCAGAAGATTTAAAGATGGCTGACAGCTGTCATATGAGGCAACAAAGTGCCACTAAGACATTGTTTCGAAAATGCAATAGGACAGTCGGGATTAGTTCAAAATCCAAGGAAGAAACTGTCCAGACACACACACACAAATGTTCAGAGGCATATCTGTGCTTTTCTTCAAGAGTTTGTAAGGCATTTGTGCACTGGTTTAATGGTAGCACTCTCCAAAGGCAGTCAGCCTCACGAAGGGGGTTTCTGATTTTCAATGAGTGCAAAATAAGTGTCACTCTGTTGGAGCCGTCTCTTTTAGTGGACTCTATCAGGTATCCCTGTGGAATTAGAGCCCGGATCGCTATTAAACGCAGCATGAGAAACATATTCAGCCTTTGGATGGAAAAAAACAAGCACATGACACCTCTGCGTCCCCAGAGACCTCTTCAGCTTCTGAGCCCTCCTAATTTATGGAATGTTCCCCACCATCCGCAAGGATGACTGATCCCATTCTGCCATACCCTGCACACCAGTCACGCTGATACTCATTAGCAGGAAGCTTCAGAACAAATACAGAGGCCCCGTGGGGGGAACGTTGGGCATCAGAGGCTCGTTGCTCCCCGATGGTGGTTAATGCCACCCTCCGTGAAAGAAAGAGCCTCCGACTTGCTGCTGCTTCTTCTTGCCACCCTCTGTGACAGGTACCCATTTGGTCGCTCAGGGCTGCAAAGTCTGGCAGCTTCAAGTGGAGCAGAGCAATTGATCACCAGAGAAAGACTTGAGGTGAAAAGGGTTCAAAGAGCTTTTTCTACCCATTGACCAAAGTGCTGGGTTTCCTTTTAGTCACCGCTAAGCTCCCTTAAAGCTGTCCAAGGGCATTGAAAGTACACTTACGGATGAAAACAGGGATCTGATCAATACGAGAAAAAACAAAGCTGCCCTCAGCGCTAAACAAACATCGGACAGACCTTGTCTATAGTGTGCTAGCGTATGCATACGCTCCATGACAGGATGCTAATAAGTGTCAGCAACACAGTGTCATGCATAATAGAGGACGGCTGAACACTTTTTAGATAAGATTACGTTTTTTTACACCCCAATGTGGCCTGTTCAAAGGCCAACATGCTCAAGGATTATGCCACTTTTAGCACTCCGATGCTTAGGGCATTGTAATTGTCAGATGTACCTCAGCCTATCCATGCCCCTTCACAGAGAATGAATCACCAGTGCCAGTACTTTAAGATCTGTCAACCAGGATGGATCACTGGGCTGTATATCAGCCATCTGCCTGCGGATGCCGAGGCCATTTTTACAGCAGCTAATAGATGAGAAATGCACCCAGTGGACAGAGCAGAACACCTTGTCAAAAAGTAAAATACCCTCGGAAGCTAACTGGACGAACAAGCGATGGTATGACACTCTGGGAGATGGATAGTAGATTGATGCAACTATATTGTTGGTTTATGTAGTTGTTCGACAAATCCATTTTCATTTTAAATGAACATATCTCTCTTGCTCATTTGCTTTATTTTATTTATGTTCATTATTTATTGTCATTAATTGCTCACTGAAAAAATTATTCATTGAATTTACTAAATTTTTTTAAGGTAAGTGGTTGCAATCAATTTATTTTAGCTACATTTAAATAAACAAATTTTGCTGAAAGTTAGTCAACTAAATTTGTTTATTTAAATGTAGATCAAATCAATTTGATTGCAACCACTTACCTTAAACATTTTTAATATTTTATGGGGATATTATATAGGCTATCGTATAACTGTATATAATATAGTATAAAATATTAGGTATTAACGATTAGTATGATATTATAAAAATATATAATAACATTAGATACAAAAAATCTGAATTTGTGTACAATAACTTACAACGTTTACTTAAAATAATCAATTTTCTAAGTCTTTTAATTATTTTAGTAAAAAATGACAATAATAAATAAATAATGTGCATTATACTTTCACAAGGCTCTCTGTAGATTTTTAACTTTAAGAACTGACATGGTGGAACGACCATTTCTGTTAATCTAACAAAAGTGCACAGTTCTTAGCCAATTATCTCAAATTGGCCAAATATCAGCAGGTTCATTGTATTTCCGCCAACCAAATAGGCAAGACAGCATGGTAATTGAAATGACAATTGAATTGAATTTTCTTTCAGCTAGACACACAACAAAAAAAGCTTGCATCCATCATTGTATTTAGGCATTTATGTCATTTTTCTACAATCTGATCACAAATGAGCTGAGATAAATGTTTTGCTCTCTGAACAGACCTCTCTTTTCAAACTTTACCCATTGTGTAAGTGTGGTAGTAGCAACTAACATACGTGAACTGTAATATGCAGTGATGCTGGGTGCCTGTGATCTCTCCATCCCATGGGATTGTACTACAAGTGATTGGACATGTTGGCCAGAGCTAGAGACCACAGGGTATTAGTTCAATCACATCTGCCGGGTTATCACCTACAAATTCATAGCAGCAAATATCATACTACAAATTTCATTATTAAACAATGATTGCTTTATTCCCAAAGGAATAATAATAACAATAATGCTGTCATAATTTAGAAGGGACCTTAAGGTCTGAATAAATTGAAATCTTGAAAACAATCTGGAGATTTCAGCTTAACCAGTATGCTCTTTTTTGATTCTAACAGGATTCATGTTTGATCCCGTCAGAATTGGTTCCAAATTATGACAGGAATTCCATTAGCATTCAGTAAGGATTCTTTCCATAAATCCCACACATCACTGACTCGTGAGCTCGGAGTCTCAGGGGCCACTATAAGACCGGAGACGCTTACCTTGCGCGCAAGTGTTATTGATAAATGAAAACATTAGAATCCATCCGGCGCTCCACTTCAGAGTTAACGCGCGCCTTGACATGACGCTCCGACACGTCTTTGAGTCCGCAGCACGCGTTCGCCCGCGCCGCGCTGGATACATGTTGCGCCGTAGTCCCGGTTTCCCCAAAGCGATGCGAGACACCGAGCGCGTCGCTCCCGTGCGTCCAAGACCAGCGCTTAATAAGGAGGAGTCTATAAATCAGTCTGTACGGGTTAGGCAACAATAAACTGCAGCAAAGTCCGAAGAAGCAAAGTTTAAGAACTGTATAAACAGCACGACTTCAAAAGGCAATCATTTTATTCTTTTGTTAATTATTTTGATTATTTAGTTTAGATTCGTTACAAAAATAAAAAATAAAAGTTAGGCAAAAAGAATTGTTTAATCTCAGAAACCTTTCTGAACTGGGTTCAGATGAATTCAGTCATTTGCGTTCAAAGGAGTGAATCGATTCCGCTGCATCCCCTGCGCATCATGAAACATCTCTCAAAGTGGATGCTTTGAAAAAGACACTATAAAGCCACTGCTGGAGAAAAGTAACGGCTGAAGTAGTGTAGCCTCGATGAGGAAATATTCCGTCCAGTATCTTGGATGTATTCCCCCCAAAAATGCCGTGTCCGTATCCTCTCAGTACAGCGAGCAACAATGTATGAGTGCCTGATAACTCCAGACTGAAGCGGAGCTCCTTCACTGCGGGATGTCGCCACCACGCGGCGGACAGGAGAACTACATCTTCCTATTACGACGTATTTATGTTCAAAATAGTTACAGCCAGGATCATTCAAAGTTTAGACGTTCATACTGCGGCGAGACCATGTTTAGGAAAATGTCAAGGGTTTATAACTCGCTGCGAGCTCTGCTTATCTATGAACGTTTTATTAATTGATAATTAGTTCAAGCTGTCCACAATTTCCCACTGGATGCTAGTATTATAACTTCACAGTGCAAGTTCTCTGCCAAGAGAGCACAGACTCCTAGAGCAACATTATTATTAGTCTCTCTCTCTCTCTCTCTCTCTCTCTCTCTCTCTCTCTCTCTCTCTCTCTCTCTCTCTCTCTCTCTTTCTCTCTCCCTGAGACCGCAGGCTCAGTGTAAGCTTTGATCCTGAGGACACAAATCTGGTTTTAAATTCCGAACAGATCCACAGACTACTGCACTCGTTACCCAAGCATGCTATGACTGCACAACTGTTCAAGTTACATCCTGAAACCGCATCCATTCCCACACTGAGCAGGAGGCAAAAATCTAAATGATATCTCACATTCTAAATATAAGCATATGGGGTGTTGCTTTACCAAATGTGCTTCAGTCCTTAAACTCAGAGCATGGTGAGATGGCAAAGATGATGATGGGGGTGATAATGATAGTCAGTGAAGATTGTGATAGTGGCAGTAGTGACAAAACTGGTGATGATGATGATGTTGGTGGTGGTAATAAAGACTCTGCTGGCAATGATAGTTGTGGTGGTGGTGATGGTGGTGATCCTGACAGTGTTGAGGATGTTAGTGTGGTAATGATAGTGGTAATGTTGATACTGTTAGTGATGATAATGGTAGTATTGGTGGTGGTGATGATGATGATGATGATGGTAATGATGATAGAGACTGATTTAGATTATGTTATACTGCTAGTGATGATAGATGTGATGGTGGTAATCATGATAGTGTTCATGTTGATGTGGTAATGATAGTGGTTATGATAATACTTTTGGTTATGATGATAGGTGCATTGATTTTGATAGCACTGGTGCTGATGATGATGGTAATAATGATAGTGACTGATTATGTTGACGGTGGTAATGATAGTGGTGGTGGTAATGAAGATACTGCTGGTGATGATGATAGTTGTGGTGGTGATGATGGTGGTAATGATGGTGCAGATGCAAATGATGGTGGTGCTAGTGATAATGTTTAAAAAACATTCTGAATACTGGGGAGCTTGTCTGGAGGCATGTTATTTACATATTTAATTATACTTTGTAAACACTGTTTTAAGAAATGCTATATAAATAAAGCTTTACTTATTAGTGCTGTTGTGAAGGGGAGGGGAGGGGGGGAGATAATGGATAGGGGGGGGAACGGGGGGGAGGGGGGGGGAAGGGGGGAGGGACGGGGGATGGGGGGGGAAGGGGGGGATAGGGGGATGGGAGGGGGAAGGTGGAGGGGATAGGAGGGGGGGGATGTGGGGGATGGCGGCGGAGGGGGGGATGAGGGGGGGGGCTGTGGGATAGTGGGGTGGGGGGGGGGGATAGGGGGTAGGGGGGGGCCGGGTGGGGCGGGGGATGGGGGGGGGGGGAAATGATGAGGGGGGGGGGGAGGGAGTGGGGAGGGGCGGTGGGAGGGGGGGGGGGGGATAGGGGGGGCTAGAGGGAAGTGGGAGGGGAGGGGGAGGCGGCGGGATGGTGGGGGAGGGGGTGAGGGGGGGGGGGGGGGGATGGGGGAGGGGGGGGGGATGGGCAAGGGGGGGGGGGGAGATAGGGGAGGATAATTGGGAGGGAGGGGGGGGAGGGGGGAGGGGGGGAGGGGATAATAGGGGGGGGGGGGGGATGCATCGGGGAGGGGGAGGGATAATGGGGGAGGGATGGGCAATAGGGGGTGGGCGAGGGGATAAGGGGAGAGGGGGGGGGGATGGATAGGGGGGGGGAGGGGGAGCGGGATGGGGAGGAGGTGTAAGGGAGGGATATGGGGGGGGGATAAGGGGGGGGGATCGGGGCGGGGGGATAATGATAATGAAGATTGAGATGATGACAGTGTGAACATGATGGTCATGATGCCAATTGATTATATTGATGAATAAGGCTGATTGTGATTAATTAAAACATGAAATATATATAAATATATATTCCTCAGCCCTCAGGGGATCCACCTCTGAGTAAACATGTGCATGCTCAACAGATTGCCTATGGTTTTTAATTAAGAATCATTCACTACTTAATATGATTAACATTTGGGCTGGGGCAGAAGGAGAACAGAAACCAAATAAACCTCATGAGTGATGCTGACCTGGGCCTTGAAATGTTGACTGCGAAGGTGGATGAGGCAGAAGTGAACCATATTGATTAACACACACAATGCTGAACTGCAGCTTTCAAGAAAAGCATTTCTGCATTAATGAAGGAACAGAGATTTCTCGGCATGTGGGACTAGTCCACGCTGTCGTGCTCTCCTGACGTCTCGTCAGAACCGCATCGCCTCAGCAGCATGGTTCCTGCGCTTGATGGAGCCACGTCGAGCTGCGTTTCTCATGGCCTGTTTTAATGATGCTCAGATGATGAGACTCGCAGGCTGGGTGGCAGCTTTTCGCTCCCAGTCTGATGCAGACGCAAATTGCGCCTGTCTTGCCGTTATTATCCTGCTGTGCACTGCACCCAGGTAGACATGGCAGGTGAAAAGAAACACTAGTTAACTGGCAGGGGGAATAAGTCCTGCACCATGTCTTGCTGTATGTGTTCTGTTTGACTTAGAATAGTACAGATAGATGAATAAATTCATACAGCAATGGGGCAGGTGGTATTACCAAATTTGTACATCATGCTATGAGAAACTAAGCTTTTTTCCCTGGACATTCAAAGAAAAATGGTGTGTATACTGAAAAACGGTGTATATATGTAATAACTATGACCTTTTTAAGCTTTGTTGTTCTATTGTGACTATTTGGATAAATCCTTCAATTAAATACATTATAAGGGACAGATATACATCCTCTCATTTGGTTTTAAATATTGTCAACTATTAAGTTCACTACTATGAATGGGAGACTACCATGTTCACTACTATAAATGGTACATACAAAGTAAAAAGCAAAGTACAATATGGCTAAATGTGGGACTGGACCAACCTGAAATTTTAACACTATTTGTGACCCTGGACCACAAAATATTTTTAAATATTTAAATATTTTTAGCAAAAGCCAAAAAAAAAACATTGTATGGGTCAAAATTATCGATTTTTCTTTTATGCCAAAAATCATTAGGGTATTAAGTAAAGATCATGTTCCATGATGATATTTTGTAAATTTCCTACAGTAAATATATTAAAACTTAATTTTTGATTAGTAATATGCATTGCTAAGAACTTCATGAATATGGAACAGTGTAACATACTTCAATACAACCAGGAAAGATGGCAAACATTACAACTTAAATACAAGACTATAGTTTAAAAAAAAAAAAAAGAACAACACCAATGACAGAACAGAACTACTAAACAAGAAAATGACTGTGAACCAATGAGAAGACCAAATAATAAACTCATAAAAAGTTTTCTGTTTTTACTTGAAAACTGTGGTGTGTAACCATAGATATGTATAGGTAGATTCCTTATTAGCGGCTGTTTTCATGGGCTTTTTATGAACTTTTTGTGAATATCTATATCTACAATAGACTTTAGCAGATGATTTTGATAAACTAACGCAATACAACAAGATGAAGCCATTAGCTAACATGACAGTTTTAAAACTTGTAATACTGAGTTAATAGTAGGGCTGGGTAAGTTAACGCGTTAACGCATTAATTGATTAACGCCGACAATTATTTTAACGCGCATTAACACAGTTTTTTTATTATTATGAAAGTCCGTTATTCACTGGCTCTGAATACACATACAGACAAACCATGGGTCACAGGAGGGGTGAGATGTTGATCAGTACTGGCTTGGGATGAGCGTCATCACACGTCTCAACCAATGAGAGCATTTGGGGAGGGCCTAAGACTGCAGCAGCGCTCACATGAATGCCCCCAATCAAATTATTTAGGCTAAGCATCAACATTCACAAACCACTGTGCACTGTTATTTTTAACAGAAAAGAAGGCAATATGCTCATAATCACAACTTCATAAGTAGGAAATAGGAAGTTTCCGATAGCACTTGATGGACCCAAAAAAAGAAGCAGAGAAGCGCTCTCGCTCAGCACAGTGGAGTGCATCGTTTTGTTAACTTTGTGGTTTATTATTTTGAGTCGTTTGGGACACAGTGACACGGCCCTCTCACAATATATATATACGAAATCTACCACTCTTGCTGTTCAGAAATGTTCACGCAATCATGCAGCACGTATCAGAAGTTCCGCGCTCCGGCGCGGTTAGCGCTCACACTCACTGATCTATATATAACAACCGCGCTCTGGCCCACCTCTTCCAACCGAGCTAGGGATGGCTAAACGAGCCATGCCCGGTTAAGAATGCCTAGTGTGAGTACACCCTTATTCTTCCGCATCCCACACACACAAGTGTCACACCCGCGCCCACGCCCGCACTCGCCCATCAAGTGTTGTCCCGCGCCGCACGTGCTGTGGAGGTCCCGCGTAGTTGCAGGTCATAAGGTGCCTGTTATAATGTTATGATGGATGCTCTTGACTCTGAGCATAACTTGTTTTTCTATAACAAACTACAAAATATTTTCTATAAAAATGTTAATGCCTTGGCAGTGGCAAATAGCTTTGGTTTTGTATTTAATTTGATTGCATTAATGTTATAAGTTGAGTTTTACAAGAAATATTTTAACTGCTACTATGTAAAAGGAATACTGCTGTAAAAAAAGCACCTTATTTGTTTAAAGTGTTTTCAAACCAAATGTAATTGCACTTTTGTTCATATAGCAGTACTTTTAAATGAAAAAGTGCACATTACACTACTTTTGAATGCATTATTGAATTTTGTGCATAATTGCTATTAATCGCGATTAATCGCAGACAATCATGCGATTAATTGCTATTAAAAATATTTAATCTTTGCCCAGCACTGGTTAATAGATATTTAAAACACAAACCAACACATTCTCACCGTGAAAGTTTATCCCATTAATTCTGCCGTTTTTTACAACCAGAGGCTGCACAAAGTTGGGGCTTGGAAAATTAATAGATTTTTTTTCTGTGAATTATGACACAATGACCATTCCAAGATGGCGGATGTGTCAACGTGTCTGGAACTGTCGAATGTGGCACCTATACATATATATGGTGTAAACGCCTCTTATGATGATGAAGAATTACAAAACAAAAAAAGACAGTACTTTAACTTGGAACATGAAATATGAACAAAACTCCAGACAGATGTGACAGGACAGTTCATGCAAGATTTTGCTGCTGATTTGAAATATGTTATTGAAATATGTGTTTTTGAAATTTCTGTATTTTTAGAGTTGGTTTGGCTGAAATAGCTTCCCGCAGGTGTTTTTCCTTGAATAGGACTGAATACACACACACACACACAGGTTTGTTTTTATGGTTTATGGGGACTCTCCATAGGCGTAATGGTTTTTACACTATACAAACCGTATTTTCTATTGCCCTACACCAACCCTACCCCTAAACCTACCCCTCACAGGAAACTTTCTGCATTTTTAGATTTTCAAAAAAACTCATTCTGAATTATTTATAAGCCTTTTGAATTACGGGGACACTGAAAATGTCCTCATAAATCACTTTCTCGTTGTAATACCTATGTCATACCCATGTTATTATACAAATTTGTGTCCTTATAAACCACATAAACATGCACACACACAAACCAAAGCTAAATCTCTTCCACGCTGTCACATTTCTGCCACTGCATAGAATACAGTCCTACCATCTAGCCCTACTCCATACTTTCGTTGGATGTTTTCATTTCATTGTGGCTTGTTTCAATGTAGTCATAGTGCATCACACAACATTGTGCTCATTGTGTTTAGCCTAGTCTTCAGCTGATCACACACACTAGTCATTAATCACTAGGGATTATGTGACACATGCAGCATAAGGTGCTTCAAACAAAGAAATATTCGAAACGGCGCGCAAGATCATTTATCAACAATGCAGACTCTCTTTCGGTTTATCACTGAAACACATGTCACATTTTTCATTCTGAATCTGAAGCAGACCCTTCTCCCTGTTTAATATTTCCCATGGAACTAAAGCCTAGAGGAAAACGCATAGCCATGAGCCTGTATGTAGTGACAGCTCTATACCGCAATGTCAAGCAAACTTTCAGGAATGCCAATCTGACCTGCCTATTAACCGCAGAGCGAGAATACAAATCAAGCCACATAATATGACCCGCTAGCCAACATGCTATTTCTCGGCTTCGTCTCAATCTTTCGCCTGTCAAACCGTAGCACTGTCATTCCATCCCGAGAAAAACCGTATCGCATTTTTTCCACTCCTCCTCCGCACTAGATAGAAACGAACAGAAACGGAATAGCTTAATTTCATTCGGCTTCAAATCGCACACTGGCTCAGACTGGGAAATTAGGGATACAATACGGTGCCTTGCGCATTGAGTCTGATTGGCAGTGTTTGGTGCTCGACAGGATCCCGTAGGCTTTTGTGATGCTCTGGATTGGAGGCTCATTAGAGCTGGGGCTCTGTGGTTTGCCTCTCACCATGGCTACTATCCTAATTTGACACACGTTCCTTTTGATAAGCCCCTTCTCCTGAGAGTGTCTTCACCACATGTCCACTGGTACACACACACACACACACACACACACACACACATACATACATGCACACAATTATATGATATCACAGCATTACTCTTGCTAAGCTGCTGTTAAACAGGATGTCTAGCTGGGAAAATCTGATTTCCCCTTGGAGAGAAATCATCCTTCACAGACACAGCCCCATCCCTGAAACACTTTTAAAGCCAAGCAGATTGAAAGATGAAAAATGCTACCTCTCTGGGATAAAAAAATCCTCAAGTGCAGCTCAGACCATGTAATATGTATCGTTCCAGATACATATTTCTACTTCTCAGTTGAGCTAACAAAAGTGACCAGTTCTGCCCTGCGGACTCATTCCCAAATCTTTATTAAACCTAGAATCTAGATACCTTTTTCACCAGTGTACCTGCAACATCTAGACTCGAAAGTTTTTCTTCTGTTTTGTGATGTACATCTGTGTGAAACAGCTTTTAAAAAAAGAAGGGGAAAAAAAGTTGGGCGGGGATTTGATCTGAATGTGGTCTTGGTATGAAGGCAGATCTGAATGCAAGCTTTGAAATCGAACTTTCACCAGGACTCCAAGCGATTCCTGTCATTCTGATAAAAATTACATTAAGACACTGAAATTCATTTCCACACAAACTTGTGTACATATCAACGTGGGGAGTTGATTCTTGATGATGTTTTCAAACAACATGGCTTGCCACGGTGGTCCTAGCATTTTACTAGTTAAGCCTACACTGGAAGAGCATCGGTTTTGTTGCGTAAAATGGTGGTGAGCATCAGGCTTGTTGTGTGCGTTTTGCTTTCAGAACTGGAAAGGGTCCTAGAAAGGGCATCTGATAGTTTGATGTCTAAAGAGTGGAGGCAAATTACCAGTAAGACAGCAAGAGGGGTTCTTGTGCATCTGCCCAAAGAGGGCACTCAGACAGATGTGGAAAACTAAAAAGGGCACATGTCAACCCCTTGAATAAATAAACATTCAATGCACAGAGATTTACATGAACCACAACAGCAATTTCAAATGATCCCAATCGGCGGTGCTGGTGCACATTGTCACCCCACAAGCAGCCTAACGTCTGGAAAAGCAACTTATTCACAAAGAGATACGAGAAAGCAAAGAGGGTTTGAATGTATGGTGATAAAACTGTCTCTCTGTGTTATGGTTGCAAGGAGACCTTTAGTTTCAAAGGCACTCTCTGAAATCTCGGGTCTATAAATATGACACTGGTTGGCATAGTTTAGCTATTTCATCATAACTGTACCGGAATGTTCTTAAACTCAGCATGAAATCAAAATGGACCCTATTTACTTTCCTTATGCACATTCCTCGTCTTATTGTGCATGATTCATTGGTGCATGTCATTCCAACGAAAACATAAAAAGGCTGTCTTTATAGTCTTTTATCAAAATGTAATAGCTTGCCAAGCCACTGAAATGGCTTTCTTTTTTGGTTGACGTCACAAACCCCTTACTTTTTCCCCAACAGCCTGACTCCATTCTGGTGTGTAACAACTGCATTTCACTATCCAATCAGTTCACAGTGGATAATCTCATGTCCTGCCTCACTTTTTTGTGGAATGACCTGTTTTGCTTGGGAATAAATTAGATTATGGAAATAAAATAAAAGGTTTCATACTGACTGTGAATATATGGTTTTATTTTCAATATGGTAAAGTAAACAAAGTTTGTTTTGTATTAATTAATAGTATATTTGACAAGTGTTTCAAATGACATACTCTAACTTGAGATGAAGACTTCTTCAACCATATCAGAAGACTGTTGGTGTTTTTTTTTTCATAAAGAGTGTCACCCAAGAGTTTCAGTTGGGGAATAAATTATTATTAGTATTTTAATCATGACAACCAGATACACAGACACACTGTTGTGAGCATGTAAGATATGCTGTTGCTGCATGAAGAGACAGTGGAGCTGGGGGAGGTGGAGGGTTTCAGAGGCCAATCAGCTTGTGCCAGCAGACTAGCAGACTGCATGTAAAGGACCTATCAGCCTACGCCATATAGAGTTTCATGACTGAACAATATATTTCTACAGTGGCAACAGTAACCAATAACTTTGGATTTTATTTGATGCTGCATACATTCCAATAAGTGTCAGTATACAGTCAAAGACTGTACCATACCAGCCAGAGAAACACACACCTTGAAAAAAACAAATGAACTGTGGAGGAGTATATTTAAAAAGTTATGAATGCCAACTGTTAGTTTCTGTGTTCTGCTGTGGAATCGCTGTAGGAACTGAAGTCAACAGCATATTCAATCATGCTGCTCTAGCCTCTAAAGGAAGACACAGCCCTGTAATGATGTCACACATATCCCTTCTTTATATTTTATTACTTTCACTACTCTCTATGCCAGCCTCCCCCATCATTTCTCCCTCATTTCACTGGAGTCAGTTGCAGGTATATTGCCAAGCGCAAAGTGTCGGCGAGCATGTTCACTGAAGGATACTGCAGATACGCCCTCAAGGGAGTCATTGCATTACCTTCAGCTATTTTCCAGAGAAAGTGGTACGCAATATATACTTTTTTTCTGTTGTTGTTATTTGTTTTTCATGATCTCTGTTTTCTGTTCTCTGCTATATCATCCTCTCTCTCTCTAGCTCTCTGAGCCTCAGCTGTCAGCAGTGTTGCCGTTTGAAGTTCCTCTCTTCTTGGTTGTTGATGCTGAAAGTGGGTATCCAGTGGGAGATGGAAAGGAGAAAGAACACTGCCTCCTTTATAACTCTTGTAGTTTTTTATGTATCCCTTGTCAAGATAAACAGTGGAAAATTAGAGGCTAGAGCCTCATGTAGCTTAGCAAAATGTGCACCCTGTTGAAGGAAATCAGGCTTTCCATTCAGAGTCTACTCAGAATCAGTTTTATTTGATTACAGGGGAAAGCCATTGTGCTTTCTTCTGAAATGTCAATATGCACCTGTTTTATATGTTGCTTTCAAGTTTTGTAGCATGCAAGTTGATGTCAAACGACTTTAAACACCTCCTCAGAAAGTTAGTTCTGAGGAAAAGGTCTAGCATAATTTCTTTGCAGATGCCCCTTGGTTTAATTTTGAGTTACATTTAAATCGATGCCTTTTAAAATGTGTCTCAAGTACCCAAACACTTTTCGAGTCCGCTGTACGTGTGTTTATTTTATTATTTCAAAACTCATTAGCAGTCCTTTCAAGAAAGCACCACAGCAGGACCTGAAATTATGTAGCAAACTGTCATGGCTATTTTAAACCCTGTATAATTAGCGTAGCTCTGGCTAGAGAGATTGCAGCTCAAAGAGCAGCTTTGGATTTGCTTTTTTGACATGGTCAGATAACAGGTATTAAACGAACTTGAGCGCTCTGTCACAAACGTGGCCTCTGTGAGAATTCGAGTTTCGGTGTGTCACTCAATCTCTAATGCAACCATCAGGATTTCATCACGACTGAAGTCAATGGGAAAAACGTCTCGGGTTACTTATGTAACAATGGTTCCCTGAGTAGGGAACAAGACACTACGTCCTCCAGGGGTCGCTATGGGGAACGCCTCGTCGTGACCCGTGTCTGAAGCCTACATTGAAAAAACACCAACTTGTTTGGCCGGCGACAGCCATGACGTCACTACCGTCGCAACTAGTACAAAATAGGCGCCGGTAGCGCACATCATCACTTCTTCGTCTGAAGCTTGTGTCCACAGCATGGCAAGAAACCTAGAGGACGCAGTGTCCCTACTCAGGGAACCATGGTTACATAAGTAACCCGAGACGTCCTTGCGTGGAACTTTTTTTTTTTTTTGAAACTGGTCCTCTAGGGGTCGCTATGGGGGAACGGTATACCCATGCCACCATCCTGAGGGGAGTGCAAGCCAGAACCATGGCGAGCCACTAAGTACCAACTACACCATATCGCTATGGGAGTTGCCCCTGTCTGGACTTAGACTGCTGTCAGTGACATTACTCCCGACGGCCAGAAGCCTAGGCTGCCAAGGGACATTACTAGCGCCTCACAGTGCTTTGCACGTCCCACTGGGACAAGATTGGTAGTAGAACCCAGGCTACCAATAGTCTACCACGGGAATCAGTCTCTCGAGATTGACCTCTGGTGTAATGAGGGCGGCTGGCTCGGTGCCCAGAACTGCGGGACGCCAGGGGCCACCATAAACAGGCTGTGTCCAAAGAAGCCTCCTCGGAGGTGGCGCCAGGGCCTAGAATCCTGAAGGATTCCTTTACGGGAATACGACCAAGAGCCTACTTATTGGATCAATTACTAGTCTTGGCCTGTCACTCAGGGCTACCTCACTTTGCGGAAGGACCTGTCTCAACAGGCCTCTAGTGGAAAAACCCTGTCAGAGCAGGTATTCGAGGATACCATGAGGAGTGGGTCCCAGGCGGAACCGGGGTTTTAGACCACTCAGAAAAAGAGAACGAAGCTGTGCGCGTAACTCTTACCATATAGGATTTTAGAGAAGTGGGCAAAGTAGAACGTGCGCACTTACCACTTTCGTGGAATTTTAGAAAAGTGGGCAAAGATACCGTGCCCACTTACCACCATGTGGATTTTAGAATGTCCATATGTAGATGGATACAACCGTTCTAGGGGGTTCTCGTGGCACTTCTGGAGGGCAGCCTATAGATGGAGCTCTGAGTAGTCATCAGTCTCACCTACGGCTATCACGCTGGCGTGGCTAGCCGCGAACCTGTAGCTGAGGGAGCAGACATCCATTCAGCGGGAGCTCGACCTACAGCACGTTCCATTGGTGGAACAGCTAGCAGTTATCAGCTGGGGGAGCAACACGCCCAGTTCTCACCGAGAAGGGGACTCGACCCGCAGCACGTTCCAGCTAGCGGAACTAGCTAGTAACAATCTCGGCGTGGGAACCCACGCCTGGTCCTCAGACGCCCAGGGGGCTCGACCCTATCTACTAATGCCGGGTTTCCCCGGCTGGCAGTAGCTCATTCTAGCTGGGGGAGCTCAACCCACCTCTCACCGAGAGGGGGGGCCCCCAACCAGCAGCCTGATTAAAAAACCAGAGGGGAAGCATACTGCAGGCTAGCCACATCGCCAACACATCAGGGAGGCGGAGGACGGCCCAAAACTACTGATGCAGCTGGTACGAGGTCTTTCTGGAAGACAGCGAGCTCAAGCCTCTCATTGACAGAGGCACCTCCGTTTTTCCTCAGCTGAGGAATACTGTCCCCATTCTAGGTGACCCTTTCCTGAAAGGGGAGCAGTGCTAAACATTACCACGAGGACAGCCCATGGAGCGAGGGATTCAACTCCTCGGAGAGGATCCTGCTCGTCAGACGACACCCTCTTAGTACCCCTTGATATCGAGGGGGGCAGTGCCTTCTGAGTGCGTCGATCGAGACACACTGGTTGAGAGGAGCCCAGGAAATCGGGGCCAAACCCTCTCGAAACAGGGAACGAAGTCTGAAACGCGTAACCCTCACCATACAGGATTTTAGAGAGGGGGGCAAAGAAGAACGTGCGCACCTACCACATTCGTGGGATTTTAGAGAAGTGGCAAAGCATAACGTGCACACCTACCACCTAGGTGGAATTTTAGACGGGTGGCAAAGCTTAACGTGCCCACCCACCACTTACGTGGATTTTAGAAAAGCGGCAAAGGATAACGTGCACACTTACCACTCGCGTGGATTTTAGAAGGTGCGCAAAGAGCACTCTTAGGGTTCTATTGTCACCCGGACACAATGGCCGGTCGGGAACAGCAGCTCCAACACCCTCCTCAGAGGTGAGGGGAGTGATGTCTCCAAGGTGTGTCGACCAAGACACACTATTTAAGTGGAACCCAGGGTACCGGGGTGTTACCCCACTCTGAAACAAAGGAAACGAAGACAGCACGCGTAACCCTTACCTGCACAGGATTTTAGAGAAATGGGCAAATAATCCCGTGCCCATTTACCACCTAAGTGGAATTTTAGAAGAATGGGCAACGCAAACGTGCCCATCTACCAGCTATGTGGATTTTAGAGAAATGCGCACAGCCTCATGTGCACATCCCCAACTCACGTGGTATTTGGAGAGATTTCTTTGCAAAGCCTGCTTCACGTGGACACTTATCATCTTATCTGGAATTTAAGTTCATGGAGACCCGACCATATCGGCCTGCCGGAAGAGGCCGGCTCGCACATCTCAGTAGTGATGGGAGCCCTGCCTAGGACAGCTTACACAGGAGGATCCTGGTGATGCCCCCGTACCTCCTGTGCCTCAGCAAGAAGGAGTACGCCGGTGGCCAGGAAGCCCCCCGGGGTGACCAGGCACTGTAGCCCCGTCCGGGTGCCTTGCAGCGTAGCACGGGGGCCTGATGTTCACGAAGGATCCCGCAAGGAGCCCGTAATCGGCCGCAGGATCCAGGAGGTATGAAGCCGAAGCCCGGCTTTTCTTACAGTCTGGATATATGTCGACGAGTGACACGCCTACTGCAAGTAGAGCACCTGGCTTCTAAGCCCAGCAACTGCACCTCATCGAGGGCGTCTAGCAAGTGACAGAAACGTACAGGTCCCGGGAAACACTACAAGGAACTATAGAAGGTTACACACACACAGCCATCTCAGTCTGTCCTCGATATACAGATATCATGATATTTGGATCGTACTCACCCCATGACCTCTTGAGCGGAGCTCTGCTCCGAGGTCGTTTGACCGATAATCCGACTGCAGGAAACTTTAATAAGTACACATGACCACATCAGTCTTCAGTAGTATACACTCCATGACCTATATCAACTCACCCACCACGAGACGTATGCCGGGGCTCTGTCGGGGATTTTTGACGGACAATAAGTCATGGGTTACTATGATCGAGACATAGAAACCACCAACACATCATGGGACAGTAGGCGACTGTTTGAAAAGGTTTTACAAGAACCTCGGGCAGTGGAGATGGTGGTCATAACAGGGGAATTTGGAAAAAGGGGAGGACAGGGTAGATGTTTGCACCCTCCGCGGGAGAGCGTGAATACATAAGTATTACTCTGACCCGGACGAAAGCGCTGGCGCCTCGCCCAGGTCTCACCCTCGGGTTTCGCCTCCATTTTTTTTTCCCCCCCCCCCCCCCCCCCCCCCCCCCCCCCCCCTCTTTGAACCCACGATACTTCCTACCCCCACCCACAGGTGGGGGCGGGGCGCGAGTCGCGACACTAGCCCTCTGTGCCCGTCTCTGACCCTCAGACAGAGACGGGCCAGGACCCCTGGTTTGTTCGGGCTCAGACCTGGGCCTTCGTGGTATGAAGGATTTGAACGCTGCTGAGCGCGACTTCGACTCCCTGAACTTGTCGACCACCGTCTCAACGGAGGTGCCAAACAGTTCAGAGGGCGACACCGGGGCATCGAGAAGAAAGCCCCTTTCTTTCTCCCCGATGTCCGCCAAATTCACCCACAACTGCCGCTTCGTCACCACCATAGCAGCCATCGCTCTGCCCATGGCCGAGGCTGCCTGCTTAGTAGCCCGGAGGGCCAAGTCTGTGGTGCGCCGCAGCTCAGCCGTTCCGGCAGAGGAAAGGCCCTTCCCCTCATCCAGGTCCTTCAGCAGGTCAGCCTGATAGGCCTGAAGCACCGCCATAGTGTGCAACGAGGCCACAGCCTGACCTGCCGCTGCGTACGCCTTGCCGTTCGTGCGAGATGTGGCTTGAAGGGGCACGGATGGCAAGGAGGGAGTGTGAGGGCTGAGTCTCCCCAGAGGAGAGATAGCTGGCGTAGCGCTCTTCCACAGGGGGCAGGTAATCCCATAGCCGCTTTCGCGCATCGCCTCGATATTCGCATAACTGGTATGCTGAAAGCGATGGATGCGTGAGGAAAACGGCTTATTCCATTCCTTCTCGATCTCAGTATGGAGTTCAGGAAGGAAAGGAAGGCTCACTTGGGCTGGAGGTCTATGGTCAGAGAGATAACGTTCGTCGAGGCGACCTCGCGACGTCACCTCCTTGGCTCGTTTCCACGGTAATTCGAGCCTTGCCGTGGCCCGATCCATCACCTCTAACAGCTCATCATACGCAGGGCAGGTGGATTGGGAAAGCTCAGCCTCAGCTTCTTCACTCTCCACATCCATTTCCTGCTCTTGTTGGGCTGGGCCCAACTGAGCACTGGCCCCTGGATCAGATGATATCAGAGAGAGGATATCATCGTCCAGTGGCTGTCTCTCGCCCGACACCGATACGCGGAAGAGGGAAACCCCCCCTTCAGCCTCATCGGCTAGGCCCACCTGAGATCCCCACGAGCTCATTCTCCTCCGTGCCTCAGCAGCGGCGGGTCCTGAACCGCGGGAAACAGATGGTTGTCCCTCTCCACTCGAGAAGAGAGACAAACGAGAACGGAGCTTTTACAGCGAAAAGCTCTCACAATGCACGCAGATTTCCTCCTCGAAGACATCGCGTGCGTGCTCATCGCCCAAACAAACAACACATAGATCATGTGTGTCATCTATTGTCAAATAGCGATGACACGGATGCACACAATTTCTAAATGCTCTGCTAGTGCTCGCCATAGTAGGAAAAGAAATACTCTTACTGTGCTTTTGGAATGCACGCTTCAAACAGAACGGTCAGTGAAGACGAAGAAGTGATGATGTGCGCTACCGGCGCCTATTTTGTACTAGTGGCGACGGTAGTGACGTCATGGCTGTCGCCGGCCAAACAAGTTGGTGTTTTTTCAATGTAGGCTTCAGACACGGGTCACGACGAGGCGTTCCCCATAGCGACCCCTAGAGGACGCAGTTCGAAGTTCCACGAAAGGGAACAGTATTAGACAAAAAAATCTGACTTTGACATTTTGCTCAATACTCAACAGTCAAAATATATCGTATAATTCACAGAAACGTCTCGGGTTACTTGTGTAAACATGGTTCCCTGAGGGGAACGAGACACGGCGTCCTCTAGGGGTCGCTATGGGGAACGCCTCGTCGTGGCCCGTGTCTGAAGCCCTCCCTTTCCCCCCCCCCTTTCCCCTTCCTTTCTCTTTTCTCCCTTCTTTCCTTCTCTCCCCTCTTCTCCCCCTCCCTCCTTTTTTCCCTTCCCCCCCCCCCCTCCCTTTCTATCTCCCTTCTCCCCCTTTCCTTTCTTTCCCCCTTTTTTCCCCCCTCCCCCCCCCCCCCCCCCCCTCCCCCCCCCTTCTCTTCCCCCCCCCCCCCCCTTCTTCCCTTTTCCCCCCCCCCCCCCCTCTCCTTCTCCTCCTCCTGCCCTGTCTCCCCCTCATCTTTCCTTTCCTCCCTTTTCCTTTTTTTTTCACTCCTCTTGTTCTTCCCCCCCTTTCTTTCCTTCCTTCTTCGCCTTTTTTTCTCCCTTTTCTTTTCTTTCTTTCTTTTCCCTCCCCTTTCCTCCTCCTTTATCCTTCCCCTTCCCCCACCCCCCCCCCCGCCCCTTTTTCACTCCCCCCCTTTCCCTTCCCCCCTTCCCTCCCCCTCCCCTTCTTCCCCCACCTTTCTTTTTTTCCCTCCCCTCCTTCCCCCCTTCTCCCCCCCCCTTCCCTCTCCCCCTCTCCCTCCTTCCCCTCCCCTCTTTTTTCCCTCCTCCTCCTCCCCTTTTCCACCCCCTTTTTCTTCTTTTTTCCTCCCCTTCCCCTTTTTCCTCTCCCCCCCCTCTCCCCCCCTCTTCCCCATCCCCTTCCCTTTTCTCTTTCCTTTTTCTTTTCTTCTCTCCCTCTTTTCTTCCCCTCTCCACCCCTTCTTCTTTCCCCCCCCTATCCCCCCTTTTCTTTTTTTTCCCACACCCTTTTCTTCTGAATAAAAATAAATATACACACACCCAAAAACCACACCTTTTGTCTCTCCTTGGCACATTGGCGCACCAGCCAGACCGTCACCTACCGTCGCAACCATATGACACAAACATATTGGCTGACATCCCCGGTACCGCCGCACCCACCAAAACACCGCATCACCTTCTTCTCTGAAGCCTTGTGTCTACGCAGCCACATCCCGCCGCACCAAAAGCTACGTAGGACGCTTCGTGTTCTCGTTACCCTCAGGGAAACCCACGGCTCACATAGTATACCCGAGACGTTGCACTTTTCCGGGAATCTTAGAACTCGCCGCTCCTCTAGCGGGTCGCTATGGGCGAACGGGCATACCCAACGCTGCAATGCTGACGGCGGAGTCGCAAGCCGGGACACCAATGCCCGCGCAGCAACCCTTTATAGTACCAACTACCACCACCTATTGCCTACTGGGAGTGGCCCCTGTCCCAGGACTAGACGGATGTCAGTTGACATTACTTTTTCGACCACACATACGGCCAGAAGCCTAGGCTGCCAAGGGCCATTACTAGAGCCTCACAGTGTGCAGGTCCCACAGGGACAAGATTGGTAGTAGAACCCAGACTACCAATAGTCTACCACGGGAATCAGTCTCTCGAGATTGACCTCTGGTGTAATGAGGGCAGCTGGCTCGGTGCCCAGAACTGCGGGACGGCAGGGGCCACCGTACCAGCTGTGCCAAAAAAAGCCTCCTCGGAGGTGGCGCCAGGGCCTAGAATCATGAAGGAATCCTTCCAGGGAATACGACCAAGAGCCTACTTATTGGATCAATTACTAGTCTTGGCCTGTCACTCAGGGCTACCTCACTTTGCAGAAGGACCTGTCTCAACAGGCCTCTAAAAAGAGAACGAAGCTGTGCGTGTAACTCTTACCATATAGGATTTTAAAGAAGTGGGCAAAGTAGAACGTGCGCACTTACCACTTTCGTGGAATTTTAGAAAAGTGGGCAAAGATACCGTGCCCACTTACCACCATGTGGATTTTAGAATGTCCATAAGTAGAGGGATACAACCATTCTAGGGGGTTCTCATGGCACTTCTGGAGGGCAGCATATAGATGGAGCTCTGAGTAGTCATCAGACTCACCTACGGCTATCACGCTGGCGTGACTAGCCGCGAACCTGTAGCTGAGGGAACAGACATCCATTCAGCGGGAGCTCGAACTACAGCATGTTCCATTGGTGGAACAGCTAGCAGTTATCAGCTGGGGGAGCAACACGCCCAGTTCTCACCGAGAAGGGGACTCGACCCGCAGCACGTTCCAACTAGCGGAACCAGCTAGTAACAATTTCGGCGTGTGGAACACATGCCTGGTCCTCAGACGCACAAGGGGCTCGACCCTTACCAATGCCGGGCTTACCCCGGCTGGCAGTAGCTCATTCTAGCTGGGGGAGCCCAACCCACCTCTCACCGAGAGGGGGGGCCCCAACCAGCAGCATGATTAAAAATCAAAGGGGTAGCATACTGCAGGCTAGCCACACCGCCAGCGCATCAGGGAGGCGGAGGAAGGCCCAAACCTACTGATGCAGCTGGTTCGAGGTCTTTCTGGAAGACAGCGAGCTCAAGCCTCTCATGAAAGAGGCACCTCCGTTTTTCCTCAGCGGAGGAATACTGTTCCCATTCCAGGTGACCTTTCCTGAAACGGAGAGACCAGTGCTCCAAAAATTCACATTAACGAGGACAAAAAAAAGGGGGGGCCCATGGACCGAGGGATGTAACTCTGGGAGGATCAGGCTCGCCAGACGTACACCTATAGTACCCCGTGATATGAGGGGCGTGCCCTTCTGAGTGCGTCGACGAGATCACTGGTGAGAGGAGCCACGGAAACGGCGGCCCATCACCCTCTCAGAATTACAGGGACGAAGTCGAAAAACGCAGTAACCTCACCCATAAGGATTTAGAGAGTTTTTTGGGCATAAGGCAAGAACGTGCCGCACCTACCACTTTCGTGGACTTGTAGGATAGTGGGCAAAGCATAGCTTTGTTGTCCACAACCTACCCCCCCCCCTAGGTGGACCACTTGTAGACGGGTGCAAAGCTAACGTGTTTTTTCCCACCCACCACATTACGGGGATTTCTTTAGAACTATTAGCCGGCACAAGGATTACAACGTCGCCACCAACCTTACCCACACTCACGGCGCATTTTAGAAGGTGAGCAATGAGTAACTTTAGTGGTTGTCACCGGACGTGAATGGGCCGGGCGGCACGCAGCGCATGTAACCCCTCCTCAGAGGTGAGGGACGCCTGTTCCTGTTCCAGGGTGTGCTCGACCAGAACACTATTTGAGTGTGCTATACCCAGCGGTACCCTTGGCCCCGCGTTTTGTAATCCCACCTTGAAACAAACGGGACCGAAGACAGCCCACGCCGTAACCCTTCCGGCCATCAAGTTCGATCTTTACCCCGATGAACTTTTTTGGGGCAAACGTTATCCCCGCTGCCTCCCATTTTACTTCACCTTGATTCGTGGAATGCTTTAGGAAATACTGGGGCCACAATACAGTTCAATTCCACTGCCTGCCAATTACCCCGCCTACTGGTGGATTTTAGAGATTTTTCCTAAAGATGTACACAGCTTCACGTTTGCAACCATAACACCACTCACATGGTTCATTGGAGAAATGGGCAACGTCCTGACTTTACGTGGACATTTACCCATTTATTATCGGAATTCTCAGTTCATGGAACACACACCCTATCGGCCAGCCGAAGAGGCTCGTGCTCGCCATCTCAGTGGTGATGGGCAGCACTGCCTTTAGGACAGCGTAAATCCAGGATGTTTAGCCTGGTGGCAGATCCCGTACCAGTCCCGTTCGTTGCCTCAGGCAAAAGGATGGTACCGCCGGTGGTAAAGAAGCCCCTCGGGGGTGACCAGGCACTGTACCGCCCCTGTTCCGGTGTGCTTCTCTTGTCATGGTCGCACCGGGCGGCCTGAGTTCACGTAGGCCCTCCCGCACAAAACGCCCACCGCTCCTTTGTCCGGCATTATATTTGATTATCCAGGAGGCTATGAAGTCCCGCAAGCTTCGTGCCTTTCTTATTACCGTCTGGATCATACTGCTTTTGTTACTTTGCATGTCATTCTATTTCACGACTCTACAGCACATATGAGGCACCTGGCTGCTGAGCAGCAAACGGCACTCTTTTATCTGAGGGCTGTATAGCAAGGGACAAAACCGTACTAGGTTACGGCCCCAACCACACTGCTAATTACCCGAAACCTATAGTTAAGGTTATTACACAATACAACTTTAACCAGCACCCCATCTCGGTGGTGTCCTCGATCTTATGTACCCCCAGACCGATCATGTATCGAGTCTGGACTCGTTTTTACTAACCCATGACCTCTGTGAGCTGGAGCTCGCTCCGAGCGCATCGTTTGAACGGATAAATAAGCTTGCAGGTAACTTTATAAATTTTCTACCCCACATGACCACCTCAGGTCTATCCATTTCCGCTATCAAATGCCTCTACTATGCAATATGGATAATACCTCTTTCTTTTTCACCACCCCACGAGCCTTGTTGCCTAGGGCGATGTACGGGGTAATTTTTTTTTTTCTTTTTTTCCTTCCCCTTCCTTTTTTTTTTTTTTTTTTTTTTTTTTTTTTTTTTTTTGTTCTTTTTTTTTTTTTTTTTTTTTTTTTTTTTTTCTTTATTTTGTTTTTTTTCTCCTTTTTTTACCGGACCCACATCAGCAGCGCGGTTACTCATGATCTAGCCATAGATTACCACTCCAACAACAGCATGGGAACAGTAGTGAGAATGTTTGCAAAAAATTGTTTACCAGGATACCCTAGGTCAGCTGGAGATGGTCGTTCTTTCTTCTTCATAACAAGGGAATTGGAAAAAAGGGAGGACAGGGTAGATGTTGCACCCCCTGCCGCCGCCGAGATGACTTTGTGGACTAACCTAGTATTACTTTGACCTTTCGGACGAAAGCGCTGGCGCATTGCCCAGGTCTCACCCCTCGGGTTTCGCCTGATTCCCCTTGACCCACGATACTTCCTACCTCCACCCACAGGTGGAGGCGGGGCGCGAGTCGTGACACTAGCCCTCTTTGCCCGTCTCTGATCCTCAAACCAACACGGGCCAGGACCCCTGGGTTGTTCGGGCTCAGACCTGGGCCTTCGTGGTATGAAGGATTTGAACGCTACTGAGCGCGACTTCGCCTCCCTGAATTTATCGACCACCGTCTCAACGGAGGTGCCAAAAAGTTCAGAGGGCGCGACCCACCGGGGCATTCGAGAAGAAAGCCTTCTTTCTTTCCCGAAGTCGCTAAGTTCACAACACAAATGCCGCCTACCCGTCACCAACCATAGCAGCCATCGCTCTGCCATGGAGAGGGTTGCCCCTGCTTAGGAGAACGGAGGGCAAGTCCGGTGGTGCGACGGCAGATCAGCCGTTTACCAGGGGAAGGCCATGCCCCTCATCCAGTCCTTCAGAGGTCAGCATTGTATGCATGAAAGCACCGCCATGTGTGCAACGAAGACACACGCATGACCTGACGATGAGTTTATGACCTTGACGTCTGTGCGAGATGTAGTCTGAAGGTGCACGGATGGCAAGGAGGGAGTTTTGGGGGATGACGTCTCCCCCAGAGAGAGATCGCTGGCTAGCGTCTCTTCCACAGGGGGCATCATCCCATAGCCGCTTTCGCGCATCGACTCGATGTTCGCATAACTCGTATGCAGAGACTGATATATGCGTGAGGAAAACGGCCTCATCCATTCATTCTCGATCTCAGTGTGGAGATCAGGAAGGAAATGAAGGCTCACTTGAGCTGGAGGTCTACGGTCAGAGAGATAACGTTCGTCGAAGCGACCTCGCGACATCACCTCCCTGGCTCGTTTCCACGTTAATTCGAGCCTCGCCGTGGCCCGATCAATTACCTCTAGCAGCTCACCATACGCAAGGCAGGTGGACTGGGAAAGCTCAGCCTCGGCTTCTTCACTCTCCACATCCATTCCCTGCTCTTGTTGGGCTTGGCCCAACTGAGCACTGGCCCCTGGACCAGATGATAGAGAGTGTGGTATCATAGTCACCGGCGGGCTGTCTCTCGCCCGACGACGCATGCGCGGAAGAGGGCCAAAACAACCCATTCAGCCTCATAGGCTGGTCCACATGAGATTCCCCCCGAGCTCATTCTCCTCACCGTGCATCAGCCGGGCGGGTCCCGAGCCGAGGGAAACGAGGTTGTAACTCCTACCAACCGAGACAGAGGAGACAAACGAGAAAGGAGCTTTCAGCGAAAAGCGCTCACAGTGCACGCAGATTGCCCCCTCAAAGACATCGCGTGCGTGCTCCTCGCCAAAACAAACAACACATAGATCGTGTGTATCATCTGGTGTCAAATAGCGATGACACGGATGCACACACTTTCTAAATGCTCCGCTAGTGCTCGCCATAGTAGGAAAAGAAATAGTTTCTTACTTTGCTTTTGGAATGCACGCTTCAAACAGAACGGTCAGTGAAGACGAAGAAGTGATGATGTGCGCTAACGGCGCCTATTTTGTACTAGTTGCGACAGTAGTGACGTCATGGCTGTCGCCGACCAACATTTTGTTGGTGTTTTTTTAATGTATGCTCCACACACGGGTCACGACGAGGCGTTCCCCATAGCGACCCCTAGAGGACGCAGTTCGAAGTTCCACGAAAGGGAAACTGACATGACTCAATGTTTGTAAAAAATGTTAGTAAAACTACTAATACTTAAACTAAATGTATGAAGAAGTGTAATTCAAAATATCAAGATATACTATAATAGTATATAAATATCACTGCAATAATAACACTTTCACCAATGGGAATTACAAAAATAATTCCCCTGAAAATTATCCTCATTTGTCTCAATGCTTCATTTATGACAAGCAGAAATGATATGTAAATTCATAAATGTATGCTAAATTGTATTGATTTGAATATAACAATTTATATCAAAATGGTTTTACAAACTATTTAGGGTGGGGGGAAATGCCTCCTTGAGGATCGTGTCATTTTTCTTTGAAACAAAAGTTAAATGTGTCTAGAATATTATATACAGTTTTCCCATGACAATGACATAAATTATAAACCAAGTATGAAAAATGTCCAGAGTTTTCATATTATTCCATTTTTAACAAAAATTACATTTATACCACAGGTGGGGTAAAATGCAACTGCTCTGACAAAGCAATTTTCTTTATACGTTTACAGCAAAATCAGAGTACAAACAGTTTTAGCTTAAAATTAAAAAGACAACCTAAAATAACAGTAGATATGAATATTTATTAATGAACCATGTTGAAAATCACCCTATTTGAAAAACATTAGGTGTTTGTCAATTCCAAGAATCCAAAGAACCCACATAAAAAAATGCTATAGTAAATACTGTAATGTTTTTGAACCATACTATAGTAAAGAGTATTATACTGCATATATTATAGTTTTTACAACACTTTGTTAATGAATACTACAGCATACTGGAAGTATATACATAGTGAACCTGATCAATAAAGGATAATAAATCTGTACTAAAACTGTAGCTTATATACTTTAGTTTTACCTACACGACAAACTGTAGTGTAGTTTGGGAGTCATAATATAACTATAGTTGTATTCGATTAAATAGTAGTACAGTATGGGTAAAGGAATGTTTATATTAATATAGTTTGTCTATATTACCACCCCCCGCCACTATACCGACGATTTGACATACAACAAAATGCAATTCAAAAGCTTTACTTTACGTATAGAATGGGTCTATAAATTACTATTGTATTTGACTTGCGTTTCTCGTGGAGACCGGTCTTGGCCAGGCTACCTTGAAAACGAACAACAGGAAGTTAAAATGATCCAAAACAACCCGTTTACTTCACAAGCCCGTCACCCCGGTTTGCGCCAGCTTGCCAAAATGGATCTCTTAAACGGGAAGCTTTTAACAGCAAAATGTGCACCTTCCAATACGCGCCCCGACCGTAAAGTCTTGGACCATATTGTTTTTTCCCCCAATGGATGATTCTCTCAAGTCTACACTCGATGTATCCTCGATATCAAGAACACATCCGGGCACTTTCATGCACATCTCTGTACTGGGTCTTGAGTATTGGACATTGAAAGTTTGACGGTGCATTTTTAGGATTGATTGTACACCAGACACACACCATTGCGCATGCACAGCATCACTCTACCACAAACACCAGGTAATTTATTTTTTCAAATATACAAGTCATCAACATCATTTTAGTTCAACCTAATTAGTTAGATTACATTGATGGAAACAATCAACAACGTTGTGATGTGCTGTAGACTAAACTGATAACTACAGTAATTATGATAGTGGGAAGCGATCCCGTCTGGAGGTGTCTTACCCAACAGACCACGATTGAAAAAAAAATTATATAATTCTTAAAAGCATAGTTATATTTTCCTTAAATACCATGTACTCCCTAACTACATGCCTTGCTATTCTAATACATATATAATTTGGATGTTCGCAGGTAACAAGCTTTAAAACACTTTTTTCAAAACACTTTTTAACGTGAAATCTGTTTTCTCTCAAGTATGTGCTTGTGAGAGTATGTGCAGTGCTTCACAGTAAATACTTCTACATCACTCTTTTCAAAGTAGTCTATAGCAACAACAAAAATGTATCTTGACTTTATCTAGTGGTTATTTTTGAAAAAAAAAAAACGTGCCATACATAGAAGCATATGCTTATGTTTCATGAATGATGCCAAACTAATATATGATTCGTACTAATCTTGGCGAACTAACATTAATCCTATGTTCACTTTATGGAGTTTCTCATTCCTTTTCACAGCTTGCTCACTTGGGGTTCACAGGAAAATACATCAGACTATAATGTTTTAATTAAGCTTTAAATGGAACTACTGAATGAGGACCTTATAGATTTTAAGACATTATTACTGCAGTATTATTCTGTTAAGCTGCTTTGATATGCATAGCTCAGAAAAACAGGGTATCCCACTCCAAACATGCACCATTTGTCAAGTACATATACCGCTCTTTTGGCTTCTCCAACAAAGAAAGAAAGAATGGCTTACAGTATTTGCAGTTGTCTCTGCAAATTAAAATTACACACAGCAGCTTTAAAAATGCCAAACTGAGGTACAAGGCACCATCGTTTTGCTACCTACTGTTTTGAAACAGCCTTTGTGTCTGTAATACACTCAAGATGCCGTAAAACACGATTTTGAAAAAGTGCTTTTGTATTTATTTAGCTGGTCTTATTTGATTCAGTTTTATCAAGTGAAGTTCTATTTTCTATCTCGTAGCATTAGTTCTGAGGAAAGGTTCTCACATTTTAGCAAAAATCACTAAACTCTATCCTACCACATGCTAGCTACTAAAATTTTCAAAACTGAAACAGCAGCACAAGTACAAACAATCAATACCTGGTTCAATTTAATGTAATGTTAGTTCCCATGGTGAAGCTAGTTCTAGCAATCTCTGTGTTAATTAAAAGCTCCAGGCTGGAGCTGCTGTATTATGCTGTCTGCAGCCGGCGTCAGAGACCTGAGGGAAGCCATCATCTGAGAAAACACGAGCAGGTAAATCGAAAGATTTATAGCCTCCACAAACCAATGGCGACTGGCTTACAAACAACATACATTTGACTCTGGGCATTGTGGGTAACGTCATATACCGTTTCTCTGTTGTTCTTTTTTCCCCCTCTTGATATTTTAGATACTTCAAAAGGCTCCTAATGAGACATTTATTCGGCATCACATGCATATCCAGAAGACGTCACGGACCGCAAGTTACCGCTTTGATGCAATACATTGTAAAGACAGAGCAAGCTCGCTTTTGCAGGTTTAGCAAAGGGCAACTCAAATGTACCAAGCCAAGCTGTCAAATAATAATTAAGTACAGCCTATTGTGTAGCTCAGGGTCGTAAGACCCACATGCTAAGAAGAAGCCACCTTGTTGTAACGATGACCTATGATTGGCATTCTGGTGGCAGTAGTGCTGCTAAGATGTCCAGTCTATTGTTGAGTGAGTCAGTAGTTCCTGTATTATTGCATGAGAATCACAAATGTTAGACGCTAGCATGGCGGTTTATAAGTGAGAGTGATCGACGGACATAGATAGATGAACTAATGATTAGACCGCATCGCAGTATACTGCTACCTATTGGTAGTATGGCAGGTTGACGATGAGATTGTCACTGTACATTTTGACCAATTTCTGCCGATGCAATTTCGTCTAGAGTGAAGTCGGATTATGAGTGGTGTGTGTCGTGTGTATGCTGTCGCGTGCACGCTACGGACGACTATGCTGCTCGTTTCTGCAGTCCTGTTATAGAGGGCGTCGCGACTTCTGGACATGACGATACGACTGAGGAGTCCCACAGTCAGTACTACGTCTACGTGAGTGGACTGCCGCAAGACAGGCCTGTATGCTGCTCGGCATGTTATGAAGCCCGCGACAAGAGATCCCACTACACTATAAAATTTTACACTGTTCCCCCCCCCCCCCCCCCCCCCCCTATTGCACACACTATTGCTTTTGCTGTCATAAAATTGAGGCAAATGTGTACACATGTTGAACCTTTGTCCAACACACACCTTATGAAGTTGATGGTGTATACAGTCACGTTGTGACGACAACTTAACTTCAACAGCACTACAATCTTGGATAATTGAATTATGACATTCACACTACTTGTCAGTACCTCTTCAATTACGCTTGCTCTACTCATTTAATGTCAGATATTGCCTAGCCTAGTGTGTCTGAATTTTAGCCTAGTTTTTAGTTTTATATACTAGTACCGTACGTATTATTCAAATCTCTGGAGCTATGTGACTTTCATTTCACGTTTTGCCTCTCCGGTTTTTCACAGTGCCTTCAACCTTTCTTGACACTTTGTAGCCTATTTCATTCTTTCCCTCCCCTCCTTCATTGATGGTCTTTCTTGTGTTTATGTGTTGTTTTTGTCATCCTCTCCGTTAGTCATTATTTCTTTTTACTATCTTCTTATCTTCTCCTAGGTTTGTTGTAATTTCGTACCTGCATTATGCTTTAGTTGTGATAATTTTAGTAATTCAGTACAACCTTGTCGAGTCCAAGTCAAATCCAAGTCCTTAACTGCAGTTTGAATGGAGAAATGTATTAATGTCTTTGCTATCTTAATTATTAATGATTATTATACTTTCATGCTAGCAACTGAATTTACTGTACTTAAAAAAAAGTCCAAAATGTCAGAGTAGTGTAAAACTCGGGTCCGAGTCCAAAATCATTCATAGTGCAGGCCCAAGGACCCACTTAGGCAGTTCATGTAAAAAATAAATAAATAAATAACACTTATTCTTTTAATTAATTAATTTACGTTTTGCATTCAATATTTATATTTTAATTTGGTTTTATTTCAGTTACTTAAGACACATTCTAATAGTTTTAGTTTTATTTAACAATAAAAAACACTGGAAATAATATTCCCTGAGCTCAGGTTTTCACGGCAACAGTTTTCACGTTTGCGTTAAATGCTGACATACTTAAATTTACAAAAATAAAATCATATTTGCTATGATTTCTCATCAATTAAAATGAGTAACATTGGCTAAAGTAAATTTAATGACTAATCAAATCTAATCAGTAAAACTGACTAAATAATTAACATGACATGACTAAATATTGTATTGACTACATATTTTATCATCATGATTTTGGCCTGAATATCTCTCTATCTTTCAAAAAATTGCCAAAATAGTACAGTGTACACAGAGCTTGAGTACGAGTATTCGGCAGCCAAAGAAGCAGGTCAGGATCACGCCACTGAAGAAGTGCTAAAACACATTAGCCACATTTACTAGATCATTTAACATGGACCATTTATCTCTCGAGATGTCTGGTGTTGTTTTGCTGGTGTAAGAATGATAACTTTAAAGGGTAAGTTGTAAGAGCTTTTGACCCTATTTATGGATTTGACTCGTTGGAGTTTTATAGGCCTCCAGGGACTGAAGCTGAGATTTTTCTCTTCTCTCGTGTCTTTTCCTCTTAGTTCACTGAATAAAACAGCAAAGAGAACTGAGCCTCAGAAGATCAGCCTGAAGGTGGGCTTCTTATTTGAGTTTTGAAGATTCCTTTGAATCGGGTCGAGGGAAAAAGAGTAATGGGAGGGCTGACATAATAACGTCTATTTAATTGCCTTTTTTAAATGTGAACACATCATGTTTGTTGTCAAAAGAGACTTGATCTTCCCACTGAGTTGGTTGGATGATGTTGTGAATGGAGAATGTGTGATTGCGTTGGTGTGGTCTTGCTAATGACGCTTGTGTCACATCCTCCATACCATTAAGCCGTCTGCATATTATTGAGGCAAGTAATGATGCAGTATCAATAACATTGTTTTCTCAGGGGAGGCAACAAAGGCAGCGCCTTTTCAAACAAGTTACAATGAGAAAATAATTAGTACAAAAATAAAGCAAATATTATGAAGAACATAAGATTGAGTAGTTAGTTTTGTCTTCGGGGGAGACTGTCATCTTGCACCCTGTCACAACTAATTCAACACTTTTCGACATGGACACCAGCGGAAAAGGGTTCAGAGGGTAGCAGCGTCTCTTTTGCCTTCCTTGAGCTCATTTTGTTCCCATCGTGATCATAAAATGTGATGTGAATTTGAAAAGGGTAACACAGACAAGAGCAAAGAGACAGTGAGATTATATAAAGATAAGTAATGTGTACTTAAGTGTGAACTGAATGTTAATTTTTCAGACATGTAAGTGCATGTTAATTGCAAGTAATTAAAATGTATTACAGTTTAAATTTTTATTAAATGCAATTAATAGAGTGCTTTTTGACCCACATAAGTAGGACTTATATGTCATTTTATAAGTACTTCAATTGTCTTTGAAATATGGTACTGCTGAATATACTGGCAAGCATTTATGATAAACTAAAACATTCATTAATGTAATTTCTAATGAACCTTTTAAGTCATGCATTTAAATATATTTGTAATTACACATTTGCAACGATGAAGTTGAAATATTTGAAAAATATATTAACTTTGATACTGAAAACCACTCTAAGGTTAAAATTACAATCAAGTACTTTACTTGTGCTTAAGTATGTTAGTTAATCAATCAAAATAAATGTACTTCTTTAAAACATGAAAAAAGATTAAAGCATTATGATTTAATATGTACTTTAAAATAAAACTTCATTTGACATTATCACAAAATTGCACTTTTTAAAAGTGTACTTTAGAATCAGTCATGAAAGTGTACATTTAAATAGACTTTTATTTTATTAATATTACATTATCTGCAATTTTTCATATACTTTTAAGATTTGAAGTACACACTCAATAAAATTAAGAACACTTCATTTTTAGGGATGACCCACTGGATATATCCTTTGCTGCCTATGATAGTTGATATTTATTAACTTAATTTTCTGCTTTGCAACGATTTGTATAGTGAAAAGCGCTATACAAATAAACTTGAATATGATTCACTGGTCGACTGAAAAAATAAAAATGGTGTCTGATGAAGCAGTTGAATGGAGTAAATTAAATATCCAAAACAGACATATAGCACAACCTGATCAGTTTGATTTATGAACTTATGATTCATGCAAATCTGTTCTCTTAATATCATTAAAAAAACTGATTTGAGGTTTGATGAATCCTTCATTGAATGAACTCACCGAATTGAACATATAACTGAACTGTTAGGTCCATGTCAATGCATACTTCAATTCAGTCATCTGCTCTTACTTAATGATTTATAGGTGGGTCATAGCATTAAAAAGTTTTGGAATCCAAACTTAAGTAGATGTCTAAATACAAAAAAAAAAAAACTCTTGACTGGTTGAGCAGCAAGGCAGCTTTCTTCGTTTCGGACACAATCTACAGTGACAGAGCACTGAAAAAATGAATATTACTATTCTAACACGAAAAGTTGCAATAAACAAAACAAACATTAATGTATAACGCTGCCTTCAGTGCTATTGGAAATTTCATGTTTCCTGTTGTGATTACGAGCTTGTTGCATTCAAATGCTTTGGCATCCCATTGGTTGACAACCATATAAACATTCACCGTACTAGATAGTCAGCTTGCTGACGATTCTGAAATTTTGGTCAAATACATGCTTATTTCACTGTTTATAAAACATACAGTATCCTGATTGTTCATATATATAAATACGCGCTACTTTAATAAAAAATAGCATTTGACAGCAGCAATCACTGCACCCTCCACCATGTTTAAAGTCGGAAACTTGGGTAAATTATCTCAGTAGTAAATACGACTTGAGAGGCTGTTCATGTCCAATTTCTGATCAGGAAACTTGTATTTACGATAATTCTGACTGTGTGTGAAGGCAGCATAAAACACAAGAACAAGTGACTAAACACCTACAAACAATCAAGAGAGGGACCAGACAACAACAATGAATTGTTGACTCAAAGCTAGACATGACAAAACTTCAAAATAAAAGACCAGACCAGGATGATTAAAGGAATTGCTACATATAAACGGCCCAATGATTGCAAAAATTGAATGTGTAGCTTTAAAAATATAATATGGAGGCTTTATAGTATGGCGGCTTTAATCAATAGGTTTATTTTCAAATAAATATGTCAGGGGAGAAATATAAAGACAGCTTTTTTGAAATGTATAGAGCTGCAACCTGAAAGAACAAACCTTGTCTGTATTTGTTTCTTGACAAGTGTCTCTCTTGTAAACAGCAGTTTTTCGTTTGTATTGTATTTCCAGTGAAAGGATCTTATGGCAATCATTTTCTTTTCATCTGCCCCAGGAGATTTTTCTAGTGCATGTTTGTGCCTCTCCGAGTTGATTATGTCATAGCTGAAATTAACTAGTGTTTAATGAGCAAAATATGCAGAGATATGAGCGGGTCTGAAGCACTAACACATCATCTTGTGAAAAAAAGACGCAGTCATTTACTCAGCAGGCTGAGTGTGATTGTTCCTACGCAGCACTATTCAGTTACACACATGCCATTTTACAGTATAACTTCAGCGTTATGACTCAGTGTTATGTCAAAAACTAGACCTTGATAATATAATCCTGCTCATGTGGCTGTTTGCCTGAAAGATCCCACTGAGGTCCAAAGTAAAGATGAATTACATGCACAAATATGAAATTGTGGCACCCGGGAGGTGTTTAAAGAGGCTAGCCTGGGGTTCTTTGCCAGCTTGTTAGTTTTCTGCTTCAATAATTTTACCAGCCTGTTCTCGGTTTTAGTATATATACGCTTTTCTCCTGACAGTCTCCTTACACTTCTGTAAGTATCAAGAATCTCAATATTTCATGCTAAAGTTATTTTTGTATCTGCCCTGCTGAAAAGACCAGCTTAAGACCAACATAAATTACCATGCACCTGCAAAAATTTACTGACGAACCTTGACTGAAAAGAAATGGTAAACCCAAAAATGAAAATTTGCTAAAAATGTGTTCACCATCAGGCCATCCAAGATGCAGATAAGTTTGTGGTCCCACTTTATATTAAGTGGCCTTAACTACTATGCATGTACATCAAAAAATAAGTACAAATGTACTTATTGTGTTCATATTGTATTGCAAAAGACTTTTGCTGCTATTGAGGTGGGATACGGGTAAGGTTAGGGACAGGTTTGGTGGTATGGGTAGGTTTAAGGGTGGGTTAAGGTGTACAGGATGGGTCAACAGTGTAATTATAAATGTAATTACAGAAATTAATTACAGATGTAATTACATGCAGGTATTTTTAAAATATATGTACAATGTATGTACACAATAAGTGCATTGTACCAAATGATTAATTTAAATGTAAGTACATAGTTGTTAAGGCCACTTAATATAAAGTGGGTCCAAGTCTGTTTTTAATGTGAACAGGTTTCAAGAAATTCACCATTACATTACTTGCTCACCAATGGATCTGCAGTGAATGGGTGCCGTCAGAATGTGGATTATTGTGATGTTTTTATCATCTGTTTGGACTATCATCTGAAGGCATCCATTCACTGCAGAGGACCCATTCGTGAGCTATTTGTGATGCAAGTAATGTAATTGATGTAATGCTGTTCTGATGAAGAAACAAACTCATCTACATCTTGGCTGGTATAAGGGTGAGTACATTTTCAGCAACAATTTTTTTTTTTACTATTTCTTCAAGGCCTATTCACACCAAATATGAGATGAAAGTGTGAGACAAATTACACCCGAAAGGTCTATTCACACCAAGGCTGACACAAATATTCATCTGGCAAGATAAAGAGCTCTTCTACAATATCAAAAGTCACAAGTCCCAATAACATTTATATACCTCTGCAACTGTCAAAATGAAAGCATTGTCACTTGGTAATAAACATGCCTAGGGGTGTTAACGAATTCATGTAATTTGTATTTATAATTGTTTCATTCTCGTGTGTGTGATTTTTTTAAGACTATTGCACTGCATGTGTGTTGTGTATATGGCGAACCCAGCTTAATGCCAGGATAATATAACACAAGGCAGAGTAATTTAAATGCACATTAAATGATGTACTAATAAAATCTGCACATATGAGTAATTGTAAATTATTAGGCTCACAGTCTTGACAGCTTCCACAGACTTAACTTGTGAGGTAAACATTCATTGTCAATGAATGTTCAAAGAAATGTTATGGAGCACTGGTGCAAAAATACACATATGTGCGGTGTCGTCATGTGTACTGTATGCACATGTATAATATGTGCACTTATTATTAGCAGACATTCAAAGGAGAAAGGGTTTATTTTTTTAGGAGGTGTGTAAATACATGCAGCTTGACATCCAATTCTACTGTTCCGATTTAGGTGTAAATAAGATCATATGTTCACACCATAACAAATGTTTGGTGCAATAAACATTTTATGAATGGCTGTTAATTTGTCTGTTCAGTTATGATTTTTATGTTTTATTTTTACTTGGAGGTGTTTACACTGTGCGTAAAACTGGCTGACCAATAAGATTTGAACTTTTTGTCATGTGCTCAAAATTTGCTCTTATTTTTAGACATTCGGTTTTCATTTTAATTTGAGTATAGGTTTGAATAATTTTGTTATTGTCTTTTGTCATTTTTATAAATTTTTTTATATTTTTATTTAGGTTCAATTTATATATTTTTTTATTTCAGTTTTAGTAACTGCAATTTAAAGGCAGGGTAGGCAATTTGGTTTGGATTTTTGGATTTTTTTGTTATGCTGGTTCGTCCAATCATATCCCTTGGTCCGAGGGATGCATACCTCTGAACACTCTGTTCGTGCAGACTTGATACGTCATCAGCATATTCCATTAATCTGTTACAGACTGAGAGAGAGTGAAAAGCGTTATTATTGTAATATTATGCACTTTGTACTGTAATGTTTTCTCACCGGTGAATGAGACATGAGGTAATCTGACATTTTGACAAGCTATTTCAGCTTTATTTAAAATAACGAAAACTATTTTCAGTTTTAGTTAACAATAACAACACTGAGTTGCACAGTTCTGCCTTTGCATACCACTGTACAGTATTTCTGCTTGAAGTGAATTTGCATTTTCATTCAGCCCATCTGCTATATCACACACTGGTCTGAACAGACAAATAGCATATAAATATTGGATAAAATTTTCATAATGAAAAGGCCTAGACTATGAACATGTTGAGGGATTCACTTTACATTAGTACCATGCCAGTTATCAGTTAATATAAGCCAATATTAGTTTTTATATAATTAGTATTATACGATATTGTATATTTAATTGTACATTCTCTAGTCCCTTATTTTTACATTTAGACAACTTTTGCTGTCATCTAACACTAAGAACTCAATCTAAGTGTAAATTCTAAGTGTAAAATCATTTTATAGCACTCTTAAATGTAATCTTCATCAAATCTCAAAATTGATATCCATTTTACTTAATATGCATTATTGAATTTCACTTGTGAGATTTAAAAATGTATTTAAGGTTTTTGTTTTTAGTTTATTTAATATCGGCCATTTATCAGTTATTGGCCATAATGCAAACAAAATTATCATACTAATCTGTATAATTTTTATGTGAAATGATCTGTCTGTCTGTCTGTCCCGAAATAGACAGATAGACACCCACAGTATGGTTAACATCTTCCATCCACCAGGCTGATCCATTTCATATCTCAGATGGCAGAAAGAAACACTCGTCTTGCAACTCTCAGTCTTAGAGCATAAATCAAGAGTGATTCTGCACTTCCTGTGCAAGTGCTGTAAATCCCCCACTAACCGCGCATTCTCCCGTTTGATGGATGAGGCCAGGGGGTCTGTTGATTGCTGACGTAACTGGAGCTCGGGCTGGAGACTTTGGAGAGCCAGGCAGCTGATAGAGAGGCATAATTTTAGTCTGCTTTTGAGATCCTTATTTGCACACAGAGTGAAGAAGACCGGGAGGTACGAACGGATGACAAATAAAAGTTCAGAAATTCAAGCATCAGACATACAGAGATGCTCATGATGAATAGAGGGTTGAGCTAAATATGTTGACAAAGGTTGATGATCAGTATGCACTCAAGGTGAAAATGTTGTATTGTCATCTAGACTATTGATCAAATGCATAAAGCCTCACAGATAAGTGACAGCCTGTCTTGTATTCCTTTATTAATGGATGTCTTGTGTCCTAAAACCTTGGCTTGTAACCAAAAGGGCTGCAGGTTCAAAACACATTAAGGGTTTGGATTAACACCATGGTGCCCCTGAGCACGGCACTTAACCTCAGGTTACTCCAAGGGTCTGTCCATGCTGGCAACGATTTCCAGCAAAAAAAAATTATCAGAAGTCATTCGCTTTCTATGTGAGCAGATTTTTAGACAATATGAACAACTTTCCTTTACATTTGATGTCATGCATCCCTCTTAATTTTTAACTCTTCCTCTAAAAGCACCTGGCAACATTCTGATAATATTCACTTTTTACATTCAATTCAGTTTTCAAATGGAAAAAAACAAGTCCCACCCAACATTTTTTTACACTGAATATAATTTTACTCAGAAATGTAAGTGCATTATATGATTTTGGAGTTGTTCCCCCAAAAATGAATATTTTCTTTAAAAAAAAAGAAGAAAAAAATTAAAGCCATCCTAGATGTAGATGAGTTTGTTTCTTAATTGGCACAGATTTAGAGAAATTTAGCATTACATCACTTGCTAATTTGGTGCCATCAGAATGAGAGTCCAAACAGCTGATAAAAATATCACTATAAATAATCAAGTAATTCACACGACGGGGATGGACTGTTTCACTGTAGGAAGTGTTTTTATTGATAATGGACTCGTATTTTGGCCAGAACCGACAGATTAAATTAAAATGTCTTGGTGGATTTGTTCATTAAAAACACGCAGCTTCACAAGATGTTAATTGATGGACTGGAGTCATATGGATTACTTGTGGTTTGTTGTTGTGATGTTTTTATCAGCTGTTTGGACTCTCATTCTGATGGCACCCATCCACTGCAGAGAATCCACTGGTGAGCAAGTGATGTAATGCTAAATTCACCAAATCTGTTTCAATAAAGAAACAAACTCATCTACATTTTGGGTGAGTACATTTTCATCAGATATTTGTTTTTGGTTAAACTATTCCTTTAAGATTGTTACCCACTAATACAAGTTTATTGGACATTCTTGCTCGTGTACTATTCTCAATCATCAGAGTATATAACTGCATAATAGCTAATGATGATGGCATTGTTGGTACATGTTCCCACAATAAAACAACTATCTTTCCTCATAGCAACAAATGCTTTAGCCAATCAGACCGATATCAAACAAAATGTTAGTGAGTTAGTGAGTTTCCAATGTATCAATTGTTTTTAGGTTAAAAATGCTAAATTATGTCTAGCGTCATATAATGATGCTGTGGGGATACACAAGACAAAAAGAGTGGAGTAACACTGACACTGTATAATCGCTACACATATCTACAAAACTATTTGTGGTTAGCATTTTTAAGATATACTGCGAGAACTCTAACAGAAAGATATAGGAGATATGGAATTTTTGGAGCAGTCTTGTACTCCAGGCTATATTCGTGTTATTCCCATCTTTCCAGTTTCTGTAATCTAATAACACTCAGAGAGAAGATGCAAGGTTGCAACAGAATGACCTTTATGTCAGATGATCTGAGCAAGTTGCCATGCAGAATACAAAGCAGCGAACAATGCCCACTGCTCTTTTTTTTACATCAATAATAATGTGAGTCTGCTGAACTCCCCAATGTACTCTTTAGGGGGAATATATCAGGACAGCTGCTTCATTGCTTTATGATGTTCTGTCAGTGTTTTGCATACTGTAATTGTAGTGATGTCAGCTACATTTGATTTAACAGTTTAACAGATCCAGGTGAAAACTGTATGGGGCCGATAACATAACCATAAGGTACACCACTATTTGAAATCAGTCATAGCTGCTCTGATATGCAGTTTGCTCATTTAGTAATACAGTGTTAGGTCCCTGATGTATCAAAACCACTTTAAATGTATTGAAGAAGAGTTTAATTCAGTAAATAAAGCCTTGACATGTAATCATCCAGTGTAGGAGCTAAGGAGTAAATAGTGCGACTGATGATACCGTGTAACCCAATGATCTATTTGAGTGATATGCAAATTGCACTGGGAATCAAGTGATTTGTGAATATGACTACTTAAAGTGTATGAGGTTGATATTATACAGTACAGCTGTTCAGGTGTGGCTTTCACACCAACATTTTTGGCTGAGCTTTGATTCAAACGGTCGTATCAGAACAATTAAATTACTAAATGCTTTAAGACATGTTCTAACCAACAGGCAATTATTTTGTTCCTGCTTTGAAGTGGCTTGCTCTTTTTATGTTGTAGGTTTTTGAAGGCCTTATGTATTGTAAAGGTATAGATCACCTGTAAATTCTGTAAATGATAGCACAATTTTGAAATTTTGGGGGGAGTCAATTTGTATTTTAAATTAAAGTACGTTAAATTATACAGAGTGCTTTTCTATATACCATGATACATTTTGAATGCAGGGGGCAATAGTGGAGGGGTCTCTTCTTGACAGACTTCACTGCCATATAATATTCTTCTAAATAAAAATGTTTTTTTTATCTACTCCTATTTTCATATCTATTTTAGTGAGTGTGCACTATTAGGTTGAAAGTACTTAAAACACCACCATTTTTATAGGACCCTCATGCCATAAAATGCAAACACACACACTTTCAACCCCAAACCACCAGATACCTCCCACTTTTTGCTCTTTTGACAGATGTGATGGAAAGAGATTGAGTTCTGGAGCACAGCCTGAGAGAACAGTGGGGTAAAATATGAGCATCTTGACAGCTTGTTGCCAGTCCAAATGAAATGCTGGAGCGGCTTGTTACACAGAACTCTCTGCTATATTTCACCTCTCGTTGTCATCCTACTGCACACACTTTTTTTTATGAGATAAACTTTCACTCATAACCTGAGCACAATGTATGCATCCTGAATGGGAAATGACAGACTAGCCGGAGAAAGCAACAGAAATCTATTGATGTGATGTTATTGTTTACATGAACATAAATGCAGCTCTGTGTGATTTGAATAGGGTGAGCAGATGTCCAGACAGACATGATTTCATGAGGTGTGTCTCAATGTCCCGACAAAAAAACTAAAAATATGAACATGCCCCAGTTTTAGCTGTTAGACTCTTGCTAGAACTTGTCCTCAGTGTCCTTCTAGTCACTGTCTCTGGTTTCATTTTTGACATTGCAAGGAGAAAGCTGTTTATTTGCTGCTGCAAGTTGATTTGATCATACTTTCATTCTAGTACGTCTTTCTGCAAGCCAATTTGGTTCAAATCTATCTGGTCCTCACAACAATAGCCACACTAACTTTTTGCACAGAGAAATCGATCGGTAGCAAGTGAAAAGCAAATGAGGGGAAATGAATGTTAATTTTCCATTAATCACATTCATGGAATTAATGGTACACATCCATTGAAATACTTGGACAAACCTACTCATGCTTTAATAATTATAATTTTCAAACTTTTAAGTAATTCTACTCAAGTAGTCTAAACTACAAAATAACACAATTATGTATTTTTAGCCAAATTATCTGCATGAATTACTTAACATGCAGGCATGTCTGAAGAAAGATGCTTTTTGCTACCAGATGGGCTACTAAACCTACATGACCTTTACAAAAATTAGTTTTGCAAATAAATGTATACATTCACATTTTGTTTCTGTCTACGAAGCTAATTTCCAAGCTAATCATAAGATCATGAGAACAGTCAATTCAGCATAAGTGTGTGCAAACTTTTGAGAGTGTAGATGTCAAAAATTGTTTATTCTATGCCAGACTTTAAGAAATCTGGACACTCCACTTTTGAAGTCAACTGATGTTATGGCTGAGGACTGTGAGATGCCACGGTAATTGTGAACACCGAAACAGCATCTTTAATCTCATCTCAATCACAATGGAGAGCTGAAATAAATTGTGAGTTACCCCTCTTCTCCCTCTCTCTCTCCCGTTTCACGCTCTGTGTCTCCTCTGTTTTTATGTCTGAGAAAGGGAACGGCTGGAGAAGTGCAGCGCAGAAACACATTCACTCCTCAGAGGTGGAGCAGGGCGGAGCGAAAAGAGTGCATTACATAACTTTAATCACACCTGTATCTCATGATTGATTATCCTTAAATACATTTCAGCTCCAGACAATACAACATTAGCATAGCTGCGCTGAGACACACAGGTCCACTCCTTAATTTATTTAGATAGTTTCACAACATTACCACAGCACTAAAACCTTTGGACTCTGTTTGATCAATGGCCATCAGTGACCTGATTGTCTAAGTTACCATGTTTCACTAGAAGACTGCAGAGAGTGTAATACCATGTCTACACCAAAAGTAAGTGGTGTGACACATCAAAACAAAATTAATTCCATTATAATCAATGAAGCAGTCTACACTGAAAGTGTCCAAAGCAATGTGTCACATCTGCAGTTGATGGAAGCCTGGCTTCTATTTCTGACACACTGCAGGCTACTTTATTTTCCCTATCTGTCTTTAAATATATATATCCTATCTATATATATAGATATATATACAATAGCATATCAAAGCATGATCTGAAACAGATATCATCAGTGCATATAAATGTTTCTATCTATAAATAAATGAAGTAGTAGCGATTGTATTATATATTGGCTGAAAGCTATGCTGCAGCATTATCCAGTTGTATCAGGTGGCATCCCTTGTGAAAAACAAGTGCACTTAATTAATAAAAGGTCACTTAAGTGTACTGAAAAAAAGTACACTTTCATAACTGTTACTTAACAGACTTAAGTACAATTTTGTAATAATGTCAAATTAAAAGTTATACTTTAAAATGCATTTAAACCATTAGGTTTTCATAGTATTTTGTGTTATTACATTTAAATTAAAACACATTTAAATCTACTAAATTTCAACTTCATCATTAGAAATGTGTAAAAACAAACATTTAAATACCTGACATACAAGGTTCATTAGAAATGACATTAAAGTATACTTTAGTTACTGTTAAGTTCAACTAACTGCCTAATTTAAATTAAAATTATTTATTGCGATTAAATGTCCAAAAACATTACATTCAGTTTGCACTTAACTATCTTTCAAATATTTTTTTCTTTCTGTGCTTCCATTGGTAGTCACTTGGTCTCTGAGTATTAACATCCATCTCGGATGATCTGATCACAAAATGACGGCCTAAAAACAAGGGGGTCAAACGTTGGTGAATAGGATCAATGAAAACATTAGAGTTCATTTAAGCCAGACACCTTTATCCAAAGCATTTACCAATAGCAGGAACTAATCCCAGGGCAAAAACTTTTCTCTGTGGCTTAAAAAAAAAAAATTTGCCTGAAGAATTTCCCTGCCCTCAACATGCAGTAAAGAGCGTACATCCAAAGTTATGTTAATAGCTAATACAGGAGCTTGAGTGAAATAACAAAGAACACACTGCTATATTACATTTGGAAGCAACAGTGTGTTGACATTTAGTATTTTTTTAACATGCTGTAATGTATGTAGTCATGAAATCAGAGATCCGCCCCTTGGCGCACCGCTGCCTGTGTAGACACAGTGTAACATTGTGAGAGAGCTGGATAAACGGGAGTCACCACTGGGTGCAGTTCCCTACAGCATAAATAAGATTTTAAGACAGAGCTGTGATGTATTCCCATGTGAATGTGATGCACAGGCATTTGTACAGGTGAGTACACTGCAAATGTGAGACTGCTATGCTGAGACCTGTCAGCTGGCCTCCATCATCTCCTGCATGCCCTCGTATCTCACAGATGTGTCATGTCATTCACTAATGGAAGCCCGAGGGCCTACAGTAGCATACTACATGCTTTTACTGCTCGCACTGTGCTACCGGGGAAGTCAAGGTCACTTCGGCTTTATAGTGATTCACTTGTCATGTTCTTGTGTGTTGATTTGTGAACTGTGTGGAAAGGCTGTTTGTGTATGTGTGTCTCAGACTGAGGTGTGTGGGAACGGTCACCTCTAGCTTTTCATGATGAATATCTAATTTTCCACACAATTTTAAAGATTAAAAGGCTTTTAAATGAGCGTCGTGACATTTCCAAATTCTCTCAATTTTGTTTATCTCGCCATCATTGATTCAAAGTATCACTGCAGTTACAAATATCAAAGCAGCTAAACAAAGGAGACCACTGAAAAAGTGACTATGTCAGCACTCCACTCAAACTCTTATCACCTGAGCTGGAGTCTTGATCTTGGGGTCACTGATGCCAAAATGCTATTGGTTATGGTGTATGTCCTCACTGGACGAAACTTGGCAGTTTAAATAGGGTTTTTAAGGGTCTACACTCTTAAAAATAAAGGTGCTTCAAAAGGTTCTTCAAGCGATGCCATAGAAGAACCATTTTTGTTTCCACAAAGAACCATTCAGTCAAAGGTTCTTTAAAGAACCATCTCTTTCTTGCGTTTTTATAATCTGAAGAACCTTCTTTTTCCATGAAGAACCTTTTGTGAAACAGAAGGTTCTTCAGATGTTAAAGGTTCTTTATGGAACCATTTAGACAAAAAGGTTCTTCTATGGCATCGTGAAGCACCTTTAAGAGTGTATGTCTGGATTTAGTGTTTCATGGTTATATTCTGTCAAAATACTCGTCTTTGGTTTAATAAAAGCCAAATTACGGATGACGTGTCATAGAAGAAAATGTTCTTCTGGAAAAGAAGGCCACTTAATTGTATTAAATGTACACTTGTAGTATTTCAAATCATAAAAGTATATTTGTGTCATGACAAATCTAGGAGGGATGCCATGGTATTACTTTTTTTTTTTTTTTTTACATGACAATGTCAATGTATTTGGTCTTGGCGGAATAGATCTGCTATGCTGCTGCTACATCCACAACATGCTGCTGTGAGCGTGTAAGAAATACTGCTGCTGCACATATAACACAAGTGAATAACCCCCATATAGCATACATGAATCACCCCATAGCAGGTGGAGCTGGGGAAGGTGGAGGGTTTCTGAAGTGCGCTGCAAACTGCTACAGCAAACAAAAGCCAGGTATTTGAATATTGAGCAGTAAGCTCACTGGCTACCGATACAGGAGAGAACCAATCAGCTGTGCCATGTAATAATGATGCCATTAGGTCAGATTGAGCTAGACCTATCAGACTGCGCCATCTAGAGTTTCATGCCAGTATTTAAAAAAAACGTTTTTGCAAATAATATTACTGAAGTAAAAGGCTAACTGAGGCATAATGATATTCAAATATAATAGCAAAGACCCTATAACCTAATGTAAATACCAAGTTTATGAAACAGAAGTTTAAACATTATTAAAAAATATATACCCAGGAAAGTTTTACACAGACGACACAAACTTTAATCTAAAACTAGCTAAGTAAAATATTATATTATAATAAATTTTAACCCTTTGATGCACTGCGCTTTTGCTGGCACTGAGCCAGAGACAGAAGTGCTCAGTGCTTTATATCAGAACTGGTCAGTGTTTTCAACCACATAAAGTTTATTTTAGGTTTCAGACATTTAAATAAACATTTCAATTAAGTACTAGCAAAAAAGACATTTATAGTTTGTTAAATACACACTGATTTACATGGAAAGCGCCAACCCTGCTAAAAAAAAAAAAACACCTAAGCTGGATAGCTGGTTTTAGCTGGTCAGCAGGCTTGTTTTAGAGGAGTTTTGGCCACTTATTTAGCTGGTCAGGCTGAGAGACCAGCTGGAACAACCAGCTAAAACCAGCTACTTCCAGTTTAACCCTCTGGTGTCCAAGGGTGTTTTGGGGCCCTGGAAAAGTTTTGACATGCCCTGACATTTGTGCTTTTTTCAGTTGATAATAAACATTTTAATGACTAAGTTTAAAAGCACCATAATCAGCACAAACTGTGCTACAATAATATGTGAGCAGCATGTATGTACGTGATTGTGTTTTTGAGAAAACAACATTTATGCGTGCTTAGTGAAACCGCAGCGGTGACGACCCGACCAGACTACAATAGTCCAAATATAAGTACTTATTATAAGTGTACCGTAGTGATTCGGAATAAGACAAAAACGCGGTTTGGAAGATGAATTCATGATGTACTCACTCATTATATACATTTTGTAAATTTTGAACACAGAAAAAGTTACATAGTGCTGCTTTAAGTCATTAAGTTACCAAAAAGGCGATTAAAGCTGCCTTAAAACTGTGCAAGCAAGTATATATATTTATGTATGAGTCAGCATTTAAAAACAGTCTCTGAAATGTTTTCGCAAAATGTCCGGGAGCAGCCCATGGACTGTCTCACTCATCTAATACACCTCGTCAGCTCATTAATAGAGACTTTAAGACCTGAAGTGGGTCAGAAAAGGTAAAAAGAGTTGTATATGAGAAAATATGAATATGAGAATATTGTATATGAGAACATATGATGCGTGTCAGATCCGCGTCACGTTCAGCAGCGGCAGCTCTTAAAGAAATAGCAGCCAAAGCAACATAATAACCAGACGCAAGGACCCTCAGAGCGCTGTGATGTATCTATTATCAAAGGACAAAGAATATATATAGAATTAAATAAACAAAATCAAGCTGTCATTTCATGTACTCTTGGGGGCCCCCTGGTGGTCAGGGGAGCCCTAAGCAGCCACTTAGTTCGCTTATGCCTTGGGCCGGCATGTTTCAATAGAAATTATCATAAATTTATTCAGCATTTCACTTTAATCATATTTCAAATACAACAGAAGTAATTGTAAATGTACTTTTAAAGTACGTCAAAAACATACTTAAGTTTAGATAAATGCATTTGATATTAACTTAAACTATAATACATTTTCATTTAATTGTCTGAAAACATGACATTCAGTTCACATTTTTTAAGTATATTCTTTTGAAGTATATTATTTACATACTCTTTTTAAAAGTATGCTAAAAGTGTTCTTTTTCACAATGGTAGTTCTGATCTTGATGTTCCACAGTTATATTGTGTCAAAATACATTTATGTCTTTGATTTAAAAAAAAACTGAATCTACTGATGTGGGGCTGACATGAGAATAACTGACTCACTGATATTCTAGCAACGTCAACATCAAGGGTTTGATTCTCAGAGGAAAGCATGAACTAATAAACATAGAAATTGAATGCAACATAAGTCGCCTCACATCATTTGATAAATGATTTGTTTACCATCTTTTATATGTGGTAGTTACTTGCTTTTCAGTGTCAAAATATTCTCTATGGCTCTGTTTAAAATGTGGCAGCTAAATATTCAATATATTAAAGAAATGCAAAAAAAAAGTGTGTAATGATTGTGTATTAATTTAATGATTAAGTAATTTAGAATCCTAATGAATGTATTAAGAAAGCTGGTCATTCTAAACCTTGGCAAATACAGAAAATTTTAGTATTCGAGGTTTCATTGTTATCATTTCACACACCAAAAAAAGTAATTAACCCCAACTTAAAACAACAACGATTCAACATAGTTTACATAGACATAAAATGTGCAGTCGGGACTAGAAAACGTCCTGTGCCCTATACATTTTCCTGACATTGTTCTGCGCCTAAGATGAATCAATGTCCCCCAAGTCGTCATTATCGAAGGCTTGCTTGTTATAAGATAAAGTGGCCCATATAGACTGGTTCAAATGTGACGTCTCTTGTGGGTTATTATGCTACATTTGTTAAAATTCGGACATTTAGCTAATGCATTTACGCAAGTACACAGAACAGAGTTCCCAAGCAACTCTTTTGCAAGCCAATCCACAGTCGTCCTGAGGGGAGACAGACTCAACACTCTTCTCTGTTGAGCTGCTAATCACGGGACACTGTATAATTGACTCAGCACAGAAAGAGGAGCGGCCCGGGCCACCTTGAGGCTTATAAGCTCACTGTTAACAAATAGCCTGTCATCCCTTTCTTCAGCTCATGGAAAGTTAAAATGAGCAGACAAATTGGCGTTTTCACGCAGTCCCCTAATGACGCACTCATAAATGCACTTATTATGTGTCTGGAATCTGGGATTCTCTTTGGTCAGAGGGTTGCTGTGATCAGCAGAGACTGTTTAACTCAAGCAGACATGGGACAAAGCTGCTGTGGATTGTCCGGCCCTTGTCCTGAGTGCAGGGAAAGCTGTGGGGACAACTGTCACCGGGACGAGCCCTGTGTGGACCGCTGCTGTAACCTGTGCTGTCAGTTCTGTCTGGATGGCTGCTGTCTCATCTGCTCGGACGACTGCCGCTACACTCTGTGTTTCACGTGCACCAGGTTTGCCGACTCCTGCACTGCCGTTCTGACCACCCAGCAGCCCAGATCTACACAGAAACCAAGAGAAGGTAGGTGGAGTAACAAATGAGTTGTGCACATGTGTTAAGTCCACCATGATTATACTAACTAGTACATTGCTGTGGCTCCAATGTTAGAATTTGATAACATATTCCATGAAACCAAGCTATTGGTAATACTTTACATTATTTGCATTTACATTATCACCTGTGTGAAAAAGATGAAAACTGTACTTGCAGATAACATAAATCAATTAAATAAAAGCCACATGAGTGTACTTATGATTTCAAAGAGTATGATTTCATGAAGTGTCTTTTAAAAAGTGTACTTTGTAATAGCGTCAAATTAAAATGTGACTTTAAAGCACATTTTTAAATCATTGTTTTAATAATGTTTTGTCATACTTTAAAGATATACGCTTATTTTGATGTGTTGCCCAACATACTAAAGCAAAAGCAAAGTAATTGATTACAATTTTAACTGTGGTATATTATTTGAAAGTATCTTTAAAAGTTAAAAGGTAAATTTGGTAACGATTATTTTGATAGTCCACTTTAGACATTCTATAAGTAAATTTGCAAATGCATGTCAACTTATTCTTCTAACCCTAAACTAACAGTCTACTAATACTCTACACTCTAAAAAACACTGGGTTAAAAACAACCCAATTTGGGTTGTTATTAACCCAAGGACTGGGTAAATATAGGACAGAACACATCTTGGGTTAAATTTACCCAGCAAAAATGTGTTGTTTATTTAACACAGCTAATGGGTTTATTAATTTTTACTATATTACTAGCTTATTTTTTACTTCATACATTAAATAATGTTCACAGATTAACTTAAATCCTCTAAACTATTGTAAAATACTCCACAAAACCACTGGTTTGCATGATAACTTCCTTTATTTTCCTTCATTTATCATTTACAGCATTGTTTATATCATTTGAATAGGCTATACATATTGCCTATATTTAAACTCGTTTAACAAACATTCGAAGAAAAATTCAACATTAAACAGAAGTAATTCACGTGTAATCGACCAGTCCCTGTTATTCTGTTTCCACCGTATCGGCGCTGGAGTCGTGTTCGGCGGGGAACTGCTAACGGACCGCCGCCCTGCGTTTCACTCTAGCCGAAACATGCTGTATGTTGCTCTGCATAAAATTGAACTATATACAGCACAGTAACGATTTTATAGATAAAATGTACACAAACATGTATTTTACCAAAGAATGCATCAATTCGATGGCGCTTAGAGCTGCTCTCTCGTGAAGAGAAGACGCAAAATAAATAACTCAACCGCTGGGTTACGTCTGACCCAGGATCTGAGTAACACAAAAACTACCCAAACATTGGGTAATGTCTGACTCAGGAGCTGCAAAACAACCCAAACACAGGGTTGTTACATTTGACCCAGGAGCTGGGTAACACAAAAACTACCCAAACACTGAAAAAAAAACCCAGAAAAAATGACCCAAAAGGCTCAACCCAGCATTTGGGTTAACAAAAATAACCCAGGATTTTTTAAGTTGACATGTCTATATATAAAAGAATTACCAAGATTTAAAGTAATGTTTTTATTATGTTTTATTTTATTTTTAGGTCTATAGGTTCTCATTTGGAAGAAGGCCAGGTGATTTAGATCACCTGATGAACGTAATGGAAACTGATGGGTTGGATGGATGGAGACCTGATTCTTACTTCATGAGGCCATTTTCTGAACAGCAAGAGACTGAAAAACATGAATGAAGTGCATTTAAAGTGTATTTGTAGATCATTTGCTACCTCTGTAATTCAGCCCATGATATATTATGTATGCACTGTACTGCACACTACTGTACATATTGAAGCACCAAATACAACTGATTCTGTGAACTATACAAGTGTCATCTGTTAAATGTATCTAGAGGATCTATTCAAAAGTAAAAACACTTGTTCAATCACGCAAAATAAAAAGGCTTTGCTTGATGTGGTATGCTCCAGAATGACAAAATCTCAGAGGACAGACAGGAAAAACTTGATTTGCACGCCCTGAAACTCGCCGTCACAGAGGTACAGTATTTATATTTAGGAGTCCACCCAGGCATACATCAGATCAGCCCTGTCAACATCACGAGAAAGACAACTTGGGTACTTCTGACTGAACTTACTGAAATTGACTTTTTACGGTGACTTTTAAAAGGTGAAAAGAGGACAGGAGATACAAAAGGGGTAAACGAGATCGTCTGAGAAGCAGAGAATGTCATTTCTATGCTCTTTTCTCCTTTTTGTGGCAGTGCAGTGATTGAGGATTTTAATTTCTTCTCAACTTCATGAAAAAAAAACAGAAGTGGGACTGAAGAAGAGAGGAAAATTAAAGAAAAAAGAAGACTCTACACATCTGAAGGCACTTGACAAAGGTACACTGAATTGAAATGGCAGTTCTCTGGTAATTTGGGTAATCTGAAACATATCCAACGCCTGCAGCCTTGTCTTTGGGTAAATTATTTGATTGGAACTGAATTTTTGGGGTGAAAAGTTTGGTGTAATAAAAGCCTCCTCTGTTCTACTTCTTTAGGAGCTTTAAGATGTGAGTCTGTGAAAGAGGAATAGATGACTAGGAGGAACTCAGTGCTTGTTTTGAATGATTTTGCTGCCATTTCGCCCTTGAACTCAGCTATAGAAGTGTTGAGCTTAGTACAGACTCATTCATCTCACAACTACGTCACTCGTTGCACCTGTTTAAGTCATCACGGTTTGCCAAATGTAAAAAACTAAACAAAAAAAAACAGTCTCTTTATTAGCTAATTGTCTTTGAAGGTTTAAAACAACATTCCAACACGTGCATTCTCCATGTCAACAGAGTTCAGATAAAGCTTACGTGATCCATAGAGCATTGATTTATTTCCATATCAGTTAATGACAATGAAAGGCTGTTGTCAGATACTGGAACATAATTACAATCGATTGATTCTCTGCATCCGTGAGTCACTGCATAACTGTCTCATCCTCCCTCAGGCCTGATCCAGGAGACTAGCCATGGAGGAGGATTACAAGAAACCACCACCGTCTTATGAAGAAGTTATTACCCAGCAGCACACGAGCAACACTAGTCAGAGCCGCTCTGCTGATAACAGGCAGGGCTGCTGCTGCAGGTGCTGCATTAGCACCAAGAACTGTCTGATGAGTCCAGAGTGCGGTCGAGCTCTTAGCATCGCCAATGTGATTGCCATGTGTGGCATGTGCATTCGAATGTGTGTCTGTAAGTACCCAGAATGATGCATTTTTATATGTTTACACTACCATTCAGAAGGTTTGGATTTTTTTTGTTTTGTTTTGTTGAAAAAAAGGACACATTCAATTGATAAAAAGTGACAGTAAAAAACATTTAAAATGTTACAAAAGATTTATTTTGAATTCGGTTTCATTCATCAAAAAATCTTGTATCACATAATACAAATAATCTAGTATAAAATGTATCACAGTTTCCACATTGATGATGATAAGAAACTAGTGCTGTCAAACGATTAATCACGATTAATCGCATTCAAAATTATAGTTTTTTTGTTTACATAATATATGTGTGTGTACACATGCACATTTATATATACATAATAAATATACACAGTACACACACATATTTTATGTAAACAAAATTTTTTATTTTGAATGCGATTAATCGCGATTAATCATTTGACAGCACTATAAGAAATGTTTCTTGATCAGCAAATCAGCAGAATAGAATGATTTCTGAAGGATCATGCGACACTGAAGACTGGAGTAATGATGCTGAAAATTCAGGTTTTAATATCACAGAAATAATTTATGTATGAAAATATATTCAAATAGAAAACAGTAATTTTAAATTGTCACATTACATTATATTTTTGATCAAATAAATGCAGTCTCAGTCAACATAAAATACTTATTTCAAAAACATCAAACAAACAAACAAATAAATAAATAAAACTGACCGCAAGCTTTTGAATTGTAAACAGAAGGCACTGGCCTGAAGAGAAAAGACAGGCAGTGGCTTCTCAAAAAAAACATCTAATAATAATAAAGTCAATAAATAAGTAAGTAAATAATGTTGGATGAGACAAATTGGCCTGAATCTGACAAACTGGTACAAATAGTAATTACAAAAAAAAACTTTACTTTGGTGCTATCCCAATCAAATTGAACTTCAAATTAATTTATCTGTTTCCCTTTATACTTTAGAAAAACAAATTTAATTGTGAGTGAGCCATTGGTCTGCAAGGTATACTAATATACAAATAATAGCTGGAGAACTTGGTGAGACTTTGAATAAGTATAAATAAATTGTATATTTGTGTCCCAAGTGTAAGATAAAATAGTGTTCCATGTGCCTAAAGTGTGTGTGTGTGTGTGTGTGTATGCGTTTTTGTGACAAATGTGGACATAAATTTGTATAATGACAAGGGTATGACATAGGTATTACAAGGAGAAGGTGACTTTTCAGGACATTACCCCATGTCCCCACTTTTCAAAACGCTTATAAATCACACAGAATGGAGTTTATTGAAAATCTGAAATAGCACAAAGTTTCCTGTGAGGGATCGGTTTAGGGTTAGGGTTGGTAAACGGCAATAGAATATACGGTCTGTACAGTATAAAAACCATTACACCTATGGGACCTCGCTCAAAACTTTTCACAAAAGTAAACCTGTGTTGTGTGTTTGTGTGTGTGTGTTTGTGGGTGTGTGTGTGTGTGTGTGTGTGTGTGTGTGTGGTGTAAACATGATCAAGTAGAACGCCAACATGAATTTATATTAGACTAAAAAAACATTTCAAAAGTCCACTGCGTATATCTTGTCAGCATAGCAAATATATCACTTCTGTGCTCTGCTGTTATAGCTCTCATATTATTACATTAGAGCTTCACTGTTATTTCAGATTATGTGAAGGTGACTTGGTGAAATTTGTCATCCATTTATGGTTTTACTTTCTTTTTCAGAACACAGTCTCCTGTGGACCATCTATTCCAGTACTCTCATCCAATGGTGGCCTTCTCAAATAAAAATGGAAACAAAGACATTAGCTCTGTTCCAAAACCTAGTGATCTGCAACATTTATATGCTCACCCCCAATACGAATCCCAATGCTGTTCCAAATAGAATGCAGGACTGCATGTATCATTCAGGTAATCCTTGATCGAACTGACTAAAATGTCCATTTCAAATAGGAAATGTCAATTGCAAAGTATAGCTTATAAATACAAAGTATATTAATTCAGTACTGACACATATCATTGAAAAACATGGCCACGTCATATGACCTGTGAGCTTAGCAACATGCTAACATTATACTTTATAAGAATCAACTGTGTTAGTAGTCTCTTATGTGCATCATGGGCCTCTTTAATCAAATAGTAGCACAATAAACTTTTAAATCATTTGTAACATGTGTAACAGACCTTTTTTGTCTGCAAAATTTTGTTAATGTAACGGCACCTTTACAATATGTCTTTCCTTTTTGGAAGACAATAGCAGACAATAGAGTTAAACAGTTGTATTAATATTTTCTCTTTAATCCAAGTCACCTATGTTTATATAGAGCTTTATACAATACTAAATATGAAAGAAACAGAATCAGTGACGCAAACTTCATCAAATATGAGGCAATCCGAATTCTGCTGTAAAGCAGCACTAACAAGACATTTCCAAAATAGTTGCAGTCATTTGGAAATGCCAATTGAGCTCCTATTTTTTTTCTTTCATAAATTGGAGCCAGTGATGTGATTGGATGTGGCATCCACCTTAATTATGTATCAGGGTATCAAAACTTTGGGTTACACTTTATTTCGATAGTCCACTTTAGACATTCTATTAACTATAAGTAACTTTGTAACTACATGTCAACTACATGTCAACTAATTCTCATTAATTTGCAACTACATGTCTACTAACTCTCAGAGTAGACTGTTAGGGTAGGTTTAGGGTTAGTAGAATGTTGACAAAGAAAGTGTTAGAAGATATTAAGCAGATAGTCTACTAATACTCTACTAACTACTAGTTGACATTTAGTTGAAAAGTTACTTACTGTTAATAGAATGTCTAAGTGGACTATCGAAATAAAGTGTTTCCAAACTTTGCATTTATCATTAACATTTCCTCTAAAACTTCTTGTTGGAAAATATAATTCATAATACAGAATTATGTTTTAAATGATGTGCACTAGACCGACAGGTCAATAAATCACAATGCTAGATTATTTTCCCAATTGTGGTGGATTGTTTTCCTTTACGACTGTAAAATATTAAACCGGTAGACTGAGAGTGTGTAAATATGGATCTTCTCCACTGTGGATATAAAGCCTTTTGTCTTATAGCCGGTATGCAAACAAATACCTTTACATTAATACAGCTGGAGAGTTTTACCTTCAGGAGTAAATATTTATCCAGTTAAAAATTGTTGAATTCTACACTCAAATATGTAAAATAATAAAGATGTCTGACATTTGCAAATAAGGATGAATATGGAGTCTTTATTTTGTGTCATTTGAAATAGTATTTGATGAAAAAAATGTGTTTTTAATATTTTTTTAATCATTAAGAGAGAATTATTTATAATGGCCATTTGGGATTAAGATGACATGGTTGCTGCACTGAAATTTTTTATCTCCTAATTATACCCTGAATATTTGGTGTGTCAAGAATCAAAGGTCAAGCATTTCTCTGGGGCTCATAAATATTCAGGTTTTCTCTGGTTGCTCTCGCTCACTGGCCCATTTTTCAATGCCCGAGAAACAATACAAGATGTAATCAGTCTGAAGGATCCAAGTACAGTGTTTTAGTCCATGTTCATAATACTGGAATCAGAATCCATCAGAGTAATGAAGGTAATCCAATACCATAATCAAAACACACAGGCAGATATTCAGTGAACAAGGGAACAAATCACAAGATACAAATGAAATACACACGAGAGCCATGAACAAAAAGAACAGATGGTTTTATATATGCGGAACAAAGCAATGCACATCTGGAGTGAACACAATGGAGCGAAACAGTAGCTTACTGAATATTCATGCAGTACATACTGTATAAAATGGATGTGAAACAGATCATTTTAAACACGTATTACATGGCATGTTTTGATTATAGCCATGATGAGGCAGAGCAACATGTGTGTGGCACAAATCTATAAACTCAGATTATTTCTTAGCTTTATACACATGAGATCATCTAAGAGAAGCAAAAATAATGATAATTTTTGTATTGTTTTGGATTTGTTATTGTCCAAGTTCTTTAATGAATTCTTGACTTTCACTCTCAGTATGTAATATTTGATTCTCTCTATCCGGCAAAGGTGAAGTAGAAGGTGATTCTGCTGTTGTTCTAAACATTGTCATGACCTGTCAATCACTGCATCTATTCACAATCAGGCAGTATTGGGCAACACTTTGAGTTCTCTGGAAAGTGGAAAAAGTGCACGCACAAGATCTATGAATTTCAATTGCTAATATATTATTTCTCAGTCCAACAGCCAGTGGTGGATATTGATTTCAAGAAGGAGTCTCGGCAGATCAGTGCATATGAATGTGGTGTGACTAGGCTGGATTGATATTCTTCTATACAGTGTTACATTCTTGATGCCCTGGATGATTTGTCAAACAACTGCCCTTGTGATGCATTTAAAAAATGTGGCAGAACTTTAATACTGTGCCATCAAAAAGTATTGGGACACTTAAAAATGTATGAATGCCATTGATTTGAATCAGGAGCGCGACTAGACCTGCCAACATTTTCTACAGAGATATACTGTGACCCAGCTAAATTATTCCATGTAAATTAAGCTCTGAAGCTTTTTAAAATCTGTTATATTTGCTCAAAATAGGCTGGTACATTTGACATGTGTATTTATTTTAATCATTATTCTCTAATTATTCACTATTGAGCATAACATATGTTCTTCTGGAGTTAATAAAGCATAAATTAAAAGTATTTTGCTTTAATAACTAATTTTGGTGTTAAAAAAAGAACATCAGAGGCCTTAACAGGAAAGTTCTGAACAAAAATAATTAACATTAAAATAAAGTTAAAACAATACAATTATACAAATCATTTTAATTATAGAACTGCTTTTCAGTTACACTCATTAAGTGTCTTTTTACATTTTTATCATCTCTTTTCACATAAATTGGAAGCGGTTAATGTGGTCACTGTCTTGTTTCATATATTTAATGAATTTACCTAATTAAAACAGTTCTTCTGTGTGATTTCTAAAACACTGCTACACATATTTAAGAAGAACTGAATGCATTAAAGGATCTCACATCATCATTTACTCACTCATATCGTTCCAAAACTGTATGACTTTCTTTCATCTGCTGAATACAAACTAAATATTTGAAGAATGTTGGTAACTAAACAGTTTTGGTTACCATTGACTTCCATTATAGACAAAAAGTACTGAAAAACTCCTTTACTCCATTTGTCCTCCACAGAATAAATCATATAAAACAGGTTTGGAACAACATGAGGGTGTGTAAATCATTCATTTCATTTCAGTTCATTTCATTTTGTTTGATTGATTGATTGATTGATTGATTGATTGATTGGTTGGTTGGTTGGTTGGTTGACTATCCCTTTAAGACTGAATCTGAATGCACTATGTTTTGAACGAAGTATTTAGCTATACAGAGCGGTTCAGTTTATAGCCCTAAAACCTGGAAGAGAATTAGCATTTTCAAGCCATGTGTTCCCTCAGGAATTCCCTTTGGGATTTTAGCATAGTGGTTCTTGATTTATAACTAAAATAAGGTCTGTGGTTACCATGACTTTGAGACTATCATGTTTTGTTCTACAACAGGAAGTTACACACAGAAGTTAAACACATATTTTGAAGCAACCGCATGCTTTACAAAACAAAAGTTGTCATAAAGTTGCTAAAAAAAAGTACTGTGAATACAATAGGCATTCACTAATGTTGTTCAGCACATTCAGTAGTATATGGTAACAGCCCACTTTTAGGGGAAAAAGTACTTCATGTGTAACATTCAACAAAAAAAGCAATTTATCTGTCCTAATGCATCAAAAAATAGAATAATGCCATGTTAATGCAATTGCGTGGCACATTGTGACATTGTGCTGCAGTGCACACATAAAAAAGAAGGAACAGAAAGATCCAATAAGAATAGCTGCAAAATAAGATTGCTATGGGGAAAAACATTCAGGTAGGGCCTAGTGACACTCCTACATTATACAACTAAACATCAAACCAACTAGCAATTATTTTAAAGACAGACCTTTATCAAGCACCTTTTTTCCAAGCAAAATGTTTTTGAAAAAAATGAATGGTTTTGAATTATAAAACAGTAGATATGTTGTTGAAAATGTATATTGTTGCCCATTGGCCACTTATTGTACACACTGCAGCTAAATGCAATTGTCAATATTAGAGCTTAAACCTGTTCTGTACACATACAGTTCAGTAATTTACAGAAAGCGCATTCTAATTAACTCCCAAAAAATTTAAGTAGTGACAACCGCATTTACAATAACTGATTTACAATTTACAATTGCAATACCGTTCTAATGAACAACTAGTTACTTACACATCTTAATAACTCATTATTGCCTCTGTCTCAAGTATTATGTAAATACATATGTATATTTTTATTTATACAGTAAATAATGCAGAAATCTGTACATAAATCTTCTGTTCCAGATGCATACCCCATTATTATTATTTATTTGGTTATTATTATTTCTTTTATTTTTTCCCTTAGTTTTTAAATGTTCTTTTGTTCTCAATGCCATATATGTATGTATGCATGTTTGTACCAAGAGCTCCTAAAAAAACACAACAAATTCCTTGTATGTTTGCACACACTTGGAGAATAAAGCTCATTCTGATTCTAATTCTGATTCTGATGTAAACACGTAATAGAGATGTGGCTCTCTTCTGTAAGTGCAGTGCAAGATATCACAGGGAACAAGGTACATGGCTTGAGTCAATAATTGTGGTTCCATAATTGCTAGAGAGAAAAAAAACCCGAACAAGACAACAATAATTCTGAATAAATCCAAATGCTTTATTTTGGAAACAAGACCGAAATATTGCGACTCTCCTCCAAAATTAACTGTCTTTTTTAATTCCTGTCCTTATTAATTCTATACACTGGATCGCTTTATGAGAAAAGCCCAAACAACAAGCCCAAAGATGCTTATAATGAGTAGACATGGCAACAAATCAAACAGTGTTCTGCTGCAGCATGCCATCCAAGCATATAAACAAAACAAGACGCCTCTGTCGACGGTGGCTTAGTTAAAATCTAAAAATCACCAACTCAACAGTTGCTATAAATGTCATTGCAAAACATGGGTAAGAAAATGTAACTTATTCCTGAGAAAATCTCAGAAGTCATTTGTTTGCCACTTGTTTTAAAATTTTGCTATCTAATTAAATGATATTCATACATTTTAAGTGTGGCTCAAGTACTTTTTTTGGGCCACCGTCGTACTATCCCAGGTGAAAAAGACGTAGTATTAAATGTATTAAAAATATACTTGAAATTCAAGAAGTATGTTTATAACGCATTTGTATTCCCAACATGCTTATTTGAAGTGCAATAAAAATATATTGAATAGCATTTTAATGTATTTCTAAAAGTAGCCTAAAAAAAAAAATACTAGAAATACTTTGGTAATAAATATATGCTTAGTTACAATTTTAAGGAATATGCTAAACACAAGCATACTATTAGTATATTTCTAAAAAGTATGGTAGAAATACTATGTTAATAAATATATGCTTAGTTACACTTTTAAACTATATGCTAAACACAAGCTGTTTTATGTGACTTAATAATAATGTGATATAAGTTCTACATTATTATATGAGCGGTGGCCGATTGTGTCTCTTTAGGGCACTTGGAGGAAACCATGCAATTCATATGGATTACTTTGGCAATGTTTTTTTGCGTTTCAACTTTTTGAAACGTGAACATCTTTGTGAATCTTCTTTCATCGGAGGGACATAAATCTCAGATTTTTATTAAAATATCTCCGTTTTTCTTTTGAAGATGAACGAAAGTCTTTGATGGTTTGGAGCATCTTAAGGGTGAATGATGACAGAATTCAAATTGTTTTGGGGAACTATGAAATTAATTAGAAAATATAGGGTATGTTCTTATTTTTACCAGCTTCTGCAAGCGTGTATGTTGTCTGGCTTTTGGAACCTCACTGTGACTTCAGGTAAGATTTAATTTGTTATTTGTCTGTGCCAGTGTGTTTTTGACACATGCATTGGCAGAAATAAAAAAAAAAAAAAAATTTAGTCATTATAACATGTACAATATTAACATTCTTTTATTTGCTAAATGAAGTTGTTTATTTATTTATTTATGATTTCCTGAACAATTTGGCTTCATTGTAATAAGGTTATTGATCTTTGAAAAACCATGATTATGAACAAACAATTACTTTGTCTTGAGCTGATTATCCAACTGTGGTAGTGTTCGTTGATTGGCGTTTATATTTGTTCAAGCTTGACAACCTTATCTCCTTTATTTTCTAATATATATTTCTCATTACGGATAAGAACAAAGATTACATTGTAAGAAGGGTTGCTTTTATGAGAGCATACAGTACATCTGAAACTGCTGACGCTGGGAAGGTTTTTGAATGTGAATGTATGACCAGGTACATTGTTCTCAGCATACTGTCATTCTTAAAAGAAAACAAATCATCAATCATCATTTGCTTTGTGTTTGTGTGTGTGTTGTGTGTGTGTTGTGTGTGGGTGTGTGTGTGTGTGTGAAAATTAACATTTGTTTGTTTTTCAGATCAGCTGCTATAGAAGACAAACTGAAATCTAAGTGCAGAGACAAGCAAAGAAATAGTAAGTATATTTTCATGTTGTATCACCTCTGTTATAGAGATTTTTGAATCAGGCCTAATGGAGGGTGATTTGGTCAATCTTGGAAGAAAAACGTTAGCAATGTGTCCATTCCAGCTGGCTAATTTGTGCTTGCTTTCAGTCATTCATGTAAAAATCTGTTATTTAATTTTGTTTCTGTTTTGTTTTTTTCTAAAGCTGCAAGGCTCTGGTGCAAAATATTGTATGCCAGGATTCAGGATGACTAGGCTGTGCCCAGGTCTCCGGAAACTGCGACGACGCTCAGCTCCATCAGCGCCTTCAGATCCGCCAGCTCTGTCTCCATCGGTCGGCCCTCAGATGTTTGCAGCCACACCATCTACATCTTGGCTCCTCGCTCCCTCGATTCTGTCGTGTGTTGTCAGCACTGGGATGCTTTGGGTCTGTGCCATGTGCCAAACACCATCTAAGCTGCCAGGGCATCATCGTCATCCTCCCATCACCATCCCTTCGCCACATCCTGCAATCATCCCCGCACTTTTGCCTCTCACCATCTCTACGCCATCTCCTTGTCCACCTCCACAACCCCCTCCATCCCTTCCTATTCTGTTGCTTGAGCTTTATCATCTTCAGTATTTGCACACACACAGCTATTCACTTATGCACTTTGTTTTTCAGTCTTTTTTATGTATTTTTTTCTTTAGAAAATTGCATTGTAATTTTTATTTATTCACTGAACTAAAATTCTGTACTTTTTAGTAAGGCCGGTATAACTGTTCTACAAATGGAAAAGATAGCTCTGCCATAGCATTTCAGTCTTTTTTTATTTATGTTTTTTTATAATGTATTAAAATGTACTTGAGTATGTTTGTAGTAATACAAATATACTATAAACATACTTGTATTTCAAGTGCATTTTTAATACATTTAATAGTATGTTTTGTTTTGTTTTTCACCAAAGTATATATGCTGTTGTCCTTTTTTAGTGTACTTTATGAATATTTGTGATGTACACAACAAGTTTTCTAGATATCAAAGTGTGTACGTGTGTGTATATACTGAAAAAAGCAGCTTTATAATATACTAGTAGTGTAATGCTAATGCGCTGAAATACAATTGAAATGTACTTGAAGTACATTAAAACAATGCTTCAAATATACTCTAACTGTAGTTCATGAAGTATTAAAAGGACATTTTAAATGTATTTTAAGAAATACAGTTAAATTGCACTAAATATACTTAAAGTGGTTCCAATTTAACACAATTTCAATATATTAAATATATTACAAATAGATTAAAATCCAACTTAAACATATCTTGAAATACACTTAATATACTTAAAGTTGTTTCAAAATAATACATTTAAATATGCACTTAGTATAGTATAATTTAAATATAGTAAGTATGTCTGAAAAAGCACAATTTAAATATATTTCTTTTTCACCTGGGATATCATCATCATACACCATGATATTACTGTGATGGTTTTCCCATGTTATATTATATGGCAAATCTATGGTGCTTTTCTGTGAAAAGGTCTTCTGTGGATGTCAGAGGGCAGTTTTTAAGCCAGTTGCTAAGTTGCAGTGAGTGTGGTTACATTCCCCCCGGAGAGCCGTGTGTGATTAGAGCTCATACCTGACAGCGTCGCAGTAATTTGCTGTCATTTGAGGGGATAGGTCCGATTCACTGATAGGCAATACCATCTGACCAGGATGGACAGAACACTCTTAATCCATCCGTTCTATACACGGTAGACAGGCTTCACATGTTGAACACGCAAAGCTAATCGAATAGTGACTCCATAAAGGAAAAAGAAACCCAGAGGGGGAATTTCAGTAAAAATCAAAGGAATATTCCAGGTTCAGTACAAGTTCAACTCAATCAACATTCATTTTTGACTCATCCCTTCTTTTGTTTACAAAAAAGACCAAATCTGGGTTACAATAAAACACTTACAATGGAAATGAATGGGGCCAGCATAAATAATATAATACAGTAATAATACTGTTTAAACAATGATAAAGCCAGAAAAAAAAAAAAAAAAAAAACAATCTTCACATGCGTGTTAACATGAGTAGTGACATGAATAATAAATAAATAAACTTGTAATGTTGTATGTAAAGTGATATTCAAGTTCCTATGACAGCTGGCTAAAATGACCATAAAACTGACAAGAACAACTTTACAGCTCAAATAATGCACAACTTTTAACAAAAAATAAATAAATAGAAATGATCTAAACATAAAATGTCTAAACCATATAAATTGTTATTTATGTGTTGCACAAAAGCAAAAAAAGAACAACTAATTACATTAAAAGGATTAACACACGCAAGCTAGGCAGCGTTTCTATTTATAACACGTGTTTAAAAGGTTGCGCAATGTAGCCAATCACAGACTCAGCTGTTGAATCCACTCACAGCAGTGCTGAAATTGCGTGCTCAAGAATCGTCTCATTTTAACACACGAAGTGCAGACATTGTGAAAGATTCATTGTGCATATGTTCATTGTGTTATAACATAGCTTTATGAGATTGCGATAAACTGAGATGTCAGCTTTTAATGATAAAAAAGGAAGCGCTGCTGGCATTCTGCCATGCCAAACCATGCACGCAGCAGCCCATGCTTGCTTTTCTGTTAAAAATAACAGTGGTTTGTGAATGTTGATGCATAGCCTAAATAACAAATATTTTATCGAGAGCATTTATGCTGGGATGTTGTGGATCTTCATTTAGGGTGACCATACGTGCCATTTTTCCAGGACGCGTCCTGGCCAGGATTTCTCTTTTGCCTAAAATATCTAGGTTTTGGCTTTGTTTGCGTGTGCAGACCGATCGGTGTATGACATCAAAATACCATACAGACGGTTCCTTATGCTTTCAATATGCTCTCGATGTATTTGATGTTAACACCGATCGGTCTGCAACCAAACAAAGCCAAAACCTAGATTTTTAGCAATATAGAAATCCTGGCCAGGACGCGTCCTGGGAAAATGGCAAGTATGGTCACCCTATCTTAGGAGATGTTACAGAACCATTTAATGTAAATTTCTTTGATTTGCTGACCTTTTTTTTATATAGATTACTTTTATGCGGGCAGGAGCGGGCCCAGATAAGATATATTTCTGCGGGAGCGGGCGGGCGCGGGACAGAATCTTGTGGGAGCGGGACTGAAAAATCCCGCCTCAATGTAGCCTCAAAAAAGAAGAAGAAGAAGAAGAAAAACAGGGACAAAATTATCGGTTAGTGACAGTAGGTTTCAGGTGGTTAGTGAATAACCTTCTACTTTTTCTCACATAAATACTTTTAAAGTATTTAAAGTACTGGTTAAAGTGCCACAACTGTTTAGTCACCCAAGTCCCTGCCTTATTTTCAAGGACGTCTGTGAAAAATAGAGCTTCAAAAAACTCATACAGCGGAATGCAAAATTCCAGGAGTTGCTGATGGTGTCGCTGGTTTGTCCTCCTGTAGACACTGAGGCAGGGGTTTGAGCTATTGTTGAAATTGGGTTTTATTTTTGTCTCCTCTCAGCCACTTCCATCTTATCCAGCTCCCCAGCCCTCCCACTCCATTTTCATCGTGCTGGGTGAAAATTGGAATGAAATAAAGATGTGAGCAAGGGATGGAGACAAACCAGTGAGTGATGAGAAAGAGAGAGAGAGGAAAGGGAATGAGACGGAGATGAAAGAGAGGACATGAAAGCAATATGTAGATTCAAAATACAGATCTTTACTCAACTGTTTCACTCCACTCTTAAAAAGCAATAGAATGTCAGGAAAGCCATTATAGGCAGCTTTTTATACTGCACTTTGTAAGTGTATTACATTCACGACAAAACGGCCTTGTGTTAACTGTGTCTGTGAAAAACTGCCATTAGTATTGAAGTTAAATCACTAAATGATTAAAATCATTTAAATGCAAATGCAATACACATGCATGGACCCAGTCATTCTATTGCTGGAGGTCGCCGAATTCTGTATTATTGGTTATAATCACACCTCTTATGTTATTTGAGGACTGCACAATTGGCCATCAAAGGGTTGAGAATGGAAATACAAATGGATACAAATCGATGTCAGAATTTGCCAACTTCTGGTCATGCAAATCAATTAAAAGGATTACACTTTGATACCTCTGTGATTTTAAAGGAACACGCCACTATTTTTGAAAATAGGCTAATTTTCCATCTCCCCTAGAGTTAAACAGTTGAGTTTTACCGTTTTCGAATCCATTTAACCGATCTCCGGGTCTGGCGGTAGCACTTTTAGCTGCAGCTTAGCATAGATCATTGAATCTGATTAGACCGTTAGCATCTCGCTCAAAAATGACCAAAGAGTTTCGATATTTTTCCTATTATTAATTATTAATTTCCTATTATTAATGAGAGTATGGTTCCTAGCCATATCGGCCAAAAAATCACAACTTTTCATTTTCCGTCGGTCTTAGTACACGATGTAACTACAGAAGAGTCAAGCTTTAAATAGGAAAAATATCGAAACTCTTAGGTCATTTTTGAGCGAGATGCTAACGGTCTAATCAGTTTCAATGATCTATGCTAAGCTGCAGCTAAGTGCTACCGCCAGACCCGGAGATTGGCTGAATGGATTCGAAAACGGTAAAACTCAACTGTTTAACTCTAGGGGAGTTGGAAAATTAGCCTATTTTTAAAAAATAATGGTGTGTTCCTTTAAGGGCTGCTCCTAACACTAAATCGGCATACTTGAAACTAAAACGAGCAACCATGCAGTACGATCCCACATTGCATTACAGTCTCCCAATGAACGTGTCTTTAGAGAAGCACCTGTCTTAACAATAGCTTATGAAAATCAAGGACAGGCATTAGCATGCATATTCAGTGCAATGAAATCAGTGCGGCGGGAAAAAGAGAAGACAAAATCAATGTGAGAAAAATAGCTGGCAAAGGAGGTTTGCACTCAATGTGGCGCATTAAAAATGCATCGCAAGACAGCCCATTAGACTGTTGAAAAGAAATCACACCCTAGCCTTCCTCCAAACCCATTAACTCAGAGGTCTGGTCCACAAGACAGTGTAGTAATTGACTAATAGTTAGAGGTAAATAGCAGGTAAATCATCGGGTCTAAGGATTAGAAATGATGATGGCATGCTTTGTTCCAACAGGCAGAGGAGGTTTACTAATAAAACTATATTTCTGAGAGTGGTCCCACTTGGAGGTAGCAATTAATTTTCATCCTCTTCAAATTAATCATCTAAGTCATTACATTTTGTTAATTTTTTTTTTCCAGCTGAAAATATTATGGTGTCTGTGCTTCATCCATACAGGGACTGTGAAAAAGAGGAACAGTGTATGATTTGAATGACTTGCTTGTTCCAGCTAGAAACCACCACCCGAAGGGTAACACACAGGCTACCCTATGCATCTCATGTCTGTGCTACAGACTTTCAGGAAAAATCCAGGCTCTAACGGTCATATGACATGGTTAATGCCATGTTAGCTCATATTATTATGAAGATTAATGATCATAATCCATCAAATTTTCCCTGAAACTACTGTATTGATTTTTATAACATGTTAAGGTAAAGAGGGACAGTAATGAAAACAGATTCTCACAAATAATTAAGTGAAATTTTGTAAAAAAAAACAAATTCTAACTTACCATTCAATCACCATTTAAAAAAACACAAAGGTTTTATAATTGATTTATATTCTTTATAGTGTCTTGTTTAAGAGCAGCAGCCTCATTTATCCTGTTTCCATGTATACGCTGAGATCAGCTAGATGTTGAAACTTGATCACGTCCACTATGATGATCTCAGGAAAATGTAGATCATTTAATAAAACGTATTAAAAATGGCAAATACTAAAGACTGGAAATTATTCATGACTGTTACATTTGATGGTTTCCTGATAGTTCAAGGGCAAATGTGGTCAATCATAAAACATATTTTTCTCTAGTTTCCCAATAAACCTACCAACCAAAAAAAAAAAAACATTTATAGACTCTGTGGTTAGAGTATCTGCACCTCCAGTAAATAACAGAAACTCAAAGCAATACAGAATATACATTTGTGCTTAAAGATATAGTTACTTTGCTGATGAATGCTCCAAAACAAAACTGAACAGATCAAGATACCTAAAAATCTTTGGCAAACCCAGTGGTTAAATGAATGTATCAAACCAGTACTTTGTAAACATGACTTTATTTCCAGGCGGACAAATAAAAAAAAACATTTCTACTCCCAGAAGAAAGCCAGCCAATCAGATTGGAGCATTCCTATGAGACAATGGATAAGTCTGAGAGAATTACACAGGTCCGCTTAAGTGAACCTATTGAAGCGGGCTCATCGATGATGTGTTACTCGGCCAGAGGAATAATACATCTGCAAATTACATATTGATCATGTGTCAGTGCGAATTTGATTGCTGACTTCTAATGTAATAATGCATTTAATGTCAATATGTTTGGCAGAGTGAGGAAAAGATGCATGTCATCTGCCAGATGTTCTCAAAAGATGTGCAGATTAACATAATGAGCTTTTTTCACAATGTGACAGTATCAGAGCCAAACAGTCTTGAGGACAGCCACTGCATATTGGCACAAACTAACTCATTTTGTTGCACTGGCGAGTTTTGCCCTGTGCAAACATTTTTTATTTGGGAAATAGGTTGCCGCGTAACCCAAACCTAGCGTGTCGGGAAGCACATTGTGCTAATGGGCTGTTGAATCATGTAGATGATCGTGTTTGGGTATTCTGAAACAAGGTGTGGACAACCACGTTCACCAGTGCAGATGAAAGTAGGAGGCTTGATTATTAGCTCATGACGCAGCCAGAGAGCAAATCCAAGAGGCTGCCGAGTTATTCCTCGAGGGAAACCTTATCTACTCTGCTTTCCACTCCACTAAACTCCCCTCTTCTTCTTTAGCTGGGCGTCGCTCTTCTTTTGGCCTGAACCGGTGGGGTGGTGGTGTAAGGAGGCAGTGCTGCAGTTTGGGTATGGTTGCACAGCACAGGCCGAGCCGCTTTTCTTTTACAGTGATGAACGAGTGTGCTGATCCTCTGATAATTGCTCACTCAGGGGTACAGAGAGGTCCATTAATCAAAATGAGAGTGTTGCTCCAAGCCTAACCTTTCCATGGCACACTTTCACCTGACCACAACGACTCCAGGCAGTTCTAACGGGGCCGCCACAGAGATCCTGACAGCGGCATATCAGGGGCAGCCCCTAACATCATATCGACAGGCAGCTGTCAAACCATCACTCCTAAGGTGAGAAGAAAATGATACAAGCCATGTTCACACAGCATGGACAGGCTTGTTTTTCAGTTCTTTAAACACAGAGAAGTGGGTTGTTGTGACGTGTGAGCAAAAGTGGGTGGTCCAGGAGCGATGAATAGGCCTTTCATGTGTGTGCCGAGGCCCTGATCGATTACTGCAATAATGCACTGGAGCTGTCCGTCTGAAGGGGCTGTGAAATGTTACCATTAGCTGTAAACAAGACAACCGATGCAGAGATTGCTTTGTCTCTGGAGCATAGTCTACGGGAGTAATCTCATTAAAGCGCCATTTGCTTTGTCCGATAATGAATGCTCTCAGAGCTCAGGCTTTATTCCAACTCAACCCTGAATATGTTTGTTTGTTTGTATGCCTTACCTCATGTCTAAGTGCAAAACTTGCCAAGGCATCTCTCTAGTTTATTGTCCAACTCTGCTCCTGGAGGGCTACTGTCCTGCAGAGTTCAGCTCCGACCCTAAATAAACACACCTGAACCAGCTCATCAAGGTCTCCAGGATTATTGGAAACTTTCAGGTAGGTGTGCTGGAGCAGGTTAGCATTAAACTCTGCAGGACGTTGGCCCTTTAGGAGTAGGATTGAACACCCCTGACCTATATCGAAAAGACCAGCGTAACTATTTACCAGCATTATGTTGCATTTTAGGTTCTGGTTGAACACCTTCACTCATGCCAGTGTTGGTATCTAGACCATCACACATCCTAACTAGTCTCAAAGTTAGACATTTTTCCCTTGTGACCAATATATTTTAACTTAGTTTAACTTGTTTTACTTAGACAGCCAGAGGACCTTCTGGTAAACCAGTATTTGTGATATGGCTTAGAGAACACTGTAAAAATGGTGGAAAATTATTGCTACTCCAACAAAGTGCCTCAAACAAAACTCTAATGCTGCTAACCTTTGCAGATTCCAAATTCAGAGAATATCTCTTTCTCAAAAGTGTTCATTTTATTGGCCCATAATCATTTAAAAATCTTTAATAAGTTGCGGTTTTCCTCAGTGTATTGATGTACTGCCTGTTGAAAGAGTAAGTCTGGAAGGGATAAATGGAAGTGCATATACTGTTATAGCCTACTTCAAACAGAGTTCCACTAATAGATTTAATATAAAATTTTAACATTCCTGTCCTAAAACCAGTTACTGTTACTACAGTAAGACACAGTTACTGTTACTACAGTAAGAGATACATTTTAGAAATGCTGATTTGATTGGACAAGATTTAAAGAATGCGCTGGGAGTTCCGGTTCTTGGAAGAGATTTTTGTATGCATTGGGCATTAGTTGTTAAGTGAATATGGACTGTGGGTGGTATGCCATCTGAAACTGAGACTACATCAGAACAAACCAGCTGGGAACAACATTATTTTCATCAGTTCATAAGGGACACTCATGCAGTTCTCTCTTTCTGTTTTGAAGCTGTAACTGGACTCGTCGCAAGGAGCAGATGCCGGTTTAAAAACATATTGTGAAAACAAAAGGTTGCGGATGCTCTTAGGTATGGTACACCTCCTGCGCTTCCTGTTCCTGCCAGCTGTATCTGCATAAACTTTAAACTTTTACTTTACGTCAACAGTAGCTGCGGAGATCATTCGCTACAAGTAAACGATGCTCTTTATGAACAGGCATAAAGATGGGATAAACAGTGGGTGAAGAGAGGGAAGTGAATTAAAATTTCAGTAGAAGTTGTTTCACAACCTTGACACAATATTACATGTTTTTAAGTCTGCTAACTACACATTCAAGGGATTACCGGCCATTAGAGAAAACGTGTATAACTAATGAAGAATTATGTATAATAATGGTTGTCAACTGGTTTGCTTCAGGATACAACAACCAAAATCGTACAATGCTAAACACAATATGTTTAAAATAAAGCATTAAGGTGTAACAATATTGCCAAGAACTGCCTAGGCCCAGTAATATGCAAACTTGTTACCACGACCACAGGGGGAAAAGGCATAATCTACTGTACCAAGCCTGTGCAAATCAGTAGGAGACTTGTGGCTTCAGTTCTGTGTAAGAGTATATAATTCATATTTGATTTGTAAATTATTTATTTTAATTATTAGCGTGTAGCACTGTTTATCACTGTTGTCGCTATCACAACCCACCAGTTGAGATTGGAGGCTTAGACTATCGCCTCCAACCAATTGAGGCCTTGCTCTACACCATCCATAGTTTGCTTTTCATCTGGATTAATCAGACAATCTCCGATTGGCAGCTACTATGCCTGTTATCAGCACTCCACACTTGCTCAAACCCAAAGTGCCCTGCCAAAACGTGTATCAGCTACATTGTAGTTCACACATTGGCGTTCAAGACCAAACATGTGCCTAGTGCTCATTGTAATAAAGTCTTGCTGAGTTTAGACAACTTTAGAAGAAATCACTGCCGCCCATACTGGTAGTGGTGGGGGGGCGGTCTGGGTTCTATCAATTTTCTAGTCTTTGGGGGGAAAACATTACCTTCTGCTCTCCCAAGTTCAAATTTGATCATTTCACTCTGTCTGGATTTCAGACTCTGCAGAGCTTTGTATTCACCCTATCTACTGTATGATTGGAAAAAAAGGTAGACACCTCAGACACTCATCTTTCTACTGTCACACCACGCTACACTCACAAATGCGATGACACGGAGTGTGCGAAGTTGCTGCAATTGCCGTGGTAAGGGACACGCTCTGGATATCTGCTTTGTCCTGTCATTCCGTCAGCCAGCCTGAGTCTGTGACTTCTGCCACAAAAGCAGAGAGGATTTCCCTTAAAGCACACTTCCTCCCCATCGCCCCTGCTCTCCAGGTGATAGAATGAAGAATAGAAAAGGGAGAAGAAAAAAAAGAAAAAATTCGAGAGACCACCAGAGATGGACTGCAGAAAGCCATTTTCAGTCCCTCTGGAATACCAATGATGGTTTCAGGTGGTATTTCGGGTGCCGTACAGTCGCCATGAATGCTTTGACTATGTCCATTCCCGTCTTATCTCTCCTTGTTAAATGCAGATTCAAAGAAGATGAAGGAAGAAGTAAATTGAACAGAAGTTGAAGCATGTGAGGAGAAGTGCACATTTTTCTCTCAGTGTGAATGTATAAGAGGTTGAAGGTGTGGTCTAGTAGTTTGTGCACATTTCATGCACATTGAGCCATGGTGCTCATGTAAGTGATGTGTTTTAGTCCAGCTCAATGACCAAACAAAATAAACACATGAGTCCTTTCTGGGTTCAACAACATTTACAATATTTTAGGCTAGTTTCTGCAGATTTTTTTTAACAAACAACGTTCACTACTAACAAAAATTCACTACTAAAATACTGTGATAATCACACAGGAATGAGAATTTTTATTTATTTATTATTATTATTATTATCTACTTTTGGCTGAATTTATTATAGATGTCACCACAAACATTATATTGTAATAATATTTGGTACATCCTAAAACATGTTAGTTTTTTAGTATGTGGGCAACCAAGTTTGAATCTAACTGCATCTTTCCTGAATAATTTAAAGGCCCAGATATTCAAGTCAAGCCGGCACAAACCTTTATGGGGCCCTAAGCAGAATTAAATCTGGGGGCCCCTCTGTGCTGCCAAGATGCCTGATTATTGTCAATGCTTGATTATTCACACATTATAAATCTAACACACCCATTATAAATTGTATTTGTTGTAGCTGTGTTACATACATCATACCAATGTCTGCCTGTTATGTTTTTACCCTTCTATGATTTTTAATTGTAACATTAGCAAACCCACAAGAGTGGTCTGGTGTTAATTTGCACTTTAACATTCAAAGTCTTACAGTAGCCTAAGTGGTATACTTAATGTGGTGCACTGTAAAGTAGCTAAATAAACCAGCAGACAATATATTTATGGAACAAAATGCTATTTTAAGAACATCAATTATTAAACACAGCAGCAAGACATCTGTAGGTTACATCTAAAACAACAACTCTTAATATATAACTAGCTAACTGAGGCATAATGATATTAAAATATAATAGTAAATACCCTATAAGCTAAGGTAAATACCAAGTTTATGAAACAGAAGCTTATTTTTATTACAAAAATATATACCCAGGAAAGTTATTTTTAAACAGAAGACAAAAACCTTAATCAAAAACTGGCTAAGTAAAATATTATATCGATTTAGTCTTTGACACGCCGCACTTTGGTGGCACGCGCCAGGACAGAGTGCTCAGTGGTTATGATCAGAACTGTTCAGTGTTTTCAACCACATATAGTTTATTTTAGATTTCAGACATTTAAATAAACATTTCAATTAAGTACTAGCAAAAAATAAATTTATAGTTTGTTAAATACACACTGATTTCTATGGAAAGAGCCAACCCTGCTAAAAAAAAATCCCAGCTAAAACCAGCCTATGCTGCTTAGATGGTTTTAGCTGGTCATTCAGCCTGGTCTAGGCTGGTTTAGAGTGATTGTGAACACTTCTTTAGCTGGTCAGGCTGGTCTTAGCTGGTCAGGCTGGGAGACCATCTGGAACAACCAGCTATGAACAGCCAACCAGCTTAGTGTGATTTTAGCTGTCTTTTTCAGCAGGGAATACTAATTCTTTCAATTAAAATTTGAAGACGTGTTTTATTCTATATCAATCAAATACACATTGTGTAGGTAAATGTAAAATTTACTCTGTTTTTCTCCCAGTTCACTGCCCTCTTACTTTCATGTATTTCTGGAGAAGTAGGTGAATCTATGTGTTAATTTATGTTAATATGACAGATCAAAAATAAAAGAACCAACGCTAAAGTCATGGCATCACTGCAGCAGAAGCTCCGGTTGCTATAGGAGCAATCAGTGTACTGAGCTGTGCGGTTAAGACTGCACTTGTGCATTGGCTGGTCAAGCCTGAAAAATAAGCTTTTTTGTTATTTGAGCATAAGAAACAAAACTGTTTTCATTGGTGATTTCAAATATGACATTTAATTGTAATCGTAGTGAACAGCTTTGAAGAATTTGATGTTTCTCCATTCAAAGAGATAGGAGCTGTACTTGCATGACTGAAATAGCTGGCCGAGAGGAGTTTCAAAGATGGCCGCCGAGTGAAATGACTTGCCTTAAAGGGACTTTGATAATAGGTAGGTGTGCTCTCCTAGGGATGGGAAAATAAATCGATGCATCGCAAATCGAGAAATGATTCAGCATTGATTCTGAGATTTTCCGAATGCATCGCAATTCTTTCTTGAGTCGATTCTGAGCTTAGTTCTGAACAGCAAATCCTTACACACACTTGAACCTAAAATAATCATTCATAAAATTTGAAAAGGTTGAAGCGAATTACAAGGGTGTTCAAAGTGGGCTGTGTTTACATTAATCTTGCGTCATAAAAGCATTCTGAGCTGAGGTGAAATTAGCGTTACATGACTCAGCCGAACTCACAAGCGCTCTTTAGCACTCTTCTTCGTGAGCATTTGAGTGTGCGGATAAAAACTAGATTAGAACGCCATCTGCTGTTAAAATCTAAGCTCAGAATCGATTCCAGAGGGAATCGCCATGCATTCTGAAAATCTCAGAATCGATCCACAAATCGATTCTGCATCGATTTATCGTCCCAGCCCTAGTGCTCTGCAGCTCCACCTTCTTTGATGTAGAAATCTTCTCTGATTCATTTCTTCTGTTCAGTCTGTCAGGGTCAGAAGTAATGTGAACACACTGGAGAGCTGCTTTATAGTAGAAATTGAAGTTGTAATTCTCCACTCTTAGCAGCATGGTGGTGTTGGGATGTTCGCTAACAGTATACCACTGCTTAGGTTTTTCATACTTTTTTTGTGCATGTATCAGGGCCTTTACTTCTTTTGTACAAGGCAAAAAGAAAGGTTCAATTGTTAGTCTCTGACAATATGGGGACAGCAGCATTTGCCAGCCAACATTTTTGGATTGGTCAGTAAAGAGTTGTCTTGGAGATACAACGGTGCACCCTCAATGGTGTCTGGTGTGCCACTTCATGGGGTGTAGGAGCACGTAGAGGCCTGTTAAACTGATGACGGTTGATGTATGAGCGGTTTACTCCTGACATAGCGCCACCTGGCTCTTCCTGAATAAAGCAGCACAGAGGATTAGTTAGAAAGAGTGATGAGATGTTCAAGATGATAACCAACTCCTCGGTGGGCGCCCATTCATCTTGCACTCACACCGCCATAGCATTCAGTAATAACATGCTCTTGTCTGCGGCATCATGTGGCCCACAGGAGCCATGAGTGGAGGGCTGAGAAAGCCATGCCAATCTCATCTCATCTAGAGCAGAGCAAGCCACATTCCCTAAGCTCTTCTCATCAGCATAAACATCTGCTCATCAACAGTAGACACACACAGATGCGCGCTTGCACAATTCACATGTCATATGTGCCTCAGATAACATGACGGTCCTGTGCAATACTCATCCTGTAAATGGTGTAATTGGAAATCAATATGCTGAATGCACAGCAATGAACATGAAAGCATATGTTGTTATAGTTTGATAATACACGTTTAATTGGCTATTCCAATAAACAAGGTTTTAGTTAAAAAAAACATGCAATGTCCAATAGATTGCATCGCTTCAGATTGCATCTCAAGGGTACAACGAGTGGCTCTAAGATGCTTGTATGGGTAATGCATTTCATTCTGAGGTTCGTGCGGTGCAAGAGCACTCAGAAATGGTTCACATGCACAGCTCCACATACTGAAGTGGAGCAGCATTGAAATCATGTTACAGGTCTTGCGCGAAACGCAGGCTTTTCTCTCCATGGCACCATTCCAGTCCTTAGTAAATGGCAGAAATTGATTACCATCCCCAACTAATTGTGAGGCTTCCATCTGCTAAATCTTAATTGCAACTTCAGACCACAAAGCAGCCCGTGTTCTCAGAGAAAACTGCATGAAGCTCACATACACTCCATCAAACTGCAAACATTACAGCACTTGAAAAATTTATTGTGCATAATGCTCTAGAGCAGGGGTGCCCAACCCTGGTCCTGGAGATCTACCTCCCTGCAGAGTTCAGTTCCAACCCTGATCATACACACCTGTCTGTAATTATCAAGTTGGTTCAGGTGTGTTTGATCAGGGTTGGAGCTAAACTCTGCAGGAAGGTAGATCTCCAGGAACAGGTTTGGGCACCCCGATCGAGAGTGACGTTTGTTATGCCAGTGATCAAGCAGGTTACAAGAACAAACTAGTCTTCGACTAGTCACATGGTGTCAATATGAAAGTCCCCTAGAGGAACTGGCTCCAAGAAAATAAAACTGCTTTCATTAGCTACTGATATGACTGTCTTCATCTCATGTTTAACATTACGTAAACTCACATATTTTTCAAAAGTTCTATTCATTTCCGTAGGGACATTTTTAATGAGGAAAAAATTACTTGCATCAAAAGTGCATACTTAAAATCATTACAATAATGATAAGATGATGATTTTACTAGATTTTACTACTGACTCAAATTATGCACCAAGAAACACACCAAAACATGTTTTCTTCCTGTTCAACAGATTTTTCTTCACTTTTTTTTCTGAGACAATTGGACTTTATTCCACTAGGAAAACTGTTTAATTACCTACTGCCTTTCCAGCCCACTGATTTACATTCTAAGCTACTTTAATTATACAATTCATTGCATTTTAAATGTGGATAAACTACTTAAAATTCAGCGATTAAAAGCTGTTGAATAATATCAGCAGATTTAAGAATGGCCATTGCTGCAGGAATTAAAATACAAAATGCATTGTTTACTTCTTTTGTTCCTTGTGTTTATGGTGGCGGCACCTCATCCACACACCTCACCAACCTATTAAATTTCACTATATAGGTCCCTGGTATCATTTGTCATTTTTCAAACACTTCTTCATCTGTCCTTATCACTCACAGATAAAAAAGCACTAACAAGAAGTTGATTCAAAGTGCCTGTCCTTCACGAATGGTCAAGGCATTACCTCTAATGGGCCTCATATGTACGGAACACAATGTTCCACTGAGAAAGCAAGACTGTTGTTCAATTTGACTGTGTATGAGACAGCACTGACCAAAACCTATAACACAACTGTTCTCTTATACAGGTATATGAGAACATTCAAATGCACCACTTGTTTGCTGGCACTTTACAGTCAGGGGACCTTGGCAATGGTTCAATCTGTGATTCTGTAAAGAGTCTAGCCCTGGAAATAGAATAATCAACAAGGGTAATACTCAGGAAGGCTGAGTTAGGATTAAGATCATAATAGAACTGCAGCTGAGGCTTTGGTCTCTAAGGTACGGACTGAAATCTCATATAACAATCAATATTTAAAATATTGCATTATCAAGGTTATTCAGTTCACATCTTCAAAACTATGTTCTTATTTCTCACTCGAAGATAGTAATTTTAGATACTGCATGGTTTTTAATAAATGATCATTATTGATTATAACATGCATTCTCAAGTGATTTTCAGTGCTGTTCACTATTAAGAATTTAGAGTGCCTTTATATTCCTATTCCATTTCTGAATTTAAAATAATTTAAGCTAAAGGTGTCTCAAACAGGATGCAGAGTTGCAACTCAAATTTTGAGTTTTATTAGTATTAAGTACTATTCAAATTAAATAAAATTCAAAGGAATTTAAAGGTTGTTAATAGTATATTTTTTTTAATAGCACATAAAAAATTGATATGTATTACCCAGTATTAAAAACATACAATACACAAATATATGGGGAATTTCCAAAAAAAAAGAAGAAAAAGGTTATATGATGCAGAATATTAATTTATTATCATTAGTATGTAAAAATATTATTAAATAATAAATATTTTTTAAAAATTATCAATCAATGTATATTATTGTTTTTTATATTGATGATAATGATGCTTTATTCTAACTAATTATGTCTACATATAAAGCAATATATAGGCATAATTAATCATAATTAAATTATTTATGTTTTGTCAACAAAGTTATGTTGAAATTCTTTGAACTGTAATTCAGCAAATACCCATTCTACCTCCAAATCAATTATATACTTACAGTATATATTAGCCTCCACACCAATGGACAATAACATTGTTTCTGCAGTTGTGATGTCTGCCACGTTAAAGATGAGCTCTTTATAGTAAAGTGTGGATTTTAATTGGCTGCCAATGCTTTTATCATTCATCCGCGCATGGAAAAAAATAAAAAACTATAAATAAATAAATAATTATGAAATTGATTCCAACCCAAACGGCAACCTCCCGCTCTCTCTCGTGAAGCCAACACGGAAGTGACTTAAACTGTAATTAGTCAACTGGTCACTAGAGGCTGGCTGCAAAAGGCAGTCAGTCCCATAGACTCCCCATGTTAAAATGCCCAACTTTACAGCAGAAGAAAATATGTTTACAGCCTGGTACAAATTTTTTTTTTGGTCTATATAGCTAATTTTGCCCTTTTTGACAACTGTGAGGGGGGTGAATTTTATAACTCATCCGTTTAAATTATATTAAGCCTTAAAATTCTGCATAATTTAGGGCGTGGTCACTTGAGTGACAGGTGGATTGGGCTGCTGTCACCACTGTCGAGCTAGGCGGGCATGGTTTCAGCAACCAGCTCCCACCTTTTTGCCCATTTTCAATTATCCGGGAGTGACGCTGCCAAGATGGCAACAGCCGGCTCTGCCCACTTTGAGCTTCAAAAATGCTCTTCAGGAACCTAGGGGGGACATCATGGACACTACGTCCATGTTTTTATATAGTCTATGTTCCAACCCTAATTTATAATTTCTCTGTCTTGTTATCATTGGTTGCAGTGTGGACTTTTCTATTCTCATAGAATTAGAATGATCATTAAAGCATTATAGTTATAGGTATCGGTCTTAGTGTGAACAGACCTTATTCATAAATTGAAAAAGAGCCCATGGATAAATTTGGAATTTTGCACAACACTCACTAACAGACACACTCTGACTTGTACTATGAAACGGCTATGCTATAAAACTTACTTTTTGGCGGTTATGGGCCCTGGTTGCGGAATAAGCTTTTATCTTGAGCTGCTGACAGAAACCATAATCAGTCTTTAAGCTGCAGTGTTCTTTGTTCTGTTCCCTCTTGTCTTTGGTAGGTGTGCAGCTCGCACTGCAATCAAAGAATCTCCTCTCAAACCAGGCAATAAGCCCAAAGCTTGTGCTTTATCTCCGCTCTCTGTTAAGATTGTCTCTATGTCCTCAGAAATCCAAGTGGTACATAAAAGAAAACAGTTATTGTGCAAAGATGTCTTTGGAGAGTTCCTCCAAACCTGCCTTATTTGGCTCTCTCTTTTCATCATTCCAACAGATCGATACAGTGCTGAGACAATTATCACTGTAAACCGCAAATTGCAATGATACGTTCCACAAAAACATATTTGGGCCAATTCAGTTCAACCTGCTGCTGAAATCTTGTTTCAGACAATCATATACATTTTCAGTCACACACTTAAGGCAGAAAAAAAAATCCAGATCAAGCTGACAAACATTGTTCCCATTTGCTCACTCCAAAACATTAGTCAGTTTAACGGCCCATTCAAAGGAATCACTGCTGTTCATGTTGGATCCCCAGGTTGTTGAGGGCTCACACTGATTGCCTGCAACCATATACAGTATATGCTGAATTTCATCTGAATGCATGGTTCACCAGTTTATTTGTTTGCACTGCCATTGTATAGTGCTTTTTTTCTCAAGGTCTAAGGGTTGCCAAACAAAGGAACCCCGGGATTTCTTATTTCCCTCCTGCAGTGTCATCTTGTTCCACTAAGCAAATGGATTATCCTTGTAACGGTAAAGGGGAACAAAACAAAAGATCAATAATTTAGTGACACACATTATAGGTAAAAATCAACTGAGGAAGAGAAAAAGAGTTTCCAATGCAAGAACACATTTAAAACAGGAGAATGTCAAAGAAATGCTGGGAGGGTTTTACATTCTAGAAGGGAACATTTACATGACAACAATATACAAAAAAAGGAAAAGTTTGTCCTTTGTGTTTTTCACATACAGATGACAACGTTGTCAAAATTATCCCTGTTCACATGGATCTGTGAAAATGACTTAAGCATTGTATTATGCATGCCAGGCCAGTAGTTGGCGATGTAACTTTGTAAAGAAATAGTACGCAAACATGTAATATGCATGTGCATGATATCATGGTTTTCACAAATTTGCGGTTTTGTCGTTTACAAAAAGACGATAACAGTTTTCAAAAGTTTCCCCCAAAACACCATTGCCATGTAAAGCCAAAACGCATAAAAAGATTTCCATTTTTAGTTGATAAATGGTGTTGTGTAAAATCCCCCTTAGCTAGCCAGAAAATTATATTTATAGGGCCGCTATATGTAAGCCATCCACCATCGGCAACTAGAGGCCAATATTTATGAATGGATGTCAGTGGAGGAGAGGGAGGATTTCTCACGACACCAGAAGACAAAAATAGTGCAAAAAAATTAAACGTTTCCTCCTGAAATTAAAATAAACTGATGCTAACATTCTCTTCTACAATGTCCAACCTAAACACCTCCATTAACATCTCAAAAAATGTAGTTTAGTGTTTCAAACACACCCTCTCCTTCTACAACCTGCAGCTTTGGCGTAACCATGGTGATAAAGCAATATATTTACCTGTCCGACAGAAGAAAACAAGCTTGTAATCTGTTATCAAGTGCATAGAAGCTCTCAGCTTCCTCCATCAATGAGATGCTTTATTGATACTCACTCTCTTTTTTAGTCCTTACACTTTTTGATCTCTTTATGTTCCTGTGCCTTCCTGTATTCCTTTTAGGACGCATGGCTGTGAAAGCCTTTCTATTTTGGTGCCCTCCAAACTCCTGTGGGGGTGTTCCAGAAAGCAGGGGACATGCCTGGGTATGTTTAAGGGTAAGTAAGCGGATAAACTCAGCTTTCGGTTCCAACAACGAAGGTAACTCTCAGGGTATGTATGTAAGTAGCTTAGCAACTTATTCTCTGAACATAACCTGCTCCCTCCAGAGTAGGTTATTTTTCAGGGTCAGTTTACTTAAGCGCTGTAAGCGCATGCAAAAATACGTTATATTTCTTATTATATAATTAGCATCACACAATATAATTCCTATTCTCAGTAATTAAAGGCACAATATGTAAGATTTTTTTATTAAAATATCCAAAAACCACTAGAACAGTGTTATATATTTTGCTGACTTGTGTACTTACATTATCCCAAATGTTTCGAAGAATGTTTAAATCCAGAGAAATAAGAAATTTTAACTAGTGACACGGACCGTGTCCATAGTGTCATTGTGTCGCCTGCCAATGACGTCATAACCCCTCGATTTCCGCACAGAGTAGCATTATAACAGAACTTTCAAATGTATCTAGTATAATACAACAGCGCTGTTTTTTTCCGGAAGGAGCGGAAGCGGTCGACTGTGACATAATAAAAGCTCCGCTGCTTTCGAGCCATGTGTCACGCTCGTTCTGCGGCCTCGTTTCGCTTCGACGGCTTTCAGCCTCACCCTGCTTCATTCTACTACGTTAATAAATCATTAGCTCATCCATGAACATGATTTCTACCCGAGTCCCGTCGGATTGCATCAGCTCTGGGGATGAAGACCACAACTCCCATAATTCCACACTCAGTCACAGCATCATCAAACTACACCTTTGTTTCTTTTGAATACGCGCCCTCCAGCGGCGAAAATTACATATCGTGCCTTTAAAAGATTAAACGAAGAAAAATGTAAAAATGTTTGCACAACCATCAATTAGGTGGCGATATGCATCAAGTATGTAAATGGTAATTGAACAAAGGAAAAAGAAAGAAGCAGCATGGTGCGCTTATTCTTAGCGTCCATTTCCATGGTGACTCGTCGATTCGTCGCTCTGTTGAATATGTCTTGTGTGTTAAGTAAGATATAATGTACATACAGCCGGTTGTTATCACAAAATAACCCGGACTCCACAAGTGCGGAAGAACGTTTGAAAATGAAAAGCGTTATAATAGTGCTTACAATTTTTTTAAACTGTGATCAAGTTCCAGTCATCATATTAAAAATATTTATGACACCCATATCTGGTACTTGCCTAAAAAAGATGGGTTTATGATGTGCATAGTTATAGATTATACTAACATAGGCTGCTTTTAGCTTTACCCTGAGTTGGTTCACCCTCCGGCTATGCTTCTAGAGATTGCCAGATGATATTGACAGTTGAAAAAAAGACTGAAATAATGTGAACGTACAGTGAAGATAAGATAAAATGTTAGAGTTGCTTTCAAAAGCACAGTGGCCCAAGTGGCAATTTCGCGTCTATGTAGCCATACAGACAAAGGAAATGGCAACAACAATTAGTTATGTCAGGGTTAGGCTGTTTGTTATGTGGTTCTGGCATGCAGGGGCGTCAGAAGGTGTTGCTATGTACAGTATTTGTTAAGGTATTTTGGGTGGTTGCGCATTAGTGTTGATTGAATTACTTCTAAGTGAAATTACATCTTCAACCGTGTAATTAGATTACTGTACTAATTACTCTCTCTAAAAAGCAGTGGATTATTTATTACTAATTACTTCCTAAATCGCATGTCAACCTCGACCAGTTGAACAATACAAAGATAGACATGAAACTGCTCTTTTAAATCTTTCTAATATGTAATTTACAATTGTATAATTTATTCTTGAACTTACAAAATATCTAAAGGAAGAAGGTTACATTAAAAATATAATTTTAAAAAAGTATATAAAAAAATACATTTTAACATTAGATGTTCAATTTTGATGTTAAGTTCATATAGTTTTATATAGAATTATGGACTAATATGGACACTTTTGTTAGCCTACTAATATGTACTTTTAAAGTACTCGCTAAAGTACTTTTAACTTAAGGTACTCATTTGTAATATGGGGTCAAATATTTACCTTTGTAAGGTCAAAAATTATCAAAGACTTCTGCTTTCCTGTCCCAAACCTATCTTAAGTAACAAAAGGGCCATTTGGCATTACTGAAAGCACAGATGTGCTGATAGTGATCAAGGCCTGTAGGCCAACATGTGTATACACCGGGGGTCTGCTAATTGTCACACCTTTTGCCCAGTGGGTGAAGTTATAATCTGCTGACTGGTCAGTTTGAATGTCTCACATTTGTTTTTTAGTCACATGGTCAAGGAAGGGATAAAAGAGGACTGTAACTGTTGCTCTGTCTCTTTCCTTGGCTGGCTCTTTCCTTTGCTGTCTCTTTCCTTTGCTACCTCTTTGCTTTGCTCTTTCCTTTGCTGCCTCTCTCTTCTTGGGGCTCTTCTCTCTCTCTCTCTCTCTCTCTCTCTCTCTCTCAGGGCATATTGTACATACATGCTGGGTAAATAATTGTCATGTTTTACCATCCTTTATCTTTTTTGTAACCAATTCAAGTGTAACCATAACAAAATATTGTTATTAAACCATTTCAATTATTAATTATGTGCTAACTAGTCTTGATTCAAGGTTCATCTTAAAGTGCTACCTATTGCAATACAATAAAGTCACATAATATCAATGCTCTTCCACATATTTGGCTATTCTAACTGCGCTTATTTCCATAGTTGGTATAAGTGGCAGTGGGTGGTAATAGACTAGAAATGTACAGTTTTATATCATCGTGCTGATAACGTTTCTTTAGTCATTCGGCAATCCTACAGCTTGAACCACCGTAGGGAAACCATCCTTACACCTTTTAGCTTTTGGGTTCCACCCCATTGACAGCTTAAGGTCAATGACCAGACCAGACCAGACTCATGATGGCACAGATGAGTTAGTCAAGGATTTTCAGCTAGACAAATGTTTCAATGGATGAAAGCAGATCAGAATAAAACAAAGTCTGAGGGAAAGTAAAATCTCCCTGCTCTGAATGTAGGATATTACTCCTCAGCTCAGCCCTCGGAGCTAGTGAGCAGTGGCATCTGATTGAACGCAATCTCTTTGAGCCTGATGTGTAAATCTTCATTCATATGTATAGGCCTTAGTCACTCTCTGCACCACAGAAGGATTTAGGATTCCAAATCCCAAGAAGCAATAACCAAAGAGGAAAGACTCCTTAATATCACTATAGGCCTACGCTGTTTTGAACATCAAAAGCAAACCATCACACCTGGCTCAGGAATTGGAGGATTAATGTGTAATAACGGCAGATAATGGGGAGAGAATTCCTCTCAGAGTCATTGTGCTGATGTCAGCTACAACCTTTATGAAAATGTTTATTATGCAAATTCATCCTGTGGTGTCTTGGGACATTGTCATAATTTTATAATGCCAATTCAGGGAGCAATAGAGAAAGAAAAATGACGCAAATGAGATTTGAAAGCTTGTTTGAATCCCAAAACTGCTACAGCGTACGTGTTGACAAACTCAATTTTGTGTAGCAAAAGGTTATGGGTCATAATAATTAGTTATGTTTAGTTAGAGCATATTTACAGCTCTGAAGCTTGTCAGTACAGCCGGTGCCTATACTTTGTCATTTAATTGTTATAAAGGAAGGTCATCGCAGTCAGACGAGTAATTGATATTAAAATCAATCAGACCTGTAATCAAAAATAAATGTATGGCAGGTTTGCACGGTTGACCTTGAAACCCGACGTGCCAAATATGACAAATATGCAATATACAGCTGATAGCACAATCCATTTCTTACATTCTTCACAATGTCCATGTCACTGAACTCATAGCCTACAGAACAGCAGCCTTGAGACTCCATATCACTGCAATAAATCATAGCATACACATATAATAACAGACTGTCATTTTATGGACATGTCCTTTAATTAACAAGAAGTAAAATGTTAATTTCTCAGCGCACTAAGGTGTGGGAGATCTTTTCATGGTCATTCACTCTTTACTTTTCTTATCTTTATTCTCTTTGACTTGTAATGTGCTACTGCCACCTCTCGGTACAAGATCACAGGCTCAAAAAATAATTTTCCACCCACATCTACTGTATCACAGCATTTTATAACATATGGACTGTGTAGAAAATAATATTTGTATTTTTAAAAAGTGTGTTTAACATGCATAAGTAAAATTAGATATTTATATATATATAGATATCTATATATATTATATATTATATAATAATAATATATATTGCTTAATAACTCAGTTATCAGTTGGCTGTTTCGTACATGTTCTATTCAATCCTATGACTTTCAAGACAAAGGTACAAGACTGAGTACTTGACTTCTTTTATAGTGCAATGTGCTATTCATCAAGTACTGTGAATCAGTGCTGCAATTGACTGATCAGTGATATTTTGGCCTTGATCCCTCCTGAAGTGTTTTGTGTTTTCATTATGTTCTCTTTTGCCAAACTAGACTTCAGATCATTTCAGGTGAAAGTTTTGTTCCTGGTGCTGGTACTGGAGATAAGAAGTGTCCCGTGTATAGACCTTAGTCAGGTTAGACACCATATTAAAAAAAATAAATAAATAGATAAATAAAAACAAGGCTGTGAGGGACAGACTTACAGTCTTGACATTGACATGCACTGTATAAATGTCCTAGATCACTTCATTTTTACTACTCACAACTTTAATACTATTTTACAGAGTTTTTGTCTTTAGCAGTCATTATCAGTAAGCCTAAAATGCAATATATTACAAATAGATTTAATATTCAAAAACAAATACTGGCTTCAAAAGATTCTTGTTTCCACAGTAAGAGAAACTTCTCTGATTGGTGGATTTTGTTTGAGGATTGTGGGTAATGTAGCAGTACCCTGACAAAGGTTTGTTCTCTCCACTTTTTTTAACATCTGACTAGAACTAGTCTTTAACTGTCAGTAAGTATAAAAATACAATATATTAGAAATATGTTAAATATTCAAACACAAAGAAACTGCAGTAACAGAAACGTCTCTGATTGGTGGATTTTGTTTCAGGATTGTGGGTAGTGTAGTACTTTGCGTCCAAACGTGATTCAAATTTTGAATCTGCCAACACAGTTCGTGGACATGAAAGGGTCCTTGGTTTGGAAAGGTTTGAAAACCATGGAATAGGACATTTTTGGGGTGAAGTGTCCTTTCAGTCCACCAGATGTCAATATTGAATATGAGTGAAAGAGCTAATGCGCTCACAGTTTGACTAGGGACTAATTAGATGTTCAGTCTAAAAATGTCAGATGCTTTTCTTTGAATTACGCATTAATATTTTAAATAAATGCGTCTTAAGATCACAAAAGGACTATATTCTTGTTCTGTGTATACAGACACACTCGTTGCTTTTTTATGTTGTGTGTGAGATTTATTTGACAGTATGTGCACCAGAAATATAAGCTTTTTAGTAGCACATTTTATAGCACCTTTTCCAGTTGTGAATCCACACGTTTTGCTGTTGTCTGTGCTTTTTACACATCGATCTTAAGTGAGTTTACAACTTGTCTGGAGTGATGATCAGAGCTGTAGACGCGCGCGTGGTGCGCAGCCGCAGGAGAGGCGCGTGGAGTCAGTCAGTGTCAGGGCGCTCCGAGGGATCACAGCTTGATCACTCTGCACGCACTCACACGCTCAACCCTAGTGTTATGCATCCTTTTAAGCCAAATAGGAAAGGGGAAATACATTCGCGCGGTGTTTCCCTGGCTGGCCATCTTTGTTGTGTTTGGTGTTTTCGAGTGAACGGTGAGGATTACCGGAGCGCTCCAGTCTCCAGAAATCAGCGGTGTGTTTGACTTTCTCGCCCGGGATGGCCTCATCGCGCCAGGACTACATTGCACCATGGTGGACCTACTGGCTGCACAATTTCCCGCATCTTAATTTTAATTTCCAAACGGTTGATAAAACTTTTAAACCAGAGGACGCCAGCTATCAGCAGGTGAGAGTTGTCTGGATTTGTTTGTAGTTTATGGAGGGGAGACCGAGGGAAAACTAAAAGTAAATATGATCATTTTTTACTATAGCTGCTGGGTAAACAACTGACACATTTATAGATTAGTCAACTATATAATGACGGTACATGTTAACTTAAATTTTGAGTCGTGTTCTCAGGACAAGAGTATTTTTATAAGTATTATTTTAATGAAGGGAAGAACCTACAATGTAGGTTTATTTTTGAAAGTCAGTTTCTATATAGACAAATACTTAACAGCAACAAAAAGAAGCAGTTGGACATCTACACTGTTACGGCTTGAAGAGAGGGGGGAATAGAGTTCATTGTACACAGGTTGGCTTGCCCACAATTTGGAGAATTTGATCATACTACATGGGGCAAGTTGTCACCGTGTAACAGGCCAATAAACAGTTTAAGACTTTTCAGAATGAAGTTAACAAATATGAGTTAAGCAATTCATTAGTCTATAAATAAATAGTGCAAAATATCAAGCCATTGGTTAAGCCATGAACATTTATTAATTGCTTAAATTTCACCATGAAGTAAACCTGAGTTAGGCATTTCATTAGACTGCAAATAAATAAATAATGAATAGAATAACGTACAAAAATAGCAATGCCTTGTTTGACCGGCAAATATTATAATTAATAAATTGCATAAATCTATAACATTTCAAATGTGTGATAACTTACCTCAACCTGATATGAATGAAAAACACCTGAACATATCTGAACCTTTAAGTGAAATTGCTTTATTTTTATAGTTGATTCTTGTCTGTATGACAGTGTGTAAAACAAGTTTACTAGTTTTGATGCTTTTTTATAGCTTTTAATTTATTGCCGTTTCATTAGTTGTTGTTTTGTCTGTTTTAATAATTGATTTGCTGTTTAAATTCATCTGAAAACCTATTTAATACCCTATTATAGGCTACATTTTAAATAAGCAACAAAAATACATGTTGCACAGTAGATGGCTTTTTACTAGTAGCCTAATCATCTCAAATCAGTGTCGGTGAACAGCAGGTATTTACCATGTAGCGTGACAGTAGGGCTGCACGATAATGACAAAAATCATAATTGTCGATTATTCCCTTGAAATTGTAATTGTGATTATTAATTACTATTATCACAATTTACATTGGTGTTTACACCATTGTTTGATGCAACGGCATGCCGTATTTTTATATGAAAATAAGCTGAAAACACTCTAACTGAAAAACCTTTAGTGCTTTTCTATAGTATTAAGCTTCAAATGTCAAATATACATCGGATTGGTTTCTTCTTTAAATGATAAAAAAAGTAAAAATATGAATGATGTTATACTAAAACAATGGAAAAACCCTTAAGATAACATGTAGAAAGAACAAAAAACATCTTAAGCGTGCAGAATAACATAAGTGGACTTTGAACGATTAATTGCCGCTTTGAACGATTACGTAATTGTGGCATCCATAATTGTAATCGCGATTAGAAATTCGTTAATTGTGCAGCCCTATGTGACCGCATATCCCACATGCTTTGTTTTCCTTTTTCTGGGCGAGAAGTGTTCGAAAGCATTTTTAAGACATGTGCCTATACAGAAACTGAATTAGAAATAAACGTATATATGTAAATATTTACAGTGTGACAACTTGCCCCGGCCTCCCCTCTTGAGTAAGCAGCTGTAGTGGCCTTTTCTTGCAGGTGTAGTTGTGGAACATGCAGGATGAAATTGGGTGTGAAAGGTAATTTTGTAATGGATGACAGGTTTCTCTCGACTCGGCAACTGTGTAGAACTATCTCAAACAGGAGCTGACTGCAGTGACTTCCACTCTATATACATACTCTTATTTGTTCCTATAATCCAAATTCATTACCTTTAAGACAAGAATTCCACACTTTAATTATGAAATATATGTTGTACCTTCAGCATCCTGGGACTTTGATCTAAAAATGTCAATGAACTCTATAAATGTGCAGTATCTGGTAAACACAGATGTGTCTGGTGGGTCAAATCTCCATTAAAAAGACTGTTTCTACAGGGTGATTTATATCTTAGCACACGATACTCTCTCCAGAGGAACATTTTGCTCATTGATTTAGTCTATATTTCTGCTGTGGTTTTTATCAAAAAGGATATTGCGTGCCTTGTTCAAGGTCGAACAAGGCACGGGGTTACTTGAGGAAATCAATGGAGCGGCAACACAAGTTTATTTAATCTCTGATTCTAAAATAAACTGCTTGTCAAATCTTTGTCTCGATTAAATTCCCTTGCTTGTGCTTACTTGAAATCAATAACAATAATTGTTCTTCTGAACATATTTCCAGTACCATCTCAGGGGTGTGTGATGTCAAGAGATTTGTTGACATTGCACATATTTGAAATTCACATCACATGAAAATGCCAGTGTGCAACAACTATATCACTTTGGTGATATATATTGACATTTCTAAGAGCAAAGACACAAATTCTCACAATCTTTTAGGTGTCTTTGGTCTTTTATATATGTACCTTTAGAAATACCAAAATGGCAAATAAAATGAGTAATTTTGTATGTTAGTAGTAGCATCATGGGTTTCTTTAAAGTACCTGTTTGATGAATATGATCAGATGCCATCACTGTAATACCATAGTACTTTCACAGTGCTTTTTTGTAAGGAAGTGTATGTATATGAAATATGTATTTCCTGCTTGCCCTTTTAGGCCTCCATCTCTCCTCTGCATGTTTTTTTAGCACTCACTGGCAGGAAGTTTGGTTTAATGCTGTTAAACTTCCTCTTATAACAATGCATGGGACAAATATAGAGATCAAGGTTTTTTTCTCAGGTTTTTCTACTTCGATTTCATAGAAGAAATAAAAATGAGAATTCTTTACATAAAAGTACGGAGAACCAATGTGAATAGTGTAGTAGTGCTGGGCGGTATACCGGTTCATACCAAATACCGGTGTTTATTTTTGTTATGAATTGTTAAAATACCGCAATACCAGTGTATGTCGCTTAAACAACGTTGGGAACGCGGCACTGTTTGAGAGGGGTCCCTTTTCACTGTTGCACTGTGGTGAGGGAACAGCTGTATGTGTTACTAAGCGTGAAAGTTCCGAAACTGAAGCTGTAGAACTAATAGAACGTGATGACACAGAAGAACTCAACCACAATATCCACACTGACCACCACAAATATCCACCGCCCCCTGCCATCAGCTCCCGCGCCTCACACACACGAGCGCGACTTTAGCACTGAAAGATTTAACTTTCAGACCCTTTTAGCAGCTTTTTTCCATAGAATATTCATACTGACAAACCTAACGACTTTTTTGGATAAACCTTAGCAATGGTTCAGTTGGAGGATTTCGCCAGTGCTGTCCCACGAACGTGAGGTCTTACTTTCCCGGAGAAGTGTCACCACTCTCGGCGTCTGTTCTGTGCAGTGAGCTGCAGAGAAGCAGTGCATTCAGTTGGCTGCACCACAGCCGACTCGTCAATAATAATAATGAGTACAAAACAGTGTTTCCTAGCAGCTGTCGCTTACTGAGTGTTTGGAATTATAAATATGAGTGTAGTCCGTCTGTTAATATCACATGCACTTTTTTTTTTTAGTTAGTTACTCAGACGCAGGCAGTGCGCTGCATGAGACAAAAAAGTAATATAGCCAAAACAACCGCATAGCCGCTCTTTAGTGTAGATGCATGTTGATTTTATCAGACGATGCCAAGATTATAAATGAGAGTGACTCCTGGTAAAAGGGGTCGTGTTTAGTCACTATATAGTGTTATTTTTTAACAATATTCACTCATCATGACAGTAAAATAGGGCATTCTAAGTCAATATACTGCAGTATTTCCACTCTCAATCAGTAGAAAATATGGTTAACACGGTTGCTGCAGGGTCATGCATGAAAAAAAATATACCGTCATGTACCGTGAAACCGGTAAAATTTTGAAAAATACCGTGATATAAATGTTTGGTCATACCGCCCAGCACTATAGTGTAGCTCTGAATATCTAGTTTTGGAAAAATATGAAGAGAAATGTCTGAAATCTGATTGCAGACAGCGGTGGATGCATTACACAAATCAGGTACTTGAGTAAAAGGACGGACACAGTACTCCAGTATAAGAATAAAGTCAAAAGTCAAAGTCTGCTTTATTGTCAATTCATGTACACATGTACAACACATACATATAGAATTTAAATTGCATTACTCTCAGACCCTTGGTGGATACAGTTAACACTTAACACTAACAGTAGACATAATACAGATAAATACAGTTAAGTACTGTGTTTAAAGTTTACTTAAGGAAAATTAGAAAAGCACTTGTTTTGTTTTTTTTAAATCTACTTGTGTTAAAAGTAAAAACTACTAATCGATAAACCATTTATTTAGCAATTGTATATACTTCATCCTACAATAAGAAAGATTTGTGGTCAAGACAGTGAATATGTATTGATCTGTAAATAAGCTATTTACTTTAGATATAGCAATTTATTGCGCTTTGTTTTATCAAAACATACACTACATTAAACATTAACTTCAATATAGTACAATATTAATTTAAGTTGCTGATAGCTCAGATCTTCAAACAAGTGAAAATAACAAAATATACCATGCAGAATTTAAAAATTAAGAAAAAACAACGTAGGTTGACAATAACACGCAATATAAAAACGGGCATCACATGGGGCAAATATATTAACTTTTGAAGAAGAAAGCTATGCAGACATACTAGCTTTATATCATGTAAAACTGTTACAACAAGAAAGATGCGTGAGCATATTTGTTTTAACATTTATAGTTTTTACCTAAAGTTGCCTACACAAACAGTGAGATGCAAATGTGGGTATGTCCACTTTCAAGCATTTCAAACAATTGACTTAAACAGCTTGCCCTTTTACAGCAGATTTGGCTCACAAGTAACTGACAGTCATGAGTCATGACCTTAATATGATTTTCATTACTAATAATCATTAATTAAAAGTTGACATTAGTAACTTTTTCACATGTGCAATATCCTGAGTTTGGGGTCTTTTTCACTTAATTTTTTTTTGGGTGGGGGCTTTTTAGTATTAAACAACTGTTCTAATTATACACTTTGGTTTTGACTATAAATCCTCATGTTCTTATATGGCATTAAAAATAATTACATGCTACCCTGATTTTAGTCATTTTGCTCTGAATTTCCCAAGAGCATGCTGTGATTATTTATTGTGAATTTTTATGCAATCTAGCTTTTGGTCCTTGACTAAAATTTACATTTTAAAATCACAGAGAGGTATTTGTTCAGCATTAAAATGAGTGGTAGTCCTTTTCAGTGTTTTCTTAAGCTAATAATATATCTAATATCTCAGATATCTATCTATATCTAATATCCGGCTGTCCTTTTGTTAGCCCTGGATCACAAGGCTCCAGAGCTGTTGTGCTTTACTTTGATCACATGATGTTCAAGTCTAAGACTGAACGTTTCTGTTTCGCCTCAGTCCATGTGAGTTACCATGGCGATGCACATGGGGGCCCAAGCTCGCCCTCATAACAGCCATCATGCGATTTATCCACCCACAGCTGCCATGAACATAAACACATCATCGAGATACATAATCTCTGAGAGATGCGGACACCTCTGTTTTTCAGTTTTCTACATAGAGACCATTCAGGAAAACATAATGTCTTTCCTCATAGGTAACATCACAAATAATGTACAAATAACTGTGCACCAGAAGTGTAGGTCAGAACATTTGCATTAGTTTTAAACTAAATCTATATTTTTGTCTTGTTATAAAGCCTTTTGTTTTGTTCACATAAAGTTTTGTTAGGTGTATGCCTAAAACAAGACAAAACTATTTGGCAATATGATTACAAAGAACACATTTAATTCAAGATATATTCGCTGAAAGTATTTTTTTTTTATTAATTAAGTGTAATTTTTCTGATGATCTTATGGAAAGACAGACAAATAAATGCTGATTAAGAAAATGTAATGAAATAAACGTTTTATTGAATTGCAACACTGACGACAGATGGATCAGTCTACTTCCTGTTTGTTTTGACCATCTGCTCCATGTTTGCCTGACTCTGTTTGGCAGTCTCTGATCTTCCTGGCCTGTGTGTCTGCGGTGGGTCTGGGCTTGAGTCTGCTGGTGCTCTCCGCTTTTCTGACCTGCCTGTGCTGCTGCCGTAGGGAAGAGGATGAGGAAGTCAAAAGGCCCGACACCTGCTGTGTCACATGGGCTGCTGTTATCACCGGTTTGGTCATATGGTGAGTACATTCACTTTGTTTTGGACCCACTAGACTAGGATACACAGGAACTGATTTTATTTATAGTTTTTAGATCTTGTTTTGAATACATCGTTTGCATGTCACTAAATGCTAATGCAGACGCAATTAAAATGAATACTTATATTCAGCAAGGATGCATTAAATTCAGCAAAAGTGACAGTAATGTCTCTTTAAATGCTGCTAATGATTTCTGGTTTAAATAAATGTTGTTCTTTTGAACTTTCCATTCATCAATGGCTCCTGAAGATTCAGCTTTGCCATAAAAGAATAAAATCATATTAAAGTATATCAAAATATTAAAAATGTAATCGTAATAAATATAAATATTAAAAATATTGGTGTTACTGTACTTTTGATCAAATAAATGCCTCCTTGATAAAATTAGTGTCGTCCTGTAGAAACATTTAAATTATATTGCAGACACCAAACATTTGTATAAGAAGAAAAATTTATTAAATAGTTTGGCCTAAACTTTTTTTATCTTTCAGGAAAAAATTTTTTTTTTAACAAAATTACTTGACAGCGTATTAGTATTCAAAAACTTTTGTCACCAAATCTAAGGCTATGGTGCTCAGATTAGATTTTTTTTTATGTGTGGCTATGGCCAATATCAGATTCCAATGTGAACTGGTCATGGTCCTGAACTGACCCACGTGTGCAAAAGAACGATAACAAGGTAGCATGAAGCATGCTGTTATACAGAAGTAAACATGGAGGCCACTGAAGTAAGCATTTACATGTTTAAAAAGAAAGAGAGCAAAGTTTTTAAATGTTTATGGTACAACCCCGTAAATTTAGCTTGTATGGAGCTGTCATACTCATGATACTCATGATCAACTCGTGATCACCTCTCTGTCTCCACTGACTACATCTGCAACTGTCATTTTCACTGGGTGATCAAAGAACTACCGTATGTATGCAAAATCTTTGGAGTGACTCTGTTCATGGAATCATGACGAATGTCTATCTGAGTGACGTAAAAGTGAATTCCGATATGACCGTTCAGACTGAGGTTGCATTGCAAAACATCTGACCTAGATCGGATTCAGGAGTCAGGTCAACTTTATTTATATAGCGCTTTATACAAAACAGATTGCTTCAAAGCAGCTTTACAGTATTAAAAAGGAAAATGGTGTGTTCGATAATACAAGAGGACAAAAGTAAACATTACATTTTTCAGTTAAAGTTAGTTCATCATTGAACTGTGATGTCATCGTCCGCTTATGAAAGTGACCCAAATTAGAATCAGAATCAGAAAAGATCAGATTCCATGTGGTTTTGTGCAGTTCACACTGTCATTAAAAAGAAAAAAGAGTTACAGTACATATGAGTAAAAAAAAATCAAGATTTGGGCAACATTTTACTGCAGTGTGAACATAGCCTAAGTCATTTAGTGCAATCAACATGAAGAAAAAACTAAACAAAACAGAAAGTGATATAGAGAGGACTCCTGTGAGTGCGTGTGTCATGGTCAATATTTAAATGTTTAAAAATTTCAGGATTGTGGAAAGATTTTTATTTTTCGTAATCATGGACACGCATAGGGACCATTCACACAGAAGGTTTTTGTGCATTCAAATTTGAGCTTTGTGTTTTCAAAATACTGTGTAATGTATGAGATACTGCATAAGACACAAGATGAGAGTGCAGTAGGCAAACGTGACCATCTAACAATGAAAGGTCAACACAGTGGAATCCAAAAATGACTTTTTTTTTTTAGACCCTTTATCCAAAGTGATTTACCTTGCAGGGGAAAAGGGGAGAAAAAGAAGATGAGTCATGCAAGATGTGCACATTTCATTCAGAGCCACTGAGTAGGAAAGTTTCAGAGGGCATTTAGAGTTAAAATGAAATTTTCTTTAACCTGTGACATTTCATTTAGGATGTCTGCGTTTGGATTGGATTTGTTATGCGATGGGTTAATGGGTAAGATTTGAGCTGTGGAAGAGATATTTTTAGTATTTAAGCCACATACCCTGTGGCCTCGCATAGTTCCTTGATCTCCCAAGCGGTGGAGCAAACAGAGCGCGAACTGCTGCTTTCAGCTCCGATTGGCAGGAAATTAGAAGGAAACTCAATTCTAATTTTGTGAGAATTAATCCTCCTTCACCTCTGCTCTTATCGAGCTGGATGTTGCGTAAATGTATTCCCTGCTAACCAGCACACACCTGTCACAGGATTCATTCATTGGGGAAGTTGTGGCCTAATGGTTAGAGAGTCGGACTCATAACCCAAAGGTTGCAGGTTCGAGTCTCGTACCGGCAGGGATTGTAGGTGGTGGGAGTGAATGTACAGCGCTCTCTCCCACCTTCAATACCACGACTGACCTTGAGCAAGGCACCGAACCCCCAACTGCTCCCTGGGTGCCGCAGCATAAATGGCTGCCCACTGCTCCGGGTGTGTGTTCACAGTGTGTGTTCACTGCTGTGTGTGTGCACTTTGGATGGGATAAATGCAGAGCACTAATTCCTAGTATGGGTCACCATACTTGGCCACATGTCACGTCACAAATTATGTCCAGTGAATGAAAACATTTGAGGATCTCTTATGCACAAAGTCGTTTGTTTGTGGATCATGATTACAGTGAAATATGGACCATGTTGAGGATCCATCTCTGGTAGTCAGGACAGTGTGTGTGTGTGTGAATAATATCATTACCTGACTTGAAGCTCAGTTCATACCCCCAGGAGAACCTCTAAATCGATTTCAGACCTCCAGCGCATTGAGAGTTGGCACACTGCTAACACCGTTTGCTTTTCATTATGTCAATAAAAGAGAACAAATGTTTTTGCTAATGTGCTAAATTGAATTGGCAGATGGTTCAGCTTAAACTTGTGACAGTCATGAAAGTTTGAGCCCTGATTGAGTTAACATTCCAAATCTAGACACAGGGCTAGTTGTCATGCTAAGTGCTGCTGCGTGATGCTGCTAAAATCCTGCTTAACCCTTTGCTTGTGTACATGCATCCTAACATACTATATTGTAAGTTATTGGCTCTCTTAAAGACTTATATAAAACCCAAACTAGAGTTTTGTGGCTTTTAGCCAATGCCTGTTAACTTTACGGTCACTAGAGTTCTCCTAAATGTTGACAGAGCTGAATTTTAAGATCTATATTCTTTCTCTTCTGTCCACTTCATTAATTATAAGTAAACATTGTATACTGATCATATTATTTAAAATATTTTTTTAAGTTTAAAATATTTAGATGAATACAGAGGAGTTTGAGAGTTTAGGGAGACTTGCAATATATATATATACTGAACAAAATTATAAACAACACTTTTGTTTTTGCACCAATTTTTCATGAGCTGAACTCAAAGATGTGAGACTTTTTCTATGTATACAAAAGGCTTATTTCTCTCAAATATTGTTCACAAATCTGTCTAAATCTGTGTTAGTGAGCACTTCTCCTTTGCCGAGATAATCCATCCACCTCACAGGTGTGGCATATCAAGATGCTGATTAGACGGCATGATTATTGCACAGGTGTGCCTTAGGCTGGCCACAATAAAATGTGCAGTTTTACTGTATTGGGGGGTCCGAAAACCAGTCAGTATCTGGTGTGACCACCATTTGCCTCACGCAGTGCAACACATCTCCTTCGCATAGAGTTGATTAGGTTGTTGATTGTGGCCTGTGGAATGTTGGTCACTTATCTTCAGAATCTCGTCACGGTATCTCTGTGCATTCATAATGCCATCAATAAAATGCACCTGTGTTCGTTGTCCATAACATACGCCTGCCCATACCATAACCCCACCGCCACCATGGGCCACTCGATCCACAACGTTGACATCAGCAAACCGCTCACCCACACGACACCATACACGCTATGTACAGTGAAAACCGGAATTCATCCGTGAAGAGAACACCTCTCCAAAGTGCCAGACGCCATCAAATGTGAGCATTTTCCCACTCAAGTCAGTTATGACAACAAACTGCAGTCAGGTCGAGACCACGATGAGGACGACGAGCATGCAGATGAAATTCCCTGAGATGGTTTCTGACAGTTTATGCAGAAATTATTTGGTTATGCAAACCAACTGCAGCAGCTGTCCGGGTGGCTGGTCACAGACGATCTTGGAGGTGAAGATGCTAGATGTAGAGGTCCTGGGCTGGTGTGGATACATGTGGTCTGCGGTTGTGAGGCCTGTTGGATGTACTGCCAAAATAAATATATATATAAATAGAGTCTGAATAAGAGTTTAGAAATGGAATCAAGTTGCAGGCTCAGTTTTCTCATTTCCTCCACTTGCTAAATGACATCACCTTCCTCTGCCTACAGTTTCCTCTCTTTTTCCATTAAACATCACTGATGCTTGTGTTATTTCTTTGTTTAACCAATGACATCATTATCATCTTTTACACCTGACACCAATCTTGTGACCACATACATAAAGGAATCTTGGGGCCTGTTTACAACTGGTCACTTTTAATGTGTTTTTAGTAATCGGATATCTATCTGATTTGTTTAAACCATACTATTTACACTTGGCCACATAAATGTGACTCTGCAAAACGGATATAAATCTGATCTTCAATTCCTGCGCTATGTGCAAATTCAATGGAGCTCACGTCAAAACAAAAGCAACAGATATGCACTGCATTTTATTCATCATCAGCTAATTTCAAGTTGAAAGACTGCAACAGGAGAGAGAGAGTGGCATCGGTACTGGAAAGATAAGTTAGTCTCACTACTTTTAATGAAGGTGATTGTGTGTTGAGCGTCTGCGTCTTACTTTCAGTGTCATTTGCAACAGTTTGCGCGTCGGCTTGCTGGAGAGACTCAGCTACTCATCCGCTGCGATGCATGTTGCATTAGCACTGTCATATCTGACAATGATATATCATATAGCCTATAACATGCTCTTACACGTTTATTATTTTAACATTTTGGGATGAGTAATATTTACGTATGTGGTTTCAACAACCAGATGCCCCGAGCTGTCCGATCAGAGAAATCGCATGAAGTGTCTAGGTGTAAACAGGCCCTTTGACTCAGAATGGAATTCTGTCAATACAATACAACCCAATACAATACTGAAAAAAACACTGTAAAGGGCCCTTCACACAGAATGTGTTTTTGCTTTGAAAATTGAGAGACATGGGCAGTGAAATGAGGGGGATAAAATGCAAGGCCTAGAGACACTTTTTAAAAAAGTTGAACTATGAGCGCCATGATTTTAGAACGTTGTGTCATGCGTGATATGCTGCAAAAGACATGATGTGAGCACAGCAGTCAAAGATGTCTGTCTATAGTGTTTACATAGAAAAACAATGGAGAAGTAGTGCAGTGGAATGAAAAAAAGGTGTGAAATGTGTGAATGCTTCTAAAAAAAAAAAAACAGCCCATGTGACTGGTGCACTTTATTCCAAGTCTTCTGAAGTCTTCCCCTCCTCTGAAGCTTTGAAATTTAATTTAATTTATTCCTTGAAAAATAAATCATTAAAAAAACAAACAAAGGTGATGCACCACAGCACATGTTCTTAAGCAAAAATGCTCTTATAACGAGACCTTAACTTAATAATGTGGCTGTTTATCTCATTTATGTTTTGTCGGGTGGCTCGTGGTCCTTATTGGATTATCCTATCAGCTCATTATTTATTTTTTTTTTCATTATATTACTTTTGTCCATTTTTAATCTAATTAAACAGGACCAGAATAGTTTTCACCCAGTCAGAGTGGTTCAGTTCCTTACAAAAACTTGACACTGGTGTTTTCTACCTACATCCGTGTACATTAGAAGTCAGTTCTCTCATTTACTGAATATCATTAGCCTTTTCCACCCCATTCTCCACAGTTTTCTAGTTTATCTCAGTTTTTGCTAATCAGAAATGTGTGTTCATTTCAGTTAGCCATGCTCTGAGCTCTAATGACAGCGCTAACCCCATTAAACCCCTGCAGAGATGGCAGATGGGTGAAGATTCAGCCACAGTGGGTCGTTTCAGCAGGAACTAACTCTGTAATTCATATCCAGCTTCAGAACAGCATCTGACGGTGCAGCTTATAGAGAAATAGCGTGGCTGTCATTTGCACATTTGAGCATATTAGGCGTTTAAAGGGCACTTTTATACTGCATCTCTCTGTCAGTGCTCAGTGGGAGCACTTAAGTGTTTACTGAAACATTGGATGAGTCCTCCAGCGGCTTAGAGAAGGATCTCCAGTCTCTAGCAGTGATATCAATCCTCACTGTTATTTTTTTCATCTGTGGAAGTTATCTTTATTGCACATCTTTCCATACAGTGACTTATTGTGACCGCGTTGTCAACACTTTACTGTAAATGACAGATAAGAATGTCCATGATAAAGAAAATTATTAATATTTAAAAATCTCACATGTGCCAACTTCTTAGAAATATACTGTTTGAATTAATTGTGGTTTCATATGGTTTTGAAAAACTTTTATAACATTTCAAACAAAAACCTGTTATTTATTGCTCTATAATGTCAGTTGGTCATTCGTGGACCATAACGGAAAAGTTTGCCCAAAAAAGAACATTTGCTGAAAATTGTAGTCACCTTCGGGCCATTCAAGATGTAGTTTAGTTTTTTTCTTCATCAGAAAAGATTTGGAGAAATTTAGCATTACATCACTTGCTCACCAATGGATCCTCTGCAGTGAATGGGTACCGTCAGAATGAGAGTCCAAACAGCTGATAAATTACTGCTTCATACACATAATTACTATACATTTATATTTATTTATATATATATATATTAATTCACAAGAATCACATTTTCGGGGGACGTTGGCAACACAAAGCATCTTACAACTTGAACTAAACTTGCCTAGTCATAAAAATGTCAAATTATCTGATGTTTTTAAAGATTTGGTAGATTTTAAAGACTTTTTTTTCTTCCGAATTTTAATAAGCTGTCAAGCAGTTTTTCACATGCAGTCATAACAGATGTCATTAACAAAATCTGGAAGCTACTGTAGCAAAACCAGCCTGTTGTTAATGTTAAAAGGTGTAAATGTGTTTTATTCGCTAATGGCATCTACATGCATGTACTGGATTGATTAATATGAACATGTTAAAAACACCACATGTAGTGTTCGTATGATCCACCCTGAAGGGGTCTTTAAGAACTATTTAAATCTTTGCACTTTTTCAGGTTTAGAGACCTATTTTTCTCATCTCACAGACACCGTGCCCAATCATTACCTTCACATTTACACCTTACTTGCTTTTGGCGCTTTAATAAATGGAGATGTGCAGGTTGTAAGTGAGATGTAACCAGATGAGCAGTGATTTCAGCAGCATGCTGGATGCAGAGGGCGAGAACTGGGCTCGCACACTCACCGGCTAATGGGTGCAGAAATGCTGCTGGCCTGAGGGAGTTCTAGTAATGATATAAGGAAAGAGCCTGGAATCTATCATGCTTAGGGGAAATCAGAGACAGGATTCTCACTCAGACCACCTGCCCTCACACCAACACACACACACATCCTGTTGAGGAGTTATTATTGCAGGACAATTTATGCCATCTGCTCAAAATATTTATGCCTGTGGGTATCATGTATTCATATGTTTTGAATGGAGCCAGACAGATAAATTCTTTCATTTGTTGTGTTGCATGTTGTACATTACTTCTTTGTTGTAGAGCCTTTATTTTAGTTATACAACATTCAAATTCATGCATTTCAGCTGAAACCAGATCTATTGCTAGCAGTGTCCTTTGGGGACCCAGTTTGTTTTGTCCCACTTTTAAAGGTCCCATATTGTACACCTTTCTGGAGTTTTATTTTAGGTTTTGATGTCCTTAAGAATATATATTTGCGGTTTAAGTACCAAAAACCATCTCAATATATTTTTACAGCTCCTTCTTCAGGAGCTCTGCTGAGAACAGGTCGATTTTTGCCTGTCTAATTAATATTCATTAGCCTCTCTTCTGATTGGCCTGTTGTTTTCTGAGTGACGCCAGGCCAACCACAGGTAACTAGGGTCAGCGACGTCACAGCGCTAGCTGGAGGCAGCAAAACAAAGGGGAAACTGGAGGCGGAAACCAGAATCGCCAGAATCGACGTAATACAGCCTCAAACTAGAAATTTGATCGCATATCTGCTGCCACTGCCAGACAAAAAACCGACGACAGCTGTGGTTAAACGCGGTTGTGGTTAAAACAAGCAGACTAGACAGAAACGATCGTCAAAAATGCGTTTGCAGCGCACACTTCTTATCAGAAAAGGTTCAATAAAGTATTGTCTTTTGTTGTTATGGGCGCGTCTACAGATTTCTTGCCATATGTCTATGTTTCTTGCATCTCACGATTATGTCGTGTATGAAATAATGTCTGTGTGCATGTGTATAAAACAACAAACTGACAATTTATATATAATCATTTGTAATTGTATATACATTGTTGTGATTAATTGTGGCTGGAACAATAATGTAAAAGTTAACCTTTTCGACATGTTTCCGCGATGTTGTCTGGGAGTTTGGCAAAAGGAGAGTGGGACGATGGGCGGTGCTCGGGGTGGTGACTGAAGGCGGTGACTGTGTAGTTCTGACGTCAACTTTTTACGGAAGTCACAACGGTTCGTGAAAAATCACAGCTACTTTAAGCAGGCTGTGCGCATTTTACTGTGGACTGACTGTTTTGAAACTTATATGGTAGTTACACTAGCACCTAGACCTCAGTTATCGTGAAAAAAGCCAGGAAAATTTAGTTTTGACAATATGGGACCTTTAAGTTTGAGTCACTTAGTAATGGCACTAATGGCATGGGCAGGTACAAGGGAAAAATACAAGCGAAATAAATCATGACATGAATGCCAAATTAGTGCAGGCATAGACATTCAAATATTTCCTTAAAATAAGCCAAGAAAGTGAGCAAAAAAGGGCAGCAGAGTCATTCTAGGTCTAGTTCATGATTCAAGTTAATTTATCAGAGGAGCGCGTGTTGACTCTGCTGAAAAAAAAGAAGAAATATAAAAAAATAAATCACCTGCTAGGTGTTTTGTTAATTTAGCCCTCATCCAATAATGACTTTGACGTCCCTGGGTTTTGCGAGTGTTTAAACTGGCCTTGAGTTTTTCTAATCCTCTTCCTCCTCTTAAACGTGGGTTTATTTATTTATTTTAATAATTAACTAGAAAAGGAAAGTTGAAAAATTAAAACAGTTTCAAGGTATATGCCTTATGTGGTTGAAGTCCTTTCTGTGCATTTTGGCTGTTTTCTATATCGTTGCTAGAGCTGGTTGCTGAGGTTCTGAGGTGCTCTGGGTGACGGATGGATAGATGGATATAGAGATGGATGATAGATGGATATATGGATGAATGGATGGATATATTGATGTATAGATGGATATATGGATGAATGTACAGATGGATAATTAGATGGACGGATAGATGGCTTTATCATATTATATATTTATAATATCAGTCTGAATATATTCATGTAACAGTCAGTTGTGATCCACAGTCAATGTACTGTTTTTGCTTTTGTCAGCCTTTCTGCTGAAGCCATCAAAGGGAATAAGATATACAAGTCATGCATGTGGTTGCCAGGTTGAGAAAAATAAACAAAACATGGCAGATATTTCTGTCTTGCACAGGTGTGAAGTTCTGATTCGAGGAATGCGTCTCTTAATATCAGGCAGCCATAGTTATGTTTGTCCGTGAGCCAGATTAAAACTACTTGTTGCCTGTATGTTATATTCTATTCATTATTTTCAGTAACCTTGCACTTTTCCATTCTGTTTTAAACGCTGTTCTTGTATTCAAATTAAGTAGTATGTGACGCTACTGTACAGTCGATACATTCATATATCAAACACATCCCAAATACAAGAAGAGGTTTTCCAAAAGCAGGGGAACTATATCACACCAGAACTGTGTCTCATATAGTGCTTCTACCATAAGGAGTGGGGGAGGGTGGGTTCGATCCCTTGCTGACTGAGATGGACTGAGAGGCCCAAATGCTTGACGGTCTGCACACATGGTTCTGATGAGGTTGTTTAATGAAGCTGATCTGATGCTGTCTGGAAAAGAGAGTAAGCAGACTGGTTGCTGGGCTGTTATGACACAACACAGCAGTGTAATTAGGTAGACTACAATTCTGGAGGCTGCTTTGAAATATTTACACAGATTTCACATTAGAAGCTACCATGAGACCAGTTGAGTCAAAATGATGAATTTTATAAGCAGACTGGTACTGGTGAGCACACTTTTCCTGTTTATTGCAGTAGCAACTGGAGTCAGGTGTGTTTAGACAACTTTATTCTTTGTTTTATGCCAAAATGAGACCTGTGATTTGTGAAAAAGGGCATTTCAATACATAAGGTATTAAGACTACTTTCAGTGAATCTCACAAAAACTGTCCACAGTATAAGTATTAATCTACAGATTGGGGTCAGTAAAATATTGAAAAAAAATATTATGCTGCAAGGGTGCATTACAGCATCGATCAAAAGTGAAAGTAAATACGTATGTAATGTTGCAAAAGATTTTTCAAATAAATGCTGTTTTTTTAACTTTCTGTTTATCAAAGAATCCTGAAAAAAATGTGCATGGTTTCCACAAAAAATATTAATCAGCACACCTGTTTTTAACATTGATAACAATGATAAATGTTACATAAAATCAGCATCAGAATGATTTCTGAAGGATCATGTGACACTGAAGACTGAAGGTATGATACTGAAAATTCAGCTTTGACAAAACAGGAATAGATAACACTTTAAACTATATATATAAACAAATAAAAATAAAATAACATTGTAATAATATTTCAGAATATTACTGTTTTACTGTATTTTTATCAAATAAACTCAGCCTTGATGCCCAGTCTTTTGTCAGAAACTTCTTTCAAAAATCGTAGTGTATGTTTTTCATTAAGAAAATGAAATTATCATAACGCAAAATAAATAAATGCAGAAATAATTCTTGTTGCATTTCTGTAATGTAAAAAAGACACATTTATCAATTTTATTATTTAAAAATATTATAATACTGTTTTTTTGCTATAAAATTGAGGGATTTATATTCAAAATTGCAGAATCACCGTTGAGACTAATGGGAATGAGAATTTGGGGAAAAATCTGCGTAATGGTCATGAAAATATACAAATATTTCCATAACTTTAAATCTTGAATCAATCCATGAGATTTCACCATGTTTTACTCTTATTGTTAATTTTTAATTAAACAAGTGGGCCAAGACCAAATAAGCATCACCGACGTGTTAATGTTTTCTGTGTGATGCTAGCAGGTTTTGTACATTCAGAACAAGATGTTTTTTGTAGTTTAGTTCAAATAAATGGCCTTTTTTGAACTGAGGAGGATGATTTGATGAAGCTGCGACAAAATCCTTTATCTCATAAGATCAAAGATGATTTGATTCCTCATATGACCCCTTTAAAATTGTCCAAAAAAAATCACACTTCATTTTTAAATATTTCAAATCTTCAGCAAGCAGTTTGAAGCAACATGAGAGAGTTTTATTGATATGAAAATGTATCTGTAACACAAACCATTGTTCTGGCTTGATTTGTTTTTCTCACAGTTCAGCGGTGGGTGTGGGTTTCTATGGAAACAGCGAAACCAACGATGGAGTTTACCAGTTGACTTACTCCATTTATAATGCCAATCACACACTGGGTGGCATTGGCAGTCTGGTAAGAGTTCCACTTCCGTCTCCTGTCACTCATCATGTTGTCTCATTTCATTGGAATAGCCTGAGGAACACTGTAATTAAACAAAATCTGAAATTTGCCTGTTACATGCTGCTTGCTGAAAATCTAAGAGCTGAGGGCCTCAGGAGCTTTTCACTGCTGCTGGAGTATGAGTGCATCATGTGATGAGTGGCACCCACCCACACACACACACAGAAACCCATAGATGCAGGAGTTGAGCACTGCTGCAGGCTTCATCACTGTGAGTTGAAAGCTGTAGTCATTGTGCCTGTCCCCTTTTTAACTTAAAGTTTAAGTTGTAGATAGACTCTAGAACCCTTTCCAGATGCAAACACATCCAGCTGACAAGGGAAAACAGTAACAACAGAGAGAAGACTGGGATTATCTGTTCATCTGCATTAAAGGGGATTGAAAATCTATCTGCATATCCACTCGTGCATCCACATTCACTGGTCTGCTGGAAATGTTTGTAAGCGTCCTGCTGATCACAGAATGATTGAGGATTTCAGAATGTGTGTGGGAAGGACACCCACCACTGAACGACTATCAACAGACCACTTCTCGAATAATTCAATTTAATATATTTAATTACATTGAATTAAAGTTTAATTAATTAAAATGTTTAGTTTAAAATTTAATTGAACTATTTTATTAAATAGGCTACAGGTAGCTCAAAGTTTTCTGACAAGTTAAAAAACAAGAAAAGGTTGTAGGTAATGTTCAAAACAGTGTACTTGCTCATAGTGTGATATGCAGTAGTGCTGGGCCATGTGTTGTTCACCATATATTTACAGTGAAATTTGTAAGTATCACCATGATTTTAATGCACTTTTTATTTGGTCATTATGTTTTCTGAAGAGCATACCAGTTAGATTAGTTTCACAATTGTGTAGTTCCACAACTGTAAGCTTTTAATAAATCCAATTCAAAATCTGTCATTTAACAATTTGTTTGCATCATCACTCAGAAATGTTCATGGAAGCCTCTGCATGGAATTTTGCATCTATAATTTGGATGTATTAATAAAATTGTATAGGTAAATACAATTATATATATACAAATATTTTTTGCCAGGGTCCCATCAGGTCCTTATAAAGTTTTACATTTATTTATTTTTTCCTTTCAAATTTAAGGTGATTAAAAAGTCTTAAATACATAGTTTAAGAAAAGTCTTAATTATCATTTCAAGAGGTCACGATATGATGTAAAGTGATGATTTACACGCAAAAGGCTATAATTTCATTGAATAAATATGATCGCTGCATGTTTCAAAGTAAAAACATGGTGCTTATGCACATTTGGGTCAACTGTGCATTCAAAAAATGTATTTTTTTTTTTTTAAATAATTAGAATAATAAGGTGTCTAGAAATGTATATAATCAGAGCTAATCATAATTTGTAGTGGCGAAATGTTAGGTTTATAATTTTTCAAATAATTTTGGTTCAAACTTGTATATTTGAACTGCAAAATGTTTAAATGCCATTTTATGGTTACCTTTACATTTAGTCATTTAGCTAGATGCTTTTATCCAAAGCGACTTACAAATGAGGACAATAAAAGCAGTCAAAACTAAAAAAAGAGCAACAATATATAAGTGCAAATGACCAGTCTCGGTTAGCCTAACACAGTACACATAGAAAGGTGTATATATATATATATATACACACAAATATATATATATATATATATATATATATATCTATATATATATATATTCTATATGGGCTGGACGATTGGCCAAAATTGATATCACGTATATTCTTATTTCGGTCGATACGATATAATTCCGGTATCGATATGAACACTATTTATCTGAATTCGAAATATTTTGTAACATTATAAATGCATTTACAGTCACTTTTGATCAATTTAAAGCATCCTTGCTACATAAAAGTATTCATTTCTATATTCTTCCCAAAAAATAATAAATGATACTGAAGGAATAGTGTATAATGTTCCAAAAGTGTGATTTCAGCGAAATGAGGATCTTTGAACTTTCTATTCATCAAGAATACTGAAAAAAAAATACTCAACGGTTTTAAAATATTGATAATCGTATTAGAATGATTTTGAAGGATCATGTGACACTGAAGACTGGAGAATGATGCTGAAAATTACCCATGATGCTAAAAGGAAAATACATTTTAAAATCTATTAAAATAGAAAGCAATTTTAAATGGTAAAAATATTTCAAAATGTTACTGTTTGCTGTACTTTGGATCAAATAAAGGCAGGCTTGGTGAGCAGAAGAGAATTCTTTAAAAAAATATATATAACAACAACAAAACCTGTAAATGTTGCTGGAGACCAAGGTTATTATAGTTTAACATTTTTAAATTCGTTTTATTTTAATATAGTTTTCAAAATTCAGCTGAGTTTTTATTAGTTTATTTAATATTTTTGTGAGTTTTAGTTTAGTTTTTATTTTGTGAAAAAATTTTTATTTAGTTTTTATATAGTTTAGTTTAGTTTCAGTTTTAGTAATTAAAGTTTATTAGATTTAACAGATCACTTCCAGAGCGCAGGCCAAAGAAAGACTAGGCTTAATTTAGCCTTAGTGAGACAAACGTCTAGCGACAAAATTAAGGCATGCTGAGATTGATTAGATAGTAAAAGTATACAAATACACACCAAAATGAAGCAGTCATGCCTTTTTAAATCTACACAAGTTGCGCTTAAGTTATATGTAAAACGCACGAGACTGAATAGACATGTGTGTTGTTGGATTTGCAGCGTTGCGCATTATAGCCATTCACGCTGCAGCTGAAGTGAATGACAGCTTGGGAGCCACTCGTTGCTCGCTTTCTGTAGCCTACATCATTTTATTTTTAAGATTTATTTTTAACAATTCTGTAAAGGACTAACGGCCGCATAGCATATACACTGCAGAGTTTAAGGGAGACAATGGCACTTAACAGTAAAGCCATATCTAAATATGTTCTTTTCATTTATGAAGATTTAAGTATGTAGTTTATGCACATTTGATCAAAACAGCCTGGCAGATTGTTCACAATATGTAGGCAAAAGTTTGTAATGTATACAGGAAGGATGCGCGTTCTTATCATTATTCCGTTGCGCTGCTTGTCTATTTCTCTTCAGAGCACCAACTTAAAATTACTATTTTGGTGTGATTGCTTGTGTTACATGAGAAAATAAATCATTTTGCCTTACTGATGCAGTAGCCTATTCAATGCGGGTGCGGTTCAGGTCGCGGGTCAGGTACAGAATTAAACTGGTGCTGGCTGCTGTCAGATAACGGGTCGTGTGTTCTGTTGTGTACTGCTGATGCAGGTTTACCTAACACAGCAGAAAAAAAAACCGTGCAGGACTATGCTTTAAATGGCTGTGCCGTCTCTCCGTAGATAACCTCACGTGCCTGCATGCGCCATTACAGGGGTTATTTTAAATGAAAAACTCCTTCTTGCCAGCAGAGGCGGTTTTAGATGATACAAATGGTAATGTATATCGAAATATCGGAAATGGGTTTAAAAATCATATCACCGTAATTGAAAAAAATTATATCGCGATACATATTGATATGAATTATTGTCCAGACCTAATATCTAATATATATATATATATATATTATGAGGGGCCGTACAAGCCATAATTAATTCTGGCACTCTCACACACTTACATTATCCTTTCACATAAATACATTTTTGCTTTCACACACTTACATTCTCATTACAGATGCATACATTTCTACTCTCACACACACATACATTCTCCTTAAACATGCATAAAATTTCTCCTTCCCCACGTACATTCTCCTACACATACATATGTATATGAATGTATGTATGTCTGAAGAAAAATATGTGTATATAAGAGAAGACTGGATGTATGGGTGAGAGAGAGTATAGTGGAAACGGAAGGAGTATAGTGGAAACGGAAGGAGTATAATGGAAACGGAAGTCAGGTCAGGCGCGATCAGGGTCACCGAGACAGGTCATGATCAGCATGGCTGACATAGATGAGGCGGCCACATAAGTATTCAGCAAGCTATTTGGATTAAAAAAAATATATATATTATCATCGTGAAAAGGTTACATGGCCTCATCCCTTGAGCGAGTCGTGATTGAGGACGCGGACTCAGCCTCAGACGAGTTGCCAGATACACGCATTATAAGCATATGGATTTTTTTCCCCTGGAGTGTCTATTTACACTAAGTGCAATAGCTGCCTACAGTGGCGCGCTGGCCAATACGGAGGGCGCTAGGGCGCAGCCCTCCCTGAACCACACACACAAAATAATAATTATTTAAATTATTTAAATGTATATTTGTATGATGTGATATATTAGAAAAACATCTGTAAAAAAAAAATATGTTTTTACCATCATAATATGAGTTCTCTGCCTGTCTGCACGTCTCAATTTCAGCTGAGGGGCAATCGAGAAATCGACCCCACGGTTCTTTGTAGAATTTAGTCAAATGCTGATTCAAGATATAATTATATTCAAGATGTGACATAAAATTTAGCCAATCAGCGTCCTCAAATCTTATCTGAAATGGACGATTTTTCTGTCGCCCCAAACTGCTAAAATCAGCGCTGGTCTGTAGTGGCGCAATTTCCAATTATGTGACAATGGCGTGCTCAGGTGTCATTAATTCCAAACACGAACCTAACTCTGTAAAGTCTCTACTCCAAAGTCCGTTTGAGAAGAAAACTTTGGCAGAAAAACTGAAGATAAAAGAGCTGGGTCCAGATCAGCCTGACCTCTTAATCAGACAGCAGACAAGCGAGAAAGGGAAGAAGTACACACGAAGCTACTCTTCCAGTTGGTACACCAAAAAGGCCTGGCTATGTGGGTGCGTTTCTGCTAATGCCATATTTAGCTTTCCGTGCTTGCTGTTTAAAGCAACTGGGGCAGATCCAGCATGGACAGTTACGAGAGTGAGAGATATGAAGCATCTGTCCGAGAAAGTCAGAAAACATGAACACTAGGACCGATATAAAGTTGGTTCGACGTATGAGGTTTGACATTTGTCAGAGATTCAGCCTAGGAAATCTTCAATATTTCTTTAACGATTTTGCACAAGGACAAGAAACATAATGTGTAATAATTGTTTTCAAATGTAGAAAAGAACACACAATGTGTTTTATTTGTTTTAATCTGCCTTAAGGTATTGTAACTGATAGACCGTATAATGTAAAAGTGCAGAATAGGGACCGTCTGCAAAGTGCAAAACCAAGAGCAAAAAGCACAATTAATCCATCTAAATGCTTCACTTGTAAAATGTATAAAACATGAATCTCAGATCTAAGGGGTGTGTCTTATTACTGGTTCATAAAAGAACATTTAGATGCTGGTTTTATTCACAGAACTATAGCACAACAGAAGTTATTGAAATGGAACGATTGAGAAAAAGCTTGCGAAGCATTACAAAGATTGTGCAGTTTACCGCCCCCTAGAGGAAGATGTTGCACTTGTTTTGACCAAGTTTGACATTCAGAAGTTTAAATAACTTAGTTTAGAATGCACACAGTTTGATATCTAAACTTCAAGGAGTGTGTCTTGTTACTTGTTCAAAGAAAAATATTTACAGCCATCTTTTACCATCATATGTAAATTAGGATGGACGCAGGATGCACGTTAAATTTGAATCTGTTAACACATTAATTTTTAAAATGTACAGTATTCCATCTCAACTTCAAAGGGTGTGTCTTGTTACTGGTTCATAGACGAACATTTAAATGTTGGTTTTATTCACAAAACTATAACACAGCACATGATATTGAAATGTCAACGAATACATCAATCAATGTAAAGTAAATACGCTCTTCTATCTTAACTTCAAACATGTGGATGTTGGTTTTATTCACAGAACTATAAGACAACACATGATATTAAAATGTGAACAAATTCATCAATTAATTTCCTATAAATGTACTCTTCTATCTCATTTTCTAAGGGTGTGTCTTAATACTTGTTCCTAAAAGAACGTTTCAATGTTGATATTATTCACATAACTATAAGATGAGAAAACTTATGTCTGCATTGCAATTCATATTGCAACGCTTACTGTAATTGTTTGATGTGCCAATGTGCCACAGCCCCACCTCAAATTTTTTTCACCAGCCGCCACTGCCTGCCTTGTTGATAGAGGCTATTTACAGTAGCTCCACCCAGATAAATGTTAATGGATTAGGGTGTTACTGTGAGCATTGACCCCTCATTAATATTGCATTTTTTGTATTTTTAGGTGTGCAGCTCGCAAGTTTGATTTTAAAAGCTCTACAGATACACTGATTACTATACAGTGTATTGTTACGTATACATGAAAATTATTAAATATTGACTAAATGTTTCAAAGGAAATGATGATTTGGAAAAATATGTTTGTTTGTTTTTTTACTCCAAATCTCTGTCGTTGTAATCGTTGTGGATTAAGTGCAGGCTTACAAAATCTTTCCTTTCCATCTATGCACTGAGTACTGTTATATTTAAAACAACCCACAAACAGTGTTTCCAGCGGTATGTCTTGGATTTGAGGGCTGTGTAATTCAGCATATGGCAGGTTGAGTGTGACAAACGGAGCATTTGGCTGGCTGGCAGAACACTTCTCCTCATACAGCCCTGATGTTCATTACCTGCTGGCATGTGGTGACAACCTCTGTTCTTCTAATACACTGCCTCCAAGAGCTGCCCGCTGTCACTCTCATTCTCTGCCAGTGTATGTTTGGCCCACTGGCCCATAATGCATTGCTTCACGGTTGAGCGATCGTATCTAAATAAGCTGTCTAGAACAGACTTTCCACTGTTTGCTGTAGCTAAAACAACATTCAGAATTTGAGAACAACAAACAGCCATTGGCTTCACTACAACTGCATAAATCCAATTTCGGCTTTAGTGGAAGTTTTTCTCTTAAAATTGAAAGGCAAAGAGGACCGCATCTGAAGGCCAAGCTTGATTGCACAACTGAATTCAAGAATGTTGACGTTATTGGGAGAGTGAGGAGGACGTTTTCGAGCTGCTAGGCTTTATAAACGCCTCCTGCCTGTAGTTGTGTGCCAGAAAATAGCTGTTGCAACAGTGAGTAAATGGGTGAAGTGATTGCCATTTTGCATGCTTCTAACTCTATTTCATGCAGTATCCTTACCTTCCACAAAGGAAAGTGAATCTAATGTATAAATGTTAGTCCTTTTGAATCTTAATCTTTATGTATCTTAATTACGCTTTCACCATCTCGAAATGATGAGTTATAGAGCTATTATTCAAAAGAGCCACATATTGCAATTCACTGTAACGAAAGCAGAACAAGCAATTATTGCCAAGAATGAGAGAGGTTTACCAGAAATGCCACATGATGGCCTTTAAAAAGAGGGAAAGAAGAGGTCAAACGGCCAGATTCAAGCAAATATTACTTTTTTCAGCTAATATACTGTACTGATGAATTATACTGTATAAATGATTTGATGTCTCATAACCAATTTAAAAACAGAATCAGATACAGATTATGTACCATTAAGCCAGTCTAGTGTAGCTTACTCTGGCTGGATAAGATGTGTTTATATAAAATTGGTAGCTAATTACAGTAAAGTCACAGCATTCTCATATAAAGGTTGTACACAAAAACTATTATTGCTGTTAAAAGCTTTTTTCACAATTGAACCTTTCAGGGTTGTGTAGCATTCGGTTATTACAGGCCTTACAGACAGGTCGATACATGAATAGATTTCTGACATCGACTCAAGCCGGCTCTAGTGTTTTAAAGAAATAAGCACAGAATATTTAATGGTAATAACTATACACCGTGGCAGGCGGATTGCAGTAATATTTCAGTGGTGACCTGACAAAATTTCCCTGAAAGCATTACTGATTCTCTGCTAGCCTCAGTGAATGTCAAAAAACAGTGATTGGGGACTAAAGAAACTAACTGCAAACTTGTTCATTACTTTCTGGAAAGTTTTTAGCCTAGAAATCATTAACAATGGATGGTCCGCCCCCCCCAAAAAATAAAAAATAATCAGCTTCCTTCTTGCCATATATCAGAGTATATAACATTTGTAAGTTTTTAATCTAAACCTTATTTTGAGAAAGTTATTTAGCTGGTATCTTCATTTTCTTGTCCTTTAATAAGGCATAACATAATGAAGATATCTTGAAAAATGTCTCCGTGTTGTTGTTTTCTGTCTGCACAATGAAAGTCAATTGGGTCCAATATTGGACCCCCAAATATCTATAATAATTAAGGAAATCAACAGGCTTGCATTTTTTTGGCTTAAAGAATTTCTCCGCTTTCTGTCACTCTCGTCACTTACTTTACTCCTCGGGCAATCCCATGATCCCCTATGCATGCTTTCTGCTCCCATAGAGAATTAATTGGAAACAGCCATTCGTTTCTGCGCCAGTGGGCCCAATCGCCACTATTAGCCTTGTATTGGTGAGCAGCATTTTTCTTGTCTCCCGTCTCAGGTGGGCAACTCATTGGGTAGTATGCAGGTCGGACTGAAAGAACACCTGGAGCGGTTGGATGAGATATTTTCTCCACGGGGAGACTACACCCAAACCTTGCGCTTCATGCAGCAGATGGCCAACAACATTATCCAGCAGCTGACAGCCATGCCAGACACAAGGAAGGTGCAAGTGGATTTGGCAGTCATCGCGGATAAAACTTCATTCATAGAGTACTACAGGTAAGCTGCCTTTGGCTGGTGGGGTAATGATGGCTTATTTACGTCACTCCTTGCTCTTGAAAACTTTTGCAACAACATGTCCTATGTCTCATCAGAGGTCAGAGACAGGATGGCTCCATGTACTCTAGAGACCGCTGATGTAGAAATGTGTCAAAAAGTTTCAGAAGCCCTATTCCTCAATCATGTGACCCTATTTTTCAGACTTCTGACTAGAGATGCACCGATGTATCGGCCAATAATCGGTATCGGCCGATATGCAACTTATATCGCTATTGGCTGATTATTCAAAACCAGCCGATGATCAGGGCCAATTATATTCTGTCAATCAAAAGGCAGCGGAAAAACGGTGTGCGAGACGAACTCAGTACTGTGTTGTGTAGGGCTGGTCACTCTAATGTAATTTTCATGCGCATCTCGTCGGTAAAGCTGCTTCTGGTGATTAGTAGTAAATCTCCAGCACGTGCTTTCAGATGGAGCGGCGATGAAAGAAAATGGAGATGGAGATGAAAATCGCATTCGATTTTTTTGCCCAGCCCTAGTGTGAAGAAATTCTCTCTGTTGAATTTAGGACTGTCAAAATTAACATGACAACATTAACAGTTAAAAATAGCGACATTAAAGCAGGCTCTATTTGACCCTATGAATCACCCATAGTTCAAGCCAGGGTTGCCAGATCTGCAGTTTCTCTCTTCACCAAACATTATTTGTAGCACGCCTCCCATCCAATAATTGCAAAGAGCTTTGTGCTTTCTTACTTCTTATAAGAAACAGTCTCAGCTTTCAAATCTTGTACATTCTATCACGAAATTCAAACAATGAATGCCATTTTGACGCTTTTAAATGTGACGTGACAGATTGCTGTAGCACCTCAGTTCAAGCAGCAGCACGGAGCACGAGTCTCTTCCACTTTTAGAAGTTATAGTGCAAAATAGACATGAATGAACATCAGAACCTATGTTGAAAGATACAGTATAGCTTACCAAAATGTATCATGTCTTATGTAATCGCTCAATCAGTGTTTCAGCCATGGAAAGATGCCAGTAAAACAGATTGTGAACAGTATGTCACTTAACATGGCATTTACCTCAGCTATGTTATACACTGTTCACAGTTCATTAGTTAGCTATAAAGTAACACTAAAGACGAGCTTTTTTACGGTTAAGTGGGAAATATATGCATGTTTGAATAAATCTGGCATGAAGACAGGTATTTATGAAGACTATGTGGAAATGAGTTGTAAACAGACATTTCAATTATAATATCTGAAAATGAATAACAGTTGAATATAATAGCTTTGTTGTTCATTTTAACCTTTAATAATATAGTAATGTGCCAAATGACAGGGTTCCCTGTGTTGTTAACTGCATCCTTAAGAAAATCAAACTATTGGTATCTGCATCGGTATCGGCAAATATCATTCTGAATAATTTGGCTATCGTTATCGGCAGAGAAATTCAGTACTCCGCAAACATATGAGCCTATTTTTTAAACTTTTCACCCTACTCCTCAAACATATGACCCTATTTTTTAGACTTCTGACCTTTCTACTTCAAACATGTAACCCCATTTTTCAGACTTCTGCCCCTACTCCTCAAATATGCAAGCCAATTTTTTTGTCCTACTCCTCAAACATGTGACCCCCCTTTTTTTTCTTCTTTTTTTTCAAACTTGTGGACCTACTCCTCAAATATATGTCCCCATTTCTTAAACTCTCACTCTGCATCTCATAATTATGGCCCTAGTTCTCAAACATCTTGTCCTGCCCCCCTCACCCTACTACCCCTACCAATATCAAGATATTTCTAATGGGGCACTGCCTTAAAGGTGCCAGCTTTGGCCTACTTCTTAATCTTTACTGGCACTACTACTGGATCTCATGTCGACTAGGTTACTCGCGCCCTTTTGGAGCTGTTAATCTTGTTAAATTGATTTGTATGCCCTCCAAGAAGATTACATTTCCATTTGTAGACCTGCACGTTATGAACTTGCAGTGCATGTATTGACGAGTAGCTAGTGTTTCATGCAGCTAAAGGACTGTGCTATTGAGCAGCAACGGTCAAACGTCTCTTCCTCCATTACTCATAGACAAATTGAATCGCCCAAGCTCTGGACTCCCTCCCTTGATTTATCAAACACCTTTGTCTCTATATATTTCTCTCCCTCTCTCTCTTTTCCTGTCTCAAGATGTGTGGGCATTTTTAAGTCCTCATGGTGTAGGATTACTGATGAGATTGTGGCTTGCCAGTCATTCCAATAGCATACCAAACCGTGTAGACCTTGAATCAATACAGTACAGAAAACACAGTAAAACACCTGTTTTTTTTTTTTACATGTGGTTTCAATGCTCTAACATTGTTAGAAAACCCTACAAATTAGTTCATTTTGTGAATGTTTTATTGAAATGTTACATACTACATAAAACAATGTATGCACTCAAATGGTATGTCTGATTACCAGAAGTAACACCTTCTCAGAGTGAGCTGTTTGCCAGATTGTCTGTTCTCACATACTAGGCTGGAGCTCATGAAATTCGTATGTGTCTTTGGTCTGTTCAATTATTAATCGTATGGATGGGAAACATACAACTGAAGATGGAAGTATAATTTGAGTGCCATAAACACCCACTTTTAAAGTACTTAGAGGCCTGCTGACAGTGGGCTCCCACACATCTAAATCACACAGTAGATGAATATTAAAATCAGCACTATCAACTGATTTAAAAAGAAATCGAATGAGGTGACGCACAGTTTAATCAATCAAATTATATGAAAATGATAGCATAAGCATTATTTGGTTAGAAAAGCACTGCCATATGTTATTTGTTTGTTTTTATATCATTGAACATTACGAGCCATTTTTTAATCACATTTTTTAAAAATAATAAAATGTACCCAACTGAAAGCACACATAAAAAATAGAATATATATGTGCCTTTTTTATACTGTCTAAACACTTATTTCTGCTCTCATCTTTCATCATCTTTCATTTGCTTTATTTCAGATGGTTAACATACCTGCTGCTTCTGATTTTGGACCTGCTCATCTGTCTCATAACATGTCTGGGATTGGCAAAGCAGTCTCGATGGCTGCTCGCAGTGTAAGTTTGCTGTAAATATCAATATATTAGACATCTGGATTTGGGTATTCTCTTCACAGAAGGAAAGTTGGACCTGTTTTTGTAATCATGAAGCCATTTGATGTCAACATGGAGATAGAAGGCAATATATACTTGCATATACGATGTGTCATATGACCTGTATTTCAGCTTGCATATGATCGTTTCCCGTTGTTAATTGTTTGTATAGTGTCATGAAGTTGTTTATTCCTGCTAGCTTGAATCCCTAACGGATGCACTGTAAAATAATACAGCCTCTGACATAAACAGACCTCTGTGGAATGACTTTGAGTGCATCGAGTGCTGTGGCTAGCCAGTCGCCAGCGAGCCCTGCATTTCCTCTCATCTCAATCCTCTGTCTCTCTCCCCATTTGCCTTATTGGAAGCTCCTTTAGATCCATCCCCACTTACCCCACTAATGCTTATTGATTTCTCTACCCGTGCGAACATGTGCTCGCCCTTAACTAATTATTACATGCTTCCAATCCGCTTTATTGGTGCTTTTAAGACCATCCTCAGACAAGAAATGCTGTTTGAGGAAACCTCGGCTCCATTTTCCATGGCCACCAGGGAGCCGTTTACCCCATTCATCTCTGTCTCCTTTTGACTCCCTATTTGCTCATGTGATCGCTCACATGCTCTTGTGTTTGATCACTTTCTCGCCGGTTCACATCCTCATTCATGTGCTTCTTACTAAAGTGTAAACAGGATAGTTCAGTTTCCCAACGTTTATTCTTATGAGAAGGTTCTTTTAATAATTCGGCCAAAAGAGTTGTTTTGAATCATTTAGTAAGTAATGATTTACTTAATGAATTACTTACTGAATCTATCATAGCAGCTATTTGAAGCAACATCGGATTTACTTACTAACTGGAAGTTAAGTTGATGTTCATTTACACATTCACAATTTATTTTATTTTTTTTAATAAATGGTGTTTTCATAGAAAAATCATTGATTGGTAATATTATAGTAGAAACTACATATACTGTCAAACTACATAACACATACTGTAAGTTTGGGGTCAAGTTTTTTTCAGTTTTATTCAGCAAAGATGCATTGATCAAAAAAGTGTGACAGTAACTGGCAGAAAATGATTTTTATTTCAAATAGATTCTAATTATTTTTAAAAACTTGTATTCATCTAAGAATCGTGAAACAAAATGAATCATGGTTTGCACAAAAAAAGCAGCACACCTGTTTTCACCATTGATAATAATAAATTTTTCTTGAGCAGCAAATCAGCGTTTTAGAATGATTTCTGAAGGATCATGTGGCACTGAAGACTGGAATAATGATGCAGAAAATTCAGCTTTGCATCTCAGGAATCAATCCATTTGTAAAAAGTATTCAATTGTATAATGACTTAAATTAGTATGTTTTCAAAACATTATGACTGTTATTTACGTATGTTTTGACCATATGGGATCATAAGAACTCAAAAAATGTTTTACGTAAACTCAAGAACTTGGGTATGAATAGTAGTGTATCATCTCACATCTCACTGTTATTTCCGGTCTACTTGTTTCTATTTCAGGTATTATTGGGTTGTACTGACCATAGCATAGATTTGGTGGTCATTAGGTGGGGCACAGCCACAAGCTGTGGTAAATTACTGTGTGGTTCAACATGATGGCATCGCTTAAGACCCCCTTTGGGATCAGGAGCCAATGAACTATATATTCCATTGACTTCAATTCACTAACACGTCTGGATATAAGGGTTTTTTCAAACATGGTGAATGTTGTGCAAGGGTCCCGGGTGTTGGGTGTGAGTGTGTTGTTGACCTCTTAGGATAGGGATCATGGGGTCCGAGCGTTGCTGCATTACAGTGGGGGAAAAAGGTATTTAGTCAGCCAACAATTGTGCAAGTTCTCCCCCTTAAAAAGATGAGAGGGGCCTGTAATTTTCATCATAGGTATACCGCAACTATGAGAGACAAAATGAGAAAAAAAATCCGGAAAATCACATTGTATGATTTTTAAAGAATAAATTGGTAAATTCCTCTGTAAAATAAATATTTGGTCACCTACAAACAAGCAAGATTTCTGGCCCTCACAGACCTGTAACTTCTTCTTTAAGAGGCTCCTCTGTCCTCCACTTTTTACCTGTATTAATGGCATCTGTTTGATCTTGTTATCAGTATAAAAGACACCTGGCCACAACCTCAAACAGTCACACTCCAACTCCACCATGGCCAAGACCAAAGAGCTGTCAAAGGACATCAGAAACAAAATTGTAGACCTGCACCTGGCTGGGAAGACTGAATCTGCAATAGTAAGCAGCTTGGTGTGAAGAAATCAACTGTGGAGCAATTATTAGAAAATGGAAGACATACTGCCACTGATAATCTCCCTCGATCTGGGGTGGGGGCACTCAAGAAGGGTCTGGGTCACCCCGTGGGTCAAAATGATCACAAGAACTGTGAGCAAAAATCCAGAACCACACGGGGGGACCTAGTGAATGATTTGCAGAGAGCTGGGACCAAAGTAACAAGGCTACCATCAGTAACAAACTGCGCCGCCAGGGACTCAAATCCTACAGTGCCAGACGTGTCCCCCTGATTAAACCAGTACATGTCCAGGCCCGTCTAAAATTTGCTAGAGAGCATTTGGATGATCCAAAAGAGGATTGGGAGAATGTCATATGGACAGATGAAACCAAAATAGAACTTTTTGGTAACAACTCAACTTGTCGTGTTTGGAGGAGAAAAAATGCTGAGTTGCATCCAAAGAACACAATACCTACTGTGAAGCATGGGGGTGGAAACATCATGCTTTGGGGCTGTTTTTCTGCAAGGGGACCAGGATGACTGATCCGTGTAAACGAAAGAATGGGGCCATGTATCGTGAGATTTTGAGTGAAAACCTCCTTCCATCAGCAAGGGCATTGAAGATTATACGTGGCTGGGTCTTTCAGCATGACATGATCCCAAACACACCGCCCGGGCAACGAATGAGTGGCTTCGTAAGAAGCATTTCAAGGTGCTGGAGTGGCCTATCCAGTCTCCAGATCTCAACCCCATAGAAAAACTTTGGAGGGAGTTGAAAATCCGTGTTTGCCCAGCGACAGCCCCAAAACATTATTGCTCTAGAGGAGATCTGCATGGAGGATTGGGCCAAAATACCAGCAACAGTGTGTGAAAACCTTGTGAAGACTTACAGAAAACGTTTGACCTCTGTCATTGCCAACAAAGGGTATATAACAAAGTATTGAGATGAAATTTTGTTATTGACCAAATACTTATTTTCCACCATAATTTGCAAATAAACTCTTTAAAAATCCTACAATGTGATTTTCTGGATTTTTTTTTTTTTCTCATTTTTTCTCTCATAGTTGAGGTTTACCTATGTTGAAAATTACAGGCCTCTTTCATCTTTTTAAGTGGGAGAATTTGCACAATTGATGGCTGACTAAATACTTTTTTTCCCCACTGTATGTGTCTCGTGCTGCATGCCAGTGTGCAAAGCTGATTACAAAGCCCTGGTCATTTAAATTAGACAGTCCACTGGCTTAACGGGTGTAAAGAGCCATTCTCTCTGTGTCACTAAACGGGCCAATTTACTCTGTAAATTGTCTTCATCTCTGCATCTCTCAGGCTGCATGCATAATAAAGACAGCAAACTGTATTTATCATTCTGAAGATGCCTTATATTTAGTTTTGACTTGTAATACAGTAATTGGTTGTTTTGGTGGTGGGTGGGGGGGTGTGCAGTACCATACACCTAGGGGCTAAATGCCTTGTTCATGATGTCACTGGGCTATTGAAGGGGGATCTCAGGTACTTTACACTTCCTGTGACACACTTAGCTGACATCAAACAAGCCACTTTTCATTAGTAGTCCAAATCCTCAACCATGATGCTACCACTGCCCTCGCATGAACTAAAAACACGTTTATAACTAACAAATGCTGTGGGAGAAATGAGTCCAAACGGCAAAACGACAGGGCAATCCAAAAACAAAGGCAGCGATATATACACGGGAAAACAGGCAAGGCAAGACTAGACTAAACTAGGAACTATGGAAAAAAGACAAAACTAAGACAATAAACAGGCTCCGTATAGCAGCTAACACTAGGAGAGTGGAAAACGCAGAACAATACTAGAGACCAAACAGGACATAAACATGGAATGGCTTGGTGAAGTAGCTAACACTTGGAGAGTGAAAAACGCTAGAAAATACTCGGCCGTGAGAGAGAGGAAGTCCATGGCTATGTAGCATGTCTGATTGAATTCAGCTGTGTGTGTGTGATCAGTGCATTCAGCTGTGTGCGTGTAATCAGTGCAATGGTTGATGGGAAATGCAGTCCAGGGTGATGTGTCACTGTGTGTGGTGTGAGAGTCAATGTAATGGGAGAAGGGTGACCTCTGATGGCAAGCAGACAGAAGTTCATGGACTGGATTCGTGACAAATTATAATGATTGAGTGATATTGCTCGTATACAGTTCAATAAATAAGACATAAATATTGACTAACTTACATTTTAGATTCAACATCGCCAACAAAAAGCTACAGCAAAATTACATTTTGTTTCTGAACAGATTGGTGTGTTTGAACAAATCTGTGGGAATCACTTAGTGACTCACTAATAAAGATAGTTGTTTGATTCCTGAATCCTTATTTTGTGAATCAACTAAGTGACTTGAATTAATCTGTTTAATTAGACTGGTTTCTCCTTATAGACATATGAATTTAATATATTGTAGAGTTTGATTGGATGCACAGTCTTTGCTGTCAACCGCAAATATGATTTTCCTACTTCCTCAAGTCTGTTTATTTTGCTATTCTAAATCGAGTTGGAACAGAAACTATAATCTTTACTTTCTAAATAATATCTCTAAATTCAATTAAAAAAAAAAAGAGGTACAGTATCAATGAATTGGCTTAATTATTTTAGCTCTAGTCTTTGAGGAGCTATTTATGAGGCAGACCTGAGCTCTACGTTGATTAATGTCAGAGCCAATGCTTTAGTCGGGATGTCTGTGGGGAACAGAACTTAAGACTGCTCAATGAGGGGTCAGAACAGAGGTCAGGCCCTGCAGTAAAGTGGATTACTCCAGCAGTGACTGACTACACCGATTCCCTCCTGTTACTGATAGTAAGAGAGAGTGGAAACAAACCTTGCAGGAACTGTGTGACTCTTCAGAGAAAATTTACTATTGGGATCCTATGTGAACCACTCTGTAATGGATTTGAGAAAAGTGTAGGAATCAATCAGTAATTTAAATTATGATAATTCAGAATTCAGAAATGATGTTAAGTAAATTAAATCTTCTGAAATATCACAATCAAAAAATTAATCAATTGATAAAATAACAAATAAATAGGGATATACAGAAAGCTGTAGATGGCAATGTCAATTATATTATTTATGTTATGAATTGCAAATTGAATATTTTTTCAAATTATCAATGTTTTTATTAAATTATTTTATTATTATTATTATTATTATTATTATTATTATTATTATTCTTTGTCCCTAGCGATTTTCCCGCTTGGGGCAGGGTCTGCTGTTCCACCCCATCTCCATTTGGCCTTGTCCAGAGCATCTCCGGTCGATGTTGGCGTGCCGCATATCGTCCTTCAAACGGTCGAGCTATCGCTTCTTGGGCCTTTCGTGTGGTCACTTGCCGTGCGGGCTTAGTCGGAGTGCTGTTCTCGTCACCGATCCTTCGTCACTTCTTACGACATGGCCATACCACCAGAGTTGTCCTTCTCACATCTTCTCCACGATTGGGGCGATGCCCATCCACTTTCTGATGTCTTCGTTTGTCACGTGGTCCCATCAGGTCAGACCAAGAGACCATCGCAGCATTCGCATTTCCATTGCGTGAAGGTCCTGCTCGTGCTTGGATGTTGCCGGCCACACTTCGATCCATAGAGAGCTATGGGACGTACCACGGTCTTGTAAATCTTGGCTTTCATTCGAATGGGCATTCATCGATCGCACAGGACGCCGGTGACTTGGTGCCATTTCATCCAGGCAGCATTGACTCAGGTTTGGGCGTCCGGGAGGGTGTCGCCGTCGCTGCTGATGACAGATCCGAGATACTTGAAATTGGTCGCCGCCTTCAGATCTTTGCCGTCAATGCTGATGGCTCCGTTCGTCTGAGGCCCACATTCCATATACTCGGCCTTCTTAATACTCGGTCCGCATTCCGTACTTGTCCAGTCGGGCCTTCCATTGCTGCGTTTGGTCTTGTAGCTGTTGATGGTCTTCGCTGGCCAAGAATACGTGGTCAGCAAAGATGAGCGACCACGGGGGGGGTGGTTTGGATGTCGGCCGTCACCGTGTCCATGCATAGGATGAATAGGAGTGGCGAGAGGGCTGATCCTTGATGGGCTCCGACGGTGATGGGGAAGGATGGTGATGTTCCGACCACGCTGGTGACGTTGCGGTAAAGCACTTGGATCCCCTGGACGTAGGCCTCGGGCACGTTGTGGGACCGGAGGGCGTGCCAGATTAGGTTGTGCGTAATTTTGTTGAACGCTTTTTCGAGATCCAGGAAGGTCACGTGGACTCGCCTGTTCTTCTCCCGGTATCTCTCTATGAGGAGCCGGGCGGCGTGGATGGCGTCCGTCATTCCGCTGCCTTTGACAAAGCCGCATTGATTCGGCGTGACAGTGACGATCTGCCATAGTCTGGCGTCCACGATTCGCTTGAAAATCTTCATGGCGTGGCATAAAAGGCGAATCGGCTGGTAGTTGGAGCATTCCGCGACGTCGCCCTTACCCTTCCAAATGGGTACTGTTGTGCTGGTCGTCCAGGTCGTCGGGGCCGAGCCTTCATCAAACAATTCGGTTGGAAATGACGGCGAGGATCTCAGCACCTCTAATTATTATTATTATTAAATTATCAATTTATCCTCATGTCTAGACATGTCACAATTTATATAGTGGATTTATTTGATTTACAGATTTTATAATTGATTTCTTAATTGATTTACTGATTCTTCATATGATTACTGAGTGGCCACACTAATGCATGTAGTCTGAAATGTATGTAAAATCTAAAATACACACCAGTGACATTGGTTTTTCCAAGCTGGATGCATTTTATGTTGGTCCTGAAACAACAACGTTTTGGTCCAGCAAACAACAGTAGTCCTAACCTCACCCTTAACCTAATCTATAGGAAATGATTGATAAAAATGTCCCGTAAATCCCAATGGCATCCTTAGGCCTTGTGTTGAAATTAAAATCTGGTTGGTTTTGCCATCCAGTTTGTCACTTTTTAGTCTGAATGCATGAAGGAGCTTTTAGAGTTTTGTCAGTGAGAAGATTGTCAGTGCACAGCTGTTTAATTAGAAACAGTGTTCATGACACTTTCTCTCTAGAAAGTTTCAGGTTTATTTGAGCCCTTTTCAGTATCTCAGGTAATAGTTCATACTGGCTTGCTGCTGACAGCCACTAATTTAAGCCAGGCCATCCACTGATCTTCGCAATAGGATTAGCCCCTCTTTGATCACCTCATATGGTCCTGACTTTAAGCAAAGGTCCCCCCCCCCCCCCCCCCCCGGTAGAACCCTGTCCCTTTTGATACAAACACCACTGTCCAATATGTGTGAACACTGCAACAACATTTACGAAATGCTATGTGGCTTTCAATTTCTTTCTCTTGTTTCCATCTCAAAGAGGCACAAAATCACTTTCACTGACTTTTTTATGAACTGTTCCCTCCTGGTGGAATGACCTGCCCAACTCAATCCGAGCAGCTGAGTCCTTAGCCATCTTCAAGAAACGACTAAAAACACATCTGTTCCATCTTTATTTGACCCTCTAACTCTAGCACTTTCTATTTTAATTCTACTTTATCTATATTTGTCTTCTTTTTTTATTTAAAAAAAAACAAACACTAGCTTTCTATTTTTTCTATTCTATCCACTTGTTTCCCTTTGTGTGTGTGTGTGTGTGTGTATAAGAATATACTGTGTCGTGTTGTGTTGGTATTATATCATATATCTATATATATATATATATATATTATATACATACACCTTGCTACGTGTACTGCGTTAGGCTACCCGAAACTTGTCATTTGCACTTATATATTGTTGCTCTTTTGTTAGTTTTGACTGCTTTTATTGTACTCATTTGTTTTTTTTTTTTGGATAAAAGCGTCTGCTAAATGACTAATGTAAATGTAAGAAGCTTGCTGCGAATTGGTAATTGTGATCTTATTGTTTGATCTTTTCTAGGGCATCAGTGACTTTTGTGTCTCTCCTGACAAGTTCATTGTCAATCAAACCAAAGACTCCTTAAGTGCAGGTAAGTAATATTTCATTGCTCTCTATATGCCTGTGTTTTTCATGAACCGCATGTTTTTAACACAGCTGTTTAAAGACATATCCTATATGGTAGTCAAGGTTTCTTGCACCAAAAACAGTCATAATTTAGTCATAATCATTTTCCACACTCTCACATTTAGAATGAAACCGTTTTTACTACTGTACCTTTAAAGGGGTCATATGATGTTGCTAAAAAGAACATTATTTTGTGTATTTGGTGTAATGAAATGTGTTTATGCGGTTTAAGGTTAAAAAAACACATTATTTTCCACATACTGTACATTATTGTTTCTCCTCTATGCCCCGCCTTTCTGAAACGCCTTATTGTTTCTCCAAAGCTATTCAAGAAAATCTGGTAATAATCTCTCTCGATGCTGAAAAAGCATTTGATAAGAGTGGAATGACACTTTTCTCAGTACTAGAAAAATTTGATGTGGGTGATAAATTTATAAATTGGATTAAGATTTTGTATAAAAGTGCTACAGCTCAGGTATTAACTAATAATACTTTGTCTGGTCCCTTTAGTCTCCAAAGAAGGGACTAGGCAAGGTTGCCCCATTTCTCCTCTCTTATTTGCGCTGACTGTAGAGCCTCTTGCTCAATACATTCATTCTGACCCTTCTATTCATGGCGTTAACACTTTAAATACAGTCAATAAAATATCTTTATATGCATATGCTATATATTACCAAACCCCATGTGTGTCTGCCTGTTATTTTGGATACTATTAATGTCTTTGGGATGTTTTCAGGGTTTAAAGTTCCCATTGGACTTAAAGATACGTCTTCGATACAATCTTCTCCATTTAAAGTCTCAATGGAAAAATTGACTTATCTTGGAATTATTCTGCCAGTTTTACCCCTTTAATTTCCAAATTGCAAGCTAATATACAATTTTGGAGAGCACTCCCGATTTCACTATTTGGTAGAATAAATGCAATTAAAATTATTTTCTTACCACAGATACTGTATCTATTCCAGATTATTCCAATCTTTCTACCTACATTCTTTTTTAAGCAATTAGATTCGATTATTCTTCCGTTCTTGTGGGAATATAAATATCACAGAGTTAAGAAGGCACATCTCTGTAAACCTAAACAGGAGGGAGGTCTGCCACTTCCAGATTTTTGTCTTTATTACTGGGCTTCTTACATAAAACTAATTTCAGTGTGGTTGGATGATCATAGTGCTCCGCAATGATGGGGCTCTGGTATCCTTTAGTCAGCTGCAACAGAAATTTTTCCCAGAATATTTTTTTTTAGATTTCTACAGATTAGGATTTATGCACGTGATCATACACCTTCATTGGATAATACATCACCCTTAATTATTGATAAGTGTCTTGATCAGTGTAAAGGAAGTAAAAAAAGCATTATCAATCATTTATGATCTTCTACAATCCTCCCTCTACAAGTTTTCTTAAGGAAGAATGGGAGAAAGAACTAGGAGTGGAATTTTCTGAGGAAACTTGGCAGACAAGTTTAAAGGATATTAAAGAACATTCTATCAAATCTAGACACTGCCTTATTCAGTTTAAAGTCATTCACAGACTACATTATCCAAAAAAGAAAGTGCATAGAATTTTACAAAATGTCTCATCTCTTTGTGACAAATATAATTCAGTAGATGCTGATTTGTCCCATAGTTTAATTTTTTGCTCCAAGATACAGAGTTATTGGTATGGAATTTTTTGAAGTGCTTTCAGAGATTTTTAGGGTGCAAATGCTGCTGGATGCGGCACTTTTCATTCTGGGACTTTCTGAACATATGCATCCATTATCAGGAGCACAACACAACCTATTGTATACAGTTTAATTACAGTCAAGAAGTTACTACTGTTTTTCTGGAAGAAAAATGAGGCTTCTACAGTCAAATTGGAGAGATGATTTCTACTTTACATTTGGAACAAATTAGATACTGTTTGAAGGGCGAATTTGAGCAGTTTGACAAAATCTAGCACCCTTTTCTGTTATCTAGGAAACCCTATGGAGTAATGCATCATTTGTTAATGTAATGTTTTAATATTTCTTCATCATACTTTACAATTTAATGTAAACAGGTCTGGTAAGGGATGGTTTGTGATGTTGTTGTTTTTTTCCTCTCTTTTCTAATTTTGATTGTATTGTAATGTATTCTTTGTACAGGTAAAAGAGACAAAATATGCAAGATCGCAAATCCATGGCCTTCAAATCTTGACTTCACTACAAACTTATTTGAGGAAAAAAAAACGTATGTTACGATCTCTAATTATTGTCTGCTTAATACTTGATATCTGCTATTGTGCGGCTGTGTTAAAGGGATAGTTCACCCAAAAATGAAAATTTGCTGAAAATGTATTCACCCTCAGGCCATCCAAGATGTAGATGAGTTTGTTTCTTCATGGGAACAGATTTGGAGAAATGTATAATTTCTGAGCAACACATTTATCATTTCTGAGCAATACATTAGTTGCTCACCAGTGGAGTCTCTGCAGTGAATGGGTGCCGTCAGAAATGAGAGATAAAAACATCACCGTAATCCACATGACTCCACTCTGTCAATTAACGTCTTGTGAAGGGAAAAGCTTTGTAAGTTTGTAAGAAACAAATCCATTATTAAGGCATTTTAACTTTAAACCTTTGCTCTGCCAAAATACGAGTCCATAATTCATAATAACGCTTCCTCTTGTGAAAAGTCCACCAACAAAAAGTCCTCCATCAAAATCCACCGACATATTTGTTTAGAACTGTTTTCGATTGTTTTCGATTGCAAATGGTGCTGGATCTGTGCATATTTCTATGACAACCTTTTCACTGTAGAAAGCAATATTATGGATAGAAGACTTTGTATTTTATCCGGATATAACGGTTTGAAGTTATGAATGTATTGAAATTTTTTAATGATGGATTTGTTTATTACAAACACACATCTTTTTAATTCACAAGATATTCACTGATGGATTGGAGTCATGTAGATTACTTGTGGATTATTATGGATTATTGTGATGTTTTTATCAGCTGTTTGGACTCTCATTCTGACGGCACCCATTCACTGCACAGGATCCATTGTTGAATCTGAGGTGTAAAGGTGTGTCAATTTTCAACAAATTAAAATTTTATGGTGAACTATTCCTTTAATGTGCTCATGATTAATAATCATTTCCAAATGAGCCATTTTGCTAGTTCAGTTTCATTTAATGGCACAGACTGTAAGCATTTGAATGTTCACTGTGTTTCTGTGTCCCCTGCAGATATAATGCACTATTACCTTTACTGCAGCCAGAGTCTTCCCAATCCGTTCCAGCAGGTAAACGATTCCCTGGCATGTCAGCGTTCAATTCCTCCCACAACTCCTGACACAAGCAATTAATGGAGCTTACAGATTCATTTGACTTCTAATTGAGGCAAATACCCATGTTAAAGCCATTATAATGTTTCTGTAAAAAAAATCTGCGTGGCTAATTAAATTATGAATAGGCGATATGATCAAAGGGGGTCTCTTTTGTCTGTAGTTTTGTGATAATTAGATTTGTCTGGCTTTCTCGCATTGCCTGTGGGAATCCCGTGAAAGCTTTTCCACTGATTTAGACTTTATTCTGTGCTGGTTAAGCTGCTGTTTTGGATGATCTATTAAAGTAAATGTTCTGGGGGAATGTCATAAAGCAGATGTATAAGACCGATGTAACCATTAACCAAATTTAAAACCTTAATAACTGTAAATCCAGATGTAAATACATATCCTCAGAAGGGATTACTGACCTTTCACTAGTCATTGCATTAACAGAAGGCACAATCTATCGCATGTCTGTGTAGAAATCCTTTAGATCAGTGGATGGACCGCTTTAGGTCACATGTTTGTCTGATTTGCTGTTGTTTCTGTATTGCAGTCTTTGACCGTCTTCCAGAGGTCTTTAACCACCATGCAGATACAGGTGCAAGGTTTGCTGCAGTTTTCTGTTGCAGTGTTTCCCACCGCAGAGGTGAGAGTGCGGTCAAAGAGGGTTCTGCGTCACATTCTGTACCTCCTTTTCTCCAAACAATAATTTCCCAATTTGAATCATTTCAGAAAGATCTTCTAGGAATTCAACGGATCTTGAACTCCTCAGAGTTCAATTTGCATCAGCTTACCGCCTTGCTGGACTGCCGTAGTCTGCATAAAGTGAGTCACATTTTTATTTCAAAATATATTTTAACAGTTTGTCAGTCTCAAATAGTCAGACTTCTAGCTATCGCCAGTCTTGTTCACTGTTTTTTTTAACCCAAAACTGCCCTCGATGACAAATAAGAGTGTTCATGATCATGAACAGGGGAATTCTTTTTAAAAACTGGTGTTGATTTTTAATTTTTTATGCTTTTTATATACTTTTAATATATGTTTATAATATTATATTTTTTTTGTTTTTTTTTTTATAAATAGTATTTGTGTTCCTTATTTTACAAATATCATGAATTCTTAATTCATACATATTATTTTTGGTTGCACCACAGACATTTTATATCGTAACTAACCTTGATTTTCATAAACGGTAAATTATCTCATGAAGAGATTTCTAATGACCTTGGCATTTTTGCCGCATGTTGGTTGCACCACTTTACAAAGATTTTCAATATTTTTACTGTTTATATTTATGTTGGTTTCATGTTGTTTAAAAAAAAATGTTTAGCCATTTCCAACCAAATATAAATTTAAGTCTTTCAAACTGTCAACTAAAAGATATTTTCCTTATCCTTGAATGTATGTAATCGTAATTATTATTTTTCGAAAAGGTAAACCATAGTTTTATTTTTCTTATGATGACCTTGGTATTATAGGGGTCTCTGTTTTTTCAAATATTAATAAGCAATATTTTTTTCTCTAATTAACAATAAATGATTATCTCAAACTACTTAAAAACACATTAGTTATGGATGGGCACTAAAAGTTGTATGGTCCTGTTGATGCTAAGCTTTCTGATAACCTAGGGTCATGGGAGCCTGAGGGATAAGCTTAGGGAGCTCTGGGGGCTGGGCATATGCTATGAGGTGTGGAGGGGCTCCTGTGAGTCGGTGCCTGTTCTCTCTAGCTGGGCCGCCTGTGCTGTCAGGTGCCCTCTGTTGCCCGCCGGCACGTGCCTGTTGCGCCTCATCGTCCAGTCAGGTACCGATCCACTTCCTGGTTGTGTCACGGCATATTCATGGCCCTGAACCACCGGTGTAGCTTGACTGGTGATTGTTGGTCCTCAGGACAGGGGATTTTGTGATGATATGGATGAGGAGGACCCCTTTAACCCGTCAGACTCATCACAGCGAGTATAACCCCACCGAGCCGGTCGGGGAAGTGTTCAACAGGTTATCTGTCAGCTACAGCAGCAGCATGGGCAGCCAAACGAGTCTGCATCCTCCTGGCTGCACCACCTCCAACACCAGAGTACAATGTTCGGTGTTGTGTGTGTGAGAGAGAGAGAGAGAACTGTTGTTTTCTTTCATGCTGACCCACTTCCCTTTCTTCCTCTCCGGCAGGAACCAGTCCATGCTATTTGAAAGAAGTCCTCGCTATGAAAACGTCCCGTTGATTGGGAGCGGTTCACCACCACCTTCGGTATTTTGATTTCAATCTTCCATTTACTGACAGTTTTACTCTATTTCTGTATGTTTGATGGTTTCTGTATCATCAACCATTGGTCTGTTAATGTGTTGTTTTGTTGCAAAAATTAAAATGAATATATACTCAACCCTCATGTCGTTCAACACTAGGACTCTGCTGATACAAGTATAAATCATTATATATAATATTACTATTCTATTTATTTAATGAATTTGTTTTCCGTGTACGTTCTGTTAAAATTTCTAAAGAGGTAGGTCTAAATGAGTGTAAACTGGTTAAAACTACTAAAAATTCTCAACTTCATACCGTGTCTTACTGGACAAAATAAAGCAAAGTTCAAATTGGAATCCAATTAATACATTACGATGTGTATCATATCTTGAGATAGTTGCTGATTTTTTTAGCACTGTTACAAACCAGTATGACCTACTTTCTTCCACAAAAATATTGCGGAAGACATTGCTAATAATAAGAAATGTTTCTTGATCAGAAAATCAGCATTCTGAAGGATTTCATGTGACACTGAAGACTGGAATAATGATGCTGAAAACTTTGCTTTGCATCACAGGAATACATTAGATTTAAAATATATTTAAATGGGAAATTGATATTTTAAAGTGTAATAATATTTCAGAATTTGACTGTGTATATTGTATTTTTGATCAAATAAATGCAGCCTAAACACAAGAGACTTTTTTCAAAACATTTATAAAAATCTTACCGCACCCAAACATTTGAACGGTATGGAGTATATTCATCATAATTCTTAATTATGGTGAATGTTATGGCATAAGTATCAGATCCATTAAGATTGAATTAATGTAACCTGTGTTGAGGGTTGCTTTGTTTGATTGTGGTGTACAAGATCAGGAGAACTGAAGCTGAAAGCAGACATGGAGCATTACTGCCCCCTAATGTTTCCTTTTTATAGTTGAAAATATCCCTGCAGTTATAAAGTATATATTTAGTATTATTAATACTAAATTATTAATGACAATTATTCAAAACATTCCTGTCTTAATTCAATTTGAAGCCAAATTGTCCATCAGGCTTGTGCAGATTGTGAGGTCTAAGATGAATCAGAAGTGAAAGGGTGTATTTGAGAGGATCATCTAGTGAGTCGTGTTGGATGATGCATTGCAGAAGGCGTAAAACTAATCACAGGACAGTCCGTAGTCTAATGCAGAGGTTCCCAACCCTGGTCATGGAGGCACCCCAACACTGCACATTTTACATGTCTCCTTACATTGACACCAATTTCAGGTCTTGGAGTCTCTACTAATGAGCCGATGACCTGAATCAGGTGTGTTTGATTAAGGATACATGCAAAACATGCAGTGTTGGGGTGCCTCCAGGACCAGGGTTGGGAACCACTGGTCTAATGAACTGATTCCCAACTTCATTTTTAACTGTCAAGACACTGTATTCTCACAATGATATTTCACAGCTAATTGAGTTCTTTTCATGTCTTTTATCACATTTGAAGTTATATCCTCAGACATTTAGAAACAGTAAGTGCGCCCCTGTCCCCAACAATGGTTTTGCCTTCCTTCAACATGCTATTGCCCTGTTTGTCCTCATTTCCTTCCTTCCCCACTCCATAAACATTCTGTACATCCCTTTAAAATGTAAGAGCACTGAGCAGTTTTTACGGCTATTTGTACAGCTGTCGTCTTTTGCCAAAAATTCATCAGTATTTTTCCAACTCGCCTTGTTTCCTCACCTGAAGTCCTGTTCACACATACAGTGATTTTATTTCTGGAGGTTTCCAGGCATTACTTTTTTTTAATTATTTTTTATTATTTCCAGTACAAGGGCAGAAACTAATCAAATAGAGCAGTGAAATTGCTCACAGTAACTCCTCCATCTTGCTGACACCCGCACTGCTTTCAAGTTCTGCTGGGAAGTTAGTATTCTCATGTTCAAGTCACTTTGGCTGGTCATTTTGCTCAAAAAAAATCAACTCCCATTGAAAATGAGTGATTTTTCTCGGTGCAGATCTCTGTATGTGGTTGTGAATGGGGCTTGAGGGTCTTTTGACTGTGGTTTTCACACATGCCAGTATCTAATGTCGAACCCCATTAACATCTCTGTTTCTTCATTTTTCTTTTACAACCGCAGTATTCGCCCAGCATGAGGACCACCTACCTGTCTATGACTGATGCCCAAATCAGACACTTCGGGACAGACTTCCAGATGTAGGTTTCCTGGTTCCCCATCCTCAAGGAGTCTCCAGCAACATGAGATGCGTTCCTTTAATAGGTCAAGTAGATGGAGATCTCTCATCTCATCTCAAAGGAGGACACCTGTGGATGTTAAAGCACAAATATTTAATGCATCAAAGGGAGTTCTCAAAGACCGCCTGCCATCCAGACATTAACGTCTCATCTAGAAAGAAATTCCTCAGAGGTTTGTGGGTGAGCTCTGACCATGTAAATATTCGCTTATTCACCTCAGGGGCTCGTCAGATCGTTAATAAATTGTTTTCTGTGATAGCAGCGAACTGGATCAGCCTGGTGTTTGAGAATCAGTTTTGTTTTTGATTAATACTTTAGCTTAGGGCATGCAAATGGTGATTATAGCTGAAGAAAATGATAAAGAAAGGAAAAGAAAACAGTTGCATTTTACTACACAAAGGCCTCGAGCTCCATTATGAGCCTTTAATTAATATTCTCTGACTTTTGTACTGGTTAAATAGACGGCAATATGTTTTGCATGAGGAACAAGGTGTTTTGTTGGTGCCTTTATTTAAATATATTGTACTTCTATGCTGTGATGTGATTTAGTAGTCAGTTATGTCTGCTATTCATTTCAGACAAAATTTTATGAGGCTCACGGCACAGAACAAAGATAAATAGAATCATATTCTGCAATGGTAGATTTGGATATGGAAATCACGGACCGTCTAGTTGTTTGTTTGGTTCAAGCTTCTTAAAGTATCTTTGTCTGAATGCCTGTGTATTCAAAGCTGGCAAAGCCTATTTTTCTAGTTTAAGCTCTTTTGTGTGACTGACGTACTGTATAGACCTGGACATTTTTAAAGAAATTATTATTATTGAGGTTCACAATACCGCTGTGTAGACAGGAAGCTGTTTATTATCCCAATGAGTGAATGAAAAAGAATAAAATTAGATTAAATTATACATGTTGAATTCTACTGCTGTTATTGTCTTTATTTGTCATAATATTTCAAAAGTGCTTTTTTTATTGTTCATGTAATATGTTTTTTTTGTGGCATTTGATTCAATAAATAATTTTTACTGAAAGTTACTTTTTTTATTATTCTTAGTCCATTCTGTAATGGAAGCCAATTTCTGTCGTGGAATTTTAAAAAAAAAAAGGAGAAAAAGTAACTGCGACTTTTCATCTCACAATTCTCTCGCAGCTCTGAGTTTACATGCCGCAATTCTCAGAATTGTGAGTTTTTTAAAATAAAAACTGTAATTGCAACTTTTAATCTTGCAATTTAGACTTGTTTTCCCCCTCAGAATTATGAGTTTATATCTCGCAATTCTCAGAATTGTGTGATAAATAGTTGAAAATAGCTTTTTTTTTTTTTTATCCCGTGGCTGAAACAATCTTCCATAGTAACATTAATTTAATTTAAGTTCTTGCTGTGTGAAAATGTGGTTTGGTGTGGGGGGGGAAAAAATCATTCTTTTAACCAAATTATATTTTATAGAGGTCAAAAGCATTCAAAATAAATTACTTAAATGATTAAATGGATAATTAGTGTTTTTCTCCAAAGCATGCAGCACTATTACTATTGCACACACTTAGGGTTACGGATTTAAACAAATATTAATTTAAAATAAATCTGAAGAAATATTAAACTATGACACCTGCCCTGTCCTGCACCATTTGTGTTGTTGACGTGAATGATACCTCAAATGCTTGTCAAAGAGAGGTGTACTATTACGTTTTTTAAGCAACTGGAATTGCTCAAACTAAAAATGCAATATATTTACACTGAAGGGACCTGAGCCATATCTAATATACATATCATATTGGACTGTGTTTTGATTATGTCTCTGAAGGTCTCAGTTAATTTGGAAACATTAGTCATGTTTTTTTAGACACGTGCACAAAAAGAACGACAGGGGGCGGCAAATAGTCACATTATTACTGCAATGCCGCTGCAGTGACTCTAGAGGGCGCAGCTGCATCCATAGACGCTAAATGCGCTTAGCGAGCCACAGCTGAATGAAACACGCCATCCACCGCTCTACACTTGATATATCGGACAACATCTTTTCCATGTGCTTTAAAGTAAATAGTAGCTGGTATTTTATATGAGATGTGATATTAGAAGTAAGGCGGGAATGTGGTTTATTCGCAATGGGAAATGTTTTCGGCAGGCAGGGACGAGTCACCAGTCGAGTGACAGATCAGGACAGGGCGATATTGGTAAGAAGAATCAATCAATCAATCAATGAGCATCACACTCACACGCACGTGTAGATATAGAGCCAACACACTGTAGTGCGTCTGCAACCATTTCAGCCATACTGCCCTGCGAACCAAATGATTAGATCAGCTGTCCTACTTTACACAACACAGAATAGAAATCAGTGTATAGACTACTGTAGAACAGAACAGTATGTTATAGTATACTACAGAACTGAATAGAACGGATGTTACAGAATAGACGGAACACAATAGAATAGATATAGAGTAGAGAGTGCAATGGAACAGTGTGCTGTATATTATAGAGGAGAACAGTTTATCATAGAATACAACGGAACACAATCTGTTATAGAGTAGAGCAGAACATCTTTTACTGATTAGAATAAAACAGCACATCATCCATTAGGCTATAGAACATAATGTATTAGAATAAAATGAAACCGAACAGTATTGTGTAAAATAGAATGGAATCACATCTGCTGTAGAATAAAACATCAGTATCTATTGTATAGCTTAAAAACACCAATATTTAATCGAATAATAATAGATAACATTATACCGTTTATATGTTATTTTATAATATTATACAAAATAAACTCCTTAATTTAACCCTAAAATAATGAACATAAAAGTATTTCAATTATTCACACACACACACACACACACACACACACACACACACGCATATATATAATGTCTAAAAAATTTAATTCTTTAAATTAAAATAAAAAACCAAATCAAAGATGAAAATGCCCTCATTCCGTAACTTTTTCTAAAAACATATATAGTTGTGGTCAAAATTTTACATACACTTTGCATTATCTGCAAAATGTTAATTATTTTACCAAAATAAGAGGGATCATATGAAGTGCATGTTATTTAAATTTTTTTAGTTAGTAATAACTTGAATAGTAACCTGGAATTACAAAAGGGGCTGTGGTTAGTTTAATATATCTATACTCACTTTTAATAAGAAAAGTTAACATGGTCAAAATGACAGAAGAAACATTAGAAATATCTTAGCCTATAGAGTCTGCTGTCTTATTAATCAGAACACACGAACAGTATTTCAGGTGATCCATGTATGGACTATGATATGTTTTGACAGCTGTTTGTTCATCTTAGTCGAGAACTGACACTTTTATGAATAAGAAGTGTTTCTATAATTGAACTGTCATGTTTCTGCTTTACATCCTGTCACTGGATCACAGCAACTGAAACAGCAGAGAGATAAACTGAAACAATATCAGAAGAAAATCACATTACAGCTGGAGAAAGAGAGATGTCTGGCCAAACAGCTCCTGAAGGATGGCAAGAAGGAGTAAGACATTTCAGATTACACCGATACAAGTGCACTCATTACGCAATGCTAACATTCATGATAGCCGATCACCCAGAATCAGCCATCATGCATTGCACAGTGCCTTTATTGTGCTGACGTGGTGCCATCTGCATCGTACATGGCAAAAAGTGATTTTGGTTTAACAGATTCATTAACACGTGTGATTCATGCATTTCACAGACGAGCTCTTCTGCTGCTCAAAAAGAAACGCTACCAAGATCAGCTGCTGGACAAGACGGACGTCCAGATATCCAACCTGGAGCGCATGGTGGGTTTAGATGATGTGGTTTGCCTCCCTAGTGTAGGGTCAGAGAGCTGGTAACAATTGGGGGCTCGTCCGGGATTTGAACCCAGGACCTCTTGCGCCCTAAGTGAGAATCATAGCCCTAGACCAACAAGCCACTAATTGTTACCAATTCCCTGACCCTAGACTAGGGAGGCACGTAACAATGATAAGAAGGAATATTTCTTGAGCATCAAATCAGCATATTAAAATGATTTCTGAAGGATCATGTTAAAAAACTGTTTTTGCTGCTTAATATTTTTATGGAGCCTGTGAAACACAACCATTCAGTTGTTTGGGGTAAAAAATTATTAAAATAATAATAACAATTATATTTTTATTAAGCAAGGATGCATTAAATTGTTCAAAAGTGACCGTAAACAATGTTACTACAAAATATATATAAATAAATGCTGTTCTTTTGTACTTTTTATTCATCAAATAATCCGAAAAAAAGTATCAGCAAAAACAACATTGATAATAATAAAGACCATTATTATTAATTGAGCACCAAATCGGCATATTAGAATGATACGAAGTATCATGTGTCACTGAAGAAACGGACTATTTATTTATTTATTTATTTTTGTTTGTTTAATCATGTTGTGGTATTACAAGAAGCATGAGAAATATAAGTTATACTTTGATTATGCCTCATTTCAGGTTCAAGATATTGAATTTGCTCAGATTGAAATAAAGGTCATTGAGGGTTTAAAGGCTGGGAATGACTGTCTCAAGCAAATGCACGAGGTAAGTCTATAGACTGAAGCAAGTTCAAATCACGGATTTGCTGTATTGTAACAAGTGTATGCACCTGCAACAGCTTAGTAATCAATTATTGGTGGTGTTACATGCTGTTATTAGGAGCCAAGATGAATCATTGGCCTGTTTGGTGTTGTGCGGTGGGCGGTTTAGTAAGTAGCAGCATGTTATGGGAACTGTTGGACATTGTTGTAGGATTAAAGGCTTAAACATAAAACTCTTAGATTACAGCAGGCTTGTCTTTGTCTTGTACTGAATCTCCAGAACCCTTTGAACTCAACAACAGAAAACACTGCCCCTTCTGTAAGTCCCACTTTTAAAGTGCAACTACTTAGTACCTGTTTCTGTGCATTATATTATGAGACGATCTTTTGCTGCTTTTTTAATATAAGTGTTTGGAAGATCTGTGCATTTGATTCCCACATATACATGTAGAGCATGAGTAAGAACACCGACATTCACAGTATCATGTGTTGTAGGAACGTGATAAACAATTCTGTTCATATTTCACAATTCCAGCCCATATAAGAATAACATCTTTTACATTTCCATTGCTTTATATGAGCACATTTGACTGAAATCTGCACTGTTGACTGATTCATTTCTGTGGGATGTTCTGTAGGGCTTGTCTCAGTGAGCAACAGTAACTGAATGGGGGTGGAGGTTAGCGAAGGGTCAATAATGTTATGAATATATACAAAGTTATTTAATGGACTGAGTGAGCATTTGAATGAAGTATTTTTTTTTTCTGTTTTTCTTCATCAGGTCATGTCTATTGAGGAGGTGGAGAGAATACTGGAGGAGACGCAGGAGGCCATTGAGTATCAGAAGGTTATGAGAGTCTAATTCAGTCCACTTAACATTCAGGGCGATGCTAAATAGACTTAAAACACTTAGAAATGAATGAAAGTCATTGCATTACATAACACAATGAAACAAAACCAGGTGGCATTTATATTGAAGAAAGAGCACAAGCATGTACATGTATAACATGTCTATAGTTAATGTGATATGCAAAGTTTGAGGTCAGTTAAGAAATGAATATTTTGTATTCAGCCAGAATGCATTAAATTGATCAAAAGTGACAGTCCACTCTCCGAAAGTGAAAAGCAGCACAACTATTTTCAACATTGAGAATAAAAAGAAATGTTTATTGAGCAGCAAATCGGCATATTTATAGTTATTTAAATTGTAATGTTTCACAGTATTAGGTTTTTTACTATATTTTTAATCAAATAAATGCAGCCTTGGTTGACATATCCACTAAAAAAGTTAGATCTGAAAAAATAATAAAATTCATAAATGTTTAAGCGTGTCTTAAGTGTCCAAAGGGTTTATGAAGCCACTGCAAAAGCAGGTCTAATAATGATTTTTCACTATTCAGAAAATTGTGTTAAGTTCAAACTTTCCTTCCTTCTATTATAGTCCTGGGCTGAGTTTCTCAAAAGCAGTGTGAGCTAAGTTGATTGTAGCGACTATTGGTGGCAATGGTTCTACAATCTACTTATGCTTACGATGCTTTTGGGAAATGCAAGTCCTGGACATTGGCCATACTGCTGTTTCCTGGTTTTTATTGCTTTGAATGTCTAACTGCTTCTTGAAACTTCTTCCCTTAAAGCAAATTGATGAACTGCTGGCAGGTTCTTTGACACCGGAGGATGAGGATGCTGTGTTAGCAGAGCTGGAGGCCATCATTCAGGTGTGGAGACCTTTACCTGTCGTCCATGCTGCCAGATATCACTCGCTGCTAGTGCATAGCCTGTGTCTAATCTAAGGCTACTCTCTCCATCCTGGGCAGGGAGAAGACATCACACTTCCAGAATTACCCACAGATCCATTGCCAGCGGTGCCTAAGGGGGAGACAGGTGTTGTTTTAGTATTGTCAAAGTATTGACATGGCTCTCTTATTTGGCTTTTGATTGCTTTCTGTCACTCGCTTTGTGCTCTGTGTCTTTGCAGAAAGAAAAGAGGCACAAATCAAGCCGGAGCGAGAGATGCTGGCAGTGTAGTGTTCGATCCTACAACCTGGCTCATCACTCTGTTTTGAATGAAAGGAAGAGCTAGGGGAATATAATTGGCAGAAAAGAAGGCTTTCATATGATATTTAATAGGCATGCATCAGAATCAGTGGAAATGGTTATGGAAAACGTAGAAATGTCAAGGAATTTTACATTTGTGATTTTTCAGACTTAAAAAAAAAAGTAATGGAAAGCAATGGAGTCATGGTCAAGAAAAAAGTAATGGAAATTGATTGTTCATTGATTGTAATTGGCTATAATGTTTTTTATATTGCAATTATACTTGTAAAATATTTAAAACATTTCCCTTTGAAAGTAATTATATAAACCACTTGAAATGTCATGAACAAGGTGGTCGAACCATGTAGAATTGAAATGCTGTTACAGAGTTTACAGTATTTTCTTAATGTAAAATCAACTGTTGTTAGGTAAGTGGGCAAGGTAGCTAGAAGCTTAAATGACAGTTCACATCAATTAATATTTGGTTTTGTTAAAATAAATGAACAACCTATGAGCTCTGTTATGTGGCACTAGTATTTTCATTTTGTATTTTCATTTTTAACTGCAAAAAGTGAACCAAATTGCTACAACACTTTAGCCAAGTATCTTTTTCATTGCAACCTAACATACAACTATAAAGTAGCCTGTAGCATTGGTATTTAAAGGGGTGGTTCAGTGTTTTTTTTCTAGGCTTGATTGTGTTTATGGGGTGCAGTCTAACATGTGTTAATGCTTCGTTTTTTAAAGAACGCATTATTTTTCACATAATTTACCTTTATTCCACACCGCTCTGTCCCTTCTCTGAGAAACGGGCTGATCTTGTCCTGTTTTTATGAAGCCCCGCCCTCAGAAATAGGTGATGGGTTCTGATTGGTTAGCTAGCCCAGTGTGTTGTGATTGGCTAAACCGCCTCTAGTACGGTCTAAGCGTCCCGCCCCTCACCTTTGTGAGTAACTTTGTTGTAACTTTGCAGATATTGTTTATGCTCAAACAGCAACATTACAGACTAACGTTAAAAAAAGTGAAATCGCAATAAACCGCCGCTTTAAGCAGTGGTAGCTGTTTTGCTAACTTCTACTGGACTCGCTGGATTATTGATGATGGGTCATTTTGAATGAATCTTATATGGAGTACCAATTTATTCCAAAAAGTTTATAGACTTTACAGATTGGTTTAAACAAAGTGCTTCTTAAGCCTGTTATGTATGCAAACCCAAAAGAGTTGGGTTACATCTGTGTATCTGATTCTGTAGTAAGATTAAGTTCATTTCGTGGTCGTGGCTCTTGCAGATGTGTGTTAGCATGTTATACCAGCGGGGCGCTTCATCTCCACTAATTGAGAGGAATTTTAAAATCTGTGCGAAAGCACAGATAAAACTACCATCGCTTCCGATGACTGCGTTTGTGTATAGTGATATGTTATAGTAGTCTAACTCTGTCCCCTAGTATAGTATTATAAGGTAGGACATTCTGTGCATGTATGGATGCAGTAAATTATAGTATATATATATATACCTTATATATATATCTCTAATATATAATATCTGCGTTTAATACTTGCTAATTATAAAGGTTTTTCTTCTGGCTCTCACGGCCTTGGAAAACCTGGAAATTAACCTGTTTTCTGCCGTTTCTTACATATAACGTAGCTAAACCTGACCCATAAAACAATGAAAAAACATTGAAGAGGCATGTCCAGTCGCTGTTAGTCAACTTACGTCCGGGAGAAGGCGGGCGCAGGTGGAACGTAGCCACGCCCCCAGGGCGCGAGTTAGAACACGGGGCGGTGCTACGCTTGTAAGCCCCTCCTCCATTCCAATGCCTCCGCTCGGTTCTGCTGAGCTGAGATCAGACGCCTGTAGATCAGAGCGCGGATCTGCAGCTGACCCTCATCACACAGACACTCTGTTCGGATAACCCATCACGTTCAGCAAAACACCGTTTATGGTTTTAACTGAAGATTTCACTATGTCTCGCACCGACGAGGTCCACCGCATTACGGAAAATGTCTATAAGGTAAAGTGCATTGATCCAACTGATGGAGCAACTTACTGATCACAGGTGGTGATCTAACAAGACTTGAGGAACGAAAGTGCATGCTTTAGATATGAGTTATTGTCGTTGTTCGCTGTACTGCATAAGATGATTCTCTTGAGTGGCTTTACGTTTAGATTTATCATCGTTAATGAACTTGATGGGAGATCAAGTTTCTTGTTCGTGTTGCTCGTGTCATTTAAAGGGGTCATATGATGCGATTTCAAGTTTTCCTTTCTCTTTGGAGTGTTACAAGCTGATTGTGCATAGATAAGATCCCTGAAGTTGCAAAGACTAAAGTCTCAAAACCAAAGAGAGATATTCTTTATCAATGTTAAGACTCTACCACGCCCCCCTTAAAACGGCTCGTTCTAACACGCCCCCACATATCTACCTCACTATGTGGAAATATTTGCATAATGCGCCCAAATGTGCACTTAAAGAAAGATGGCGTGGTTTCAGTAACCGCAGTTAGTGTTGAAGCTGCATGTCGGGAGACGCTGTGTGTTTCTAGGCGAAAGCAAAAGCACTATTTGGCCTTCCGAAAGTAGATGCAAATGAGGAATCATTGGTTAAGATTTATTTACAACAGAACAGCATTTTATGGACGACCGTTTCGTGAACCTAGGAGAGGAGGTCATTCTGCCTTTGCTATGACAATCTGGCACTTCTGAATCAGCTACTGTTTTGTTATTAGTTTAAGTATTTGTTATTGACTGTTCAAATGCGGGGTTTTGCGCATCGGGTGTGTGTGTGTGTGTGAGAGAGAGAGAGAGAGCGAGAGAGGAGAGCATGGCGTCACATCACAGCGAGTCGCTATTCTTAACCGCGGCTTGTACTGCATCATTACTGTGTCTGTTGCCCTTTCGGGCTTGAACTGATGTTAAAACTAATTACATTATTTACTGTCTTCACATTTATTTTGAAAGATGAAGCTCGCATTATGGTAAGGGGCGTTACATTTCCGACGAGTGCTTGCGGTGTGTTCGGCCAATCACAATGCACTGGGGTCAGCTGGCCAATCAGAGCAGAATTCGGCTTGTCGGAAGGATTTTTGGGCTTTGTAGGGGGGGGGGGAGGGAGGAAGAGAGGGGATAGGGGGAAGGGGGGAAAAAACGGAAGCGTGTGCGAAGAGGCGGGGCAGAGAGCAGCAGACAGGAGAGGACCCAAAAGGTACAGTATTTGAAAATAATGGGTTTTTTGTGAACGATTAAAGCATCAACATATGCTTGTTACACATAATACACAAAATAATGATCTTAAAAACGCACATAGGACCCCTAAAATGAAGGGCGCACCGTTGAGAACAGAGTGATTTGCATGGTTTTTTACGTAGACAGGCCATAACGATTAGAAAAGAAAAACCGTGACCAATCTGAGCGAGAGCAGCCCTCTATGTCTGATAGAGGCTATATTAGCGATCGCTATATCGAGCGCTTCGAGCGCCGCTGAAGCTATTAAGATCTACATACGCACAACAAACACACTCAAATACTCACATCTATTATCTATCTACGATTACTTATCAATCACTCACTCATACGGCACACACACACACCCACACTCATCACTCAAACAAACTATCTATCTATCTATCTATCAATCATACGCCCACACACACACTCACTCACTCAGTCACACACACACTCACACACACACACCACACTCACTCACTCACTCACTCACTCACTCACTCAGCAACCGATCTGGTCTGTCTATCTATATATCTATCTATCTATCTATCTATCTATCTATCTGTCATATGCACCACCTCACTCAGTCAGTCACACCGATCTATCTATCTATCTATCTACTATCTTTATTATAATACACACACTCCCTCACTCACTAATAACTCACTCAACTCAGTCACACTATCTGTCTGTCTATCTATCTATATATCTATCTATCTATCTATCTATCTATCTATATATCTATCTATCTTCTGTCATATGCACACACACTCACTCAGTCAGTCACACCTATCTATCTATCTATCTATCTATCTATCTATCTATCTATCTGAGATCTACATAATTGCTTATTTTGTTTTATATGTGCGATAACGCGTATGAAGACAAAACCGGGTTGTTTTTTTAATTAGTTTTATTTCTACTTTTGACTAAAGAATACTAAATAATTTAACTGAGACAAAAACATTTAATATGAGCTAATTTTGAGTATTTTCTCTTATTTATTTAATTTGCAATGCAATTATATTTAAGCTAAGCTTGTAAACTAAGTGGTCACAAATGTATGGCACAAATGTATGGCTGTGTGCAGGTATGTCTACCTTTAAAATATTAAGTAAGTGCACTAATTAGTTTGCACAAAACTGTGCACTACCTGTAATACACTACTTTATCTATTAGTATTACTTTTTATGACTGATATGGTATGAAGATTGTGTAAATGTCTGATAACCAATATGTAGACCTGATTTTAATTAGTTTTAAATATGTATTTTGTCTAAGAAAATGAATATATACAAATAATATAATACATAAATATAATTGACATATAAAATACAATTAAGTACATAAAATGTATGTAAAATGCATACATTTTACTGAAACAATAAAAACAAAATATTATGAATATTTTAATAAATGTAAATGACTATTATTTGGTCATGTTGTGTTTTTTTTTTGTTTGTTTGTTTTTACCCATCATATTTTGAGGCTTGTTGTTTCCCATAAACCTGTATCGGTTGCTATTTATTGGCATGTGCTCCGTCGGGCATTCCAGCATAGGTGGTTTAGGGAGGAGGGGACGTGTTGGTGTGTGTTGCAACAGGTTCAGTCAAGTTTTCCTCGTCCGTGTTTAATAGTTCCTAATTTTTGGGTTTTTGTTTTTGTTTTCTGCTGCCGTTTTTGGTCTGGAACTTTAAAAAAAAGTTATTTATTAAGGCTCGCATCAGATACTTAAGCCCATTAAATAGGCCACTTGAAGTCCAACACCTAAAATGAGGACAAAGAAACTATTCTGGTTGTTCAAGGGCAAGCGGATGTCTCCAGTATCTGGTGTGTTACTCTTAAAGCAAAGGAAAACTAACTATGAGGACTAGCATACGGTGCAATTCGCATAATATTTTCATTGTTCTGACAAATATTTAATTTCTAGTTTACCATGTCAGTATGTAGATTTACATTTCATAAACCCAAAGTGGGTTAGTCCTCACGGGAGGGCTTTGAATTAGTCCACTAGCTTTCTATTGGATCTGCCGGTTGTTTAACAGAGAACCGTTGTGTGCCAATTCACTGTTGGCGTCTTCGAGGGCTGGATCATTCGTCCAAATCCACCCGCTATTCAGATAGCTTGTTAAATCAGCCAGCTAAAGAACATAGATTGAGTTCAAAAAGGGAGCAGTATTGATGAGAGTTCTGTGTGAGAGAGAAAGAGTGGGAAAGATAAGAGGGGTAAACATCAGTGGTGGGATGTTAAACATCTGCTGAAGTGTCACAGGAAAGCCAGAACATGCTCTGTGACTCAAACACATGGGTGTACCAGGGTGTGTGTGTGTGTGTGTGTGTGTGTGTGATTGTTACTCAACTGTGCACACACAAAACACTCCCTACCTGCGAGCAATGGCTGTGATCTCGCTGGAGTTGCCATGGTTTTAAAACAAGCCTCACCTGTGAGTCACAACCGTCCCTCAATCACTCAGCCTCCTGTCGTCAGACTCTCAGCGCCAGGGCCCAGTCATCCAGACAGTGCCGGGCTCAGCCGGATCTCTCTAATCCCATCAGCCTCCAGGCGAGTACCAGCGGCAGGCCTGATAAGACCTTTGCCAGCTGGAGGGTGATATAACTGCCGTCCGCTCACCTGTGCATGTGGGTGAGCTGAGGTCAAGCCACTTAGGTGCAGTGTGAGGCCAGACTCATACTGTAAGCTAATGCACATGCTCATTGTTTGCATGTGGTTTCATTGGACTTGCTTGTGTTCTTGCATTGCTGTGGTGGTTACAAACCTCAGTGCTCAGGGATTTAGCTCAAGAGTTAGCTTTAAATATGTTGGGCAAAGTTGTGGCTTTGAATCGCAGGCAAAACATGAATCTTGCACTTACTAAAATCTCTTGGGGTCTGTTGAATATAGTGTATGTGTAAAAATGTTCATGTCTGTATTGGTTGTTAGCGGGATCACAGGCATTACTATGGCAGCGCCATTTAAGGTGCTGGAAGCGTTTTGCTAACTTCAACCACACACCCTCTCTCCAAAACTCTGCCCTCTAAAGACATACTTAAATTGATGTCAGCAATCCCAAATAGTCTTTCTGTATTTATCTGTCTGTCTGTCTGTCATTTGTTTGTTCGTTCGTTTATTTGGTCTGTCTATCTGTCTGTATGTGTATCTATCTGTCTGTCTGTCGTCTGTCTGTTTTTCTCTTGTTTCCTATCGCTTCTCTCATCTGTCTGTCTGTCTATCTGTCTCTCTGTCTAGCTATCATCTATCTGTCTCTCTGTCTGTCTATCTATCTGTCTGTCTGTCTAGCTCTCGTCTGTCTATCTGTCTGTCTCTAGTTCATTTGTTTGTTCATTTGGTCTGTCTGTATGTGTATCTATCTGTCTGTCTGTCTGTCTATCTCTCATCTGTCTCTCTGTCTAGCTATCATCTATCTGTCTCTCTGTCTGTCTATCTATCTGTCTGTCTGTCTAGCTCTCGTCTGTCTATCTGTCTGTCTCTCATTTGTTTGTTTATTTGGTCTGTCTATCTGTCTGTCTATCATCTGTCTGTCTATCTATCTATCTGTCAGTCTGTCTCTGTTTTGTCAGTCTGTCTATCTCTCATCTATCTGTCTGTCTGTCTGTCTATCTGTCTCTCTGTCTAGCTATCATCTATCTGTCTCTGTCTATCTATGTGTCTGTCTGTCTAGCTCTCGTCTGTCTATCTGTCTGTCTCTCGTTCATTTGTTTGTTCATTTGGTCTGTCTATCTGTCTGTCTATCATCTATCTGTCTCTCTGTCTATCTATCTGTCTGTCTGTCTATCTATATTCTGTCTGTCTCTCTGTCTGTCTATCATTTATCTGTCTGTCTGTCTATCATCTATCTATCATCCGTCTGTCTATCTATCGTATGTCTATCCATCTATCTATATCTCTATCTATCTATCTATCTACTTTTTAACACAGCCACTCTTGGTGATATTGAGATTTCTTGACTAAAAGCATTTTTGTTCACAGATTGGTGTAGGCTAAAGTATGAAGACTAAGAGGGGTTACTGTTACTTTAAACGTGTAGTGATTGATTAGAATCTCCTCCTGTGGTGGTGATCAGGGTGTAGGGAGAGACATGTGATGCAGTAGGACATGTTTCATCTCGTCTACAGGTGAAACAATGCCATAGGAGTGTCTCTACCACCTCTCCCAAATAGTCAACTTAGAGTGAAGTAAACATGGTTACCTAGTTCACACGATCCCAGGGGAAACATATAGGTGTGTCTGTTTTTTTTTTCCTACATGCCATGACTGATATTGGAGAACGGAAATAACAAGCAAAGGTTTTGGTTACAATATGCATATTACGTTCCCGTTTGATGAAAGCATAATACCCAACAGGCGTGAAATTTCACTTGTTCAGGGACTCATTTCATCAGAGATCTCCAGGAGCAAACTATAATTTATTATTTTTTTTTTCTTTTTTTTTTTTTTTTTTCTTTTTGAAGAAGAGGAAGTCAGGACATATTTTTCATGTAGAAAATCTGGACAGGTGGTTTCTTAGCAACAACATGCTACAGAATGTTTGTGAGATGCACAGACTGCAGATAGAAACAGACATTGAAGGCATGTATTTGGTTATATTCATCATTAACACAAAGTTCATGTTATGGGGCTAATGATCTAATAGATGAGCCATTTTAGATCCGTTTTTCTTTTTTTCTAATTCTTAAAGGGATAGTTCACCTAAAAATAAAATCCAATCATCATTTACTCACCCTCATGTCATTTTAAACCAATTTAATGTTCTTCTGTCTTTAGAACACCAAATGAGAAGTTAGGCAGCATTTTCAAACTGCTTTAAAGCTCAAAAAAGCACCAGAAATATATGATAAAAGTAGTCCATATAACCCATTAGCTATATTCCAAGCCTTCTGAAGTTTTCAAAAGCTTTTTTGAGGTACAGCACATCATTTATAATACATTTTGACTAGATCCATTTAAAAAAAGAAAAAAAGTCCTAATGCATTTCTCATTAAGTACCCTCAAAACTATGCAGTTTATTTCCCTGTGAAACACAATATAGAGTATGGTCTAATCATTTTGGCTATATTGTGGTGCCTTTTTTATTTTTGGAGCTTAACAGATGGTCACTATATGTTGTATGGGGAAAAAAAAAAAAGAGATTCTTAAAAATTATTTTTGTGTTCCGTTTAAAAAAAGAACAGCTTTCGAGTTTGGAACAACATGAGGGTGAGTAAATAATGACGAAAGAATTACATTTCTTTATTTGCAATTCCTATGAAATTCCCACAGCCCTTTGAAACAATCAATACGTTTGCAGTCATTTCTCTGACAACAAGTTAGTGGATCTCTCGACCTTACAATCACTCGTAATATATTTAATAAGTGTAAAACAACTTTCACTAGTTGCCTTTGTGATCCCGATAAAGATTTAGCTTTTGTTGCCATGTCAGAAAGTCCCTAGACCTCAAGAGATTACATTTATCATAGGTTTCCCGACAGTCATTTAAAAGGGAATGGGTTTTATAAGAGATGGATTCACTCCGCACACCCACTCTCCTCTCGGTCCGGGGGTGGATGGCTCTGAGCCGTTGCCACATCTTATTGTCTGAGCTCTCTCTTCAAAAAGCTCTCAATCTCTAATACTCACAAGTAATGTTGTAGAGTGCTCACAAAATACACACCTTTTTTAGCATTAGCAACAACGCGCTTTGGATTTATTGCATAATAAGTAAACACATTAAACCTGATGAGGCTAAGGCGAATGCTTCATGCATATGGAACGTGGGATAGCTTGGTTAGCGCATTCATTAATTGAGTGTAGGGCTGCACGATTAATCGAATGTGATTGTCATGCGCATTTTGTTAGTAAAGCCGGTTCTGTAATCAGCAGGAAATCATCATCACGTGCTTTCATATGGACAGAATTTACTAACTACACATAATCCTTAGTTCCCTGACAAGTTAATGCAAAAAAAAAAAATCTCAGACGAGTTATGCCGCGTTATGAACAATATCGAAGAATCGATTCCCGATAATGACAGCTGTGTTTGACATAGCTTCTCAGTGAACTAAGCGGCTCCTGTATGTAGGTCCAGCCTTGCCTTCTTTCCCTCTGAAAGCAGGTGTAAAATCCACATTTAAGACATATTTTTACTCTCCAGAACTCACTTCTAAACTGGCAGTCGAGGTGTTTTACATAATCCTTACTGTGAGCTGATTGGCTTCTTACACAGAATAAGGCACTCAACATATTTCATAGTATTTAAGCAGTGATAAGGGCATTGCATTATAAATATACATTATTATAACGAAAATCATAATAAGAAGAAACGTTGTATATATCACTCCCGTCTATTGCCGTTTCAGTTGGTATGATTCACTTGCAATCAATGAAGCATGTTGAATCTTGTTTTTATTCGCGCTGCAAGCTATATCCCATTTTCTGAGTTTTCTTGACGCGAGCGGTGTATTTGTGGAGGTTTACACGCGGAGCCTTTCTGTCGAATCGCGCTCTGCATTCGCGTCGATTTATTTTCGATTTATCGTGCAGCCCTAATTGAGTGTTTGTTTAACTTTTGGCACTTTGGACTTAAGTATAGCTTATTTAATTTGTCTGTTACCAGTGTCCAACAGGGTATATACAGTATCTCCATCACAGATTAATTCTGTCATTTTTGCCATTTTCCCACCTGAACTGTCAAGAACGAATGTCATTTCAACCACTTCTCAAGTCACTTTTTGGAATAAAATTGCTGTATTGAAATCCAGGATCTGGGGGAGGGACAATAAAATATGTAAATTATAAAATATACTATAGAATTTAAAAGTTTGAGATTTTTTTTAGATGAACACTTTAAATAAAGGATGCATTAAATTGACCAATGACATTAAAGTCCCTCATTTTGTTTTTTTATTAAGAAAAAAGAATACGATTTCAACATTAATATTAGAATGATTTTTGAAGGATCATGCGACACTGAAGACTGTAGTAAAGGCTGCTGAAAATTCAGAGTGACCAAATAAATAAATCTTTCTAACCCTAAACTTTTGAATAGTAGTGTAAGTATATTTCAAAAGTATCAAAAATAAGTTATTGAGACATGGCAAGGTTTTAATGTGACCTTCATTTAACACAAATAAAAAAAACTGAAATCTGTTTGTTTAAATAAAATCAACCCCCAGGCGATAAAAGTTCCCATAGTTGAAGAAAGTCCCAAATAAGTTGAAAGTTATATAAAAAGTTATTTTTGGAAAGGTCAGAATGACTTCGTTTCTAGTAGTATCTATCAAAATTGAGAAGAGAATGAGATCTCATGACTGGCCTTTGAAAGAAGAACAGATGAATGTGGGAGCAATAATTAGGAGGAAGAGTGTAGGTGAGAGAAAGAGCTTCTCGATCCTTGTGGAAAGGGTCTGTAATTGCTGTGTGGAGATGTGGGCCTGTAATTATTCAGGAGGAGGTGCGGGCGGCAGGTCACGAAATCGGCCGAAAGGAACCTCCTCTGCTTTTCATTCCAGCACTAATTTACCAGCAGTTGGTTAGATGCACATAGGCATACGGAATGGGATTAGCACAGAGTAATGCTACATTTATTTCTAACCTTTTTACTGCTTGACCGTAATGGAGCGAATGGCCCTGAAATGACTCTTTTCCTATAGGAACATGTTTTCAGGAATTAGTTGGTATCACATGAGGTCATTTCGTCATCTATTGCTGTGACAAACTGTGGCGCCCAATTGAACTTTTATCATCTCTCTTGTCGTGACAGCGCCACACTGTGGGCAGTGGTCGACTCACTGTAGATCCTGACCTGACGGCGCGGCTAGCGAGCTGGGTTGTAAGGCCAAAGGGCAATGTCTGGTGCTAAAATATACTCCTCCGTCGGTGTCGAAGTCGCGTGGTGCCCGTGCGCCTCCGCATGTCGCCCTTGCGCTGACCTGGGTGGGGCCTTCTGCGATGGATGTGAGGGGTGTCCTCCACACAGGGGGGGGCCGGTCGGGGGTGGGGAGTGGTCAAGGCAGGTCTGCGCGCCCCGTGAGTACTAGGGGGGTCCAACGGGGAGGGTGTGGTCTAGCCTACGTAGTGGGGTGGTTTCCTCCACTATCCACAAGGTAACGCGGGAGGGCACTCAGACACCCAAACCCAGAGCAAGTCCGGCAGACAGGTAGCAAGCCTCGTCCCCCCCATCGCTATCCTGCAGTCAGGCTGGCCCGGGGACAAAAACAGCAGGGGGGGGGACCGGGGGTCACTTGTTCCCCTTTTTGGATATTCTTGGAGATAATATATATATATTATTGGTCCAAGACTTAAATGTCCGGATCAAAGAAATTTACAGAGGGAGTTATGGTCCCATAGAAAGCCAATTAAATGTAAGTCCATTGTCCCTAACTTTTAAGGGTTAAATAAGTTTTTGGAGATAAATGTCAGAATTCTGTTGAAATAATGTTACATTGTCATTCAGTGTAACACAATATTTATGTAAAAATTCAAACAACATGCTTATTCTGACGTGTACATATTAAAATATATAAAAGAATAAGGGAGCATATTAAATTTGATTGTGTTTTAAATGAGTAAAACATTCTTACTGACAAATGGGCAAAACCTAGGATAGTGGCAAATTTTAAAAATTTAAAATTACAACTAATTAGTATTTGGGGTGAAAGTAATTAATCTTTTTATATGTCATAAATTGATTTTTGTTGTAAATATGCCTGACAAGATTGTTACACTGAATGACATTTTAGTGGGTCTCTTCTGTAAATTGGTGGAAAATGTATGATATGTATTTTTTGCTTTGAAAAACAAAAACAATTTTTTTTAACAGATTTTAACAACAATTTAAAGCAGTATTACACTTATTGTTTTTATGCTTAAACCCTTTTTCATCTTTGACCCATATATTTTATACACGCGCATATCTCGATATACATTGCCGTTTAAAAGTTTAGGGTCTGTAAGATTTTTAAATATTTCATATGCTCATCAAGGCAGCATTTATTTGATTAAAAAATACAGTAAATACAGGAATATTGTGAAATGCTATTACAATTTTTAAAAAACGGTTTTCTGTTTTTATATTTGTAAATATAATTTATTCCGGTGGTGGAAAACATGATCCTTCAGAAATCCTCTCATATGCTGATTTGCCATAAAGAAACCATTTTCTTTTTATAATCATGTTGAAAAATTTTGTGCTGCTTAATATTTTTGTGAAAAAATTTTTTTTTCCTTTTCTTTGAGTAGAAACGCTTTTCCAAAAGAACGGCATTTATTTGAAATAGAAAACTTTCACATATCAGGAATGTTTTTTTCAACTTTTGGTAAATTTTTTGTGTCCTTACTGAATTAGAGTATTAAACAAAATAATAAATACATCTTACTTCCCCCAAACTTTTAAACTGTAGTGTATGTGCTGTGAAATGGTTTAGAAGGGTGTGTTTCCAAATCTTATTCAAACCATATATGGTGGTGGTTTGAAATGGCATTTGAATCAGATTTTTACAGATACGTCTCAGTCTGGAAGCTCTGACTGCTCAAATCGGATTTCAAATTGTATTTTGTATCACTCTTAACGGACACTTATAGTTCTGGGCAGTATACCGGGCCATACCGGTGTTTATTTTTGTTTTGATATGAATTTTTAAAATACCGCAGTACTGGTGTATGTCGCTTAAACAACGTTCGGCACATGACACTGTTTGAAAGGGGTTCCTTTTCACTGTTGCACTGTGGTGAGGGAACAGCTGTATGTGTTACTAAGCGTGAAAGTTCCGAAACTGTAGAACTAATAGAACGTGATGACACAGAAGAACTCATCCACAATATCCATATTGACCACCACAAATATCCACCGCCCCCTGCCATCAGCTCCCGCGTCTCACACACACGAGCGCGACTTTAGCACTGGATTTAGCAACTTTCAGACCCTTTTAGCGGCTTTTTTCCATAGAATATTCATACTGACAAACCTAGCGACTTTTTTGGATAAACCTTATCTATGGTTCAGTTGGAGGATTTCGCCAGTGCTGTCCCGCGAACGCGAGGTCTGACTTTCCCGGAGAAGTGTCACCTCTCTCGCCATCTGCTCTGTGCAGTGAGTGGCAGAGAAGCAGCACATTCATTTGGCCGCACCACAGCCGACTCCTCAATAAATGAGTACAAAACAGTTTCCTAGCACCTGTCGCTTACTGATTGCTTGGAATTATAAATGAGAGAGTAGTTTCGTCGTTATCTTACCTGCCCTTTTTTGGTTTGTTGTTTGTTTGTTTTTTTTAGTTTGTACTCAGACGCAGGCAGTGCGGTGCATGAGACAAAAAAGTAATATAGCCAAAACAACCGCATAGCCGCTCCTTAGTGTAGATGCATGTTGATTTTATTAGATTATGCCACACGATTATATAAAAAAAAAAAAAAATGTATTTATGTATATAGTAATTAACGCCATGTTAACCATTGACTCCTGGTTAACATGTATTAAAAGGGGTCGTGTTTAGTCACTGTTTAGTGTGGTATTATTTGACAATATTCACTCATCATGACAGTAAAATAGGGCATTCTAAGTCAATATACTGCAGTATTTCCTCTATCAATCAGTAGAAAATATACGGGTTAACACCCGGTCATGCATGAAAAAAGACGAACAAAACGGTGGCACACACACACAGATATTCGATACAAAGCCGAAGCCTCCTGTGAAATCTTTGCTATAGAAGTTAAAGAAGCGCAAATATTAATTTTTACTGCATTGCAACAAAATATTGTAAAAAAAAAAATGCCACTATTCATGCAGTTGTCCATCCATACTAAAAAACTTGTGTAGTTGTGGTATGCATTCTAAAAAAATAAAACAAATGATAATCATCAAAATTACTATAAAAAAAATTACTGTTTTTCCAATCCGTGTATGTTTTGTTCCTGTGATTTTTTTTTTTTCTTTTTTTTTATGTGTTAGAATCACTGTCTGTCTATTGTGTCTTGTTTGCTGACTGTATGTATGCTGCTTATTGAATGGAGTAGTTTAATGATCAGGAGACACTGAGTCCGCTCCTAATTAAGTTCTCAAAAATAAATCAATCAGCGTGTAGAGGAAGACACATTTGCAGATGTTTCCATGGAAACCGTCAGTGAGCTGCAGGAATATGAAGTGTTGTCACAGGGTCAGGAGGTTATGTGTTGAAAGCGCTGTCTAACAGCATCACCAGCGTTCTGAAGCAGACAGATCTGTCCAGCTCAGATGCCTCTGCCTCTCTCAGACCTGCTTCATTTAATTGGGCTAATTGAATCTAGACACGCAGTTATCGCAGCCAATGGCACAGTATCGATCGCCCGAGCTGTTTGTTGTAGTCTGCCACAACAAGCTTTCTTTCTCTTCTGTTACATGTTACATTCACTTCTGACTTTAAATTCTGATTGGATGAGCCTGTTTGAAGTGGTTATAATTTAGCAAAATTACACAAGCAATAACACTGTGAACGTGGAGCAAGAGAAAACATGACGCCTTGACCTAAACTCAGAACCACTCGCATACTCGGGGCTGAAATGCCACCAACAAACACTGAAAAGTCTCAGTGGACTAAGTGTAAACGTGAAGCACTGCTGGACCAGTGAAATTAAAGGGGTCATATGATGCGATTTTAATTTTTCCTTTTTCTTTGGAGTGTTACAAGCTGTTCGTGAATAGATAAGATCCCTACAGTTGCAAAGAAGTCTCAAACTCAAAGAGATATTCTTTATAAAAGTTAAGACTCGTCCATGCCCCCCTAAAACGCCTCGTTCAAACACGCCCCCACATGTCTACGTCACATGTGGGAAGATTTGCATAACACTGCCAAATGTTCACACCAAGAAAGAAGGTGTAACTTTGATTCTCGCTTTAGTATTGTTGTTGCCGCCGCTGCCATGTCGTGAAGACGCTGTGTGTTTCGTTGTGAAAGCAAAACTACTTTGTTTGGCCTTCCAAAAAAGGACACAACTAGAAGTCAGTGGTTAAGTTGTATTTACAACACTGTTCTAGAACAGTTCAAACCAAATATTCAGATGTGTGCAATGCATTTTACGGAGGACGCGGACTGTTTTTCCTGTGAGAGTAGCCGGTTCGTTTTTCAGTCATATTTGCATTAAAAAGTACATAACTGGCGAATGACACTTAATGACAGTTGTCATAAACATGCATAAAACCTCCTTCATATTCATGACATGTGTCATGTCATGATTATGAAGGTGTCATGTCAGCCTTATGCACACCCCTTCAAGTAAAGTGTTACCGGTAGCCTAGATTGCTGTTGTTCCGGTGATTCAGTTCCCCTGTTTCCCCTTCGCGCGCATGCTGACCACAGTCTATGATGCTTACAAATAATGCGGACTCACACCTCCATTATGTTTTATATTTAAAGAATTTTGCCACTGACGATTCAAACGCGAGTTTTGAGCAGTGTAGAGTAGCGCTTGTTGTTTGTCGTTTCTCCGATCACAAATGCAGATATGGTTTTATGTTTACGCTGCGCGATGCAACGCAACGTAACATTTCCGTCAAACGCTTGAGGTATTCAGCCAATCATAATGCACTGGATAGCTGGCCAACCAGAGCACACCTCGGCTTTTCCACCGAGAAGCTTTGTAAAAATCGATGCGTTTCAGAAAGGTGGGGCATAGAGGAGAAACAATAATGCACAGTATGTGGAAAATAATGTGTTTTCATTTCACCAAATACACAAAATAATTTTCTTTATTTAGCAACGTCATATGACCCGTTTAAAGGACCGAAACTAATCGTTCAGTGTTATTGATGATAACCACACATTCAGAATTAGTCAAGCTGTTCTTTACCTCCTTAAACAGCTTTTAATTTTGAATTTTCCTTATTCCATAAAGAGTTTGGGTGTTTCTTCAACTTTGGAAACTGAACTTTTAGAAAATAAACTCCCTGAAAACACATTTTACACACAGTTTCTTAATTTGTTTACTAAAAATATCTAAAAGTGGAAATGCCAGCATATGCATGTCACACTCATGTCTTTTTTTTTTATAGCAAAAAGCCAACAATTTTTTTTTTAAACAACAAATGCCATTTCCACTAATTTTCATTAAGTTTTCTTATCTAATTTTTAAGTTTTTCATCTAATATTTATATTTTCGAAATGAAAATATAAAAATAAAAAATGTAAACTTCAAATTTAAACCTAAATTAAAATTAGAAATGTTACCTAAGTACAGAAGTACAGAAATTACTTGAACTAAAACTGAAATGCATTCAAATAAATTCAAACTTGGATAAAAATTGATTTAAAAAATCACTAAAATCTAAAAGAAAACTGAAAATATAAAAATAAAAGTGAATTAAAAACATTAACTGAGACATAGAACATAACATTAACCCTAAGACATAGAAGACAAAAGTATTTGATGCCATCTTCTATCATCTTGCTGTGGCCAATGTTTAATTCGTTAAGCCACTGAAGGTAGTCTTTTATAGTGATTTTATCACATGCTTTGCATGGTGTTTAACAGCTCTTACCCATGGTAAAAGGAAGGCCACCATGGTTTGATACAGCCAGACTTTCAATCTGTGATGATAAAAAATCTTGTTTTTATTTCTATTCCAATTGCTCAGATAGTCAATTGTTTGTTATACATTGAATATAATGCAGAATGAAAGTTTCTTATCGTCTCGTGTGTCTGAACACTGGCCTTGGCTTGACTCCAGCAGCTCTGTAGTGTGGTCAGACCAGTGGTGCTTCTCATGAAGTGCATTCTGGGAATTCCTACACATAATCGGAGTATCTTTAAGGAACCTTCAGCCACTCAATGGTTTAGCATGATAGTATGTTTCATAAGAAAGTTTAAGCCAAGTTTGAGCACAAGACAGCAAGAAGAGCTTGCATTGATTTTCTGTGGTTGTTCTTTAACTAGTGATGAGTGATTAATGCGTTGCCTGCACTCTCGTTTGGTGTCTTCTTCACTCATTAAATAGGCTGATGTACATTTTTTAACTCCGTCAAATAGATCTCCATTGGGTCTTTTTAAAGGGCAACTTGCAGATAAATGTGCTTGTATTATCACAGCTATCTCAACTGGTGGGTCACAGGTCTGTTCTGATGCAGTATGTTGTCACAAATTCATTTCGCTTAGCTATTGAATATTTGGCCCGGTGTTTGTTCCATGTGTTACACCCGTAAATTACACTTCTGCTGTTGTTTATGCATTTACAAAATGATCATTTTTAGTGTTTTGTGACTTAACTTTGATGCTCTATGCTAGTGTCCAACCTGAAAAACTTAACTTTTAGGAGATATTGATGACAACAGAAATATTTAGGGCTCATTTTGCACATGTTTTAGTCGATCAAATTCTCTTTAGCATGCATCCCTCTCCCTAGAACCACCTACAAATGGTTAGCAAGAAAATGTGCTATCAGTGCTGTGTCCCTTTTAAGCTGTGTCCCCTTTAAAATGCGCCTTCCAAATTACCTGTATCAATTGTACAACATAAGATCCCATAAGTATGGCCTTTCTGATACAGTAAACTTGCTCTGTAGTTCACCCGGTACAGCATTGCACTTGCCAATATGGAGCACTTGGGTTCGATAAAATATCTCAAAAACTTGTAGAAGCAAGTTAAAATGACATGGTTGTTTGTGTTGGCAAATGTATTGTAATCTCATGTTTGATTTTGTTAGCACGATCAGTTATTGTAGTTGTTGTTTTCAAACTTCATAGAGCATTAAACTTTAGCGCAACTCACCGGATGTTTCATTTCCAAACTGCCGTGCTACATACAACAACAATGTAAGAAAGCATTGCCAGATTCACTTTAATCTTTTTTTACATAAAACTAAATGCACTTTTAACTAATTAACTTTTAACACAACTGACTGGGCACTTCACTTGATTACTTTCAAGAAAACATGCAAGAAGCAACGTGATATAATTTTGCAGAGATGTTCAATGAGCGTAGTTTGCAATTGGAAATATGTCATCCGAAAAAAGAAAACTGCACTTGTTAAGTGATTGTGTTGTGTTATTTAACAATTTAACATATTGTTGGGCCTGTGCAGTTCATGGAAATATTAATGTTTGTTTTTTAGAATGTTTTTTGGAATGTCTGTTTGGTCACCACATGATTTCCAATATACAAACTTGTTTGTGAAGCAAAACCAGTTGGGAACCACATTGGCAGGCTTGTGTTTAGAAGGATTCATGGTTGTTGATCCTGAATTAGGGATCGAAGCTGAGACGAGATTTGTTGCATATTGAAAATAAGCCTGCATGCAGCCTGCCCAGAAACAAAGAGGAAGAGGGAAAGAGATGATCCTGCTCTTTTTGGACTCTTGATGTGATTAAGGCAGGGGTCTGATGGAGGGGGGAGGTACAGTACGCTAGTCATTAGACTGATACTGTCGCTTTATATAACAATGCAACTCTCTGATTGCACACAACATGTGTTCTTCTGCCGAGGGCCCATGCACAGACCTCTGCCGCATTAGATTAACACTACCAGCATGTTGTCAAGCGCAAGGCCAGCTGTTGTTGGGTTCTGAACATTTCTAGTGTCAATCATTTATTAAGCCACACAAACAGAAACACATTGCTGGTGTTTAAAGAGTAGCATTCCAGCAATTTTTGAAGATAGAAAAATTATCCTTAATGTAAAGCACGTTTTTTTTTATTAAGTTTGCAATTTTAAATTGCACAGATGGAAGGCAGGGACATTTCCTGTGTGATCAGAGCCTTAGTGAACCCAAACTCTTCTTCAATCTATTTTCAATAACTTTTTAATACCAAAACTGGTTTTGCTGCAAACTAATTAGATGTGAGGGATAATGTATGATAAGTTGGTCTTAACCATAAAATACACCTAGACCGCATGATCAGGGCCCCAAGAAGAAAATCATTCACATCTGCAATAATGTCTTGTCACTCCTCCTGGCCCTGTTTCCTCTTAAACGCTTATCGGAGTGTGTTTAGGTAATATTTTCCCTTAGCCTTTTATTGCTAATACTTTATTTCTTTTATTTCTGGCTTGTCAGTGCTAATGTCAGGTATTAAAGTCAACATTGGGTTCCCCACAGGACCATAAATGCTTGGTGGCATGAGCAATGGTTGCCTTGGTCGGTAATCAAAAGGTAGTAGGTTTGAATCTGGAAGTAGTGTATGATATAGCTTTGTTCGGAAATAAATGGACGCATTGGGTGCAGCTTCATTTCTTTCTTTTTTTCCACTTATTGATGATGACAGGAATAATGCAACAACATGATGGGCCAAGGATTCACAGTAATTGATGTTTCTTCAATGGATTTTATCATATGAGCCAAAAAAGTGGTTACTCATACATTTCTTGTAAAGGCATCATTGCTAATTCTTTGATTGTACACCAATCAAAATTTAATTGGAATGCCAATTTCCTTATGGCCTATTTAATTGACACACCATCACCTCAGAAATATAAGGCCCAAAGGCAGCTCAAACAGCCAACTGCTGTAGATATTTTGACTCAACCTAAACCTAAATTGAACAACCTTGGCTCACTAGAAAAACATGAATATGGCGAAGATGAAAGTTAATGTGGCAATGTTTTATTTTTCAAAGAAGTGGTTGCACTGCTAGCATTGTGGGGAAATGAAATATCTGTATTTTACTTGCTTGGTTGAACTTTTTAACACCTCATACACAATGCAAAGCTCAATACCAACTTTAATTGTATACATTTGCAGTATTAACCATATTTATGCTGTATTCTTTTTCACTGTTTTTGCTGTCTCTTTCTTATCTTGTCACTAAAGTGAAGGTGTTGCACACATCCCCCCTTACAGAGAGTCAGGAATAACCAAGATCTCAGATAAAGTGTATGCTGGCCTCATATTCCAATTAGCTCTTGCAATTAGGCTGGCAGATGTAGCACACGAGGACTGGGATAATAAAATTAGCAACACTGACAGAATTTAGAAAAGAAACCCCCCAAGCCCCACCCACTCCCTCTGACCTCACTTGTGATTCATGAGTTCAAGGTGCTAGCATTACAGCTAACACCTAGCTTACATGACACTAACATTAGCAGAAAATAGCCTATTTTTTCAGTGCCGAATGATGTTTGTGTGAGTTACAGTCTAATTTTTGTAGGCACTGGAGTGCTGACTACAGCTCTGCTCCTGTGAGCTGTCTTGCCGTCTGCTGCTTACATAGATGTCTTCATAGGCAGCATTTTACCCGAAATGGCACCTTAGAAGTGGCTGAAGTGGAATTCGGTACATTGACACAAATAGTGCTCCTAAAAGCACACCAGAAGCACACTACTGATTTGATTAGTGTTTGACATTAGCATGTTGCTAAACTAATGTACTCCAATACATTGCACACACATTTTAGGTAAAATATATAACTTTGCCTTAAAATGCCGCCTAGATGCCTTAAAATGCCACCTAGATAGGCAGCTCGCTAGGTTTTGGAACCAAGCCCACTTCATTACTGTTCTACCATTCCTACGTCAGCATCACCCAATTTTGCTCTTGATTGCTGGAGTGCCAAATGAGTCCAGACCTGGTCTCACCTAACGTTATGTAAACCACCCACATGTAGTGCCAGGCTCTTTACATCTCTACCTCTCTTCATTGTAGCTTATCTCTCTCTTCCTCTTTTTCTTGCCCTCACATGTTAAGAGGATGTTGTTGACGGGTTTTTTTTTTTAATGAGATATGCTTACAGGGCGTTATAAAGGAGTCGCCGAGGGAATAGGGATGGAGAGGGAAAGAGTCAGAGGGGTAGGTAAAGAGAGATTTTTTTTTTTTTAAATCCCTTGAAATGGAGAGAGGTCTTTCATCCTTTAGAGAAGAGAACTGTACTCGGTGTCAGTGTGTGCTCTCCTGCCAGAACATTTCATACCTTGTCTTGTTGTTGTGCCAAAGCCTGCAAACTGACATTAAGACACATGAAGCCCAAACAAAAAAACCCTTGCTAATATTTTGATTAATGAATAGGTATTTTTCTTCACTCGCTGTGCCTGTGTGTCTCTTTCTTCTTTCCATCTAATGGAGCTCCTGGGGTGACTAATTTTGCTGAGGCACTGCTGCCTACTCTCCATCTTATTCTCCGTCAGGTGCAGACCCACTTTTAGAGCTGCCCAGAGAGTGTGGCAGGAGCGGGAAGGTGACCTGTGACGTCAAGTCAATGAAGCCCAGGGAACAGGTCTTGTCGCTCTACCGGAGATTCCCTAACTCGTTTTTCTCTCAGACTTCATTTATTGTGGAAAACATTGACATTTTTGAAGGATTGATGAAATATTGAGTGAAATATTTGTCAAACTAGTCCTTAAGTAGTTTGATGCCTATTAATACCTGACCCAAATCTGCTAGATAAAGTCCTCCAAAATATGCCTTCCAGTCCAGGCAACTGAGAGCGTTTTGACCTGGTATTTCTCCGTCTGTTGACATGTTCCAGCCTGTATTTGGCTCCTCTATGTATCTTGACTAATTGAAAAGCATCTACCCTGCCTAAAACTCTCAAAAATGCTCAATCCTGGGTTGCACCAGGTCTTACTTAAATTGGGACAAAGTTAGCTACAGCTTATTTTATAACTACTCGATTGGGTGCCACTTGGTTCCTAACACTTAAATCACCTAATGCTAAATTAAGATGTCTTAATATGTCATCTACCTTTATGGATCCATTAAAGGTGCACTAAGCGAATTTTGCCAAATGATGTTGATATTTGAAAGCACCAAAACAAACACGCCCATACCCCAACAGGACCTCGACCCTATTTTGATAACTCCGCCCCACACGTTGGCGGAGTCTGCTATGCCTGCTGGCCGCAGCATAATCACGCAAAAGCCAACACAGATTAGTTGTGTGAAACAAAGCAAAATCAACGTAACTCGCCTATCAAAAAGAAACAAAGAAACCTCGACGCCCGATTCCATTCCTGCTCCTTGAGTTCCCGCCACCGCTGGAAAGCCACTCCAATATTTACGCGGGTCCTACCTCTTGCCTGATCGTAACCCTTATTTTTAATGTTTTGTTCCTCCAAAATGTTCCTCTTTTTTAATTTTTTTTATCTGCCATCTCTCGCTATCTGTAGTCGATCTACTATTATCCGTCCTGTGCACTCACTGAATGCTCTCTTCTCCCTATCATTACTAGACACGCCCCTTACTGCTGATTGGCAGCGAGTGTTTCCCCATTTGAACAGATAGGACTCTTGTGTGCCCGAAATTGCTGCATTGCAAGGCATTGCAAATAATGGACTGACTTTCCTTGAAGGGGACTTTGACTGCATCCGAAATCACATACTTCACTACTATATTGTAGGAGGAAAAACAGTACATATAGAGTACACTTACAGTGCACATACGATAAACACTTTGAAACAATGCAACTGACATCACATGACAATGACAACATGACAAACGTAGTAGCCATACGTCTGGATTACATACATACTACACACATTCATACTATATAGAATGTACTTTTTAACTGTCGTATACGGTTAAAAAGTATACTTGCCTAGAAAAGAAATGCCTTCTCAGAGAATATGCATTTTTAAATGCAACTGGTCTTTTTTTCCTCATATTACCCATAAGTCTTTGCACTATAGAGGAGGTGGAGTTTGAGGTGGAGGTCTCTGTTGTTGACCTTTTTCGGTTGAAGAAAAATGGCAAGGACTGAACAGGCATCTGCCAAAGCCATTTTTAAATGAATGAGTCTAAAAGTTAATTGGTGCTGGAATGCTACAAGCAAACTGACACACTGCATCAGGGGTGTCCAAACTTGGTCCTGAAGGGCCGGTGTCCTGCAGAGTTTAGCTCCAACCCTAATTAAACACACCTGAACCAGTTAATCAAGGTCTTAGGCATACTAGGTGTGCTGAGGCAAATTGGAGCCAAACTCTGCAGGACACCGGCCCTCCAGGACCGAATTTGGAGACCCTGCACTACATGATAAGAGGGTCTATGGTATCAAGTAATTCTATTATGTGGTAATCTGTGCCAGTAAAGGGGTTGAGAGTTAGTGATGTTTACAGTGAAAAACTGGCTTGATATGGACTGATTTTGAGTTGTTTATTGTGGGATGGTCAGGAATGGAGGTTCCTGTGAGGTAGGCATGGGCCGGTATGAGATTTTGACGGTATTATAACCTTAAGCAAAAATATCACTGTATCACGGTATTGTTGTTAGTGTTACAGCTCTAAAATGTGTTATTTTTAAATGGATTTTATTTTATTTTTTACTTTTTTTCCACTGAACACAATGTATTTCATTTCTGAGCAACAAACAGAAAAATTGGAACGGTAGTATTGGTTTATTTTTTCTTAGATTTTTTTTTCTGAAATGTTTGCTGAATTGTGGGCTGTCCTGCAGCTTTTGATGTGGATGGTTGATTTGCTGCTAGAGCTACTGCTGCCCTAAAAGACGAAAAATAAGACTGACATCTTTATTTAACCTAAATCTGTAATTACAGTCATTTAATTTTAGTTATAATTCATATACATATAATTTATTTATATATTTTCATATACATAATTTGATTTAATAATTACCCAATTTGATGCAAAAACAGAATGTTCTGAGACTAGCTTTGTGAAGTTATACTACATGCCTGAACGAAACAAACAGCAGAAGCTCTGAATGAGATGCAGATTCACTCTCTGACAGCAGGAGGCGCTTCTGCAACACCAGATACAGTGTTTCATTGGTTACCGCTGTAAACAAAGCAGCACTGCGCTGAAACACTGCTTTAATATGAATTATAAAGAGACGAGATGAAAAGAAAATACCATCTAAACGTTTCTGAAATGTTTCCCCTCAGAAACATTTTCATATAAACCCCCCAAATCAATATTTAGGATTTTCTCCCAATAGTTCGTGCATCATGAACAGTAAGTGATTTGCCTGCTACAGTATTTTTCTCTTTGCGTCAGTCTTCAGTGTCTCTGGCCTCTATTGACGGGCTTAGACTTCATATTTTCACATAAATGACATTTTGGAAAATGATTGCATTGCAATCGCAGTTTGTGTAAGTCCAGAACAGAGACCGGCTGCAATAAAACAAAAAAAGGCCATTTGCCGATCGCGCAAGTTCCAGGGGAAGCTTCTTTGGCCGTCATACACACACGTGACTGACTGCTGCACCAACAGGAGGAGGAGGTTCGTGTTACTCTCTACACTGCTCTCAACCTGAGGGATTCCTACACTTTCAGTCTTTGAGGAGACATGGAAAAACAGCGCATACCGCAGGAACGGTATAACAGAAAATGTTAGTGGTTTTGAAATAACTTGAAACCGGTAATCGGTCCATGCCTACTGTGAGGTGTTAAAAGCTGCTGTATGGGATGTAGTTATTCATGGTGAATTTTGGAGGAAGAAAGCAGGGTTCGGTGGTGTTGTGATGTCAGCTTCAGGCCTTTGTTTAACCCTAAGGCCCTGGCAGACTATGGCTGCTCTAATTGGAGGAAGCCCTGAAGGGGAAGTGGATCAGGGTGTTCCAGGTGCTATGGGTGCTATGACCGATGCCCGCTCGAGTGAGCATCACTGAAGGATTACAGCATGGTGAGGCGGTAAAGTGTTTATTTTGGTTGCACTGGGAATGGAGCTTCGAAACAATTTACCCTCTCTTCATATGTGCCCTCTCAGAAACACCAGACATCCCAGCCCTTCCTTAAAACGCACTGTATACACTTCCTGGCAGTTTAACAAGCCCACAAACTAGCACTTCAGAGCAAAATATGTTCATTAACTCTTAATATATGCTTACTTTCCATCTCTTTTACTTCCTTGCATCCTCTTAAACACAGCCTCAAAGCCCTGAACAAAATGTAAAATCTCTTTGCCCACCCCCAGAATGAGTGTCTGCTTCCCTCCCACAAGAATAATCACACACAGTTTAACACAACATGGAATGATGGGTGGTGTGAACGAGGGATGATGCTGTGGACAGTTTTTACATAAGGGAAAATGGAAGTATATTTGGTATGTTTGGGTGTGCGGATGCACAGCCCCTGCTGCTCCTATGTTTATGTTTAGTGTTTTGTGCTGGAGGTCCTTGGTCAACTAGCTTAAAGGGATAGTTCACCCAAAAGTGAAAATTCTCTCATTAATTACTCACCCTCATGTCGTTTCAAACCTGTAAGACCTTCGTTCATCTTCGGAACACAAATTAAGATATTTTTGATGGAATCTGAGAGCTGTCTGACCCTGCATAGACAGCAATACAACTGAAATGTTCCCAAGTCCAGAAACGTAGCAAGGAGATCTGTAAAATAATCCATGTGACATCAGTGGTTCAACCGCAATTATACGAAGCTACGAGAATACTTTGTGCGCAAAAGAAAAAAAAGTAACGACTTATACTAATAACAAAACTATCTTAATTTGTGTTCCGATTTTTGGGTGAACTAACCCCTTAACAGAAGGCACTAAACCTCATTGAAATTCATGCATGATCTAGTCTTTTTAGCAAGAGGTAAATGCTATCACTTGCCTTTATTAACCAGCCCTTTACTTAAGAAGGAAATATATATGTATTTATATATAAATATTATGTTTGTGTCGATTTTATTATTTAATAAATAATATATATATAAGACTGTCAATCTGCCATATTACAATTGCGTGCTCTGTTCTTTTTCTTTTCTTTTCCTTTCTATTTTTATTTGTCTTTTTTGTTAGGACTGTGTCAGTATAGATGACAGACTATGCCCAATAATGGTTTCTTAAATGTGTTTTAAATAATGTCTATATTTGATATTTTAGATTAATTATTATATTATTTATTAAATCAGTATTAGAATGATTTCTGAAGGATTATGTGACTGGAGTAATGATGCTGAAAATTCAGCTTTGCATCACAGGAATAAATTACATTTTAAAATAAATTACAATAGAAAACAATTATTTCAAATTGTAATAATATTTTTCGATATTAGTATTTTTACTCTATTTTTTTAACACATAAATGCAGCCTTGGTGAGCACATAAGAGACTGATATAAAGACATTTAAAAAGCACAATGTTTCCAATCTTTTGACAACTGCTGTATACGGTATGTCAAAAGATCAAAATCAAAAAGATCAAAATCAAAATTTAATTTCTCAATAATGTTGTGATGCCTAAATGAACTTGTAGCATTTACAAATAATGTTTTTACTCTTTAGCATTTTATTTCACTTTTATTTAGACAAAATAGTTAGGAATTTTAATATTAGCTCATTGGCCATTGGTGATAATTATAGGTTTATTGGTATTGGTTAGCCCTTTAGCCTTTTAAAATTGGTGCATCCTTAGTTGAGGATTTTATTTAGGCCTGCGGATAACCCATGCACACTTAACATGTTGCAATTCTGCCTTATAAACAAATATTTCCCTCTCTTGCAGACCATCATGGAACAGTTCAATCCCTGTTTGCGGAATTTCATTGCCATGGGAAAGAACTACGAGAAGGCTCTCTCCAGTAAGTACCCTCACATCACATCTCCAGACGTCCCCCGTTTCATCCGCACTCAGGCAGCTGTCCAAACCTTCCACGCCTTCCCATCCGCCTTTAATGCCACTTCATTTGAGGATGATGACAATATTTGTCATCCTGTCATTCAGATGGCCACACAGCCTTATCAACTCTGACACAGCCCGAGACACCTCCTGAGCTCAGATGGGTCGAACACAAAAGCTCAGCTGATGAGGGCATTCACAGAGGAGATAATGTGCCCAGCCTCACTGATGATTTGATATTTAGCCATTAGACAGTGGAACAATCAGACAACTTTGAAGGCTTTGTGCGGTAGGTGACTGATGAAGGCCAGACAATTGCCCATTGATGTCTGCGTTCACATTGGCAAATGTAATCTTGCTCCGGCAGCCTCGGGCCGACAGTGGCCGTAAAACCTTTAGGGTGATTTGCAAGAATACAACTTAAAGGAATATCCCATCTTTTTCTTTATAGCACAGTCTGTCTGAATACTCTATTCTGATTGGCTGGCAAGTATGCATAAACTGTTTAATGCACAGGTATTTCCAAGTCAGTTTAATCACCTACATTAATCCGCTGCTTTCATTGATACACACACAGAGAGAGAGAGAGAGAGAGATATTGGAGATCGCACTGTGCACACACGCACAAACATTCAGGAGCACAGAAACTTGTCAACGCTGCCCTTTTATTAATCAAATAGCTTAGATACTGGATCGCTACATTATATTCCTGAGCAACGAAGAGGTAAAATCGCTGTTTTTGAAATAATCAAACTCACAGCTCACACCGTTGTAGATAAGACTGCGTAATTCACACATGCAACTTACGTCCCTCTCTCTCTCTCTCAATTCAAAGAAATGTTACAATTCTTTCATTCATATAAATGTGGTCTTACTGCACTATTTCATCTCTGTGTCTGATTTACAGCAGGCACAGTACTAGCTCTAATGAGCCGTGACTGACAAAAATAACCATCATTTTTACCCTTCTGGACAAATATTGCGCTGCAAACATCATTAACAGCTTTAACTTGTTAATGCTGTTAAAATGACTATGGTATAAGCAGGATAATGCATGGCTAGCTGGACATTAAATTATTTTAATGCACTCCGCGGAGGCCTCCGCTTCACGTCAGGTGGTTCTATGTCTCCACGTCATGCATTAAAATCGTTTAATGCATAGCTTTGCGTGCTTTATCCCCTACTTATAAAGGTGGAAATCTGGTGTCAGTGAGGTGCTTACAATGGAAGTGAAAGGGGACAATCTATAAACGATCAAATCAGTGGTATTTTGTATCATTGAGATCATTGAGTATTATAGTTTATTAATACTGATATTTTAAAGTTTAATTTTATATTAAAAAAATGTATTTTAGTTTAGTAATTTTATTGTGAGTATTTGTCATTTTTAGTATTTTGGATTCTTTAGTGTGTTTTTTTTCCGTTTTATTTTTCTGTTTTAGTTAACTACAATAAATATATAGTTCAGTCATGAAACTCTAGATGGCGCATTCTGACGGGGTGTTAACGTAACTGATGATATTCAGAGAGTTTAACGACTTGGCACAAGCTGATTGGTTAATGCTGCATATGCAGCCAATGAGCTTAATGCCTTGCATTTATATGGCTGGCTAGCATTCACTTGAGATTCCTGCAGTGCGCTTTCAGAGTTCTCTGAAACCCTCCACTATGGACGATTTTCCGGACAATTTTCAAAAAGAATTGCAAATTGTATTTTCAATTGCGGTTTCCATATGTGGACGCATAAATTGTGACATAATGCAAATGCAATTGCAAATCCTGCATTACCATTTGCATTTTCGCTTTCACGAACGCACAGCGACGGCCAAATTTCAAATGAAAAAGCAAAGTCCATTTGCAACTGTATTTCCCATGTCTTAGGAGTTACGAGCCTGTCATATTTAAATAGCAATATTAATTACCACGTCTGCTTTTTCACTCTCGCTGCGTCGCGCATGTAACCTGCCAAAACTCAAATGGAATCGCAATTCCTTTTGCATTTGAATTTCCGATGTCTACATGGAAAGCTGTCAATCAATGTGAGGGGGCGGGACTATACTAGGGGGCATGTTTGTATTGGGAGGTGACGTCACTCACAGATGACCGTGCCGAATGCTCTGATCAATGGAGGTAATCGGTAAAGGTTATTTAATGTAGCGATTATCCCCTGCTAACAGCAGGAGCCACAACGGTACGCACAATAGGTCAATATTCACTATTAACCAAACGCTTTTCACCTGTCTCAGCATCTCTCACTGTTTACTCTCACTTACACTTTTAATCCGTAATAGAGAGCGTGTCACACCTGCCTCAAGACCTTTTACCGTTTGCACTCCACTTGATGCACTTAAGCAAACAGACAGTGCAAATCTACACATATTTACTTATTTGCAACCTATATCTTATTCCTATCTAATAGCCTATGTGCACCTGCCTCAAAATCTCTGTCTGTTTACGATCCGATAGATGCATGTGACAAAATAGAAAATGCTGCTACTCTTACTCTGCCTGCCCCAGATGACACTTCAGCAGTCAGATCTAGGTGCAGCTGTCACAGAACACGCCACAGCCAAGGCAAGATAACATTAAAAATCACGTGCATCAATCGCGGTGTCCAGTGGCTGTAAATAGTGAGAGATCTTGAGGCAGGCGCAACGCTTTGGTGCCACGTACGGGATGCGAACTCCATAACGGATTAAAACTGTTGAATAAAATATAAAGTAAGGTGGAAAATAATTATAGATTTGCTCTGTCTGTTTGTTTAAGTGCATCAAGTGGAGTGCAAACGGTAAAAGGTCTTGAGGCAGGTGTGACACGCTCTCTATTACGGATTAAAAGTGTAAGTGAGAGTAAACAGGGAGAGATGCAGAGACAGGTGAAAAGCGTTTGGTTAATAATAGTGAATATTGACCTATTGTGCATACCGTTGTGGCTCCTGCTGTTAGCAGGGGATAATCGCTACATTTGGGGTAAAAAAGACATAATTATGTATTGTGCCAAGAAGGTTGCACTGTCTGTTCGTTCACACAGGTACGAAACTGATTGGTAGCTGCCTTTAGCGGAGCCTTTACCGATTACCTCCATTGATCAGAGCATTCGGCACGGTCGTCTGTGAGTGACGTCACCTCCCAATACAAACACGCCCCCTAGTATAGTCCCGCCCCCTCACAATGATTGGCAGCTTTCCATGCAGACATCGGAAATTCAAAAGCAAAAGGAATTGCGATTCCATTTGAGATTTGGCAGGTTATATGCGCGACGCAGCGAGAGTGAAAAAGCAGACTGGTAATTAATATTGCTATTTAAAAGTACAATAGGAGATCTTGGAAAATGCTAACTTTAGCCTGATAGCACTGAAAGCAAACGTCCCACCCTCTCTCTGCAATCGCCGTCCAAAGCCACGCCCCCTGACCGCATTTACACTCACAGACCAGAGACAACATTACTACAATAGGTTACATCAGCGGTTCCTAATTCCAGTTCCAGCCCATGTTCTGAAGTGAAGTTAACTTCAACGGATTTCACCTGCTCAGGGAGTAGGGAGCAATGAAAACTGTGTAGGGATCATATCGATCGGAACACAGTTAATGCATGTAGCTCACTTTCTAACGAGCGCGAGGACTGGAATTGGGAACCGCAGGGTTACATCATGTGTCATTCACTGGTGAGAAATCTTTAAAAGTACTACAGTACCAGGAAGGAAAATCGGGTTGTTGATTTTTGTCTGCCATTCTCGCTCTGTCTGCACAGCGTGCGTTATGCTTGGACCGAGCGTTTTGATTGGACGAACATTTCTTGATCCTATGCCTTCCACAGAATATATAAATACAGACAAATACATTTTGACCACTTAACTTAATAATTGCTATCGTCGTGCAGGAGACTTTCAACCAGCTAACAAAATTGTTTTTTAGAGACAAATCCCTATTGCTATTTAAATATGACAGGCTCCTAACTCCTAAGACATGGGAAATACAGTTGCAAATGGATTTGCTTTTTCGTTTGAGAATTCAGTCACTGTTCGTTCGCGAAAGCGAAAATGCAAACGGTAATGCAAACGGATTTGCAATTGCATTTGGATTGTCACAATTTATGCGTTCACATATGGAAAACGCAATTGAAAATACAATTTGCAATTCCTTTTGAAAATTGTCCGGAAAATCGTTCCATACTCCACCTTCCCCAGCTCCACCTGTATAGATTTGCTACGGGGTTATTTTATATGCTATTTTTGCAGCAGCAGTATGTCTTAAATACTCATGGCATCATATCGCTATATGCATTGGCAGTAGCAAGTTCCTGTACTTGCTTGCAGCAGCAGCAAAAACCAACAGCAGCAGCAATTCAGCAGCAGCGTAGCAGATCTGTTCCACCAAAACCAAATACATTAACATTGTCATATCCATCACCATGCTAAAATTGTCATGATTGAACTCTGGTTAAAATACTCACTGTTTCAATAGTGTAGCCACAAGATCTAAATGATATGTGTTAACATTATTTTAGTGTGAATTTTACAACATTGCTGCCGTGACAATGCAATGCCATAAACACAAAATAACTGTACAAACAATGTCAACAGTTTTACAGCTCAAATATATTGTATAGCTCAAATATCCATTTTAGTACCTCACTGTAACCTCAATTTTTGCTTTTTTAAATTAAACAAGGACACGTCAAAGTTATTTTTTGTGATATCCTGTTAAATTTATGGTAAAAAAAATATTTTGGTTCACTATATTTTGTTTTTATAATCACAGTACATTTTTACAGCAAATTTCATCATAAAAAATACTGACAATGTTTCCAGTCTTACTATATTTCTAAATATTTTACAACTTCTGTGGTTCAAGTAGATGGGTACACTATATTAACATTATGGTTCTCATAATGTTAATATAGTGTACCCATCTACTTGAACCACAGCTTCACTAAATACTGTAATGCTGACAAAATTCAGAAGAAAATATATTTGTATAAAATATGTGCATATTACATGTGATGTGTCAAACAGAACTTCTGGGAATGTCTTTGTACTTCACTGTAAATTATATGGCAAATTATAGTATTTACTTCCAGAAACCTTAAAATTTGACAGTATCTTATAGTAAAATTACATGTAATGTGACCACTTAAAGTCATTGTATATGGTAAGATAACTTGTTAACTAATTAACAGGTTTCTACTGTAGCATTTTTAGTCTTTCTTTTTTTCTGTAAAGATTCCAAACATTTTTTACAATGTACAAATCTCGTCAACTGAGCTTACCCTTATTGAATTCACAATATTCCTTTAGAGAGTCACAAAGGAAACTTTGGGGCTACCCATAAATCCCAGCGCCCAACCGACATGGGGATTTATGTAAAATCTGTGAGCCAGACTGCCCTTCAAACTCTTGAGCATTAAAGGCCGATTGGCTGAGGTGGTGAAAGACTCTTATCCTCAAAATGTGGCCGACTGCACACAGGGGTCCATATGCTGCCAGACTGCTGTCCATAGGTAGCAAGATAGAGTAGTAGTGCAAATTATACAGCAATGGGGTAGAGAAGAGCATGGGTTTTTACCCAGACATGGCTGAAAGGACATAAAGGGAAGAGACCGAGTTGAAAAAGAGATTTATTTCATAATTGACTACCCTGTACTGAGGGAAACTGATGTCTGGTGGGATGTCCTAGGCCAGTAAGCCCACCAGAATAAATCGTAATCCTCTTTTGCTCTCAGGCCATGTCTTTACCACCCTACCTCGTGTTTTAGGAAATAAAATCACTCAGACACAAAGTCAGCAAATCTTTCTACCCCCATTTATTATTTCTGACTGGTATTGTTCTTGCTGATTTGTTTTAGAGCCTCAGGCACAGAAAGATGAATGAGTGCAGTAGGAGGAGTGTGTTGTGACATGGTTCTTTCTCAGTAGAATAGAGAATTTCAAAGCCAGGAGACTTGCATATATGGATGAGAATTGTAAGGATTCCAGTTCCACTTAACAATCCATAAACAAGTTTTGAGGAAACGTATTCAAAATATGGAATACATCCATTCTGCTCCAAATACTGGAGCGTAGCTCAGCGTCTCTGGTCTTGGGAAACACAGTGCTGCCCACTGGGTCACCAACAAGTGCACACAAAAAAAGGTGCCATTTTTAAGAACCACATGTGAAAGAGAGTATTGAGAGTAGACGGGGAGAAATTAGTTAATCATAAGCTTTTTTTCTGGCAGTTTAATGGAATTCATTCAGAAGTTATTCATTTGAGAATTAGACTGCATTGGTCATGCTATATGAATGTTGTACTAAGTACTGAGGACAATGAAATAATTGGATTGTGCAAGTTGTCTATTCATTGTGTTTGTATTATTTTGTGACAGTATTTCTCTCTCACATTCAGTTTGGTCTGCAAACAACCTAAAAAATAATTTGCTGTAGCTCGGTTGATTCAATATCTTGTTTAATACCGTTTCACACTGACAGATGAATTGTAGGCGTTCAAGAACCGGTAATGGAACTAAACTTCATAAGTCATACGGTCATGTTTTTTTTTGTGTGTTTTGTTTTTTTAATAATGCACCAGATTCTGAATAAGAACAAGTTTTCAATCACCAAATCCTACTTACAAAAGTAATTCCACTGTAAAAAAAGAAACTGAACTAAAGTTGCAAATTCAAAAACTTAATGCAACCATCTTCAGGACTTTTTATAGTTATTGAGCTTATGGGAAAAAATTTGAATCAAATTCACAATTAGTGCTGGTCTTTAATTTTACTAAACTCAATAAGTTCAACAAACTCAAATTATGTTTTTATTTGTGTATTCAAGTTCATTTAAGCCTGCATTTTAAGTGAAGCTGAGGATTGAAATAATAGTGATTAGTCTAACTTAGTTTAACTTGTGTATCAGTTTGTTGAGCAAACTGAAAAAAGTTTTATAAACTCATAAAGAAGCTTTATAACCCTATAAACTAAAACAATTGGCTGAAGAGAACACTAATCCCCCCAATGGTGACTAATGAAACATAACACAACTTTTACAACAAAATATAATCAATAACACTACATATCGCTGAAACATCTATTTCTTCTCAATAAAATGTGTAAGTTTTAAGTTCTTGCTTTATTTCAGTTTTAATATTTTAATTTAAATACTAAATTACATAAATTAATGTTGACTTATGTCATGTAAACCTTTTCTACATTTTATAGTTCAATCAACTTTTAAAATAAAGTTGACAGAAAAAAAATTATTTTACAGTGTTAGCCTCTTCTTGATTCCTGTCAAATCAGTATATCAACAAAAATATGAGTTCCTCTACTGGCCTATCCAAACTAGAAACATATAGGAAGAAAGAAGCAAAGAAACAAACAATGAAAAAAAGAAAAAATGCAGTGGGCCTTCTCTCTCTGTCTCTATATGAGTTCCCAGAGTTGATGGTACCATCTGTCAGGCACATTTTTGAATAATTTCCTTGTAAATAAGCCCTGAACACTATCCACATAGTTCAAATTCAAGTCTGCTTTATTGTCAATTCTTCCACATGTACAGGACATACACACAGAGAATTGAAATTGCGTTACTCTCAGACCCTTGGGTGCATACAGATAACATAAATACAGATTAAATACAAAATACAACTATACAAATATACAAATAAGGTCAAATGTAAAAATATATATATACTGTATATAAAGCACAAGGCAAATGGCAGATAGAGTGCAAACCAGTAAAGTAAACAACAATGCAGATATAATGATAGTAGTGCAAAAAACAATGATTTGTAGAGCAAAAGAGCTTATTCAGACTGATTAAAGTGACAGTGTGTGTGTGTGTGTATTTGGGGGGGGGGAGGGGGAGAGTCCGTTAGAGGGTCAGAGTTAGCTTCCTTGGAGGGAGGGAGGTAGGGACTGGAGGGAGGAGTTTTCAGCTTCCTGAGCCTGCAGTGGATGAAGCCTTCCTTCAGTCCGCTGTCCTGGGCCTGTAGACTCTCGCAGGTCTCCTCCCTGAGGAGACTGAAGAAGCTGTGTGTCGGGTGGGTGGGTTCACCTGCAATGCAGAGGGCTTTGCGGTTGAGACGGGTGTTGTAGATGTCCTGAAAGGAGGGGAGAGAGGCACCAACGATCTTCTCCGCTGCTCTCACTATGCGTTGAAGTGTCTTGCGGCAGGACGCGTTGCAGGCGCCATACCACACAGTGATGCAGCTGGTCAGGATGCTCTCGATGGTGCCTCTGTAGAAGGTGCACATGATGGGGGCCGGGGCTCTGGCTCTTCTCAGTTTTTTGCGGAGGAAGTAGAGACGCTGCTGTGCGTTCTTGGCCAGTGCTGCGGTGTTGTCTGTCCAGGAGAGATCCTCTGTGATGTGCTCACCCAGGAACTTGGTGCTGCTCACCTTCTCCACAGTCACACCGTTGATGTCACATGTTGAGTGTGTACTCTCCTGAAGTCAACAACAATCTCTTTTGTCTTCTCCACATTCAGAGAGAGATTGTTGTCAGTGCACCACCCGGCCAGGCGGCTCACCTCGTTCCTGTAGTTTGTCTCATCTCTGTTGTTAATGAGACCCACTACAGTCGTGTCATTCGCAAACTTGATAAGGAGGTTTGAGTTGTGTGACGGTGTGCAGTCGTGGGTCAGCAGAGTGAAGAGGAGGGGGCTCAGCACACATCCTTGGGGGGCCCCAGTTTTCAGTGTGATGGTGCTGGATGTGTTGTTGCCGACCCGTACTGCCTGAGGTCTCCTAGTCAGGAAGACCAATAGCCAGTTGCACAGAGAATTGTTGAGCCCCAGCTGGACCAGTTTGTTTGTGAATGAGCTGTTGAGGGATGTTTGTGTTGAATGCTGAACTGAAGTCTGTGAACAGCATTCTGACGTATGAGTCTTTTTTGTCCAGGTGTGTGAGTGCTGAGTGGATGGTAGTGGCGATGGCGTCATCGGTCGGGCGTTTGGACCGATATGCAAACTGGAGGGGGTCCAAGGAGGGGGGGAGGGCAGAGTTGATGTGGTGCATGACTAGCCGTTCAAGCACTTCATGAGGATGGGGGTAAGTGCAATTGGATGGTAGTCATTGAAGCAGGATGGAGATGACTTCTTCGTGACTGGAATGATGGTGGTAGCTTTGACGCATGTGGGGACAACAGCCTGACTTAGCGAGATTTTGAAAATGTCTGTGAAGACATCAGTCAGTTCCTCTGCACAGTCTCTCAGTACACGTCCAGTAATGTTGTCAGGACCCGGAGCTTTGCTTGCGTTGATCCTGCTGAGGGATCTCCTTATGCTGTCCGGGGACAGCGTCATCACCTGTTCGCCGGGAGGAGGTGGAGTCTTCTGTTCAGTGGTGCTGTTTTGTGCCTCAAAGAGAGCGAAGAATATGTTCAGTTCGTTCAGCAGAGAGATTGTGCTGTCACAGGTGCGTGGTGGGGGTTTGTAGTCCGTAATGGTCTGTATCCCCTTCCACAGGCTCTGAGTGTCTCTGCTGTTGCTGAAACGATGTGCTATCCTCCTGGAGTACTGACTTTTGCCTTCCTGATGCCGTGGGAAAGGTTGGCCCTAACTGTCTTCAAGCCCACCTCATCTCCATCTCTGAAGGCAGCGTTCCGCGTTTTCAGGAGTCCGTAGACCTCCCCTGTTAGCAACGGCTTCTGTTTGGCCCGGACAGTGATGGTCTTTGTGACTGTTTCATCATCAATACACTTGGTGATGTAGGCAGTGACTGTCTCTGAGTACTCTTGGAGGTCTGTGTATTTATTTTATGTGGCAGCCTGCTTAAACATATTCCAGTCAGTGGTGTTAAAACAGTCTTGAAGAGCCTCTGACGACCCTTCCGGCCACACTTGTATCTGTTTATGAACTGGTTTGGTGACTTTAACGAGTGGTCTGTATGCAGGCATTAGCATGACAGTGATGTGGTCTGAGGCACCGAGGTGGGGGAGGGGGAGGGCCTTGTAAGCTCCTCTCTGTGTGGTGTAAACAAAGTCCAGAGTGTTGTTTCCCCGTGTTGGAAAGTCTATGTGTTGGTGTATTTTTGGGAACACACTCTTTAGGTCTGCGTGGTTGAAATCCCCAGCCAAGATGAGAAAAGCATCGGGGTGGGCTGTCTGCTGCTCACTGATGTGCTGGTACAGTTCATTTAGTGCCTCGCTCCTGTTGCTGTTGTTGGAGTTGGGAGTGATGTATACAGCAACGAGCAGTATGGCTGTATATTCCCTCGGTAGATAGAACGGCCGGCACTTAATAATCATAAACTCCACCAGGGGTGAGCAGTGTTTGCAGACCACAACAGCATCGCGGCACCACGCATCATTGATGTAAACACAAAGCCCTCCGCCGCGGGTCTTACCTCCCTCGACGCGAGCTCTGTCCGCTCGATAGCATGTCAGCTGATCGAGATGAATAGCGCAGTCCGGAACGCTGTTGTTGAGCCATGTTTCCATGAACACAAAAACACAACAGTCTCTTACAGTCCTCTGAGTTGAACGTAGTAGTCGGATGTAGTCCAGTTTGTTGTCCAAAGAGCGTACGTTAGCCAGTACGATGGTGGGGATAGCCGGCTTGTGTGGGTTAGCTGCTAGCCTAGCCCGGATACCTCCGCGCTTACCCCTCTTCTGCTTCCTCTCACGCCGCTTGTGGCGCCTCCGCTGTGGGCGAGATGCAGCAGTGGGGGTCGGTGATGGTGTGGGCCTCCGGAGCAGACCGAGATCCCGCAGCTCTTCGGCGTGCGCAGAGTTTAACTCTAAAAATGTGGTTCTGCCGACATCGAGCAGAAACTCACGACTATATGCGCGCTTAGAAACAAATAGACGCTACGAATGCGTACAAAAACACTGCGACTCACAAGACAAAAAACACGAAAACACTTTTCTGTCGGGAGAGAGAGAAGCCGCAGCGTGTGAATGCGCCGCCATCTTGGAAGTGTAGTGGCTCACCTAGTGCAACAGTCTGCTTTGCCTTACTTAACCGGAGCCACAGTTGGTCTGCTTGATGAATTGTTTGCTCAACCGATTTTTTTGTGGCCTTTCTGCCCCTGCCAGAACCACAGAATGGTTTTCCACAGGCTCTCAGTAGATTCAGATGAAGGTCCCGATTGATTTCTGAATGAGTTCCTTAAAGAATAGCTGACTGGTATCCATTTTCTCCATGCCTGTTTTCTACGCTCACGCTCTGAAGGAGGTGAAGAGGCATTATTTCAGCCATGGTGCAGTGTGGGGCACGCTTACTGTACATTGCATAACAGTACCTGAGCTGCTCTTGGAAGTTTTGGGGGAAGACCAGTGTCTTGGCTTGCAGTTATAGTTTGTGTCATTGGCTGTGTAATTCCTCACTATTGTGTTCATAGGCCAAGAGTGACAGTCATGAAGCGAGTCCGAGCAGCTGATTCCAGTAAACATCTGTGAGGCAGGAGATACGGGTGAGCCCTGTATGAGCGGGCCACCTTTACCTCTTTACTGCTCTACTTATTAATGAGTGCCACCAGTCCTACGGAAATCACCAGCATATGCTGTTTGGCTGTTCCAAATCTCACACTTTCACTCAGTTGCTTATCTGATTCCCTTGGATGCACTATAAATGGAATAGGGAGCAATTTTGACACACTTTCTACACTGGACACACGACTACAACTGAATTGCTTCATTATGATTAATGTAGCTGTCTGCATAGCAAGCACCTGTTTCATTTAATAACTTCAGTAAGCAGATGCCCTATTTCTTTTTTTTATTTCATTTTATTCCATTTTGTTTTGATGTCCAACATATATACATAGAATACAGAGATTTTTTTTTTCTTTTTAAAGGGCACCTATTATACCCCTTTTTACAAGATGCAATATTATTCTTATGGCTCTCCTGGATGTGCCTGTGAAGTTTCAGCTCAAAATACCATACATATCGTTTATTATAACGTGTTGAAAAGTGTAATTTTTGGGGAGGGTCTAAAAAGTGCTGTTTCAGGGGTCTGTTCACTTACATTAAAATGAGCTGCCACTTCCCGCCGGACTCCAGAAGGGGGCGGAGCCTAGACGTCTCTGCTTTGCGTATGGCAATAAACAGAGAGGAGAAACAACATGAGCGAGAGTGAGAGGACCGGTATTCAGCCGTACATGTACGAACCGGACAGCAGAAGAAACAAAAATGCGAATGAACCAGAATGTCTCGGAATGGTAGTTTGAATCATTTATTTACTTGTATACTTTTTTTTCCAGCCTCTTGTAACGATGGACACGACACAGCCGATCGCACGCAGACAAAATGGCGGACATAGCACAACACACCGAGAGCTGAGGATATGGTAATACGTGCCTGTCAGTCTCTAGCGGTGGGCGGGGCTACAGGATCCAAACCGCTCGTTTTATGAGCCTGGTTTGGTTTTATGAAGATTTTTTTTTAAAAAGATACTGGATGGATTTTTATCATTCTAAGATGGCTGTGTACACAAATTCCAACACACATTTCTGTCCAAACACCTTGAAAAAGTGGATTTTGCTTAATAGGTGCCCTTTAAAAGAAATTGATACCTTTATTCAGCAAAGACACATTAAAAGTATTAAATGACATTTATAGTGTTAGAAAAACATTTTCAACAGCAAATCAGCATATTACAATGATTTCTGAAAGATCATATGACACTGACGTCTGGGGTAATGATGCTGAAAATTCAACTTTAGCATTTCAGGGATAAATTACATTTTAACATGTGTTCAAACAAAGCAGTCATTTAAAAAGATATTCCACAATATTGCTGTTTTTGCTGTATTTTTATATTTTGTAAATCTTGCTGACCCCAAACAGTAGTAAGATAGATATATAGATAGATAGATATAGTTTTGGAGATAATGATATTCTGTTTATTCTTTTTCACTGAAGTTGACATTTTAAAACCATAATGAGGCATGGGATTGGAAAACAGTTTGTTTGTGTGAGGGAGACAGATGGGCTGGTCTGGTAAAGAAAAAAGGGCCAAATTTCCATAGTCACAGGAGGGCTATCTTTACTCCTTCTAAATGTGTTTCCTCTAAAACTGATTGTGTTTCCTGTTGTGCGACAGACTCATCCACTCCTATAACTTTTTTTGCTGCTCATTACTCAGCTGGACTGACACCGACTTGCGCAGCCGAGAGCCGTCCCATCCTCGTGATGGGCCCTTTGATCATGGAATATACTGCTGTAATGAGAGATGAGAATGTTTGTGACACATTTTTCCATTTGCCTCCATCTTTTGCAGGTGTGACGTTTGCAGCAAAGGGCTATTTTGATGCTCTGGTGAGAATGGGAGAGCTGGCCAGTGAAAGCCAAGGATCTAAAGACTTGGGTGAGTCTCGCACTCCTGTTTTAGCTTCAAGGAAACAGGCAAACTGTGTGGCTTGATCCGACATGACACCACAAAACACGCACTAATGGAACCACATGCTCAGCAAAGTGGCGATGTTGCTTTCATTAGGCTCGACTGTCAGAATCTGTAGCTGAAAAGCTTTTTATATTGAACCTTTTTAAGTCGGAAGCATTTCATACGTAGTTTATGTACTGGCGTAAATTATTCCTTGTTTCACTTGCTCAGTTTCTCCAGTTTGCGTGGAAAATTAAGTCAAAGGGCTGACGGCAGTGGATGGGAATTCATCTGCCGTGCTGCAGGGAAACTCACCGATGCATCATTTATGATCGGTTTAAAAAGCAGATCTAGTTCGAGGGCTATAACATCTTGAAATAGCATTTCACTTTCTGCTACAGGGCGGCTGTCAGAATTGTTGGTCGGTTCTTTGTTCTGTCAAGGATGTGAGAGTGGGTGTATGCTTGACCCTCAAGATGCTTGTTGCTTATGGAGATTGCTAGTGGTATGGCAGCGAAATCTACTTTGTATTCGTGATACGATCTCCATCGTCTATTGAACTTTCAAGCCCTTTTGGGCATGTACTATCAGGAGCCCTGAATGAATTTAGACCCTAGTTGACTTTTGTTTGAGATATTTGTTGATTTTCAGACAGACTGTCAGTCTACTAGTGGGGGAAGTCCTAAGTCCTAATGGTTAGAGAGTCGGACTCGTAACCCAAAGGTTGCTGGTTCGAGTCTCGTACCGGCAGGGATTGTAGGTGGGGGGAGGATGTACAGCTCTCTCCCCACCTTCAATACCACGACTGAGGTGCCCTTGAGCCCAAGGCACCGAAACCCCCACGCTCCCCGGGCGCCGCAGCAAAAAAATGGCTGCCCACTGCTCCGGGTGTGTGTTCACGGTGTGTGTGTGTGTTCACTGCTGTGTGTGTGCACTTTGGATGGGATAAATGCAGAGCACTAATTCCGAGTTTGGGTCACCATACTTGGCCACATGTCACGTCACTCACTCACTCACCAATACAGATGGTATATTAGTAGTGGGTATTTTTCAGTGACTCTTTCTGAAGGTTAAATTGTTACTCCAGTATATGGGACAATGCCTTTTTTTTGACAACAATCCATCTTTATGAATGAGTCATTTAATTATTCACTCAACCAATTGGGATAGTAAAGTGTTCATCGGAAGTGCACATCAGAATATTGCCAAATCTAGTATGTTACGCTGGTACTTTGTGCCTACTATGTTCTAAATACTATGAATTCGGACATAATACTCTTTTCACACTGCTTTACGTCACTATATAGTAGAAAAGTTTGCAGCCACAGTCTTTATGAATGAGACATTAAAACATTCGCTCAACTGATTCATTCAAACATGCTGATTCATTCAGTATGAATAATAACTTAACAGGTGACTGTCTTTATAAGAGATAAACTCCCCCCGCATGTATAACGCAATCGACAGTGTACTTCACCTCTCATTTGAACTCGCAAAAGGTATTAGCACTTGAATCCCACTCTCTCTTTCTCTGACTGAGAATGAATCACAGAGTGAGTCTCTGTCTCAGTCACCGACACCCTGGACATACAACACAATGTGGCCCTCTCGAGTTACACTTCATATACACACAACAAATCATCTGTGATGTGTGAAAGACACTCCTATACAAAAATTCACTATGGTAACCATTCATTTTCAGCAAATTACCATAACAGATTTTCATTTTTGGGTGAACTATGCTTTTAACTGAAATTCAAACATTCATTGTTTAAATGAAAGATAAGTTAAAGGGTGTGGTTACAAAGACTAAAATGATTTGACTGATGGCTGTTTTGCACTGTCATTTTCAAATGCAGTTACATGTAGATAATGGACAGGTGTGGTTTGTGAGAACCTGTGCCATTGTTCATCAGCAATGTCACAAAGAGTCATTCTGCTTTGATTAAGAGACGAGTGTGGTCTTCTACTGTGTTTGTGTGTGTGTGGGTGTGTGTTGTGTGTGTGTGGGTGTGTGTGTGTGTGTGTGTTTGTGTGTGTGTGTGTGGGCATTCTTACTCTAAGCCAAAAGTGCCTGCATTAAAGCAGAAGTGCTCAATCCTGGAGATCTACAGTTGCTGCTCTCAGTCCGCTAACACACCTGACTATAATTTTCTAGTGAACCCAAAAACCTCGATGAGCCGTTTCAGGTGTGTGATTAGAGTAGCAGCTGAACTCTGCAGGAAGGTTACATCCAGGAGTAATGTTAAGCTATGGACACACTAGGTTTCCAGGACCAAAATTACTTTGGACCCCGCAACAAAGGTCAACCGGAGTGATTCATGCTCTAAGCAGTGATGGGCAAACTTGGCACTTCCGGGCCACTTTCCTGCAGAGATTTGATCCACCCCTGAGATGACTACCTGCCTTAGCCTTCTAGAATCTTGAAGACATGGCTGTTGTCCGAAATCGCCCCCGATAACCCTTTAAATAGGGCATATTTGGGAACGCCATTTTTTTTAGTGGGCCGAAACCAATAGTGGACATTCTCGAGTGGCACTCATTCATGGATCCCACAATCACCTGCGAAAACTGAGTTTTACACTGGTGCCCGCTCAACGGCTAAGTAATGCCCATAATTCACACCGTGAAAGTCACGCGCGAATGATTCCCGCATCTCGTTGCAGCTGAATAATCAATCCTTTCATTTTTACAAAGCGCTCATCCATAGCGTACAGCATAATGTACATTGTTGTAAATTGATTATTAAATTGTTTAAATAGGGTTTATACAATTGCCTGTTACAGAGTTTCCAGATAAATCCTTTAATCCTTACTACTGGAGCTGCTATGTTGCTAATTTCAAATGATTAATAAGCAGCGAGCACAATCTATGCAAAATTGGCATTACTTCCGGTGCACTCAGTGTCCGAATTCACTACTCGTTTTCATTCACTCCTTCTAGTGACTGAATTAGTGGACGCTAATGTCGGAATATTGAATGAGGGTATGGTGCGATTTTCGACACATCCAATGATTGATGAGCTTGTTCAGGTGTGTTTTGATTAGGGTTGGAGCTAACCTCTGAAGGAAGTGGCCTGAAGGGCCCAAGTTTGCCCCCTCCTTGCTCTAGATCTTCTGACCAGTTTTGTTATTGTTAACTAAAATTAAACTATTAAAAATTGTTTTCGTTAATTGAAATAATGCTAAAATATGTATTGCGTGACCAGCTTAAAGAACTTTTTAAAAATTAGAAACGTTGCTTTGGCAAATAACTGAAATAAACTAAATTGAAATACTAAAATTACTACAATTAAAACTGTAAAGATAGAAAATGTTTAAAGCACATAACAAAATTACTAAAACTTATACTAACATTAAAATCAGTGAAATATAAAAGAAAGCTTATTCACAAAATAATAAATATTATTAGAAAAATTTCACTGGTTTCTAAACCAATTTATTAGATCACATCAAAATAATATTCTAGTTAAAATATTAATTTTAAAGAATTCAGTTAAATTTTTTAATATTGATAAAATACTAAATGTAAAATATTAAAACATTCTTTTTAAATATTAACACATTTAATTAAAATGTTAGCCTTTAACCTTTTTAGCCTTCAAAATATTTCTCAAGTTAACAAATAATTATGTACCATTAATGGCAGTATCAAGTATTCAAGTAAACCACTGTGAAACAGAAATAAATACTAAGTAATATAATATACTTAATTTGCATAGTTTTCACTGCATGATTATTAGATCTAAAACTAATAATGTGGTTTTGATGGTGCCAGTTTGACTGAGAAGCAGATCTTTAATTAAACTGAGCTGTAAATGAGTTTTTTGTTTTTCTTTAGGCCTAACTTTGTGTATATCTTGGATTGTTAATAGTAGCTTATTAACTAAAGTTATCCAGCCACAAGCAGCGAGTCATTTTCATAATATTTATTGTTTGATTTAACATTAATGACACATTAAACAGTGGTAAGTGTGTTTTATTCTGCACATTTTTATACTGCAAAACCTACAGATATCCAATTGAGATTATACATTGTACTACCAATACTGCAGGAACACTGCTATCGTTCCTATTTTGGATACTTTTTTTTCCTTTAATTCAGCATCAACTTGGTACCAAAGCACTACTTCTTTGACATCCCTAATGCAAACCAATGATATTTATATTTATATACTTTATTTTGAGCCAAGAGGTCAATCTGTGACATTTAGTTCGGCATTGTTGGTGGCTTCAAACGCAGCTCATCCAGCCAGAAATTAGAGTGGGAACAATAATGTTTTTTTCCTCGTGGCTCACACCCAAACTTCATTTGAGTTTTCCTGTTGAGTCTCTCCCAGAGGGATCGCTCAAGGTTATATCCTCTCCCGTGTCAACAACAGGACTCCACCTGCTCGTGAGAACAGGCCCAACTCAAATACACATACCGCCGAGATGTGCTCAATCAGACAGAGCTTCACGTCATACTTTCTGAAATGATAAACTGGCCATTATAAGTGCAGATACGCTGCAGCACCACTGCGACCGCCGACCACCGCCCCAGCGATAATGACGGGGTTTCTTTACTCTGCCGAACGCTGAGCTAAAATGGAAGATGTGTCATTTAGTGACAAACGGCTTCATCTCTGTTTTGGATAGGAGATGTCCTGAGCCGTGAGGTGGAACTAAATTCTTGTGGGCAATTTGCAGTCCTGTGTGTCTGTCTTTCTCAGTGAGAGAGCCATGGGGGTTCGCTTTGAGACCGACTAAATGGTTTCCGCCTACACGCACTCCTGCTTTTCTCTCTCTCATTTCTTTCCTTGCTGTTTTTCTGATATTTCTCGCATTAAAAACCACTCATTCTCTCACATACACACACTTGCATAAACATAGTCATGCACTCATAGTTGAGCCTGGGAAAATATCCTGCCTTCGTATATAGTGTCCTTGGATGCACAAAGCGCTTGCAGTGGAGAGCGCTCATTCTCATCTGAAAGTGGGGCATGAGGGAGTGCGTACTCACTCACACACTCACACACACACACACACACACTCTCTCTATTCCTCCCCCTCTCGCACACACTCCCACGCTCACTGGTTTGTTTAGGATAATGATGCCCCTGTCACCACCTCCCACTCATATCCTCCCACCACATCTCTTTCTCTGTGTTTTACTGCCTTCATTACTTCACTGTTATAATCACAAGCAGACAGTGGTTGGACTGCACGCAGACGACACATCACAACACGGCGCACGCTTACCAAGGTTACGTCGTGTTTTCTCACCACTGTTTTGGTACCTCGTCACGTTTTAAAGGAATGTTATGGTGTTGCGATAAAGGAATAGGTCACCCAAAAATGAAAATTTTCTCAACCTCAAGCTATCCAAGATGTAGATGAGTTTGTTTCTTCATCAGGAGAGATTTGGATGAATTTAGCATTACATCACTTTCTCACCAATGGATTCTCTGCAGTGAATGGGTGCCGTCAGAATGAGAGTCCAAACAGCTGATTAAAACCTCACAATAATCCACAAGTAATCCACACGACTCCAGTCCATCAATTAATGCCTTGTGAATTGAACAGCTGCGTGTTTGTAACGAACAAATCCATAATTTAAGATGTTTTTTAACTTCTATTGTTTCTGTTGAGTCTCTATCTATAATATTGCTTTCTTCAGTGAAAAAAGTCTTGTCTGATCAGGGCAGAACATCCAAGGAACAGTCCCAATGGTATTAAACTATTTTGGTGGATTTTTGATGTGAGAGGACAACAGGAGAAGGACTTTTTCACTGGAGGAAGAGTTAAATTTGCTGTGGACTGTACTGTCACTTCAATAAGTCTAGCAAAGGGGGAAAAGTGTATAAAATATTGCAAATCAAGCAGCATCCTTCACTGATTTAGTAAAGTTGCTTGTGAAACAGTTACCATGAGAACAAAGCTTGCTGAAATTTGCCTCTCGCTCTTTTATTCAGATCTGGATGTTGTTTTGATGTTAGGCTTCCGTTTGATGTGATAAATGAAATAATTATCATTAGTGTCTATTCTTTTTAAATATTCCGTTTCCGGATAAATTATAACTGACTGATTTAATCAAATTTGTATTACGTTCTTGCACCTTGTCTGCACAAGAGCCTGAATGCGTCACGTCACAGCGTGCCATGACAGCTTGAGGTCGTCCATACTGGAAGCACCACAGATATACGTCTCTGAATATTTACTTCCATAAAGCTTCCAGCTGTGCACCTCAGGACTACCTCTGGATCCTACCTTATTATCAGTTGAAATCCAGTGGTATTAAAAGTACATTTGCATAAACCGTTGAAGAGTAGTGAAATAATTTAACACACATTCTTAGTTTTTGATAATTTAGTATTGTTTCGAAACCAAACATGAGTTATATTAGTGAGCCAGATACATCTCAAACTTGCTTTGAAGTGGTCAGATGTAGCTAAAACAATGATAGAACCAGGAGCCATTACCATCCTGTTGATTCATCAATGGACTGAACAAACACAAACCTTTTAGCCAATCAGACTGTCAAACACCATAATTAATATTCATGAGCTACTGTAAACTCAACCCTACTCTTGTGCCTGACAGAAAGAAACTTCCTGAGGAGACATGACTAAGAGAAGAAGAATAGCCTTTAACAATGCTGATCAAACTTTTTAAAAACGTAACTTTTAAGTAAAGCGACGTGACATTTGTGGAAAGTTTCATTTTTAAGGTTTTGAATGGTTTCTCATATGAGTGTTTCTATGGCAACTAGATATTTAAAACAGTGAAGAACTAGAGACGGAATGGAAGTCCCACCTTTCATATAAAAAAGCCTTATTAATAAAGGCACTGCCTTGTCTTATTGCTGTCAAAGGTTTTAGCCGTAATTTCATTTAAAGAAGCTACAATTATTATAACATTTTTATTGATGATTTTGACTAGATAGAAAATAGCTGCTAGTGGCATTGCAGTGTCAAGATGGCTGGCTGAGTGAACTTGCCTCAGAGGGATTTTGATCATAAATGTGAAAAGAGGATGCTGAGATGTATTTTTCAGATCATTTCTGTGCCCATTCCTGTAATGGTTACATAATTTCATCAGCATTTACGCCCCTCTGAGTGACAAATGATGTGATGATATGCCGTTTTAATTTCCTGTCAGGTCTGAAGCACTTCCTCCAGTGGTTTAGGTCGAGTGGCCAGTGGATTTGTTCAGAGATATTGATGCAGAAAAATCCCAATGATACATTTTGTTCCCCAGAGATCCACGAATGTTGCTTGCGATTACCTCCGATTGAGAAGACAGAGAATGAATTGTATAGTGGTTGCTAAGGCTAGCATCTGTGAGCTCAGAACACCTTGGTAACCACATAGCAACGCCCTGTACCCGCCCGCCACAAAGTCCCTTTCAAGACAAGTCGGTTCACCCATTATAGCTTTGGGAGCAATCTCAGGTTGCTATTTTCAGTCATGCAAATAAAGCTTCTAATTTAATAAGGAAATATGGGGGGGGCATACTTGACAGACTCACATTTCTGTAACATATTTAAATCAGGAAAATCTGAAATGGATTAATATGGATCTGATATGATGAATGGTATCATAAATGTTGTTTCTTACCATCCAATAATGCAAAAAAAGTATTTCAGGTTGATCACATGCAGGTTTCATGTAACAACCAGGCAATTACTGTGATTTCCACAGCTATGTAATGAGACCTAGACTATTTTTCTGTATTATTATTATTATTAAAAAAAAATCTATATACATTTATAACACTATACTTTGTGTTATATTACCTTAGCATTGAATTACAGAAAACTAGTTAATGTTCCAGCATGAGTGTTTCTAAAATAATGGCTGAGGAAGTGACAGCAAATTTTGCGTCTTCCACTCTTCTGACCATCCTAATCAATCTCTAAATATTTATTCCCCTTTTTGAAAGTCATGGAAATGCTGTTGTTGATATTTTCCCCCCTTTTTGCTAATGGGGCAAATTCTTTTTTTATAATAGCTTCCATTCGCCACTATATAAGTTTAGCCAGCTATGATGACTTCCGCTTCTGAGAACCTCGGAAATGTGAAAAGGGCCTGTTCGCGATTGGCTCTTTTATTTAGAAGGCAGGAGCTGCCATATTGGGTGTTCCAATTTTTCCATTCATTGTAATATCAGTGGTCAATACATTTCTTTACTGGCTTCAATGGTTCCATGAAGAACTTCATTCCACCAAAGGTTCTTTATATTATTAAAATGTTCACACAAAAAAAAAAGTTATTTTAAGAAATGTTCACTGAAAGGTTCTTTGTGGAACTGAAATGGTTCTTCTAGTGCAGTGTTTCCCAACCTTTTTTTAGTCGCGGCACCCTTTGGAAATTTTAACAAACTTGTGGCACACTACAAAATTAATTTTGTCACAATATTTTAATTTCTAACATCGATATGATAATTTGAAAAATAGATATTCAGAACAGCAGGGAAGAACTGCAGAATATAAATGTCATACAGATATTTTTAATATTAAAAAAAAAAAATGTCCTTCAATGGTGGCAATCAGTAGGCTAATTTCTAATGAAGAGACCAATTTATATGACAGATTTTAATGTAGGCTTTTATACATATGTAAACATTTTTTAATTATCATTATAACTAGCTATCTCTCAAATTTTTGCTCACTCAGTGTTTTTTTTTTTATTTTATAGTGGGGTAATTTTGGTGCAGTAGCATGAGATAGCTTGATTTAAAACTTTGAACTGAATAAAAAATGACAAGTAATCAGTCAGTAATAAAATAAGAATAAATAAAGAAATTAATAATGATAGCATAAATAAAAAATAACGACAGGCCTTCAATTAAATAAATTGCTTTTTAGTTTTTCAGGTAGGTCTAACTGTAGGGTTAAGATATTTAACTTTTTTAATATTTTTTTTTTACCAATTATCCAAATAATGTTTAATCATAGAAAGCTATTATATCCGAAAACGTGAGCATAACATAACGGTTAGCAGATTAATGAATGAGAGGGCAGTGTTACCAGATTTGCCCATTTACCACACCATGTTACAGCACAGTAGGGCTATTGCAAACAGATACAATACTGTACTACATCGATGTTTCTGTTGGCTCAATTTTTGAGTTGACTTTGCTGTTCCGATTCTCATGAACGGTATACGAGTGGAGCGACTGAGCGGAGCGCACACACACACATAGCGCGATAATACGCAGAGCGTCACACCACGTGAAAGTGAAACCTGAGAGGTGAACTAATTTTCGGCAGCCGAAATTTCGGTGCAACTCTAATTATTGGCGACATCAGACATGGATATTATATAATAGATGCTTTTTTAACATTTTAGTAATTTAAAAATATTAAAAAATTATTTTTTACACTGCACCCCTGCTCTCGACAGACGGCACCCGGTTTGGGAAACACTGGCCTAGGGCAATCCTGCAAAAAAAAAAAAAGGTTTGAAACCTTTATTTTAAAGATTGATGCATTGGAAAAGCGATTAAGCACTTATAATTATTTGTAATTTATATTTTTGATGTTCACATATTAAAGAGGAAGCAGGCTAATGGCACTAGTAACCTAGGAGGAGTGTTTAGGAGGAAAAGTGTTTTGCTCAGTCACGTCTTTTAATGGAACATAGACAGAGTCCTATGATAACTTCTGACAACCTCTCTCTCTCTCTCTCTCTCGCGGCCGTCCTTCAGTGCATCTCTCTCTCGCTCCTCTCCGCTCCCTCTCTCTCCGTCCTGCGGGCTGCTTCTCTCGTCACTCTGGGCCTGTCGGAAGTGATAGCATGGAGCTCTTTTTTATTAGCCCTGTTGCCTCGCCCAGACTCTGCTTTCTCTCCTGGGTCGCTATTTTCGGAAGCGCACTGCTTGCTGTTTTTTTGGTAACGAGGGCTCCACACCCTACTTCCCCACCTGGGCCGTGTGTGGATTTGCTGTCTTGGCATAGTAGGTGCCGAGTGTCTTGTGGGGATCTATGCTGGTCCTGGCATGGCTGTTCATAGAGCTCATAGCTGGGGGAATAGTTAATGGGGGGACGGTAGCTTCCGTAGCCCCATAAAATTAGAGGCTGGAGTGCATTGTGGTTCTCAACCTGGCGGCCTGCATGTGCAAATTTTTAATTTTTACATTAATTGGGGGGGGGTAAAAATGTACTAAATAAATATAAGCTATAGCCTAATGTTTTTATGTAAAATAATTTTGTTTTTCATATATTATTTTCAGACATGATCAGTACTCACATTAACGTTACGCATTTAAAGTAACGACCAAGTGGCCAGCTGCAGACAGTGACATAGTTTGTCAATTTATCCTTCTAACATCATATGACTCCTTTAAAATAAAATCTATAGATATAAAACAGTTCAAGCATATAACAATGTTTAAACGTTAAACCTAGATAAATGTGCGCTATATCCAATAGTTTGCGCAGAGAGTGGAAGCTGAAGCGCGCTTTGCAGGACATAGAGACGACAGCGCGATCACTTGCATTTTTTTCAGTGGATACACCGTCATTTTTGCTCATAAACGTAAGAGTAATACATAATTCATAACTGTAAAGGGTCTACTTTTATTTGTGTGCACTCACAATATCAACAAAACGTTGTGCTTTTATAAAATAAAGAAATCAAACATGATACGCTTACTGCCGTCTCTTCTTCAACAGGAGCGCTTCACAAAAATAAACAAACTCAGCGAATACATGCCTCACAGACATGATAAATATATCTATAGAAAGCTTTAAATTACTACTTAACGAAATAAAACAAATAAAAAAAAAAACTCTTTCATTATGATCATAATCCGTAAAGATGCACTTCTCAGAAATGGCGAGTCAGGATCATCATCTTTATCTTTGCGACACTGACTCAGAAAACGCTATTTAGTACTGTTTATTGGTAAATAACTCAAATATCTCCTTACTGTTTTCCCTTGACGCATTTATGGTAATTACTTTTGCGGCAAGCTTAAGCCTATTGCGTGTATTAGAAAGCAGAACTCTTCAGCTGTGCTGACGGCACACATGCTGCTGCTGCTGCTGGACACTAAACACCGTCGAGCCGCTCTTGACAGTCTCGGTAGCACGGTCTCGTGTTGTTTCCACCAGCGCGGCAATCTTTTTTCATCACTAATTGATGGATGTCTAAAATATACAAATAAGGAAAAGCCTAAAACAGGCCAGAGACCGGTCCGCGTCTGAACTATGAACGTTAAATTGTCCCGAACCCAGCCTGAGGGGCTTAAAAAAAAGTCGGGCCATCGGGCCCTGGTTAAATGCGGGCTCTAGCTCGATCTAGCACACAGAAAATGATTTGACTGAAAATTTATCAGAAAAGTTGCAATAACAAAAAAGAGGCGGCTTTTCTGCATGACGTATGTTTTTTTTTCTTTCTTTTTTTTTTTACTACTTTGTGTTGTGTGTTTGTTTGTGTGGGGTGTGTGTGTGTGTGTGTGTATATATTATTCATATATATATATATATATATATATGTATTTTAAAAAACATTTGTGGGAATGATGATTGTAATATATTAATATTAATTATATAACTCATTTCTTCAGTAATGTTTTTCGGATGGGTTTAATTATCATGTAATCCTTTAATTTGCTCATGGTGACTTTTCATCATTAAAAGTCTACATCTGTTTTCAGGCATCATAAAAGTACAGTAGTACAAACAGGCTGTTCAAGGGTCAGAGGGTCGACAGTGTAAAACCAAAGTAAAGCTAAATTCCATATAAGTGGACTTTAGAGAGAAACAATAAAATGCTACAGCCCTGTAGCAATGGCCTTTTTAACTGCACTGTTTGGTATATTTCCTGTCAAGACACATCTGAGGTAATCTGGATCAATCAGTGCTCTGCGCCGAACATGTCGCAACAAGGCAGGGAGAAGGTTCTGCAAAGAACAGGTTGATTCAGAGAATGAGTGTGTGGTTAGATGAATCCGCTGGCTATCTTTGGCATATTTCAGTGGTATCCTGTACAGACTCATGTCTCAGGCTCATTCCAGCAGATGTATATTATTCTGCCTTGGTACCTCACATTAGTCCTATCATAGCGCTTCCACCTCCCATCAACTGAGGAGCACAGGCTGTGCCGAGAGGATCCCTCACACTTGTCCTTCACTGCCAGATCTGCTAAAAATTGCAGTTTGGAGGGTAAGCAGCATCCCTGTCAGCTCTAATGGCTGTATTCACACACTGTGTTGTCTGTTAGGATTATGGACTCTCTGATTTCCACCTCTTTCTTTTCCCTCTTTTACCCGTCCTCAAATCCTGAAGCTTCTTACGGTGAACAAAGCCGCACACACACAAACAGACACAAAGATGTGCTCACACTCACAAAACCCTTGAAAAACACAGGAATTTCAGGAATTTTTGTTGGAATCAAGTTTTATGTATGGTACTGTCTTTTCAGTCCCATAAATCCCAATGCATTTAGTATTATATAACCGTATGTTTGCAGAAAATAACAATTACCAAAAAATACTTTAGCATTTTTTCTAAAGCTGTGTAGGAGACCATTCTTTGCTCTCTATACGATAATGCTAGTTTGCTGGCTTCAGCTGAACTGTCTCTGAACAACACTGAAACTGTCCTACATGCTGAGGTGAAGAAGTCACGGCAGTGGAGAGATTTTACTGGGACAGTAGGACAGGATCCCTGACCTAACATGGCTGATCTCCAGCTATTTATATGATTAAACTGCTCTTCTCTTAGAGCTGGGGTTTTCATGTTTTATAGGGACTTTCCATAGACACAATGATTTTTATACTGTACAAATTTATATTCTATCCCCCTAATTTAAGGTTTTACTATTCATGTGGGGACATTTGGTCTCTTTTAAAACACACACACACACACACATGGTTTCCATGTTTTATGGAGACATTCCACAGGCATAATTTTTTTTTTTTTATTTTTTTAATTTTCTATCCCCTTACCCTAATTATGTCCCTCACAGAAAACGTTCTGCTATTTTTAGATTTTCAAAAAACTTAATTCTGTATGATTTATAAGCTGGTTTCATCATGGGAACCAAATAAATATACCAAAAAGGTCTAAATTTACTGGTATTACTGTCCTTGTGGTGACATTTGGTTCTCATAACATAGGAAATACCAGGTAGCTACACAAACACAAACAAACATACACTCACATACATATAATTCTGTTAAGGTAGCATCTCTTTGGAAAGTGCAAATTTATCTTCTAAGTCACTAACTCAAATGTTTTGGTATCATGCTAATACTATAATATTCTTTGAAGTCTCTTGAAATGAATTACCATGTTATGTGTAACATGGACCATGGAATATGGCAATGTTTCTTTACTATAGTATATATACAGTAAATGAACTATACTGTGAAAAGACAATACTCTTATGTACATGATGTGTCAACTTCATGCCAAACTATAAGAAGTTTGTGGTCTGCCCAATATTTAATGTCATGAGACCAAGGTTATTATCAGGACAAACTTTTAAGGACTTGTTTTATAAATTGGACCCAGAAAAAAAATTAAAATTTCTTTCAAAGTAAATTTAAGGAATCTTTTTATAGAATTGAATCTGCAATACCTTAGATTTTATAATTGTTTTTATTAATTAATTTATTTTTATTGTATTTTGTATTGTATATTTTTCTAATGTATAATCTTTGCCATGAAATAGCCTGTGAAGCTGATGTTGCAATAACTTCAATTAAACTGTGAACTATAAGATAGTTAAACTAAAGTAGTTAAACTATTTAAGCTATGCTACACTCTTAAAAATAAAGGTGCTTCACGATGCCATAGAAGAACCTTTATGTCTAAATGGTTCCATAAAGAACCTTTAACATCTGAAGGCGAACATTGTGGCGGGGGAAAGTCAGAAGGTTCTTCAGATTACAAAAAGTAAGAAAGAGATGGTTCTTTAAAAAAACCTTTGACCGAATGGTTCTTTGTGGAACCAAAAATGGTTCTTCTATGGCATCGCTTGAAGAACCTTTTGAAGCACCTTTATTTTTAAGAGTGTATTCTGTAAAAGAATATATATTTACCTGTTTTGCTACTAACAAATAGTAGCTAAGTACATTTGAAACTAGCTAAGACTGTCAAATGGTAAAACAGTTGACAAATGATAAATCAGACCACATGAATTATACAGTTATTTAAGAGCAGTATTTATCTGGTACAAAAACAATTGTTTTTAAATTAGGATCACTGCATCAAACTTGAATACATAAATATATAAATTTAAAACAAAATCACTCTAACTTGTATAACTGCAAGCAAAATGGTTAAAAAAAAAGCTGTTATGTAACTACGTGTTTTTTCACTACAATAAGTCTTCTGGTAACACTAGTAATTGTGACTGTGATTCAGTGAATCTATTTTTGAATTAGTTAATTAAAATGAATCATCCAAACAAACAGTCTCATTCAGATGAATCAGACCTCTCTACAGTAGAGAGAGGATACTCTAGGAGAGCGTGTTTGATTGTTGTTGGTTGGTTTCACACATCTCCAGTCTCCTGCAGGGCACCTTCCTGCACATTTAGCTCCAGCACACCTTCCTGGAAGTTTCTGGTAATCCTGAAAACCTTGATGAGCTGGTTCAGCTGTGTTTAATTGGGGCTGGAGCTAAACTCTGAAGGACCAGTAGCCCTCCAGGAGCAGGATTGGACACTCCTGAAGTGATCTTAGCAGCAGCATCACTGCAACAGCAGGCTCGTGTTGTGCTTTCACTCTTGTTGCTGCATGAAAGAACTGCAGCTGTGTGCAGAAAATAATCAGATGTTTGTGTTTGGCTTCATAAACATCTGCATCGCAAAAGATTGTGCTGATAATTAGGTTTACGGTGCATTTTCGCCATATATTTTGCATGCTTGCCAGTTTAGTGTGCAAACTGTAGCAATATGGGCTCAGTAATGAATATGCAGCATTACTGCAAACACAAGATGCAGGCCATTCACAAAGAAAAATGGTTGAAAATGTTTAACTTTAAAGAGGTCATATGATGCTGCTAAAAAAAACATTAATTTGTGTATTTGGTGTAAAGAAATGTATTTATGCGGTTTAAAGTTAAAAAAACAACATTATTTTCCACATAATGTACATTATTGTTCTCCTCTATGCCCCTGCCTTCTGAAACGCGTCGATTTTTACAAAGCTCAACGGTCTGAAAGGCGAGGTGTGCTCTGATTGGTCATCTATCCAGAGCATTGTGATTGGCCGAATACCTCAAGCGTGTGACGGAAATGTTACGCCCCTTACCATACTGTGATGCCTTGTCCGGCCGGAGCGACGAGACATGAGCATTAAAACCCATTATAAACGAGGCATTTGTTGCATCCAGTGGGGACATAATTACGGATTATAATGACTTATACTGTCTTTTTACGTGTTGCGTTGCATCGCGCCACGTAAACATAAAACCTGTCTGCATTTGTGATCGGAGAATTGACAAACAACAAGGCTACTCTACACTGCCCAAAACTCGAATTTGAATCATCAGTGGCAAATCCTTTAAATATACAAAACGTTAGATGGGGAAAAAAAGCTAAGAAAAAAGCTAATTCACATTCTAAAAATCTAATCAATTAGGATAAAAAAGAATCTAGAATTATTTACAGCAATGGCAAATATTACTTAATTAAAATAGAATGGCATCTTATTTTAATTAACAGCATATCTAATTTGTGTTCAGATTTTCCATTGTAATGCAGCAGTACGAACGTCCACCACGACGACAACAATACAGCCACTTGATGATTAAAATCACTGCATGTGTGATTGAGGACTGCACACACAACACAGTGTGACACAGCTAAGTGCTATTTGATGTACTGGATGCACCAGTGCACCATGGGATACATGTGTTTTGTCAGTTGCAGCACCGTGGGGAGTGATGTAATCTGCTCTCTGTACAAATAGATAAAGGAGTTGACGCATCTGTGTTAAGCTGATACACAGAGTTCTCCATTTTGTTCCTTAGAATCTCCGTTTGGCTGGCAGCTTCAGCGTTTCGACTGTTTCCATGACACCCTGCAGTGCTGCATGCTTGACCATTGTCAGTGATTCACTCTGCTCTCCTACTCATTCTCCTCCTCCCAGACTGGTCCGGCCTGTCGGGTTTGCCCGCGGCTGCCGCGTCTCTCTGCAACCGGTGTTAGTTTCATAAACGGTGACGACACCCCTGCACTTCAGATGTTTTGACATAAATGTTTGCATATAGAGCTGGCGAGGTGACAGGAAGTATGGGGCGACTTATTTGACTAGATGGAACTGATCCAAATGTTTTTTTTTTCTTTTGCACACGCATTTCTTTCCCTCCAAGTAGAGACATGCAAGACTGCAGGCGCAGATTTTCTCAAGAAAACCTGCTTCCTGACAGGTATCTGTTGTTCACCCCTCGTTGCGAGTTAGTTTTTCATTTCTGAATAAAAATTTCCGGAGGTTGGTTATGTATGTATGTTTACTTACTCAAAAATGTCTGGGTGATAAAGCTGTTATAATAAAATTCGTAATTTAAACTACAAATTATATTAAATATTATATATTAATGATGATAATAATTATAAATTTTTTAAATTAATATTGTGGTTTTTTTTATTGATTTATGATATATTCATTTATTGAAAACGTTTTATTGTGAGTCTCAAAAATCTCAGGGTGATATAAAGCTGTGTCCTAATAAAAAATGTTTTATTATTATTATTAACAACAACAACAACAATAATAATGATGATGCTGATGATTGATGATGAGGATATAAGAAGAAGAAAAATGACTCATAGTAATTAAATATTATTAATATATTTTATTACTGTTCGGTAAATGTTAAAAACATATTTTGTGCATCTCAAAATTTGTCCTGTAATAAAAACTGTGCTAAAAATGTTTTAAAGTTAATTTTATTAATAATAATAATAATACATTTTATTTATATTATTTATTTGCCTCTTATGTTATTCCACTACTATTTATTTATTTATTTATTTTGGAAAAAGTTTGTCTGCTAAATCAAAGTCATGTAATGCAACCTACAGATTTTCCCAAGATAACCTGCATTACTGACTGACAGGTATCTATTGTTCCCGCTGGTTGCGGGTTGTGTGGGAGAAAGGGAGACGGGCGTGACAGACCCGAGAGAGTGGGTGCGGTGTGTGTTTGTGTGTGTGTGTGTGTGTGTACCTGCTTTTCTATTCTGGTGGGGACTTAAACATGAATACACACCAACTCATGGGGACTTGTGTCACCGTGGGGACCTAAATTGAGTTCCCCATGGGTACAGAAGCTTATAAATCATACAGAATGAGTTTTTTTTTGAGATGATAAAAATGCACAAAGGTTTCTGTGAGGGGTAGGTTTAGGTGTATGGCGATATAATATACAGTTTGTACAGTATAAAAAACATTACACCTATGGGGAGTCCCTACAAGGATAGTGAACCAGACTCTGTGTGTGTGTGTGTGTGCGTGCGTGCTGCGGTGTGTGCGCACGCTTTCCATGTCGAGTAGTGACCGACCGTGACTCCTTGCTGCCCCGTTGCCATTTGTCTGTCAGTCAGGCAGCTGTGCTCAAAGCAGAAGGAATGCGGATGTCACAAGTCCATTATAAAGAGCTTAAATGGATACTCCAACCCAAAATGAAAATGTTGTCATTAATCACTTACGATCCGTGCAGCTACCGTTGGTTCATCTGGTTGAAATGAAAGATAGAGCTGTGTGTCAACAGCATAGCAATGGTAGGAGAAGCCATGTTGCCTGTATGATGGGACCCAGTGATGTAGTGTATATGGAGAAGAGGAGGTGTCCAAGAACTGATCCCTGAGGAACCCCATTGACCAGTTGATGTGCTTTGGATACCGCCCCTCCCCAAGACACCCTGAAAGACATACCAGTGAGATATGATTCAAACCAGCAAAGTGGAATACCTGTGATGCCCAGTGATGAGAGGGTAGACAAGAGGATCTGATGATTGACAGTGTCAAAATCAGCAGATAGATCCAGCAGATTTGAATGCATTTAGTTATTTTTTTTCTTCATAATTTACATGTGTAAAAGCAAGGGCATGTATTTTATTAAATGCACAAAGTATGCATTTTGTTCTTTTTTTTGTAATTTAGTGTATTTGTTTGAAGGGGTGAATGCGCTTTATAGGCCCAGTAGATGCACAATTTAATTTGCACAGCAGAGGGCCAGTGAAATGCCATAATGTATGATAATATATGATTGCTTTTCTTCAAGTATTCTAAGTGAATCTGAGCACTCACCTTTAGCTCTTCTGTAGTTCTGTGGTTTGTCTCTAGAGTGACTTGGAGCATTCAACATTCATCCTTAATCCAGTCAGTCCCATAATGGACTCCCGTTGGTAGACACGCTGTCTCAGAGTAGCTCCTATTTACTCTGCGCTCTTGCTAGTGGCACTCATGTCTAATGAGTAATTTACACTAAAATCACCAAATCAAACCATCTCGGTAGCTTGCTGTTTCCTGCTGGGTCACATCCAAGACTGAATTGTGTAGGTAATTAATGCTACAGGAAGTTCTACAACTCTCTGAACCATGCTGGGATTAGCAATTCCCGCTAGTGATGCAGGGGCATAGAAAGGTCTCTCGTGTGCATGGAGGAATGTGCGGATTTCCCAGTTAAATAAGCTCTGTCCAACTTTCTGTCCTCGTCAACCTTTCTGACTGTCGTGTTTCGCTGCTCCTTTCCCCTTCGAGCCAATTAATGGAGGACCTGGAGGAATTTCTTGGCTCTAGTAAATGTTAAAAGACGTCTCGTACAATCTGAGGATTTCTTAGGGAATCTACTTGAAGAACTTCCAAGTATAGTAAAAAAAAGGAGGAGTGGTAGATCATACACAACTCACAAAACAATTAACGAAATTGTCCAGAAACCTTGCACTTTTTATTTTTTAGCTATGCCAGAGATCTTATTATTTCAAGCAAGGGCATTGTTGCTTTTGCTCCATCTAGGACAACTTCTATTAAAAACCCAGGGGTAATCTCTACAACGATATGTGAATTTAATGAATGGGCCTTGCCAAGACAAAGATTGAAGTAAAATGAAAAACAAGATCCTAAAACACATTATTAAAGGGCTTTATAAGGAACTTTTGACTTAATCAGCCAATGCATCTTTCTCATTACTTCTGCCCTTTATTGCCACCCTTATTGGTTCTCTTATTGCAAGATGTCAGTGGCTAAAATGAAATAGCTTTCAGTAAGGATTAGGGGGACTGTTTCAGTGTCTCGGCCTCTGTGGCATTTTAATTAACCTATCCACAAATAGTATTGATGAGTTTCTTAGTGTGAGAATAAGAGAATCTGAGTATTTACAGTATGTGTTAATTTGTGACATGTTGTGGTGTAGACAGTGGTGATGCAGATGGATGAGAACGCACGCTCGGCCGCCCCACCTCACGCTGTCTCTGACATTACTGGGCCAGCAGGAGGGATCTGATCTTGGCTCATCAGCTAATGCCTTTTTTCCAGCGCTAACGTGAACCGCCAGCCCTCTCATTTGTTACATTCATCATGACAGACAGAAGAACTGGGCTCAGCTTTTGTGAGAGTCAATAAATGATGTCAAAACCTAAAATGTGTGTGAGATAGAAATACACAGTGGTTAATGGCAAGGCAGTTAGCACTGGTTCTTTCAAGCTACCTGTGTGTTTATCAGCAGAACGAGAGGTGGAAAAAGGTAGGAAGAGAGATGTAACGCAAGAGCGAAGTGGAGAGAAAGAAAGGGAGAGAGAGATCTTCCAAAAGCCAGCCACTCCTAGAAAGGGAGAAGAAAGAGTTGGGAATGAGTGAGTGCTGTGATTGAAAGAGGGAGAACGAGAGAAAAGAGAGAGAGTGAGGGGTGAGTGAGTTCATTCTTGTTGTTGGCAGGCAGCCATGAGCTTGCCTGTGGGTGTCTGTATCTGTGCCAGGGCATGTGTTTCCCCTTCTGTCTGAGGGCCTAGTCTCTCTCTCTCTCTCTTTGTTATAGAGAGACGTCTCCTCTTTTCCTTCTCATTCCACTCTCCAAGTCTTTCAATGTTCCTACTCTCTTTTCTCTCTTCCTCTTTTCTTATCTTTCACTTTCTCTCCCAGTCTCTCTCTGTCTGTCATAGCAGTTGTGGTTTTTCGTTCACAAGGCTTGATGATGCCAGAAAACAGTGGTAAGTTTGTTTCCAGATTTCCACAGTTCATATTGTGCCAGTAGATCAGCCAAACCGGACACGTGCGCTTCACACCCAATGTCTTCCTTTTTAAATAAATCTTCATTCTCCGGAACTCATCTTTGGGAGGCTGGTCTGTGAAGCCTGTCAATGGGAATGTGATTAAACCCACAATGCAAAGGTTAACTAATTGTAATAACCACCTGCTTTTATTGAAAGTTCGTTCTAATGTATGAGAGTTTGCATTTCATGTAATGACCAGCTAAATACTTTGGTGTGCAAGGATGTCATGAAAAGAGAGTGACTGTAAACTACTG